>BSUD01000008.1:47560741-47810349 GCA_033239045.1 Fagopyrum esculentum | reverse complement strand
GGGGGGGGGGGGAAACTTTATGGAATGTGGTGCATGAATCTGGCAAAGTGGATAACTACTCTGTACTTTTTCTCTTGCGGTTTCCGCAACACTTTCAACTTAGAGCTTCGCTCTCTTCCTTTCAATTCATTTTTCAACTTTACTTTTGGACTTTCAAACAAGGTTTAGAATGCGGAAAGGGGGGGACTTTAAGGAATGTGGTGCATGAATCCGGGAAAGTGGATAACTACTCTGTACTTTTTCTCTTGCGGTTTCCGCAACACTTTCAACTTAGAGCTTCGCTCTCTTCCTTTCAATTCATTTTTCGACTTTACTTTTGGAGTTATAGATAGAGGTGCACAAAAACCGAAGCCTAGGAGATTGGCGTTTCTCATTTTTACGAGATGCCTCAAACCCTTGATGCACATACCATAATCCGCTAGGAATATCGCTCAATCCGACTTTGGCAAGACACAAACACCCGGCAATGTGAATGGTGCCGAGTTACTCATCGTCATGATTGACTTCCCCAAACCTATAATTTCTTTCTATTCTTTTGAATGCAAATAACTGCTTTCATGGCCCTCCCACATGAAACATGCCAATTATCAAACTCCTCCAAATTCGCGGATAGGTAAAGGAGGCCATTATTTCAGTGAGGGGCTAAATGATCAAAGAAAGAAGAAAGAAAATCGAATTGCCTTAATCATTTCAAAAAGAAGCATAAGAACTTATCATGTGATTTCAACCTTTATTTCTCAACATGATTTAAGTAACATTTATCACATTATGAAACTTGCAAAAGAGGAATAATCACATCATTCAATTTCTTTCAATTCGCTATTTGTTTAAGCATGCGATTGCCATCAAAACTCAATTCACAAGTAGTGATTATCATAGAAATCATCTCTATCCTTAGAAGCACAAAATTTTCAAAATTTTTCAATTTGTAAGGGTTTTTCAAACTCTTTTTCGTGCAACGCAATAATGAAACATGTAACAATAGAATGAACATGCAAGGTAGTCTCGATAAAAGCATACAAAAGTGAGTAAGATGTATTACAAACTATTAGTCACACCCCACCCCATACTTGGAACAAACATTGTCCCTAATGTTCAAAAAGAAAAAGAAGAAAAGAAAGAAAGAAAAAGAACTCACAAAATGGTGGTGGAGCGGCTAAAACGGTCGATCATCAAACGTCATCACTACGGTGGAGGCGGTGGTGGAAACGGGGAGAAGCTGGGATCATAGTACCGCCCGAACTGCTGGCGGTAAACATCTCTCATCATGTGGTCAAGATCGTCGGCTCGTGCATCCCTAGCATCTGCACGGATCTCCAAAGCTCCGACCCTATCGGAAAGGTCGGTAGCCCACTCTGGTAACTGGTCGTACCAACCAGGCGGTTGGCTGTACCACGCCGGTGCATCTGAAGGTGCTATGCAGGTGGCGGCTGTGCGTGCCAAGGCAGTGGAGCTCCCATCCAATCCGGCTGAGTGCTATACCAAGTAGGAGGATCCGCCATCCAAGTAGGCCTCTCGCTCACACTAGCACGGCGAGATGAAGAACCTGAAGCTCTAGTAGGGCGGGGAGAGTATCTAGGAAGGCTAGAAACTGCATCCGGCTGATCCGGGAATGCACCAAAGTCATGATCAGCTCCTCCTCCCTCAAACTCGTCATCCCCTCTCATCTCCTCCTCTACAACTGGCGGTGGTGGAACATAGGGAGGGGCTACTAATCTGTTCGCATGCATGGCAGCGAACAACTCCTTCCAATTATGGCGTCCAACCATAATGGAATACTCAAGAAGCCACTCAATGCCTCTCCCAGTCCTACTCTCCCAAGGCATAGCAGCATATGGTGGACCTCTATGTGTGGGGAAGATGATGCCTCTAGTCATGAGGCTCTGTAGTCCTAGGGGTCTAGCTGCGATGCGGGTGCAAGCCGAGAAGTCTACCCCTAACTGTCTAGCAAGTTGGGTGACCATCCCACCATATCCAATGTTGCCAGCCCTCTTATTCTTTAGCTTGCTCATGGTAGCAGCTAAGAGGGTGGCGCAGTCAGCTGGCCTGCCATACAACATACTGTAAAGCAGGAATAACTCATCTGTCTTAATCTTCTGAGGTGTCTCCGTCCTAGGGAAGAGACACTCAGAAAGCACTCTATGAGCTATCTTCAAGGATAGATGGTAGACCAATCTAGCCTTGGTATCAGCAGGCTGCCAGCGGTCCTCGCTGGCGTAAATCATAGCAATCTCCTCCCAGATATCCTTGGCGTACACGCCACTAGGGAATCGACCATTAAAGGTCTGCTGAAACCCAAAGAAGGCTCCGAACTCTCTAATCGAAAAATCATAGTTTCTCTCCATCAGCCGGAAAGAAACTGTCCTGTAAACGTGGCTATGCTCGAATGAGACTACAAACTCTCTAGTAATCTCCTCATAAGCATCTTCCCGAATAGTGGAGAAGATGACTAACCCGGCTCTATCCAAGAGCCATGTGAGGTCTCCTATCACATGTAACGGTGCTAGGTCCTCAAGTAGTAAGTATCTAGGTCCTATGACCGCTCTCTTATGGATTCTCTCTAAAGCATCGAGATGATCCTCATGGATGGTAAGGATCCTAGGGGGAGGTGATGATGGTGATGAAGGAGGTGATGGAGGCTCAGTGGGTGGTGCTCTAGAAGAGGAAGAGGGGTTGCCCTTCCTTTTCTTATCCTTGTTTCTACCAGACACTCTTCTCACAAAATCCATATTCTGTCAAATTCCACGGTCTGTTCTAAGGGTTCCACGGCCGTGGTTTCTCCAGATACCGTGGTTCGGCACGTAATTTTGCAAAACTCAACAAATCACACCAAACTCAGCAGCAAACAGTCCTAGACTAATTTCCGTCCAATTCCAATCAGTTCTCCTAAAAATTCTATAAAAAAACGAAGCCAAATCGACAAAGAGAGAGAAAGAACCAAAAACCTAGGTTTTCGGATTTTGTAATCCGAATTCTGCCTTCTCCGGTGATTTGCCGCTCGAATTGTTGCTTGGATCTTGTTGGTGATTGGATTTGCTTCAGTTTTGGCCAAAGAATCGTTAAAAATGATTAACGAATGAGGATTTGAGAGATGGGGAAGGATTCGGCGATTTTGGGGCGTGGAATGGGTTTTTGTGGTGTGTTTTGTGAAGAAACGTGGTATATATAGTGACCGTAAATTATTGAAAATCACGGTCTATCGGGAGGTTCCACGGCCGTGAAAATGTACGGAACCGTGGTTTTGGTGATTTTTCTCAGGCTTTTGAAAATTACGGTCACTGTAGCTGTCACGGCCGTGATTTTGGCCGTGGAACTCTTTGTAATGTCTCAAAGTCCAAGTTTCGTCAATTTTCTTCAAACTTTTCCTTTCCCCTTTCTTTTCCACTGTTCCTACATCCAAAAACACGAACATACCGGAAGGTATCGATGGCAAAACAAAGCAAAACGTCTAAACTAAACTAATCTATGAATCAAAGACAAAAATGTAAATGCAATACCTTGGGTTGCCTCCCAAGAAGCGCTTTGTTTAAGGTCCGTAGCTAGACCAAATTTGCACTTATTCGAGTGCGGTGGGCGCGAACTCTTCAACTTGGAGTTCCGGTGTATACTTCTTGAGTCGTTGACCGTTCACCTTAAAGCTTCCGCCCGTTTCACCCCATACTTCAACTACACCATGGGGAAAATACGTTTGATTAGAAAAGGTCCGGTCCAACGAGATTTAAGCTTACCTGGAAAGAGACGAAGCCTTGAATTGAAGAGGAGAACTTGATCTCCTTCTTTGAAGTCCTTTGGAATGATATGCTTATCATGCCAACGCTTTGCTCTTTCTTTATAGATCTTGGCATTTTCGTAAGCGTTCAAGCGAAGTTCTTCAAGTTCATTTAGGTCCAAGAGACGCTTCTCTCCCGCTTCCTTCATACTGAAATTCAACCACTTGATTGCCCAAAACGCCTTGTGCTCCAACTCTACCGGTAAGTGATAAGACTTCCCATACACAAGGTTGTATGGTGTAGTTCCGATGGGAGTCTTATATACAGTCCGGTACGCCCACAAGACATCATCTAGCTTCAAGGACCAATCCTTCCTAGTCCTTGAAACCGTCTTCTCTAGGATTCCTTTGATTTCTCGGTATGAGATCTCCACTTGTCCACTAGTTTGTAGATGATAAGGGGTGGCGATCTTGTGAGTCCCCCATACTTAGCTAGAAGAGCTTCAAAACGCCGGACAATGAAGTGAGAGCCTCCATCACTAATGATAGTCCGTGGTGTCCCAAATCGTGGGAAGATGGTCTTGTTAAAGAACTTAACCACTACCATGACATCATTGGTGGGAGAGGCAATCGCTTTAACCCATCTTGAAACATAATCAACCGCTAAAAGTATGTATTGGTTACCACAAGATGATGGGAAAGGTCCCATGAAGTCTACTCCCCAAACGTCAAAGATCTCCACCTCTTGGATGTTGTTGAGAGGCATCTCATTCCTCCTAGATATATTTCCTGTTCTTTGACAAGCATCGCAGCAGGAAACAAAGGTTTTCACATCTTTAAATAGAGTAGGCCAAAAGAATCCAGATTGCAATACCTTAGCGCTAGTCTCGTTCGAACTAGCGTGTCCTCCACAAGGTAGTGAATGACAATGGCGGATGACACTTTGCATCTCATCTTCGGGCACACATTGCCGAATAATGCCATCCGGACCTCTCTTAAAGAGGAGAGGTTCATTCCAAAAGTATTCCCGAACATCCTTAAAGAACTTCTTTTTTTGTGCGTAGGATAATCCGGGTGGTAATTCCTGACAAACCAAATAGTTAACAAAATCAGCAAACCATGGTTTGTTACCTTTGGCGATCACATCGATGCACTCCTCTATAATGTGTAAATGCTCGTCCGGGAAAGGTGTCATCTCTAGGTAGATGGTTGTCTTCTAGATGTGTTAGACGACTCAAATGATCCGCCACAGAATTTTCCGAACCCTTCTTGTCGCGGATCTCTAGATCGAATTCTTGTAGGAGAAGAATCCATCTAATTAGCCTTGGCTTCACATCCTTCTTTGCAAGGAGGTACCAGATCGCAGCATGATCCGTGTATACAATCACCTTTGCACCTACAAGATAAGAGCGAAATTTGTCAATTGCATATACAATAGCTAGAAATTCTTTTTCCGTAGTGGCGTAGTTGAGCTGCGCTTCATCTAGCGTTTTGCTAGCGTAGTAGATAGCATGGGTTCGCCCTTCCTTTCTTTGCCCAAGGACAGCTCCTATAGCTACGTCACTTGTGTCACACATAACCTCAAAGGGAAGATTCCAATCCGGAGGTTGGATAATTGGGGCTGAAATTAGAGCTTCCCGAATCATATTAAACGCATCTAAGCATTCCTGCGAAAACTCAAAAACTGCATCCTTCATCAATAGATTAGTTAGCGGCTTTGATATCTTAGAGAAATCCTTTATGAAATGCCTATAAAATCCAGCATGTCCTAGAAAACTTCTTATCCCTTTCACCGAAGTTGGGGGAGGAAGCTTTTCTATTGTCTCTATTTTAGCTTTATTCACCTCAATCCCTCTACTAGAGATTAAGTGTCCAAATACAATGCCTTCTTTCACCATGAATTGACAATTCTCCCAATTAAGAACTAGGTTAGTGTCTTCACACCTTTGTAACACAAGAGCAAGGTTAGAAAGACAATTGTCAAAAGAGGAACCATAAACGGAGAAGTCATCCATAAAAACCTCCATGATTTCCTCTATATATTCCGAGAAGATGGCCATCATGCACCTTTGAAAGGTGGCTGGGGCGTTACAAATCCCGAACGGCATCCTCCTATAGGCAAACGTACCCCACGGGCACGTGAATGTGGTCTTCTCTTGATCATCCGGGTGTATCGGAATCTGAAAGAAACCACTATAACCGTCAAGATAGCAAAAGTGTGAATGTTGTGCTAACCTTTCCAGCATTTGATCGATGAAGGGTATTGGGAAGTGATCCTTCCTCGTCGCGTTGTTTAGCTTGTGGTAGTCTATGCACATCCGCCATCCTGTTATGGTTCGCGTAGGAATGAGTTCGTTGTTTTTGTTTGTGATGACCGTCATTCCTCCCTTCTTCGGAACCACTTGTACGGGACTCACCCACTTGCTATCGGAGATAGGATAGATGATACCTGCATCAAGTAGTTAAAGAATTTCCTTCTTGACAACCTCTTTCATGGTCGGATTCAACCGCCTTTGAGGTTGTCGCGAAGTACTAAAGTCCTCTTCCATTAAGATCTTATGCATGCATAGGGAAGGTTTGATTCCAACTAAATCCTCCATAGTATATCCTAAGGCTTTTCTATGTTTCTTAAGGACAACCATAAGCTTACTATGTTCATCTATGATTAAGTCGGAACTAACAATTACCGGAAAGGTAGATTTAGGTCCAAGAAATGCGTACCTTAGATGTGTAGGAAGTGGTTTCAATTCCATAACTATCAGAGTTTCCAATGGCTCCTGAGGATTATCTGATGCTTCCTTAGAAGTGTCTAAGGATGTAGAAGGTGTTGGAGAAGGATCAAGAGAAGTTGTGGAAGAAACACAATCTCCCTCGAACTCACCCAAAATTACGGCGTCCCTGACTTCTCCACGGCCGTGATTTTGGGCGTGGAAAGTAAATACGGTGGCTCTGTTTCCTCCACGGCCGTGTAAGTCTTTGGAGTGCTCCACGCTTTTGTTGGTGAAATCCACGGCCGTGGAATAGGCCGTTTGACCGTGGATCCATACGTTTTCTGCCTCATCGTGGAGTTTCTCAAACTCTTCTTCACACACTTCTTCTTGTGCTTCTAAGGCTTCAATTGCCTCATTTCACTCCTCTTCTACCCTATATCCGTTTGGCTCATAGAAATAACTTTTTGCAAAGGATCTTTGAAGAGAATAGCACTTACCTCCTCTCTAGATAGTCCTTCTTCATGGATATTAAATATATCCTCATCAAAGATTGGTTCCTTCACTAGAGTGGAAAGAACGAACTCTACCTTCTCTTCTCCTATGTCAAAGGCGAGTCTAGCATTCTTGCAATCGACTATGCAACCGGATGTTGCAAGAAACGGTCTTCCGAGAATAATCGGGACCGGAATATCTGCAGGAATGTCAAGCACAACAAAATCTATAAGAACATAGAATTTACCTAGCTTGACCGGGACGTCTTCAACAATTCCGACGGGACGAGTTTTGGATCGATCCGCCATGTACAACGTCATCTTTACCGGTTTAGGGTCGCCCAAACCGATCTTTCTGCATAAGGCAAGTGGGATGATGCTCACACTTGCTCCTAAATGACATAATGCATCATATGTGACATCTCCCACTCCTATGAGAATACAAAATGACCCCGGATCCTTTAGCTTTGGGGGCATCTTCTCTTTCATGGTTTTGATGAGATCCGAAGAATCAGAACTCATCTTAACATCTCCAAAATCCTCTATCTTTCTCTTGTTAGAGAGGATTTCCTTTAAGAACTTACCATAAGTTGGCATACCTACAATAGCATCAATGAAAGGTATATTAATATGCAGTTTGCTCATGAGTTCAATAAACTTACCGAATTGCTTGTCTAGACGCGCTCTTGCTCTAGATTGCGGGAACGGTAGGGGAGGTTTGTAAGCTGGAGGAGGAACATAGACATCTTCCTTCTTTTTCCCCTTTTCTTTCTCCTTCTCAACGGGGACTTCTACAAACTTAGGCTGCGGGTCGGTAGTTGTCACCCCGCTCCTAGTTGTGATTGCCATCACCCTTCCTTTTGGGTTGTCCTCCGTTTTTCCTAGAAGTTCCCCTTGATTCCTAGGAACTTCCTCCGCATGGCTGAACATTTGGTTTTCTAAAACCTTTTGGGCTTTATCAACCTTAGTAATGTGATCATTAACCTTGATGATGCGAGTCTCCAACCGTTGAAGCTTGCCCAAAATTTTTTCCAACATGGGGTCGGGCTTCTCTTTCCCCGAAGTACTTCCACCATTAGATGTTTGCCCCTGGCTTTTCAAAGGAGTGGAAGAAGAGGAAGGTGGAGTTAGTGAATTTCCTGAATTGGAAGGATAAGAATTACCGGAATTTTGTTGATTGGGATGCCAATTGTTGTTGTTTGAACCCCTATTGTTGTTCCAATTGTTGTTCCGGTTGTTGTTGTTGTTGTTCCAATTGTTCCGGTCGTTGTTCCGGTTGTTGCGATTGGTATTCTCATTACCGTTGTGGTTATTGTTGTTGCCTAAATACCCCACATCTTGCTCCTTGTGCTTCGGAAAGTTGGTTTTGATGGCTTCCTTCAACTCTTTAATCTCCGTGTTGAGAGAAAAGATTTGAGTTTGAGCTGCTTGTGATAGCTTTGCTCCTTGATCCACATGATTCGCCTCCACTTTCCGACGAGAATACTTCTCTATAACTCGCGCTTGCTTCTCAATGAAATCCCAAGCGTCATCTTCCCTCATGTCCATGAATGTACCACATGAAAGGGATTGGAGCTTGAATTGTGTCTCCACATCCAGCCCCTTATAGTATATCTCCAATAGTGCAAGCTTGGATATACCATGATGAGGGCAATCCAATAGCAAAATCAGAAACCTTTCCCAAGATTGAAACAAACTTTCGTTAGATCTCATAGAAAATGCATTAATCTTACCTCTCAATTCTGCCGTTTTGGATGGCGGAAAGAACTTAGTGAGGAATTCCGAAGAAAGATCCTCCCATGTCTCAAGTTTCCCACTTGGAAGAGCTTGATACCAAGACAATGCTTTCCCCTTCAAGGAGAAGAAGAAAGGCTTGAGTTTGTAGCTGTTGGTAGTTGCATTCTTTGGCTTCATTGTCTCCATCATGATCTCAAAATTTTGTAGATGTTGGTGTGGAGATTTAGCGCTTGTTCCCCCAAATTGATTTTGGCGGACAATGGTAATAACTTGAGGGTTGAAGCTAAACCCTTGTGCATCATCAGCATCAAAGTTCACACCTAAACGGCGTGGGTGCTGCGTTGGATCCATCCTTTGGCGAAGAGTTCTTGGCTCCTCATCCACACGTTCGACTCTCGCACCTCTAGGTGGAACACGGCGATTTGCAGCTGGCCGTGGAAAGAATGGGTTCACATGATCGTTGGATCAATTTCCTCTAATGGTGGCATGGCGGAGTCGCTATCCTCATTGGATGAGTTGGCTCTAACCAATCTTCCCGGTCTCCTTCTTTTCTTTTTCTCCTTGAGGTTGTTTATTTCCAGCATCATTTGAAACATCATGTCCGTTTGATCATCAACCTTCATTTGATGACGATCCGTTTCCTCCCTACGAGTCTTCTCACTCCATTGGAGTTGAGCTTCCTTTTCCGCTAACTCCGTTTGGAAATCACGTTCTTTTTCTTCAGCCATTTTTCTTTCCTTAAGCTTTCTCCTCAAAGTCCTCTCAAGCTCTTGATCAAGAGGTAAGAGGTCTTCGTTGTTCCTAGACCTGCGCATACACTCGAAGAGATATCAAATAACAAGGGAAAAGCTCCCAAGCTTGACAACCGATAACCGAATTCGGCCTAGAGCAAATCCCCAGTAACGGCGCCAAAAACTTGTTCGCCACTTAGCGTGCGTGCAAATAAGTCTTAATTTATAAAACTAGAAATCAAGCAAGCGAACCCGCAATGTACGGATCGATATAGTTAAGCAAGAATTCCAGAGTATCGAACACAGGGATTTGGGGGGTTAAATCTAGTTAAGAATTGTCAAGCGAGTAAATGTATGAGCTTTTGTAAATATTAGGAAAACAACAATCCTAAAGATCCAGGAATCCAGTTGTGGCTATCGATTCAAGATATACTAGAGATATAAGGATAGAGTTGAGGTTTGTAAAGGTATACGAATGTAAAGCAATGTACGGTGAAGTTCCAAGACTTTATATGGCTCAACTAAAGACACTCTCTATAAAGGTTGTTGAGGCTTCAGTATAGAAGGAATCTGAAGTCAAGAATTAATGTCAAATACCCAAACTTGTAATCCAAGGATCAAAACCAACTAAACCGAGTAAGGTTGTGACACTCGGAATCGAGGTAGAGGTTGTTGAGGCTTCACTACCACCTAGGAAAGGACAAGCCAATACTAAGTTAAATTAAATCTTTAGGTTTGGATTAAAGTAAAAGCAAAGTTCGTAAACTAAGGGAAATTACTGTTGGATCTTGAGATTCCACGGCCGTGGAACTCAAGAACACACCGTGATTTAGGGTTTGTCGGCGATTCTCTCTAACTCTCAGGGTCCAATCAGTTTACGATCGATCTATCATCATCTAAGCCACAACTATCAACCCTTCACCTTAGAATTGCTAAAGGGTTTTAGCCAACAACAGTCATTATGATATCAATTTCAAGATTTAAAAGAATGAAAGATGAAAACCTTCGAAAACCTTGAATAAATCTCAATTCAATCTCAAATCCACAAACAAAAACAATGATGTAAGTAGATTCAGAATAACACAAACAATCACAATCCTTGATAAGAACGAAGAACGGGATGTCAATCCGTCTTCTAATCAAACCTAAGGACAAAAGGCGTAATCTCCGTACGTCCAATAAAACCCTCAATGTGCAGAAGCAAATCTTCAAGCGAAAGTGTAAGCAAAGCTCTCTGAGCGAAGGTGTAAGCGAAGGTGCCGGAATCTCTCTCTTTCCGTCCTTTTATAGGATAAGATAAAATATGAGCCCAGCCCATTGCGTAAAAGATCGTGGCTTCAAATTGTACGTTAAAAGATCGTCAGAATCACGGTTTCCTAAGATTCCACGCCCGTGGTTTAGAGCGTGGTTTAGAGCGTGGAAACTCATCACGGTTTGTCACAACTTCCACGACCGTGTAACTTGCTGGAATGCTCCACGCTTGTCTTGCCAAATTTCCACGGCCGTGGTTTAGAGCGTGGACTCTAGTACGACCGTATTTCAGGGCGTGGAGCGTCGAATGCTCGTAATTCTCCTTGGTTTTGTGCCATTCTTCATCTTAGCATCTTCCTTAGCTCCTAGTGATGTCTTCAATCCTTGGACATGCTCAATTCATCTCCATTCTCCCTTGATCCATTCGGTTTTAGCTCTTATTCGCCTACAATCAACACAAAGCTTATGTAGACCTCTATATCTACAATATAGATAAACTAACTCACAATTGCTTCAATGCTTTATCAATGAATATCAATATGGATGAAATACACTTAGAAAACGTGCCTAAAATATCACAATATTTCATGCTAACAAGAGCTAAGATAGAAACTATTGAGAAGCTACCTCCTCCCTCTTCTGTAAAAGGAATAAGAAGCTTCCTAGGACATGTAGGCTTCTATAGGAGATTCATAAAGGATTTTTCTAAGATTTCAAAACCCTTAACTAATCTTTTAATGAAAGACGCAACTTTCGAATTATTGAAAGATTGTTTAGATGCTTTTTGCAGAATCAAAAAGGCTTTGATTTCAGCACCAATCATCCAACCACCCGATTGGACTCTTCCTTTCGAGGTCATGTGCGATGCAAGCGACGTCGCTATAGGATCCGTACTTGGACAGAACAAAGATGGTCGCACTCATGCCATCTACTATGCTAGCAAGACGCTAGACGAGGCTCAATCCAACTATGCCACCACGGAAAAGGAACTCTTAGCTGTAGTTTACGATTTTGAAAATTTTCGTTCCTATCTTGTAGGTGCAAAGGTGATTGTCTATACAGACCATTTAGCAATTTGCTACTTATTCACGAAGAAGGATGCGAAGCCAAGGCTTCTAAGATGGATCTTACTCTTACAAGAGTTTGATTTGGAGATTCGTGATAAGAAGGGGTCAGAAAACTCCGTTGTTGACCATCTTAGTCGTCTTCCACACCTCATCGATGAGACGGATGAACTTCCTATAGACGACTCATTCCCTGACGAGCAACTACACGAGATTGAAGAGTGTCTTCAACACATCTCAAAAGGTAATGATCCATGGTTTGCTGACATTGTGAATTACCTTGTTTGTCAGGAGATTCCCCCCGGACTTTCATATGCTCAAAGAAAGAAGTTCTTTAAGGACGTCCGGCACTTCTATTGGAACGAACCTCGTCTATTCAAAAGAGGTCCCGATGGCATATACAGGAGATGTATCTCAGAAGATGAGGTGGAAAGTGTCATCCGCCATTGCCATTCTCTTCCATGTGGAGGACATGCTAGTTCCCACAAGACTTGTGCTAAGGTACTTCGTTCCGGTTTCTTTTGGCCTACACTATTCAAAGATGTGCAGAAATATGTTGTTGCTTGTGATGCTTGTGAAAGGACAGATAATATATCTAGAAGGAACGAGATGCCTCTCAACAACATACAAGAAGTAGAGATCTTCGATGTGTGGGGAGTAGACTTTATGGGACCTTTCCCATCTTCTTGCGGAAACCAATATATACTTCTTGCCGTAGACTATGTCTCAAGATAGGTTGAGACTCTATTGGCTAAGTATGGGGTGACCCATAAGATAGCTACACCATATCATCCGCAAACTAGCGGACAAGTTGAGATATCCAATAGAGAGATCAAGGGAATTTTAGAGAAAATTCTCTCTAAAACAAGGAAGAATTGGTCAATGAAGCTTGACGATGCATTATTGGCGTACAAGTCTGCCTTTAAAACACCAATAGGTACGACTCCATATAATCTCGTTTATGGTAAATCTTGTCATCTTCCTGTAGAGCTAGAGCATAAAGCATATTGGGCTATCAAGTGGCTCAACTTTGACATGAAAGAATCCGGAGAGAAGCGGCTCTTAGATATCAACGAGCTGAATGAGATCCGGCTAAATGCGTACGAGAACGCAAAGATCTACAAGGAAAGGACAAAGTGTTGGCATGATAAGCATATCATTCCAAAGGATCTGAAAGAAGGAGATCAAGTCCTTCAATTCAACTCGAGGCTTCGACTATTCCCAGGTAAGCTTAAATCCCATTGGACAGGACCTTATGTAATTAAACGAATTTTCCCTCATGGTTCAGTTGAAGTATGGGGTGAACAAAGCTGAAATTTCAAAGTTAATGGTCAACGGTTGAAGAAATACACACCGGAAGCTCCGGTTGAGGAGATAGCTCCTATCCTCCTCCATTGAACATAAAACCATACACCGTCCAGCTAATGACGATAAATCAAGCGCTTCTTGGGAGACAACCCATGATAGTATAACTTTTACCTTCTTTCATCACTTAGTTAGCTTAGATTACTTGCTTTTTTTCTTTTATTTTCGCTTTTGTTTGTTCCTCGATGCACTCTTGGTTTGTTGTGCCAATGATTACAGGAAATTAGGTCCAATTTGAGAGATCAATGAAGTAGGGGAGCTTAAATTAGTTAAATTCTCAATTTTCAAGAAGAACAAGGAAGGAAATTGAGTTACACAAAGCAAATCGTTCGATTCAGGAACAGAGCTAGTCGATTTTTGACAACAGGAAGAAAAATTGACCCATCAAATCGACCCCCTCTAGATAAATCGTCCGATTTTTCTTTGTGTTCTGAGAAAATGAAAGAAAATCGTTCCGACGAAAAAAATCGCCCAGATAAATCGTCCGATTTTCTTCATTAAATCTCAAGCCTATATAAAGACTTAAAACACTCGATTCCTCATTCCACACAACCTCCATTCCCAATTTCCTTCTCTCAAAAGATCCGAAAATCACCCACCCTCTAATTTCCTTTTTCCTTAATCGTTTTGAACTATTCTTGGCCCTAAACTGAAGCATTTTTAACAAGGAACAAGGATCTAGCAACAACAAGCTCGGCAATCGACTCATCCATCCGGAATTCAGGTTTTTCATTCCGAAATCTAAGTTTTTCGTTCAAATTTGATTCTTGCCTAGAAGTTGTTTGTTTGATGCGATTGATTAAGGGGTTTGCTTAGGAATTACTATAGGAGACTGTGTGTGGTGATAATTTAGTCAGAACTTTACAGAATTGTGAGAACCATTGAAATCGACAGAAAAATCGACTCAACCTAGAAAAATCGTCCGATTTTTCCCAAGAACAGGTCGATTTTTAGGTACAAAAATGGATGCCTTGAAGAGAATAACTAGAAATGCGGGAAAGAAGAAGGGATCTTCTTCCAAAGCCCCTTCCCCACCTCCACCACCCTCTCAAACCATTCCAAAGCTTCCACCTCCCCTATCCGAACACAAGAAAAGATATGAACGTGTCTTAGATCGCCCATTCACCCCTCCTTGATACATCATGCTAGACGACTTAGACTCATTGTTTGTTCGAGAGGATGTGGACATGATGCTCGATAGAATGGGGCTGAGACAGTTTGCTTTGATTAGGGAAGATGCATACACCGAGATCATCCTAGAGTTCCTTAGCACATTTGAGCATGACCCTAGAGAGAGGATGGTTACCTTCCGCCTCATGAACCAAAATCATGCTATGTCTATTGATACCTTTGGAGATTTGTTTGGTTTTTCCTACTCTGATCCAGGCACATTTGTGAGAGGAGTTAGAGCTAGTGCCTTTTGGGAGACCATTTCAGTGGGAGAGTATGGTGGGGATAAGTGGAGACCCGAGAATTCGAAGGAGACTAGTATGTACAACCTCTCCTTTAAGGTAGTACATAGGATCCTTAGTGAGTGCTTATTTGCACGGAAGGAGACCCCACAGAAGCTCAAGGCTGACAAGCTTTTCATCTTGTACTGTATGACATGCACCACCGTCCCCGACATCACCTCCATGCTTGCTGACTATCTAGGAAAGATAACCAACAAGGCTAAGGGTGACATTTGTGCTAGAGGCCTTGTCACTCATGTGACTAAGGCATTGGGGTTAGACTTCTCGGGTTGCACTCTAGCTGAGAGTGTTGATAGCATGAATTATAGTCTATATTTTGAGGTTTGTTTGGATGTTTTATCTTTCATAATCTGCATGTTTGTATGTGCATTATGTGATTTTACTATCATTTCATCTACCTTTACGAGAATGGAGGTCTACACCTAGTTTTGTTGTAATTGCTGGTAATATGGTACGTTTTGCATAAAAAAGGAGCAAAAGGAGTCATGAGTCATTTGGAGCTATATCCAGGGAGCATAGCCATGGATTAAAGATTTACTTTGGAGTAGATTCAAGAGATTTCACATTCTGTTGTGACTCACCTCGGTTGACCAGAAATTCACCTCGACCAAGGCGATCCAGAGACGCCGACTCGACCGAGGCGAGCACCTAGGACGCGGCGAGAATATTTTATTCTTGGATGAGATCTTTTAAATTTGGAAAGTGATCTTATATTTTTGGGCTTGGCTCCTGGAAGGAAGGAGATATGCAGAATCATATATTTTACCTATTTTTATGGGAAAAGATCTTCCTAAGATATCTTATCTTTGGAGGGTTATTTTCCTATAAAAAGGGTTGGATTTCCACTAATCCAACATCCCGCTTACACCGAAAAACCCGCTATCAGCGCATGAGAGTCGCTTACGCAGCAGCAGCAGCATACTCCAATTGGAGAGATTCGAAGAACCTTTTTGAAGGTTGAAGGAAGATTGAAGTCTATAGCTTTTATAGCTTCATTGGAGGGTTTTGTAAGATTGTCTTTAATCCCCTCACTTGTTGTCTTCTCTTGTTGGATTGTTATCCAAGGAACACTTTGTTGTGATATTTGATTCAGTTATTGAAGTCTTTTCCTTAAATTCTTCTTTGTTCAAATATTCACCTTCTTCCCATATATTTAATACTTTCATTATGATGATGAGTGGCTAATTTCCTGTGTGATTCTAGGGTGATTGGCAGAAGGTTGTGGGAAAAACAATGATAGAATAATCTTAGATTCCAGTAGGATCCTGAAAGTTCGAGTCTTTAACCTTAATCCTAAGCATCTCGTTCGGTTGATGAACATCTCGGCCGGGGTGGAATTCTTCTGACCGAGGTGACTTATCCGAACCTAAACAGAAAGTTAAGTGTTAGAGTTTGCTAAATCCTTTTCTTATTACACCTCTCTGGTTCAATGCAAGCTTAGGATGAGACTTACCGGGTAATTCCTTAGTTTGTGTATTAACGATCATAAGTGTAGGTAATAAAGGTTTATCCTTTATTGGGGTTTGAGTGTGCTTCCATCCCATCTTTGTGAGTTAGCCTGAGACTAACCCGGTAAAGGTTGATTCTATTCCCTTGGATGGTGTGTTAGTTTGAGGTCATAGTTCTTTATCTTAATTCCTTGAGACTTACCCGGTAATAGGAGTTACGGTTTAGGATTAGTGTGTAGTGAGACTTACCCGGTGATCTACTCCACTTTAGTAACATCTTCCCCACGCAAAAATCTCAGCTTTGTCCGCTTATCTTTAGATCTTGAGTTGGAACCACAACTAGATGCTTTAATCCCTAGAATTGCATGTTTGCTTTATTGACTTCTTATTCATCTTTGATTGTGTTAATTGCTCTTGTGGTTAGTATTCACGAAGCTTACCGTATTGACTTTGTTTCACCGATTCCTTGTGATCGACCCCTAGAATTTCTTGCTTTTTACTACGATTGACCCGTACACTGCGGGTTCGCATCCTTGTTTTAAGCTTAAGTCTAGGGTTATAAATTTAAAGCTTGCACACACCGTTTGGAGCGAACAAGTTTTTGGCGCCATTGCCGGGTACTTGGTCTAGACCGAGCCGGTACGGTTTGCTCTTGGGGCGCTTGCCCCGTGTCATCTAACCACTCTACTTGAGTGACTTTTGCAGGTTCTTTCTTAGGCATATGCGAAGAACCCGCACTGGGAAGGAAATTGTTCCTTACGATCCCGAACCAGAAAAGACATACAAGCGACGCTTAAGAGAAGCGAAGATGGCCCAACAAGACGATCGCGATCTTGCGGCCAAATTAAAAGAGACGCTAGAGCTGCTATTTCTCAGCAAGGAAGAACTAAGGCAAGAGAAAGAAGAGAATCGCACCAGGACTGCAGCTATCGAAGCGGAAATAGTAGTCATCCGAAATCAGATTCTACAGCCACGAAGGGAAGATCCTCCTGTTGATCCTCAACCGATTCAGGATCCAGTAGTTGACCCTCGACCGAGGCAGGTTCCAGTACCAGACGCCCCGGACGATGTACTTCCACCTCGGAGACCAGTCCGAGATGTTCTTCTTGCAGGAATCCCACAAACCCTAGGTCAAAGGATGGACCCTAATCAACAACTGAGGGGTCCACGAGTGAACCTAGGAGATCCAGTGGACCATGACTACGAACTTCGACCGCAAGTTCTATCCATGATTCGCCAATGCTAATTCGGAGGGCTAGAGAAGGAGTCACCGCATCAACATCTTCAAAACTATGAGTTCTTGATGGAAACCTTGCGACCTTCCAGAATTGAAAATAACAACTACAAGGTAAGACCTTTTTACTTTTCTTTAAAAGATAGAGCTCTTACTTGGTATCAATCTCTTCCTCCAGGAAAAATTAGCACATGGGAGGAGATGACTACGGAATTCTTGACCAAATTCTTCCCCCCTTCAAAGACCGCTGAAATGAGAGGGAAGATCAATGCTTTCATTATGAAGGACAAGGAGAGCTTGTCCAAATCTTGGGAGCGGTTCAAGGATATCCTTTTGGATTGCCCACATCATGGGATTCCAAAGATCAAGTTGTTGGAGATCTACTTCAAAGGGCTGGACGGAAGCACCCAGTTCAATCTCCAACTACTCTCCGCCGGTACCTTCATGGACATGGCGATTGATGAGGCTTGGGACTTCATTGAGAAGCAAGCCTTGCACATGGAGAAATATACCCATCAAAGAGCTGAAGGTGGAGTTAAAAGAGTCAACTTTCAAGAGACTCAATCCAACAACAATCAACTCACGTCTTTGAAGAATGACGTGAAGCAATTGAAGGAACTCTTGATGGCTCAAACTAAGAAGGAAGAGCAAGGGCAAAGGAACAACAACAATAACGGGTACCGTAACAACAACAACGGTCCCCGAAACAACAACTACAACAATAACAATAGAGGATCCAATAGCAACAACTGGAGGGCGAATAACCAAAATCACGGTAACAATCATTCAAACTCCAACTCTAACGATTCCTCTAACCCTTTCCTCTCTTCCCCTTCTTCTTCTTCTACTCCACTAAAGAGCCAAGGGCAAGGGTCAAGTTCGTCTCAGCCAGAAAAGAAAGACGCAGTTCTGGAGGCTATCTTGATCAAGCTTAGCGCTATGGAGAATTCTATGACTTCATTTTCGAGGGCCCAAAAGTCCTTCGAACAACAACTTGCTAATAGGGCGAATGAAGCGCCAAGAGATCCAGGGAAGCTTCCAGCAAAGACGGAAAGCAACCCTAAGGGCCAGTGCATGGCCATAACGACGAGGAGTGGACTTAAAACTGCAGATCCAGTACCTCGTTCGACACAGACCACCTCGGTCCAGATCCAGTCGAAGAACACCTCGACCGAGATGCCAACCGAGGTGGAGCAACAGAAAGCAGGAGGGACGACTGAAACTTATATTCCACCTCCTGCATACAAACCACCACTTCCATTCCCTCAGTCCAGAGCCAGAGCACATCTAGACAAGCACTTTGGTAAGTTTCTTGACTTGATGAATAAGCTACATATTAATATTCCTTTCCTTGATGCTATTTTAGGTATGCCCGCCTATGGGAAGTTCTTAAAAGAAATCTTATCAAGGAAGAGGAAACTGGAGGATGTTGGTGAAGTTAGGATGACATCTAAATCTTCGGAGCTTATCAAGATCATGAAGGAAAAGATGCCACCTAAATTAAGAGATCCCAGCTTATTTTGCATTCCCATTCAAGTTGGGGATGTCACTTGTGAAGCCCTTTGTGATCTAGGAGCCAGCGTGAGCATCATCCCGCTGGAGCTATGCACGAAGATCGGACTTGGAGAGCACAAGCCGTTCAAGATTCGACTTTATATGGCGGATCGCTCCATTACCCATCCCGTGGGCATCTTGGAGGACGTTCCGGTCAAGTTAGGTAACTTCTATCTACCTATAGATTTTGTTGTACTTGACATTCCCGCAGATTATCCTGTTCCTATTATTCCCGGGAGGCCATTTCTAGCAACTTCGGGTTGCAACGTGGATTGCAAGAACGCCAAGTTGAAATTCAACGTAGGTGGCGATGAGGTGGAGTTCGCACTACTTGCAGCCATGAAAGGAGAACAGCTAACAGATGATATCTTCAACATCTACGATGAAGAAGAATCAAGAGAATTGGTGAGCTCTATCCTTATTAACGATCCACTCGAAAGAGTTATTAGCTTCAGTTTAATGGAGGAAGGTATAGATGCTTCTTGTGATGCAGATATACGGAGCTTAAAGGCACTGGAAGAGGATCCAGGAGCTACAACTGAGAAGCTAGTCCAGGATACGAAGATCTGCAGTTTCGGATCCAGCAGCGGTACCTCGACCGAGGCACTTTCTGGACTGAGCGAGGCGACCGACGAACATCTCAGTCAACGCCTATACGCCTCGACCGAGGTCGATGGCGAGACGATTCCAACTGAGACTTCCGAAAGTCCAGTTTCTGACACCACTCTACTGGAAGGAGGAAGCAAGGGTCCCTCTCAGAAAGCACCCCCAGTCGTGAAGCTTAAACAACTCCCTAATCACTTGAGGTACGTCTTTCTCGGACCGGATTCTACTTATCCCGTTATTGTTAGTGCTTCCCTTTCCGAATCTGAATTGTCTAAGTTAATGCATCTCCTGAGAAAGCATCGAAAAGCTATAGGATATACCACGGACGATCTCATTGGCATTAAACCTTCTTTCTACATGCATAGAATTCTAATGGAAGATAATCATAAGACTTCACGGGAACCTCAAAGACGGTTAAATCCGATCATAAAAGAGGTTGTGAAGAAGGAAGTTCTTAAGTTGTTGGATGGAGGTATTATATATCCTATCTCGGACAGCAAGTGGGTTAGCCCGGTGCATGTCGTTCCGAAGAAAGGAGGGATGACCGTTGTGACGAATAAGAACAACGAGTTGATCCCAACGAGGACCGTTACGGGCAGGAGAGTCTGCATCGATTATAGGAAGCTGAACACGGCGACTCGGAAGGATCATTTTCCGCTTCCCTTCATCGATCAAATGCTCGAACGGTTAGCCCAGCATTCACACTTTTGCTACTTGGACGGCTATAGTGGATTCTTCCAGATTCCTATCCATCCGGATGATCAGGATAAGACCACTTTTACTTGTCCTTGGGGGACGTTTGCCTATCGGAGGATGCCATTTGGATTGTGCAATGCACCCGCTACCTTCCAGCGATGCATGATGGCTATCTTTTCCGAGTACATAGAGGAGATCATGGAGGTATTCATGGATGATTTTTCTGTATATGGTTCCTCTTTTGATGATTGCCTATCTAACCTTTCTCTAGTACTTAAAAGATGTGAAGACACTAACATTGTTCTGAATTGGGAGAAGTGTCATTTTATGGTTAATGAAGGCATTGTGCTAGGACACCTCGTTTCTAATCGATGTATTGAGGTCGATCGAGCTAAGATCGAGACTATTGAGAAGCTCCCCCTCCTTGTTCTGTTAAAGGTGTGAGGAGTTTTCTCGGGCATGCAGGTTTCTACAAGAGATTCATCAAGGACTTCTTTAAGATTTCTAAACGATGTTGCTTTTGAGTTTTCGCAGGAGTATCTTGATGCTTTTTACAGGATTAAGGAAGCGTTGACCTCCGCTCCCATTATCCAACCTCTTGATTGGACCTTGCCCTTTGAGGTCATGTGCGACGCTAGTGATGTAGCCGTAGGAGCGGTGCTTGGACAGAAGAAGGATGGACGGACCACCGCCATTTATTATGCTAGCAAGACGCTAGATGAAGCACAACGCAACTACGCTACCACCGAGAAGGAGCTATTGGCGGTTGTATATGCCTTCGAGAAGTTTCGTTCCTATCTAGTAGGGGCGAAAGTCATTGTCTACACCGACCATGCAACCATTCGTTACTTGTTGGCTAAGAAAGATGCCAATCCGCGTCTTATTCGATGGATTCTCTTGCTTCAAGAGTTTGACCTAGAGATCCGCGATAAGAAGGGATCTGAGAACTCAGTTGCGGATCACCTCAGCCGGCTACCGGAATCTTCCCGCGAGACGGATGACCCACCCATAGACGATTCATTCCCCGATGAGCACTTACACTTGTTGGAGCGTTTGATGGATTTACTTACTTCACCCCACGATGGAGGTGAAGTATGGGGTGAGGGCACCTCCCATCTCGTTTGAGACGCATCATGGTCCAGCTAGCGACCTTAAATGAAGCGCTTCTTGGGAGGCAACCCAAGGTATTGCTTTTTTTTCCCCGTTTTCTAGTCTAGCTTAGATAGTTTTTGTTCTTGCTTTGCGTTGCTTTGTTTTTGGCGTTCTGGACAGACAACAAGGAATATCTAAGGAAGGAGCATAACTGGAAGGACAGAAGTTCGAGATTTTGAGAAAACAGAAGCATCTCGGTTACTGTCAGAGCACCTCGACCGAGTTGATTCTTGAGCAACCGAGGCAACTAGGGTTTCTGCAGAACCACCTCGGTCCATACCACCTCGGTCCAGTCGAGACCATCTCGACCGAGGTGACAGCAGATCCAGGAATAGTATAAAAGGGGGAAAAAATTTATTTTTTCACTTTTTACCTTATCCAACTCGACCGCGGCGCCCTTCCCACCTCGCCTCCTCCGTTTTTGCTCATTTTCGAAGATTTCTGCTTCCAAACTGCGATTGAAGGGTAGAGGAACCTATTGCAACAACAAATCTGCAAAGAAATCGAACGAATCGACCGAAACGAGGTAAAACAAGTCGAAACCCTAACTCGTTCATTCGCTTCGATTTGGGCTTTGGTTGCCCTTGATTCTACTGAGAAAAGACTTAAGTACCCCATAGGAAGCAATTGTAGTGATTTTTGGGGGAAAAGAACTGAATTTCTGAGAATTGGAATCGCGATTGTTGCGCCTCGGTCCAGTCGAACTGCATCTCGACCGAGGTGATTCTTGAGGGTTGTCAGTGACCGAGGTGTTTTGACAGTGTTGAGAGAAAATGAGTTCCGATCGTCGCCTAGCCCTCAGAGACAGATCCTCACCTTCCCCTTCTTCCTCTTCTTCCCGTCCTTACCGCCCGGTGATCCACGAGAGATGCCGGGTAGATTATGAGCGCATAGCTAGCCATCCAGTTATTGCACCACGTTTTCTGAACGTGTCAGCTTTCGATTGCCTAGGGTTAGATGGTGACCTTAGGAGGATGATCGCCACTGTTGGGCTGGATCAGTTTACTGAGATCCGAGCCCCAGCCTATTTGGAGCCGACCTTAGAGTTTGTTAGCTCCTTCTCCTACCTCCCCAAGACTAGTCTGTGAAGTACCGGTTGATGAACCGGAACTTCATAGTTCCCCTAGAGGTCTGGAGAGAGATTTTCGGCTTTTCTGAGCCCACCGCCACTGATATCCCATCCCGATCCATAGCTACGGAGTTCTGAGGGCAGATTGCCCATATTACCGAGCATGTAGACAGATGGCGCCCTGGAGATTCCAGGGAGAAGGTCATATTCCACCCAGCCTTCAGACTAGCCCATAGGATATTCGGCGAGACACTTCTGGCACGTACTGAGACGCCCCAGAAGATCCGACAAGGCGAGCTCTTCAGCCTCTACTGTATGGTCACGGGGGGTTTCCCAGACTTTGCCTTGATCTTGGCAGAGGACCTGCACAGGATCAAGGCCAAGGCGAAAGGAGACATTTGCTGCGGAGGTCTAGTCACCCATATTGCTACCTATCACGGGATGGACCTCAGTGTTTGTACGATGGCGGCGGCTCCGAAGCCGCTTGGATTACAGGAGATGATCACACGGAGGATTTTGGTTCCCCGTGGTTTGACCACTCCATATGTTGCTATGCCTTGGGAGCGGACTGCACCACAGGGGATCCGCTGGTCTGCACAGTTTACAGTTTTCGATGCACACTACTAGCAGACAGCTTGGGCTCCACTGATGGAGGATCATAGAGAGGCAGCAGCTGCCCCGGCTGAGGAGGAGGAGGATGACGACGACGAGGAGACGGTAGACGAGAGAGATGGTAGAGTCCCGATGGATACAGGGACGGATACTGCAGGTACGAGTGCACCGCCGATCATGGACTTGGATGATGAGGAGGATACTGAGCCTGCACCTGCTGCACCTCCCGCTAGATCTGCTAGACGTCGGACACGCCGTCATAGAGATTCTGAGGTTCATCGCCGGATCGACGACCTGACAAATCAGATGATAGACTCTTATGCTGCCCTTACTGTGGACATGCATGAGAGATTTGCTGCCCAGGACCAACACATTGACCGCTGGACTCATCAGATGTTAGAGGAGCAGCACTATCAGCGCAGGATGATGGAGCTACAGTTCCAGCATGCTATGGGCTATTCGTTCGACCCGGCTCAGTATCCGTACGTACCACCACCACCACCACCGGATCAGGATTACTGAGGAGCTGCAGGATTTTCTTTATTATATTTTTATGCAGTTCAGCTATTTATCCGGTGAGTACTCTCATTTTTCAGACTTATATTGACCCACTGGGACAGTGTGTCCCAAGTATGGGGTGTTTGTACTTATTTGACTACTTGATGTATTTATTTGACTACTTTTGATGTATGACATTCTATCTTATCGGATATTTTATTTATGCTTCACTTCTGCATCTATATGATTATCTGATATTACATACATACCTACAGGTTATTTGATTGAGAAAAACGTCGAAACCGAAAAAAAAAATGATTTTAAAAAAAAATTTTTTGACCTCGACCGAGTAAGTCTTGGCCAAACGAGGCATTTCACCTCGGTTGAACCAAGAATACCTCGACCGAGGTGCGTAACAGAAAGTTTTCGAAAATGATTTTGTGCTACTTGTCTGGATATGATCTCAGTGAAGATTTTGTTTACTTACTGGTTTTAAATTGTTTATGTGTTTGAAAGGTTTTATAATATGTTTAAGTTGCTAAATGCTTTGTTTGAAAATTATTAGCATGTTTAATACTTTATTTTTATCCAAATTATGTTGAATTTGAAGGTTGACACCGCAGGTTAAGTTCTCTCACTTTCTTCTTGGAAAGACCAAGGCAATTCATTCTTTTCTTCTTCTTCTTGATCATGCTTAGCCCCTCATATAAATTTTGCCTCCCTTTACCTATCCGGGAATTTGGAAGCAAGCGAAGTGGTGAAAGCAAGTGGAGTTAAAGTTGAGAAGTGGCTGGAAGTGAAAGTGTTAGAAAGGAATAATAGGTTTGGGGAAGTCAATCATGAAGATGAGTAACTCGGCACCATTCACATAGCCGGGTGTTTGTGTCTTGCCAAAGTCGGATTGAGCGATATTCCTAACAGGTCATGGTATGTGCATCAAGGGTTTGATGCATCTCGAAAAATTGATGATTGCAGATTTCATAGGCTTCGGTTATTGTGCACCTCTGTCCATGCATCCCAAAAAGTAAATTAAAAAGAAAAAGTGTGAGATAAGCGAAGCTTATTGGTGGAAGATGTTGCAAGCCGAAGTGAAAGTGAAGTTCATCCTTTTCCCGGATTCTAGCACCACATTACCTTACATACATCTCTACCCTACACGTTTCTTGACCTTTTCTTTTGGGAAGCCCTTGAAACCTTGAGCTTGTTGATTGACTTAGTGGTTTAAATCGGATTATACATGATTAATTCTGATAATTATGATTTATTATGCATTCTTTGGTTTTATGCAAAGATGAACAACTTTCCTATATTTATAAAATATTTTGGGCATATTGAGTTTTTAAATTCCAGGAAGTACTCTCTTAGAGTGATCTATGATAGTTGCACACCATAAAATGTTTTTGAAAGATTTTTCATTGATTTTCTTGACTTATAATCCATTCTATCTTGTCTTTTATATGAGGAACTTGCTTGGGGACAAGCAAGGGCTAAGTATGGGGTATTTTGATAGCATGAATTATAGTCTATATTTTGAGGTTTGTTTGGACGTTTTATCTTTCATAATCTGCATGTTTGTATGTGCATTATGTGATTTTACTACCATTTCATCTACCTTTGCGAGAATCGAGGTCTACACCTAGTTTTGTTGTAATTGCAGGTAATATGGTACGTTTTGCATCAAAAAGGAGCAAAAGGAGTCATGAGTCATTTGGAGCTACATCCAGGGAGCATAGCCATGGATTAAAGATTTACTTTGGAGCAGATTCAAGAGATTTCACATTATGTTGTGACTCACCTCGGTTGACCAGAAATTCACCTCGACCGAGGCGATCCAGAGACGCCGACTCGACCGAGGCGAACACCTAGGACGCGGCGAGAATATTTTATTCTTGGATGAGATCTTTTAAATTTGGAAAGTGATCTTATATTTTTGGGCTTGGCTCCTGCAAGGAAGGAGATATGCAGAGTCATATATTTTACCTATTTTTTTGGGAAAAGATCTTCCTAAAATATCTTATCTTTGGAGGGTTATTTTCCTATAAAAAGGGTTGGATTTCCACAAATCCAACATCCCGCTTACGCCGAAAAAGCCGCTATCAGCGCAAGAGAGTCGCTTACGCAGCAGCAGCAGCATACTCCAATTGGAGAGATTCGAAGAACCTTTTTGAAGGTTGAAGGAAGATTGAAGTCTATAGCTTTTATAGCTTCATTGGAGGGTTTTCTAAGATTGTCTTTAATCCCCTCACTTGTTGTCTTGTCTTGTTGGATTGTTATCCAAGGAACGCTTTGTTGTGATATTTGATTCAGTTATTGAAGTCTTTTCCTTAAATTCTTCTTTGTTCAAATATTCACCTTCTTCCCATATATTTAATACTTTCATTATGATGATGAGTGGCTAATTTCCTGTGTGATTCTAGGGTGATTGGCTGAAGGTTGTGGGAAAAACAATGATAGAATAATCTTAGATTCCAGTAGGATCCTGAAAGTTCGAGTCTTTAACCTTAACCCTAAGCATCTCGTTCGGTTGATGAACATCTTGGCCGGGGTGGAATTCTTCTGACCGAGGTGATTTATCCGAACCTAAACAGAAATTTAAGTGTTAGAGTTTGCTAAATCCTGTTCTTATTACACCTCTCTGGTTCAATGTAAGCTTAGGATGAGACTTACCCGGTAATTCCTTAGTTTGTGTATTAACGATCATAAGTGTAGGTAATAAAGGTTTTTATCCTTTATTGGGGTTTGAGTGTGCTTCCATCCCATCTTTGTGAGTTAGCCTGAGACTTACCCGGTAAAGGTTGATTCTATTCCCTTGGATGGTGTGTTAGTTTGAGGTTATAGTTCTTTATCTTAATTCCTTGAGACTTACCCGGTAATAGGAGTTACGGTTTAGGATTAGTGTGTAGTGAGACTTACCCGGTGATCTACTCCACTTTAGTAACATCTTCCCCACGCAAAAATCTCAGCTTTGTCCGCTTATCTTTAGATCTTGAGTTGGAACCACAACTAGATGCTTTAATCCCTAGAATTGCATGTTTGCTTTATTGACTTCTTATTCATCTTTGATTGTGTTAATTGCTCTTGTGGTTAGTATTCACGAAGCTTACCGTATTGACTTTGTTTCACCGAGTCCCTGTGATCGACCCCTGGAATTTCTTTCATTTTACTACGATTGACCCGTACACTGCGGGTTCGCATCCTTGTTTTAAGCTTAAGTCTAGGGTTATAAATTTAAAGCTTGCACACACCGTTTGGAGCGAACAAGTGTCCAACCTTTAGGTTCACAGAGATTAGTTGCTCGACAGGTTTTGATTCCTCGAGGGAGAGGAACCCTTCATGTGCCCATGCCATGGGAAAAGGATCCAAAGAAGAAGCCATCTGAGATCATTGTGAAGTCCTAATACACTATTCGGAACAAAAGGAATTGGAAGGAGACATTCGAATTGATGTTTGAGGAGATATCTCATCCTTTGTATTATGATGATGATGAAGGTGACACTGAGGATGAGAAGGATGATGAGGATGGAGCACACCAGGGGAACATGGTCGAGTTCGAGAGTGTCACTCATAGTGGTCATGCCACAGATGCCATGGACACCGACACTCATGGTGCAAGACCTAGCAGGACTAGTAGAGGCACTGAGGAGATAGAGGACGACATGCAGCCACCTCGCCACCCTTTTGCACATGCCCCAGGCCATGGACGAGCACGTCGACTTCCCAGCCACTTTAGAGAGTTAGTCTCTAGCTTCCAGAGCCTCTGCACCGACTATCACGCTCTCCACACCGACTATGACACCTTGAACACTCAGTTCAAGGAATACCGGCAGGAGACGGACGTCAGGCACTCCTCTTACGACGGCCAAATGAGAGAGTGATACTACCATCAGTTCGGCCACTTCTATGATCCTAGTGCACCGATGTATCTGTATCCTCCACCTCCACCACCACCGACCGAGGATTGAGCTTCCACTTCTTTTACATTGTAAGTATTTTTCTCCATCTTATGCTTGATTTTCACATTGGGGACAATGTGGATGTTAAGTATGGGGTGGGGGTACTTACAATATCTTTTACTTCATCTTAGCACTCTATACACTTTATACTACTTTTGATGATTTGGCTTGTAATAACTCTTGCACTAATTGCTTTCCACTATGACATTCACATTTGTATGTTGTTTTTCAATTACTATGAGTTTTCAAAAAATTTTGTGCTTCTTATGATGGAAATGACCTCTATGATGAGAATTGTGATGTGGATAGGCAAAAAGATGACTTGGTTATGTTGAGATTTTAATCATAGCATGAATGAGCTTACTTTTGTTACTTGAACACATGAATAAGTTATATGATTTAGATGTTTTAATAAGAGAATGAGATAATAGTCGAAGCTATATTGCAAGTTCTTTTGCATCATATGAGAATGACCAAGGCAATTCACTTCTTTTCTCTTTTCATATCTTGCTCATTCTAGCTCCTCAATGAAATATGCGACCCTCCTTTTACCATCCGGGAATTAGGATAAGTGATTGAAAAAAAGGCATGTTTGATGTGGGAGGGACAATGAAAATGTGTTAAGTGAAAGTGTAGCAATTCATAAGTTTGGGGACGTTGAACATGAGGATGAGTAACTCGGCACCATTCACATAGCCGGGTGTTTGTGTCTTGCCAAAGTCTGATTGAACGACAAGTCCTAACGGGATATGGTATGTGCATCAAGGGTTTGAGGAATCTCGAAATTGAGAAAACGCCGATCTCCTAGGCTTCGGTTATTGTGCACCTCTATCCATACTCTCAAAAAGTAAATGATAAAGAAAGCAAAGCTTTTACATGCAAAGCATGTGCGGTGAAGTAAAGTTCTTGAAGGTATTATGATGTTTCTCTTTCCCGGATTAGCACCACAATTGCCTAAAAGAATTCCCTCCCTTAACACGTTTCTTAGACCTTATCTTTGATTAGAAGACCTTGAGACTTTTATGCATGGATTTAAGACTTCATAGCTTAGACTTGTTTGATTTTAATTACCTCTACATCTTTATCATGTCCTTTATTTGTGTTTTTGAGAAAGAAAAGAGAGTTAGTCCATGTTATTGTTATTATTGATACATAATTTGCCTTCCTATGCCTTGAAACATCACTTTGAGGGTGATCCAATAAGAAGAAGAACTATCAAAAGAAAAGTTTTTGAGTTTTCATACATATATAATCCATGACATCTTGTATTCTAAATTTGAGTCTTGCTTAGGGACAAGCAAGAGGAAAGTATGGGATATTTCGATGACATGAATTATATACCATTATAATCATGCATATTGTAGAGGTTTATCTCGATTTACCTTGCATTTAGGGAGAACTTGTGTACCTTTTGTGTTCTTTTCAATAATATTTCAGAAATAGAGGTCTACACGAGTTTTGGTTGAATTATAGGTAAATGGAGTGGATTTGAAAGCAAAAGTGGAGCAAGGAGCATCAAAGATCATTAAGGAAGCTAAAGGAGCCTCAAAGGAGTCACAAAGAGCAAAGGAGCTGCGTAAAAGAAGCACAAAGAAGAGGAAGAAAACAAGCCAAAAGACGAGCACTTTCTGTTGAAGAAAATCGTGCCATTTACTATATAAATTGGACGATTTTTATCATTAAAAATCGAACTGTTTTATGGATAAATCGGCCAGCCTGATTTTCTTTGTTTTTCGGCAAAATGTAAAGACGACACAAAGCCCATCAACTTTGGGCTCGAGAAGGGTTTTGCCAAACGGCCCATTAGCAAGAAACTATAGGTTGGAACCCTAGGAACGAAAATGAGGAGGCTGCAGTGGGAAATCTTTACACATTAGTGAGAGATTGAAGATTTTTGGAGAGAGATTGAAGAACTTTTGCCGGGAAGTCAATCTTGATCATTGTTTGTGAGATTTCTTTGTTCTATTGAAGTCTTTGTGGTTTTTGAACACGATATTGAGTTAATTGAGGGATACATTGATTTGTTTCGAGATTGGTTTATAGATTTGAAGGTTATTGAGTTTTTATTCAAGATTCGGGTTTATTTGAATTATTTCACTCAATCTTTAATTTGATTCGATTTTGAAAATAGTTGGCTAAAACCATTGTGATTCTGGGAAGAATAGTTGATGATTAAGGCTTAGATGATGATAGACTGAACTCATTCAAACATTTGTACCCTGAGAGTTTAGATTTTAGTTTTGCGACAACAGGAAAATCGGGTTGTTCTTGAAGGAAATCGGCCGATTTAATGATGAACACCACGATTTATTCTTCTGACGAACTTTAATTGCATTAATCTATAACTAAGACTAATCCTTGCCTAAATCCCAACCTTGTATAACCTTTTTAACCTCTATTTGAGTGTATGAAGAGACATCAAACTTGATTCTACATTTAGTAGATTAAGATTACAAGATTTGGGTAATAGAGAGACTCAACATCCTTTATTAAGATTTTAAGTGTGCTTTCTATTCTTTACCTTGGAGAGTCATATCCTGGGGTTTTAGATAGTTAGTTTGAACATAATTTTTGTCTTTAGATCTTTCTATATTGCAGCCTCAACAACCCTTATAGAGTGAACCTTTGGACTAGATAAATAGGTTTCGGAACTTCACCGTACGATACCTACCTTTGAACACATAATCTTGGCAATATAAACTCTATCCTTATATCCATTAGAAGTGTCTTGAATCGAAAGCCGAAATCGGATACTTGAATCCTTGGAATCATTTCCCACTTTATTAATCATAAAAAGCTTTTGCATTTTCGTTAGATAATTGAATTTGAATTTACTCTCACCAAATCCCTGAGTTCGACTCTGGAATTCTTACTTTACTATAGCCGATCCGTACACTGCGGGTTCGCTTTGCTTTAAGTTCTAGATATAAATATTAAGACTTTGACGCACACACGTTTTCGGGCGAACAAATGTATCTCCTAATCCTCGAACATGATCGATTACTCCCTTTCTTATCTCAAATGCTCCGATTTCAGCTCCTATTCACCTATAATCAACACAAAGCTAGTGTAGACTTCCATATCGACAAAATAGATGAACAAGCTAACATTTGCTTCTAAACTTTATCCATGTACACAATAATAAGGGAAAAACAACCAAAATAAGTGCCTAGAATATCGCCATATTTCATGCTAACAAACACCTCGGCCGAGACACAGTCGACTGGACCGAGGCGAACTGCTATTCCATCGCACTCTTTGAATTTGTAAGTTCTTTTTCCCCAAATCACTACCAAAGGATTTCTAAGGGGTACTTATATCTTTTTTAACAACAATCAATGGCAACCTAAGCCAGATCTGCTCAAAATCAGTAAAAGAAGGAAGGAGTTAGGGTTTGGAAATAAATACCCCAGATTCTGCAGTTTGATGCGTTTTCCTTGTTGTTTGATGCTTGGAAACTGAATCTGTTTCTTCCTCCAGTGAAATCGAGCCAAGAAACGTAAGAAACGAGCAAGAATCGAGAGTTGGGGAGTTGGAGGCCGCCGCGGTCGAGAGGGAAAGGTGTGAAGAGTGAGAAATCATTGTGTCTTTATACGCCTCTCTGAATTTGATTACACCTCGGTCGAGGTGGTCCCGAGCGGACCGAGGTGTCAGGCTGGATGTCAAACCTAGTCGCCTCGATTATCCAAGAACATCTCGGTCGAGGTCCTGTGACTGTAACCGAGATGTGTCTAAGTCAAGCTTCGTCTTCTCAATTTCTCGATCTTCTGTCTTTCCATTGTAGCTCATGAGCTGTAATCCTTCCTTAGAGAGTACCTGGTTGCTGTCTAGAGGATGTAAAAACAAAGCGAAGCAAACTATTTAAAACTAAACTAGAAAAGGGAAAAGAAAGCAAAATCTTGGGTTGCCTCCCAATAAGAGCTTGATTTAAGGTCGCTAGCTGGACAGTAAGACATCTTCAAACAAGGTATATTAGTGCAATCCCCTCAGTTGGGACTTCTGGTCGGTACTTCTTCAGCCTATGACCGTTGATCTTAAAGCTTTCACTTGTTTCACCCCAAATCTCAACTGCACCATAGGGAAAAATAGTCGTCACAACGTAAGGTCCTGTCCATCTAGATTTCAACTTACCTGGAAAGAGGCAGATACGGGAGTTGAAGAGTAGAACAAGATCTCCTTCTATGAGTTCCTTATGAATGATATGCTTGTCATGCCATCTCTTCGATCTTTCCTTGTAGATCTTGGCATTCTCATAGGCGTTTAAGCGCAACTCCTCCAGATCATTAATGTCTAAAAGTCTGTTCTCTCCGGCTTCCTTGATGTCGAAATTCAACCACTTGATTGCCCAATATGCATTGTGTTCCAGCTCAACGGGTAGATGACAAGACATCCCATATACCAAATTGTAAGGGGTGGTACCAATAAGAGACTTGAATGCGGTCCTATAAGCCCAAAGAGCATCATCCAACCTCATGGACCAATCCTTTCTTGTCCTAGAAACGGTCTTCTCCAAAATTGCCTTGATTTCTCTATTCGAGATTTCAACTTGCCCACTAGTTTGAGGGTGATAAGGGGTTGCTACCTTGTGGGTGACCCAATACTTCGACAAAAATGCCTTGAACTTCCGGTTGATGAAATGTGTCCCTCCATCGCTGATGATGATGCGTGGTGTCCCAAAATGTGGAAAGATAGTCCGATTGAAGAACTTCACAACCACCATGGCATCATTAGTGGGGGAGGTAATGGATTCCACCCATCTAGAAACGTAATCAACAGCTAAGAGAATGTAAAGGTTCCCCGCAGATGATGGGAAAGGTCCCATGAAATCAACTCCCCATACATAAAAAAATCTCAACCTCTTGAATATTGTTGAGTGGCATCTCGTTCCTTCTTGACAAGTTTGTTACGCTAAGAATGTATAGCACAAAAGTCTTAAATTTATAACTCGATATATTTTCCTAACTCCTATCGAACCCACAGTATATGGGTTGTTTTGTATCAAGGATAGTATTCCGAGGTCAAACACAAAGACTAAGGTGAAATAGAATCAAATAGATGATTATGGATAGTACAAATTTAATCTAAGAAAAGAGAAAATAATAAAGAAATGAAAATCATAATGTTGTTGGGTTGGTTTTGTGGTGATCAAACAAGATCACAATTGATGCAAGATTATAAAACAAACTAACAAATCTAGCTAGCAACGCAAACAAGCAACACAAACACGAGATATGTGATAAAAGAGAGAAAAGCGGATTCTAGGGGTTAGGACTTCCGGTTGTGGCATTGGACTCAAGCTTCTAATCAACCTTGGACTAGCTATGGTATGTTGGGAAGGAATGTTTCTCAAATGAGGTCAATCACCGGGTAGGTCTCATGATCCACTAATCCCACAACTAAGGTCCTATCACCGGGTAAGTCTCTAGGAGCCTAAGGTTGGGAAATCTATACTAACCGGATTGTTATCTAGGGGTCAACCTCTCCTTACCGGGTAAGTCTCGCGAAGGCTAGTCCTAAGCAACAATCCTAGCACACTCAATCCAATAGCGGCTTGTGAGGCTCGCTACTACCTAGAGTTCATCATCATTGGTACCTAAGGTTGGAAAACCGGGTAGGTCTCTTCCCTCACTTAGTTTGCTAGCATTAGGCCACTCTAGGCTAGATTATGTTTAAAAAACACTAGAATTTCAACAATCTAACATCCTAACATTCAGATTCATCAATACAAGCACAACAGAGAAAATCACGGGCAGTTCATCTTAAACCACGACCGTGGAAAAGGCAAGAATAGACCGTGATTCTCAACAGTGGTTAGGTTCGAGCAAGCAAATCATCCAAGGGTACATTTAAGTCTATTCTATCATAGTCCAAGCCATAACCATCATTCCATTACCCTTGAACCACAACTATCTAGAAAACAACAAGCATCTTAACATTCAAACTCAACAAGCATACATTCGTGGCTTCCATAGTAAGAAAATGAAATAAAAGAGAAGAGAAATAAGTAAACACAAGTAAACCAAGCTGAATATATGTTAAGAAAGACTTACAACCCTTCAAAAGAAGGTCCAAATCGTTCCTTACAAATCCTTGCAAATGTCTTCAACAAGCTCACTCAAAAACCACTCAAAAACTATGAAAACTCTAAAACTAATGTTGTTCTTCTTCCTCTCCAAATGAGAGTGTTTTCTTCCTCCCCAAGAGTAGCCTCCAATGGAGTGATGTGTTGTTAGAGAGTGTGGGAGAGGATCCTCTAGCATCAGCCTGCAGGACCACTTATATCCTCCATCAAGGGCAAGGGTCGGTTATGGAGATCGTGGGACAACTGTCATAGCTGTCCAGAGAGAACCACGACCAAAACCACGGGCGTGGAAATGGCCTCTGGGCCGTGGTTTTGGTGGTTCAGCTTCCTTTGGATCGTTAAGCCATGAGTTGGTGCAAGGCATGCACCAACAAGGTTCTATGTGTTCTCCTTAGCTCCTAGATTGCTTCTTAATGAGTCCAGAAGTGTGTCATCACGAGGAATGATCCTCGAATGTATCGATTAAGCTCCAAAAGTTCCCCAAAATACCTACAAAACCGACAATAGTTCGTGTAGACGTCTATCTCGACAATATGCATGAATTAGGCGTAAACGTGATGAACTAATGCCAAACCATGGATGAATAACGGGAAAAACTATCTTAATAAATGCCTAAACTAACGTCATAAATTGTGTTATCAAAATATCCCATACTTAAGATTTGCTCGTCCCCGAGCAAGGTCCAACTATAGGCTAGGAGATGACATGATTTATGAATGCAGAAAAACAGAAAAATATTTTTGGGATTGTTCTTCATAAGATGGATCACCTTCATAGTCATGTTTCATGGCAATGGACAAGCAATGATGCATAAAATGAATGAAGGCATGTAAAGATAATTATACTTAACTCGAAAGCATGCAAGAAAGGTGAAAACGAAGAAGTCAAGATGATCATGAGAGTATCCAATCTAGATCACTAAGTCTTACACACATGCAAATAGGTCACAAGAACTTAGGAAAGAAAATGCCAAGAAACGTTATGAATAGGTGGGAATTTTTCTAGGTCATGTGATGCTAATCCGGGAAAGGAACTAACTCCACAATTTTGTTTTTGATCAACTTTCCACAAGTGTATATTTTTCTCCATCTTTTCTTTCTTTTCTTTTCTTTTTCATTTTCTTTTTCTTTCACTTATTTTTGAGACAATGGCATTGGTGTACAAAAGCCGAAACCTTGGTGATTAGTGGACCTCGGGATTTTTCCGAGGTGCCTCACACCGGGCACACATACCAAGGCTCGTTAGGACATTCGGATTATCCGACTTTGGCAAGGCACAAACACCCGATTATGTGAATGGTGCCGAGTTACTCGTCATCAAAACCAAAATCCCCAAACCTATATTTTTTTCTACACTTTTCACAACAAATTAAGCACTTCATTCACAACATTCATTCATCAACAACTTCACCCCACACTTTCTTTTCACACACTCAATACACTAGCATGCTCCTATTCCCGGATGGGTCAAAGGAGGTCAAATTTTTATATCATTTTAGGTGCTCAAACAACATGATCAAGATGAGAAGTAGAGAAAGATGAATTGCCTTAGTCATTCCTAGATTTTGTTCAAGAACTAGCATGTGACCATCAATCCTCAATCCAATCAAGGCAAACATCATGATCACAATTCATACATAGGATTCAAGAGAAGTACTTCGAGTCCACATATGCATACATCCATTCAACACATAAGGCCATACATAGCCATTTCACAAAACAATCTTATCATAAGGGTCATATCCAAACTTAGGAAGCACAATTTTTTTTTTAAATTTTCTGATTTTTTTGGAATTTTTGAAATATATATGTACAATGCGAAAGCTAATGAAACATGTGACAATATGAAACTATGCAATCATGCAAATGATCATGAAAACCCCACCCCATACTTAAAAAAACATTGTCCGCAATGTGCAAATTAAGTAAAGAAGAATGAAAGAGAGTCCTCACAATGTAAAAATGGTGTTGCTTTGGTATTTTGGTTCACTCATGTGGATTGATGGTGGATGATCAATCAAAGGTCGTAGAGAGCTCTTGATGTTCATTATGGCGTCGGGACCCGCGCTAAGCACCGCTAGCCGTCCAAGTCTCACGTCCGCTCCACACACGTTTGATGCGGGATCATCATCATCCTCCTCATGCCTTGCAAGGCTTCCATGCTACTTAGACTCTAGCACACCAACACAAGACAAACAAACACACCAAAACAAAGCAAAAGCAAAAAGTGCAAACGAAAACTAAAAACGAAAAGGGAAAGACATGTACCAATGGGTTGCCTCCCATTAAACGCTTCTTTAAGGTCATTAGCTTGACCAAATTCGGGGGCGTCTCACTCAAGGTGAAGTGGCACAATCATATCCACTGGAGATTCCGGGATGTACTTCTTCAAACGGTGCCCATTCACCTTGAAATCTCCACAATGCTCCCCACCTATCTCAACCACTCCATGGGGAAAGACCTTCTTCACCACATAAGGACCCGTCCATCTTGACTTTAGCTTTCCGGGGAAGAGCCGCAGCCTTGAGTTGAACAGAAGGACTAAGTCACCTTCCCTCAACTCCTTCGGGATGAGATGTTTGTCATGCCAACGCTTGGTCCTTTCCTTGTAAATCCGGGCGTTTTCATAGGCATCCAACCGGATCTCCTCAAGAGCATTAATGTCTAGCAACCTCTTCTCACCGGCTTCCTTGAGGTCAAAATTCAGCCACCTTATGGGCCAATACGCACTATGCTCCATCTCCACCGGAATGTGGCAAGACGTGCCATAAACGAGCTTTTAGGGAGTGGTGCCAATCGGTGTCTTGAAGGCGGTTCTATATGCCCACAAAGCATCATCAAGCTTCATAGCCCAATCCTTTCTTGTTCTAGAAACCGTCTTCTAAAGTATTCCTTTTATCTCTTGGTTGGAGATCTCCACTTGGCCACTAGTTTGGGGATGGTAAGGTGTGGCCACCTTTTGAGTCACCCCATACTTAGCCAAAAGTGTCCCAAAGTTCCTATTGGTGAAATGCTTCCCTCCATCACTTATGATCACTCTTGGTGTTACAAACCTAGGGAAGATGACTCGGTTGAAGAACCGCACCACAACCTTGGCATCATTTGTGGGAGAGGCGATTGCTTCCACCCATCTCGACACATACTCCACCGCCAAGAGAATGTAGAGGTTGCCACATGAAGAGGGGAATGGCCCCATGAAGTCCACACCCCAAACATCAAATATCTCAACCTCTTGTATGTTGTTCAAGGGCATCTCATTCCACCTTCAGATGTTGCCCGTCCTTAAGCAAGCATCACAAGCTACCACAAAATTGTGCACATCCTTAAACAAGTTAGACCGATAAAAACCGGATTGCAATACATTTGCACACGTCTTATGTGAGCTAGCATGGCCTCCACATGGCAAGGAGTGACAATGGCGGATCACACTCTCCACCTCATCATCCGGGATGCACCTCCTAAAGACTCCATCCGGTCCTCTCTTAAACAAGAGAGGTTCACTCCAATAGTAAGGCCTCACATCCTTGAAAAATTTCTTCCTTTGGGCATATGACAAACCGGGTGGCACCTCTTCACACACAAGGTAGTTCACTATATCCGCATACCATGGCTCACTCCCTCTAGACACTTGAAGTAAGCATTCCTCCATCAATTGCAATTGCTCATCCCGGAATGAGTCATCAATCGGGATGTCATCTCTTTCAATCTCCAATAGTGGTAGCCTACTAAGGTGGTCCGCTATTGAATTTTCGGAACCTTTCTTGTCCCGAATTTCCAAGTCAAATTCTTGGAGGAGAAGGATCCACCGGATGAGGCGAGGCTTGGCATCCTTCTTTGTGAGGAGATAATGGATCGCATCATGATCCGTGTACACAATGACCTTTGCTCCAACACGATAAGACTGGAACTTCTCAAAGGCATACACTACCGCTAGCAACTCCTTCTCGGTTGTGGCATAGTTTAGTTGGGCATCATCTGGCATCTTACTAGCATAGTAGATGGCATGTGTAAGACCATCCTTCTTTTGTCCTAAAACAGACCCAATGGGCACATCACTTGCATCACACATTATTTCAAATGGAAGGCTCCGATCCGAAGGTTGCATGACAGCGGCGGAGATCAAGGCATTCTTCAACCTACAAAACGCTTCAAGGAAATCCTTGGAGAAAACAAACTCAACATCTTTCATTAGTAGGTTAGTGAGAGGCTTAGAAATTTTAGAGAAATCTTTTATAAACCTCCGGTATAAACTGGCATGCCCAAAGAAACTCCTTACCCTCTTCACTGAGGTAGGTGGTGACAACTTCTCTATTGTATCTATCTTTGCTCTATCAACTTCAATGCCTCGTTGAGAAACCAAGTGTCCCAACACAATGCCTTCACTCACCATGAAGTAGCATTTCTCCCAATTCAAAGCAAGGTTAGTTTCCTCACATCTCTTCAACACCAAAGACAAGTTAGCGAAGCAATCATCAAATGAAGATCCATACACTGAGAAATCATCAATAAACACTTCCATAATGTTCTCAATTTATTCAGAACAAATAGCCATCATACACCTTTGAGAGGTGGCGGGTGCATTACACAACCCAAATGGCATTCTCCTATATGCAAATGTTCCCCAAGGACATGTAAATGTTGTTTTCTCTTGGTCATCCGGGTGAATAGGGATTTGGAAAAACCCACTATAGCCATCTAAGTAACAAAAATGTGAATTTTGAGCAAATCTCTCTAGCATTTGGTCAATAAAGGGAAGAGGAAAGTGATCTTTCCTAGAGGCAACATTTAGCTTCCTATAGTCAATACACATTCTCCACCCCGTAACCGTCCTAGCTGGGATTAGTTCATTGTTCTCATTAGTTACTTCGGTCATACCACCCTTCTTAGGAACAACATGTATGGGACTAACCCATTTACTATCCGAAATCGGGAAAATGATTCCCGCATCTAGCAACTTAAGGATCTCCTTCTTGACTACCTCTTTCATTATTGGGTTCAATCTTCTTTGAGGTTCAATTGAAGGTTTATGATTATCTTCCTTCAAGATTTTATGCATGCACAAGGAAGGTTTAATGCCAACTAAGTCATCAATGGTGTAACCAATAGCTTTCCTATGCATTTTCAATTCAATCAACAATCTATAAAGCTCATCATCATTCAAAGATGCATTAACAATCACCGGATAAGTAGAATTTGCACCAAGGAAAGCATACTTTAAATGAGAAGGGAGAGGCTTAAGTTAAAGTTTAGGAGGACCTTTATCGGGTGGAAACGATCCATACAATGTAGGTTGAGGTGATTCAAAGCCATGGAAGACTCTCCAAGACTCCTTGAAGCTTGATCAACAACTAAGGCACTTTCTAATGAAACCACGGGCAAAACCACGACCTCTGGCACAACCACGGGCGTGCAATCCGAGAAACTGGCACTTCTGGACATTACAGAGAGTTCCACGGGTAAAGTTACGGTCGTGGTTTCTGGTGCTAGGCCGTGATTCCTACAGTGTTTCTGCACACCTTCGTGCACTTCAAATTCAGCTCTTGTCTCCTTTTCCAATGCATTGAAAGCCTTGATTTCTTCATTGCAATCATCCTCAACTCCTTCCTCCATCAAACTCAAGCTAAGAACCCTCTCAAGTTGGTCCTTGATCAAGATCGAGCTCACAACTTCCCTAGACTCCTCTTCCTCAACAATGTTGAAGACATCCTCACCAAGGGCTGGCCCCTTCATCATTATGGATAGCTTGAACTTAATATTCTCTTCTCCTATGTTGAAGGAGAGGATTCCATTTTTGCAATCCACTAAACATCCGGATGTGGCTAAGAATGGTCTTCCTAAAATGATAGGACCGGGTAGTCCGCCGGGCTGTCTAAAACAACGAAATCGATTGGCACATAGAACTTCCCAAGCTAAACTAGTATGTCCTCAAGAATTCCTATGGGGTGGGTGATTGAACGGTCATCCATGTAGAGGGTCATCTTGACCGGCTTTGGCTCTCCTAGCCAAACCTTGTTGCAAAGTGCAAGCGGGATGATGCTTACACTTGCTCCAAGATCACATAGGGCTTCATATTGCACTTCTCCAACCCCAATTGGCACACAAAGAGATCCCGGATCTCTTAGTTTACGAGGCATCTCCTCCCTCATAGTTTGAATCAACTCGAAAGATCTCTTTGTCATTCTCACTTCTCCATACTCCTCCAACTTCCTCTTGTTGGAGAGTATCTCCTTCAAAAACTTTCCATAGGCCGGCATACCTAGAATAGCAACCATGAACGGAATGTTAATATGCAATTTACACATAAGTTCAAGGAAGTTACCGAAATGTTTATCCAAATAAGCTCTTGCTCGTGATTGTGGGAATGGTAGTGGTGGCTTGTATGGAGGAGGTACCACATATGTTGGCTCATCATCCTTGCTCTTGCCTCCTTCTTCTTGCAATGGTTCTTCCTCCACTACTACTTTCTTTCCCTTGTCATTACCCTTGGGTAAGGGATCTTTCATGCTCCGCCCACTCCTTGTTGTAATGGCCACTACTTGACCTCTTGGATTGTCCTCAACCCTTCCGGGAAGCTTTCCCGGATCCCTTTGTGTTTCACCCGCCTTTTGGAACACTTGTGCTTCTAGTACCTTTTGAGCTTTAGAAATGGATGTCACCATGCTCTCAAGTCCACTCAACCTTCCAATAAATTGTTCAAACATCATTTCGGTTCTATCCTTTGGAGGTTGAGAAAAACCGGGTGGAGGCTGTTGTGAAGCCTTAGGTGGTGGTGTTGCGCTTGTGGAAGTGGGAGGGTTCAAGGCACCATCCGTGTAACATCCCGAATCCGCGGGACTCGGGATGTCACTATGGGCTAGGATCTCACAATGGATCCTGACCCTAGCCTGACAACAAGTTCACTGGACCTTACAACATGGCACTAATAGATATAAAACAAATACATAAAATAGTATAAATTGTACAACCCAAAGTAAACAACAGCATAGCCGAGTATATAAAACGACAACCTCACACATGAGGTACGAAAGAACATCCTCACGAAGGAGGGGAACACAACAAACCCAAACCAACCACCGAATGTACGAGAGTCCTCGGCCTGTCACCCTGCTAGATCACTCAACAACGCCTAACCTGTAAACATCTACAACATGGTATGAAACCGTTAGCTAACCATACATATATGAGGTAACGCATAAGCACAAACACAATCATGGAAGATAAACACATCATGATGCTTTCACACATTTACCCATTTTATTATCTTTATATAATAACCATTCACTCAAAAACAATATATATATATATATATATATATATATATATAGATAGATGAAAGTATGTGACACGAGGACCGATACATCCCCGCCTCTGAGTGCAATGTCCAGCTGTATGAGTATCGGTCACACAATCCGTGTACCCTATGGGAGTGGATTGCGCCATTCCTGTAAACCAGTTTGGCCCGACATCAGAGAACCTCCCAGATTCCACGGCGGGATGAAAGGGAAAGGTTATCACAACCACGCAGTGGGGCAGTCAATAGAACATAGGTCGATAAAAACGACAACTCATGCTATCATAGCAAACATATAAAGCACACACCACTCATGCAAACACCCAATATAGGGATGGTAGCTAAGTAAGTCCTACGGACTTACCTCAACCTCGTACAATCACAACCACGATCAACCTCCAATCCTGAGAGAGGCATTGCCAGATAACAAGGCATAAAGAGATATCAATACTCCTATCAATAAAAATGGTCACATCTAGACCCAAGGGATTCATAAGGATCTTAATCAATCTATAAGCCTCACAACCAAGTAAACCTCAATATCTCAACATAACTCACAATTCCTCAAATCTCAAGGTAGTTTCTAATCAATATTCCTCAATCTCAATTCTAATCCTAATTTAATTAATTAACCTTTAATTAATTAATTAGATTTCGCCAGAATAACATTTTACCCACAGGCAATTTCTAAACCCACCTGTCATCAGATTTCATCAAACAAACAACCCATAATCACCAGAATAGTATAACGACCATAATGAAATTTCTAATTATCCATTTTGACAAGCCTAAAGTCAATTTATGTCAAATCGCAGTACGGAAAATAAATAAATTCATAACTTATTCGTTACTAACCCGATTGATGATCTGAAAGAAGATTCGGAATCACAACGACGCAGGCTACGCATGGACAACATCAAGTTCATCAGAATGTGAGCGACAGAACCGTCCTGGTGACATATATGCTCGACCAGCCCTCCATATATTCGGAAATGCAGAAACTCGGTACCATTATGAAGAGAATGAAGAGAGGAATCCAGAAACTCAAACGGAATTGAAATCGGATTAGAAACGGAGAGTGGATCTGAATTTGAAGGTTGAGAGAAATCACAGCTTTTACGAGGAAACGTGAAAGGAAATGAATTAATAAAGGATTTTCCGCTATTTATAGTGAAGACGATAATTATCCTTTAGTAAAGTCGATAATTATCCATTAACCGATCAAAAGGCGGGTCGAACTTCTTTCTCCAAACTTCTCGAGATTGGAACATTAAATCTGGAATATTGTACGGATAATTATTCCACAACTGCCTCGGAAAACGTGTATTCCTAAGCCGTATTTCTTATCCGTTAAGAAACGAAATAGCGACTCTTTTGGCCGTTTTGCCTCTCCATGTTATTTCATATCTAGCACATATCCGATGTCCTGATCATTTCTCTGAACTACATTTTTATTAATTGGAGCTCCCAAATGCTCCAAATAACACCGGAGGGTAAAAATAATTACCCGGGGAAAAAGTAAAAATTTCCCCAAACGTCCAAAATTACGCCAGGAACATAACGGTGGGACTCTCACTCATCACTTGCGAAATCTTCGCGAGTTATATGTCAATTACACTCAACGATTAAGTTAATCAACATTAATTAGAATTCGGAAATCCTAGCTATTACATCACACACCCCTTAAAAAAAATTTTCCTCCCCGAAACTTGAACAATTCTCAAATCCTCTCGGACCCATACGCCGAGGTATAACTCTCACTCTTTCTATCGGAGGTATCACATCTCCGTTCAAAAGATCACAACCTATAACAATCTATAACCTCAAGTATAAACATGGAGGAATCATCACTCCAGGAAACAGAGTCATAACGCTACCCAAAGGCGTAGAGGAATCACGTCTCTCGCCATACCACATCACAAGGCATAGAGGAAGCACATCTCTAGCAAACCCATAAACATATATATGGCATGGAGGAATCACATCTGCACTGAACTATGTCCATCAAGGTAGCATGGAGGAAAGAACCATCTCCAGCTGAATCCTAATCCCACTCAAATAGCATGGAGGAAAGAACCATCTCCAGCTATAAATATAATCATAGCGTGGAGGAAGTAATCATCTCCAGCTATAGCATACATCACGCTAGCACATCAAGATCTACTAAGATCATAAATCACATCAACTAGCATGAAATAACACATCAAGGCATATAAGCACACAAGCACAACATTCATCAAGATAGCACTAAGATCTACTCGTGCTCCCACAAATGGGTCTGTCCCAACATATACTCTAGATAGTTCCTCATGACACTATCCTCAATCTCTCACATAGCCTCTTCAGGTCTTCATCTCGACCATCATATCCTCAATATGGGAATGTCTTTCGAATGCAGGCGTTTCATATCTCATTCCAAGAATGTAATCGAATGCTCAACAAAAGTGTGGTTGGAATCAACCATCAAATCATCGTAACTCACAAGGTGTCTCGAGTCTGGTATATACTTCCTCAGTTGAGACATATGGAACACTAGGTGGATATCCTCTAATCTCAGAGGCAAAGCTAAACATCATGCTACCTTCTCTGTACTGGTCGATCTCAAATAAACCATCATATTGGAAACTCAGTTTCCTTTCCATATTAACACGTCTAACGTCTCGCAGCTGAGATACTTACAGCCGGAAATGAACTCTCGCTTAAACTTTAGAAGTTAACGCCTCTTGTCTACATATAATGTTTGGCGACTCTGTATAACCATCATTCTTCCTTCAATCAACGTTACTTTAACTATAAAATCCTGAATCTGGTCAGGTGTTATTCCACTACTACTGCTAGATCGCTTCTAGCATAAGAATATACGACATCTATGTCTATATATTGCCTCATAAGGCCAACCCAAAAAGATGCACGTCCTTCATTGTTATATAATAAACTCATTAATGGAAGGTAATATAACCATCCACGTTTCCCATTCAACTTACAACTTATAATAGATCTTTAAGATCTAGATGATCATCTCTAACTGACCATCTGTCAGGGGGTGAAGTGTAGTCATGAGGTACAGACTCGTCCCCAAAGCAGTCTGAATCTGCTACCTAAAATCTCAAAGTAAAAACATCCATCTCGATCAGAAATGATCGTTCTCGGTATACCATGGAGTCTCACTATCTGTCTAGTGTACTCCTCAGCCAATTCATTCACTAGCCACATCCTTCTGCTAGAAATGAAACGTGCCAGTTTCATTAATTTGTTACCAATAATCCATATAACATAAATCTTCTACTGGGTCACAATCCCATAAAAAAGTCCATAGAGATGTCCTCCCAAATTCAACTACTACACTGGTAGTGGGTGGGGCTTATCTCTAGATCGGAAATACTCTATCTAGACCTGCTAACAGGTCACACACTGTATCACAAATCTGGTTATATCGGCTTCATACAATATAATCGTCTCATCTCGTGGTAGATCTTACTCGTACCTGAATGTACTGAATAAGGCGTACAGTGGGTGTACCGTAATATTCTCTATCTCCATATGCATTAGCAGGTACACAAAAGTGGTCATGACTCTTCATCAGTCCATCTACTCCCATGGAGAACTATGGTGCCTCAGTACGAGACATCCTTTCTCTAAACCTTGTCAAGGCCGGGGGCAGGTCTCTTGCTTCTGTTGGACCTCATCCAACAGATCAGGTAGAACCTCTGAGGTATAACTGGGTATCCTCATCAAGGAACTGATTGTTCAACTCTAGCCAAGCTAGATCTCTCTAAAGCTGAGGCTGAACTATCAGTCTCACAATCATCTTCTCTTGGAGCGTGTTTCCATTCAAGTTATCGACGACAACATTCAACTTCTCTAATTGATATGGAATCTTCAAGTCAAAGTCTTGATCAACTTAAGCTCTTAACACTGGCGGTTATTCAACCCCTGTTGCATAAAATATACTTCAGATTTCTATGATCTATAGAAATCTGACATGAAGATCATACCGGTACGGTCTTCAAAACTTAAAGGCTTGAACTACCACTACTAACTCTAACTCATGAGTCGGGTAGTTCTCATCATACGTTCTCAACTGTAAATACACATATCAATAACCCTACTCCTCTGTAGTAATAAACATCTCAGACTTAGCTGGGATGTATCACCGTAAGTCACGGGATCCCAAAAATCTTCTAACTACAACAGAATGGAAGCAGAGGTCAAATACCTTCTCAACTCTTTAGAACTTAGACACACTGCTTACATCAAGTAGTTATGGTGGTCTTCTCAAAAGACTCGCAAATGAATACGTAATCATATAAAATCCTTCCTCAAAGCATTGGTAGCAATCGGCTGAGCTGAGAAACTACGTATTCCTTAATGTTCATCAGTATCTCCCATGTTACAACATACTTAATTCTCGCCAGATCAACCATGATCCCACTGGCGGAGACAACATGGCCTAAAAAGGCTACCACTGACATCTCAACTTACACTTAGAGAGCGTAGCATACAACCCTCTATCTCTTGAAATCTGCAGAACGGTCCCCAGACGATCGGTCTACTATTCTCTACTATGAGAGTATACCGACATGTCATCCATGAAGTCCACTACCAACAAATCAAGGAAGTCGATGAAGATACTATTCATCAACTCCATAAAAACTACTAAAACATTTGTCAACCCAAATGACATCACTACAAACTCGTAGTGTCCATAACGGGTATGGGATGCTATCTCATACACATGCTGCTCTCTCATCCATGACTAGGGATATCTTGAGCACCAAGGAATCTTGAAAACACAATTGCTTCTTGAAGCTAACTCATCAGGTCGTCAATACGGAACATGGAACCCACTAGGGTAACCCGTTTCAATCAACTTTTCAAGTTATCCGTACAATATCTCAACAAGCACCATATAGTGTGGCTTTCCCATTCAATCTTGTATCATACTTCAACTCGATAACAATGTCCACACTCCACTGAGGTGGCAACTAGACGGTTCAGTAACACGTCTATAAACTCGTAAACAACTGGAATACCTTCCATTGTTGGACTATCTCGCTCCTTCATGGTATAACACTAGAAGGCGTCACATCCCTGTGCTATCAGCTCACTACTCGTACAATCCTGATGACAAACCCGTCTCTTCAAAGGTCTTAACCTCAGAAGACCTCTATTTAACTCAACTCAGTAAAGACTATAATAGTCTTACTATTAAAAGCTAACACCACATGATATCTATTCATTTAAACCATACACATAATGACTTCCTCATGCACCTACGACATGACAAAGAAGTCTGCAACCATACACGGGTCCCTGAAATAAGGGAACAAACACGCATCTCACGGGTATCTCAGACCCAAAAAGGTAATCCTGTAAAGGAAAATCCACCTTCTACTATATACCAAAATTCAACCATTAATGCATGCATCGAAAGACATGACGTGCATAGCACTCACAACAAGCAAAACTCCACATGGTACCTATAACAGCTAACACTCGTAGCTCCTCTACATATCATCACTCAATGTCAGATTCATGCTCCTCAGGTATCACTGAGGTCATTACTATAGCCTCCACTTCCACTCATTCTGCACCGGAAAGAGGAAGGTCTTGCTGGGGAAAAACGCCACCGTGAAGACAGAAAGGGCCAGATGGCCTAGCTCACCACAAGTGAAACAAGCTATCAGTGCCAAAGGGCACACAGAACGCAAATGATCTGGATAGCCACAGCTGAACCATAATCATCCCATCCTTGCAACCAGTGAAACTGAAGCGTAACTCGACCTTCGTCGTCCACCTGGAATGATCTCACTCTTGAAGGGAACCTATAAAGGCAATGCCTTGCCCTGTCGACAAAACTTCGCTCTATGCCCTGCTTTACCACATGTAAAACATATGATGGGCGCCTTTGGGCACACAGCTCGCCAGTGTCCCAGCTTCCACGCAATTAAAACACTGTAGTTCCTTGCCAATCATCTTCATGGCCAAAGGATCACTAGATTGTCTTGATATCGGACTTGGTTCCCCATTCATCATCTTTGCTTCTCCAGTAACTAATTCAGTCCCTTGCTTCTTTCTGGATCCTGAAGCTTCAGTTGATCTCACAATTGTTGGTAAATCCGGTGTAGGTCTACCCGCTATCACCGCCTCATATACTTGCTGTATATACTCTTCAAACTCAGATCCACTCATGGAGACACGATTAGCCTCTTCAAACTCGTTCTCTGCCATAGGCGAAACAACAACAAAAACTGGTCCTTGAGTTATCACCACTGGAGGAAGAGGGGTGTGCCCCTACCTCATCCTACTACAAATACTACTCTAGTCTGAGTCATCTGTAGGATATACACACCTAATCTTATAAGGCTATATATGCCATAGGTATCGATATGTATATAATACATCCACATAATCCATAGTACATACAAATATATATACATATCTACGCTACAGAGATCTATGGCAGAGGTGACGACTTCTCGTACATTCTATCCCAAAACCACACTTAAAACCAAAACTTTGAAAACGTCAGATCCCATGTGGGCTCTTTTTATTTTACCTATCAAACCTCATTGCAGGTAGCAAGTGCCATTGTTGTCAACCTGGGCTCTATTACCAACTCTGTAACACCCCGAATCCGCGGGACTCTGGATTGCACATTGGGCTAGGATCTCACAATGGATCCTGACCCTAGCCTGACAACAAGTTCACTGGACCTTACAACATGACACTAACAGATATAAAACAAATACATAAAATAGTATAAACATTACAACCCAAAGTAAAAAACAGCATAGCCGAGTATATAAAACGACAACCTCACACAGGAGGTACGAAAGAACATCCTCACGAAGGAGGGGAACACAAGAAACCCAAACCAACCACCAAATGTACGAGAGTCCTCAGCCTGTCACCCTGCCAGATCACTCAGCAGCACCTAACCTGTAAACATCTACAACACGGTATGAAATCGTTAGCTAACCATACATATATGAGGTAATGCATAAGCACAAACACAATCATGGAAGAAAAACACATCATGATGCTTTCACACATTTACCCATTTTATTATCTTTATATAATAACCATTCACTCAAAAACCATATATATATATATATATATATATATATATATATATATATATATACAAACACAATCATGGATGAAAGTATGTGACACGAGGACCGATACATCCCCGCCTCTGAGTGCAATGTCCAACTGTACGAGTATCGGTCACACAATCCGTGTACCCTATGGGAGTGGATTGTGTCCTTCCTGTAAACCAGTCTGGCCCAACATCAGAGAACCTCCTAGACTCCACGGCGGGATGAAAGGGAAAGGTTATCATAGCCATGCAGTGGGGCAGTCAATAGAACATAGGTCGATAAAAACAACAACTCATGCTATCATAGCAAACATATAAAGCACACACCACTCATGTAAATACCCAATATAGGGATGGTAGCTAAGTAAGTCCTACGGACTTACCTCAACCTCGTACAATCACAACCACGATCAACCTCCAATCTTGAGACAGGCATTGCCTAATAACAAGGCATAAAGAGATATCAATATTCCTATCAATAAAAAAGGTCACATCTAGACCCAAGGGATCCATAAGGATCTTAATCAATCTATAAGCCTCACAACCAACTAAACCTCACTATCTCAACATAACTCACAATTCCTCAAATCTCAAGGTAGTATCTAATCAACTTTCCTCAATCTCAATTCTTATCCTAATTTAATTAATTAACCTTTAATTAATTAATTAGATTTCGCCACAATAACGTTTAGTCCGCAGGCAATTTCTAAACCCACCTGTCATCAGATTTCATCAAACAAACAACATATAATCACCAGAATAGTATAACGACCATAATGAAATTTCTAATTATCCATTTTGACAAGCCTAAAGTCAATTTATGTCAAATCGCAGTACGGAAAACGAATGAATTCATAACTTATTCGTTACTAACCCGATTGACGATCTGAAAGAAGATTCGGAATCACAACGACGCAGGCTACGCATGGACAACATCAAATTCATCAGAATCTGAGTGATAAAACCGTCCTGGTGACATATATGCTCGACCAGCCCTCCACATACTCGGAAATGCAGAAACTCGGTACCGTTATGAAGAGAAATGAAGAGAGGAATCCAGAAACTCAAACGGAATTGAAATCGGATTAGAAACGGAGAGTAGATCTGAGTTTGTAGGTTGAGAGAAATCAGAGCTTTTACGAGGAAACGTGAAAGGAAATGAATTAATAAAGGATTTTCCGCTATTTATAGTGAAGGCGATAATTATCCTTTAGTAAAGTCGATAATTATCCATTAACCGATCAAAAGGCGGGTCGAACTTCTTTCTCCAAACTTCTCGAGATTGGAACATTAAATCTGGAATATTGTACGGATAATTATTCCACAACTGCCTCGGAAAACGTGTATTCCTAAGCCGTATATCTTAGCCGTTAAGAAACGAAATAGCGACTCTTTTGGCCGTTTTGCCTCTCCATGTTATTTCATATCTAGGACATATCCGATGTCCTGATCATTTCTCTCAACTGCATTTTTATTAATTGGAGCTCCCAAATGCTCCAAATAACACCGGAGGGTAAAAATAATTACCCGGGGGAAAAGGTAAAAATTTCCCCAAACGTCCAAAATTACGCCAGGAACATAACGGTGGGACTCTTACTCATCACTTGCGAAATCTTCGCGAGTTATATGTCAATTACTATCAACGATTAAGTTAATCAACATTAATTAGAATTTGGAAATCCTAGCTATTAAAATCCGGGTTAGAATAGGAGAACCCGGGATGGTTGTGATTAGGCCGGTAATTGTTGTATTGCCGGCTGTTGTTGTTGAAGTTCCTAGGGCCTTGATAATTGTTGTAATTACCCCTTCCTATGTAGTTAATTTCCTCCTTTTTGGAAGCCAAATTGGCTTGCACTTGCACTTGCACTTGAGGACTTGCTTGATTCTTCAAGGTTGTGGCACACAACTCCCTCAAAGACTTAAGCTCATTGTTGAGTGCATCAAGTTTGTAGTTGCTCATGGTGACTTCACTTACTTCAGATACTCCCGGCTTGCTTCTCTACAAACTCCCAAGCCTCTTACACATTCTTCTCCATTAATGTTCCTTCGTAAAGCGATTGGAGCTTGAATTGGCTATCCTCATCAAGCCCCTTGAAATAAATCTCCAATAGCTCTATCTTCGGTATCCCATGGTGTGGACAATCTAGGAGGAGGTCTTTGGAAGGTGGGAAGAACTTTGTCAAGAACTTGGTTGTCATATCCTCCCAAGTACTCACACGTCCTAGTGGAATGGATTGGTACCAAGCTAAAGCTTTATCCTTAAGTGAGAAGGAAAAAGCCCTAAGCTTATGGTGTTTATTCTCCAATCTAGGCGGCCTTAGAGTCTCCATCAAGATCTCATAAATCATCAAGTGTTGATGAGGAGACTCTCATTCCATCCCTTCAAATTGATTGTGCCGGATCATTTGTATCACTTGAGGGCGGAGCTCATAATCATGGGTTGCGGGATCTCCTAAGTTTACACCCGGACGGTGCACTCTTTGGGCTGGATCCATACGTTTCCCTAACGTTTGTGGTTCCTCAATAATGATCGGCTTGAACCGAACATTAACCGCCGGCTGCAGTGGTGGTGGTGGTGGAGGTTGTTGACGATTAAGCTCCCTTTGCACAAGAGCTTGCCTAATCTCTACAATTTCCCTCCTAGTTGCTTCTTGCCTCTCATTGGAAAGTCTCCTCTCATTCTCCAAGAGTTCATCCCTTAGCCTAATTTCCTCTAAGGCAACATCCAACTCAGCTTGAAGATCTCTTGCGGCCATCTCCTTCTTCTTCTTAATGCTCTTAGATCAAGCTTTAAGGGTTTTCTCCGGTTCGGGATCGAATGGAGCTAAATCCTTGCCACGAGATCTTCCCATGCACCTACAGAATGAGAGATGTCCTGAAAATTCAAAGACACAAACCAAATAAGATCAAAAGCAACAAGAAAGACCTACACTATAAACAATCACAAACAATGATTCAATCTAGTCCTAGTCCCCGGCAACGGCGCCAAAAACTTGTTACGCTAAGAATGTGTAGCACAAAAATCATAAATTTATAACTCGATATATTTTCCTAACTCCTAGCGAACCCACAGTGTATGGGTGGTTTTGTAGCAAGGATAGTATTCTGAGGTCGAACACAAAGACTAAGGTGAAATCGAATCAAATAAGTGATTATGGATAGTGCAAATCTAGTCTAAGAAAAGAGAAAGGAATAAATAAATGAAAATCATAATGATTTTGGGTTAGTTTTGTGGTGATCAAACAAGATCACAATTGATTGAAGATTATAAATCAAACTAACAAATCTAGCTAGCAACGCAAACAAGCAACACAAACACGAGATATGTGATAAAAGAGAGAAAAGATGATTCTAGGGGTTAGGAGTTCCGGTTATGGCATCGGACTCAAGCTTCTAATCAACCTTGCACTAGCTATGGTATGTTGGGAAGGAATGTTTCTCAAATGAGGTCAATCACCTGGTAGGTCTCATGATCCACTAATCCCACAACTAAGGTCCTATCACCGGGTAAGTCTTTGAGAGCCTAAGGTTGGGAAATCTACACTAACCGGATTGCTATCTAGGGGTCAAACCTCTCCTTACCGGGTAAGTCTCGGGAAGGATAGTCCTAAGCAACAATCCTAGCACACTCAATCCAATAGTGGCTTGTGAGGCTCACTATTACCTAGAGTTCATCATTATTGGTCCTAAGGTTGGAAAACCGGGTAGTTCTCTTCCCTCACTTAGTTTGCTAGCATTAGGTCACCCTAGGCTAGATTATGTTTAACAAACAATAGGATTTCAACAATCTAACATCCTAACATCCTAACATTTAGATTCATCAATACAAGCACAACAGAGAAAATCATAGGCAATTCATCTTAAACCAGGGCCGTGGAAAAGGCAAGAACAGACCGTGATTCTCAACAGTGGTTAGGTTCGAGCAAGCAAATCATCCAAGGGTACATTTAACTCTATTCTATCATAGTCCAAGAGATAACCATCATTCTATTACCCTAGAATCACAACTATCTAGCCAACAACAAGCATCTTAACATTCAAACTCAACAAGCATACATTCATGGCTTCCATAGCAAGAAACTGAAATGAAAGAGAAGAGAAATAAGTAAACACAAGTAAACCAAGCTGAATATATGTCAAGAAAGACTTACAACCCTTCAAAAGAAGGTCCAAATCGTTCCTTACAAATCCTTGCAAATGTCTTCAACAAGCTCACTCAAAAACCACTCAAAAACTATGAAAACTCTAAAACTAATGTTGTTCTTCTTCCTCTCCAAATGAGAGTGTTTTCTTCCTCCCCAAGAGTAGCCTCCAATGGAGTGATATGTTGTGAGAGAGTGTGGGAGAGGATCCTCTAGCATCAGCATGCAAGACCACTTATATCCTCCATCAAGGGCACGGGTCGGTTATGAAGATCGTGGGACAGTTGTCACAGTTGTCCAAAGAGAACCACGGCTAAAACCACGGGCGTGGAAATTGCTCTGGGCCTTGGTTTTGGTGGTTCGGCTTCCTTTGGATCGTTAAGCGACGAGTTGGTGCAAGGCATGCACCGACAAGTTTCTATGTGTTCTCCTTAGCTCCTAGCTTGCTTCTTAATGAGTCCGGAAGTGTGTCATCACGAGGAATGATCCTCGAATGTATCGATTAAGCTCCAAAAGTTCCCCAAAATACCTACATAACCGACTATAGTTCGTGTAGACGTCTCTCTCGACAATATGCGTGAATTAAGCATAAACGTCATGAACTAATGCCAAACCATTTATGAATAATGGGAAAAACTATCTAAATGAATGCCTAAACTAACATCATAAATCGTGTTATCAAAGTTCCATGTTCTTTGGCATGCATCATAAGAAACAACAGACGTTTGCACATCCTTAAATAATGTAGGCCAAAAGAAACCAGAACGTAATACCTTAGCGCATGTTTTGTGAGCGCTAGCATATCCCCCACAAGGAAGCGAGTGGTAATGCCGTATGACACTAGTAGCTTCATCCTCCGGAATGCATCGTCGAAGAATCCCGTCCGGACCTCTCTTGAACAGTAGAGGTTCATTCCAGTAGTAATGGCATACATCCTTGAAGAACTTCTTCCTTTGAGCATACGTCAATCTAGGCGGTATTTCCTGACAAACAAGGTAATTGATAATATCAGCATACGAAGGCTCCTTACCATCAGAAACTTGGCGAAGCCAGTGCTCCACCAACTGTAAGTGACTCTTAGAAACCGAATCAGAAAGTTTGTTGTCCTCAATTGGCAACATCTCTCTTGCTATCTCGGTCAGGGCCCGAGGTGGGTGACCGAAATGTTCTTTAGATAAGAACACCTCGCTTGGTCCAGGAAGTGCCTCGATCGAGGTACTGGAACTGAGACCGAAACCTCACGTGCTTTTCGTCTCTTGAATCAGTTTATCAAATCTAGCTCCTGGATCTGCTTCGAATGCCTTTAAGCTCCGTATGTCTGCATCACAAGAGACATCTATACCTTCCTCAATTAAGCTAAAACTGAGAACTCTTCCATGAGGGTCATTAATAAGGATAGAGCTCACCAATTCCCTTGATTCTTCTTCATCATAGATGTCGAAGATGTCGTCCTCCAACGGCTCTCCTTTCATTGCAGCAAGCAATGCAAACTCCACATGATCGCCACCAATGTTGAATTTCAACTTGGCGTTCTTACAATCCACGTTGCAACCCAAATTTGCTAGAAATTGTCTCCCGAGAATGATAGGAATGGGATAATCTGCGGGATTATCAAGTACAACAAAGTCTATAGGTATGTAGAAATTACCTAACTTGATGGGAACGTCTTCCAAAATACCCATGGGATGGGTAATGGAGCGATCCGCCATGTATAGCGTCATCTTCACCAGCTTGGGCACTCCAAGTCCGACTTTCTCACATAGCTACAGCGGAATGATGCTCACGTTGGCTCCTAGATCACATAATGCATCATAAGTTACATCCCCAACTTGAATGGGAATGCAAAATGAACTGGGATCCCTTAATTTAGGTGGCATCTTCTCCTTCATGATTTGAATGAGCTCCGAAGACTTAGATGTCATCCTTGCTTCACCAAAATCTTCCAACTTCCTCTTCCTTGGTATAATCTCTTTCAGAATCTTCCCATAGGCGGACATCTCTAGAATGGCATCAAGGAAAGGGATGTTAATATGTAGTTTATTCATAAGGTCTAGAAACTCACCAAAGTGCTTGTCTAGATGTGTCCTCACCCTTGACAAAGGGAATGGAAGTGGTGGTTTATAACCAGGAGGTGGAACATAAACTTCAGATTTATCTTTCGCTTTTTGGGGGTCCATCTCGGTTGGCACCTCGACCAATGTGTTCATCTGGTTGTGGCTCAACCGAGGTTCTGGATATGCAGTCTTCAATCCACCACGTGTTGTAATTGCCATGATTTGTCCTTTAGGGTTACTCTTTGTCCTTGCTGGGAGCTTCCCTGGATCTCTTGGCGCTTCATTCGCCTTGTTGAAAAATTGTTGCTCTAAGGCTTTTTGTGCCTTCGAAAATAAATTCATCGATATCTCCATAGCGTTGAGCTTGATCAATATTGCCTCCAGCACATCATCTTTCTTTGGTGGCTGTACGAATTTGATGTAGGCTCCTAGCTTCTCAATGGAGTAGAAGAAGAAGAGGGGGCATTAAGAGCATTATTAGCATGAGAATAAGGGTTACCGGAATTTTGTTGATTAGATCTCCAATTGTTGTTTTTGGAGTTTCTGTTGTTGTAGTTGTTGTTCCGCAGCCCTTGATAGTTGTTTATTCCTTGGTAGCCACCATCTTGCTCCTTCTTCGTTTGAGCTACTAAAAGCTCCTTCAATGCTTTCACTTCATTGCTAAGCAAGGTGAGTTGAGCTCCATTTGATGATGTGTCTTGGAAGCTAACTCTCCTTGCTCCATCTTCAACTCTTTGATGGGAGTACTTTTCCATGTCTAAAGCTTGATTTTCAATGAAATCCCAAGCTTCATCTATCGGCATATCCATGAAGGTGCCGGCGGAAAGTAATTGGAGCTTGAATTGAGTATCTCCATCCAAAGCCTTGAAGTAAATTTCTAGCAACTCGATCTTTGGAATCCCATGATTTGGGCAATCCAACAAAAGATCCTTGAATATCTCCCATGATTTGGACAAGATTTCCTTGTCCTTCATAATAAAAGCATTAATCTTTCCCCTCAATTCAGCAGTCATAGAAGGGGGAAAGAACTTAGTAAGAAACTCAGTTGTCATCTCTTCCCAAGTGTTGATTTTTCCAGCCGGAAGAGTTTGATATCAAGCAAGCGCCTTGTCTTTCAAAGAGAAATAGAAAGGCCTTAACTTGTAGTTGTTATTCTCCACTCTTGAAGGTCTCAAAGTCTCAATCAGAATCTCATAATTTTGCAAGTGCTGATGCGGAGACTCTCTCTCCAAACCTCCAAATTGGCATTGTCGAATCATTGTTAGAACTTGCGGTCGAAGTTCATAATCATTCTCAGATGGATCACCTAGGTTGACTCCTGGACGCTTGACTTGCTGATTAGGGTCCATCCTCTGTCCTAGGGTTCATGGAACTCCAGCAAAAAGAACATCTCGGACTGGAATCTAAGGTGGAAGGTGTATCTCGGCCGAGGCAACTAGGACTGGGTCTTGCATCGGTCGAGGATAAGGGATTGGTCGAGGTAGAAACTGGGCCCTTAGAGCGGCCATATCTGCTCCAATTCCTTCTGTTCTTACGCGAGTCTCATCTTTCTCTCGCTGTAGTTCCAATGCCTCCTTCAATTCGGCTTCAAGATTGAGATTGTCTTGATTGGCCATCTTAGCTTCTTTCAATCTTCTCTTATAGATCTTTTTTTGTTCGGGATCGTAGGGAATGATTTCCTTTCCAGCTCGAGTTCTTCGCATAAAACTAAGGAAAGATCCTGCGAAAACACCCAAGTAAAATGGACAAAAGCAACAAGGGCAATAGCCCCGAAAGACAACCGAAACCGAACTTGGTCTAGACCAAGTCCCCGGCAATGGCGCCAAAAACTTGTTCGCTCCAAAAGGTGTGTGCAAGCTTTAATATTTGTAACCCAAGAAGTATGCTTGAAAAATATGCGAACCCGCCGTGTACGGATTAATTTTAATAACAACAAATATTCCAGGGGTCGATCACAGGCACTATGGTGAAACAAAGTTCGGTAATTCAGGTTGTCAAATAACTACTAGCAGCAAATTAAAGCAATCAAAGTTGATATAAAAGTCACATAAAAGAGAATGCGGATTCTAGAGATTAAAGCATTAAGTTGTGGTTCCGACTCAAGATCTCAAAAGATAACGTGGACAAGGTTGAGGTTTGCAAAAGAAAGGTGTTTTTAAGGTTGGAATAGATTATCGGGTAAGTCTCACTACTCACTATCCCAAACCAAAGCTCCTTTTACTGGGTAAGTCTCAAGGTACTAAGGAAAGGAACTATAATCTCAAACCAACAAACCACCCAAGGGAATAGAATCAACCTTTACCGGGTAAGTTTCAAGCTAACTATCAAAGATGGGATGAAGGCACACTCAAACCTCAATAAAGGATAAACCTTTATTACCTACACTCATGATCTTGGGTAAACAAGCAAAGGAATCACCAAATAAGTCTCATCCCAAGCTTGCGTTAAACCAAGAAAGGTATAACAAGGATAGGATTTGGCAAACAAAAACTCTTAACTCAGATAAGGTTCAGGAAAGGTTCACCTCGCTCAGTTAAATTCCATCCCGGCCGAGATGTTCAATGACTGACCGAGGTGTTCTACGGCTAAGGTAAAGGCTCGAGCTTTCAGGGTCAGCTGGGATAATGATCATTCTGTCATCGTCTTTCCCACAACTTTCAGCCAATCACCCTAGAATCGCATAAAGAACTTAGCCAACAATCATCACGATAACAATAATCAAATATATGAGAAAGGAATCAATATTCAAACAAGAAAACCTTATCACAAAGGTCTCAATAACTGAATCAAACAAACAAACAATCAGCGTTCCTCAATCACAAATCAGAAAAGACAACAAAACCAAAAGCCAAATCAAGAAGATCTTACAAACTCCTTCAAAGAAAACTTCAACTTGATTCCTTCCTTCCTTGAACTTCAACCTTCAAAACTTCCTTCAACTTCCTTCAAAACTTCCTTCGACTAATCCTCCAGAAAATCCTTGATCCGAAGATAGGTGATCCGTAGATTTCAGCATGGTTGAATTGTAGAAAATCCAACCCTTTATATAGGAGAATTATCTTTTAAAAATAAAATATCTTAAAAAGATAATTTCTTGGAATATATATCCATATCTTCCAAAATATATTAGCCAAAAATATTATCTTTCTTCCAGAAATCCAGCCAAAAATATGTGATATTCACTTTCCAAAAATAGAAGATCTAAGCCAAAAATAAAGATCTCGTGTCCCGTCATCAGTTCGCCTCGGTCCAAACGCTCCTCAAGATCTCCTTGGTCGAGGTGGTACTACAGCTGACCGAGGTGAATCTCAGCTGAATGTAAATCATCTCGAATCTGGTCCAAAATCAATCTTCTAAATCATTTCCATGCTTCCTGAGATCTTCTTATAACTACTCAATACTCCAGAATGTAGCTCCAATGACTCCTTAGCTTCCTTAGCTCCATTTTGGTCCAAAACGTGCCATTTTACTTACAATTACAACAAAACTAGGTGTAGACCTCGATTCCCGCAAAGGTAGACAACACAACCATATAATCAAAGAATATACATCCATACATGCAAATTTATGAAGATAAAACGTCAAAACCAATCCCAAAATATAGACAATAATACATGATATCACAAAGTGATCTCGCAGGGTGACAGTCCGTGGACTCTCGTACATAGGATGGCTATGGTTGTGGGGTTGTTTATGTTTCCCTCCTGTGTGAGGATGATGTTTTGTTGACCTCCTGTGTGAGGATGTTACCTTATACTCGGCTATGTTTTTGTATACCTTTTGGTTGTACAATTTTATGTATTTTTTTTATATCTGTCAGTGTCATGTGGTAAGGTCCAGTGAACTTGTTGTTTGGCTAGGGTCAGGATCCACTGTGAGATCCTAGCCCAATGTGGCATCTCGAGCCCCGCGGATTTGGGGTGTTACAATGAAGGCCTTGAAAGAGCTTTTGACAACTCATGCAAAGCAATCCAAGGAGCAAGATGTGGGCTATGTTGGAAGAGTAAACCAACAAGGGAATAGAAACAATACTTGGAAAAACAACAATAACAACCGGAGCTACAATAACAATTGGAGATCCAATCAACAAAATCCTGGTAATCCTTATTCCCATGCTGAAAATTCACTAACCCCTCCTTCTTCCTTCTCCATTCCTTTGAAAAGTCATGGACAAGCTTCATCGAGTTCAAGCTATCTTGAGAAGGACAATCTTGAAGCAATGATAAAAGCAGTGATGGGGAGGATGCAAGGGTTAGAGAATTCCATCACTTCAGTTTCCAATGCACAAAAAGCCTTGGAAAATCAAGTGTTTAATAAGGTCGTAGAAGCTCCTAGAGATCAAGGGAGACTTACCGGAAAAAACTTAAGACAACCCGAAAGGCAAGTGATGTCGATCACAACAAGGAGTGGCGTGAAGACCTCCGATCTTGCACCGAATGAGAGTGATAAAAGCGAGCAACCCGTAGAAGTTGAGGTTTCGGCTGAGAATGAATAGGAAAAGGTTCCCGTTTATGTTCCTCCTCCACCCTACAAACTCCGCTCCCATTTCAACAAAAAAGAGCGAGAGCGCATCTTGATAAACACTTTGGTAAGTTCATTGAACTCATGAGCAAAGTGCATATTAACATACCTTATATTGATGCAATTTTAGGTATGTCATCCTATGGGAATTTCTTGAAGGAAATCCTCTCAAACAAGAGGAAGCTAGAGGATTTTGGTGAAGTGAAGATGACTTTCGAGTCATCGGAACCCATCAAAACTATGACGGAATGGATGCCACCCAAGTTGAGGGAGGGTTCCTTTTGTGTTCCCATTTGCATTGGAAAGGTCACATATGATGCTCTTTGTGATCTAGGAGCAAGTGTGAGCATTATTCCACTTGCATTGTGCAAAATGGTTGGTTTAGGAGAACCTAAACTAGTGAAGATGACGTTGTGCATGGCGGATAAATCCATCACTCGACCCGTTGGCATTCTTGAGGATATCCCGGTAAGGCTTAGTGAGTTCTACGTTCCAATAGATTTTGTGGTTTTTGATATTCCTGCAGATTACCCAATTCCAATCATACTTGGAAGGCCGTTGTAGCAACGTTCGGTTGTTTGGTTGATTGCAAGAACGCCAAATTAGAATTCAATATTTGATCAAGGAACCAGCTCTAGGAGACAAAGTCTACAACATCCATGATGAAGAAGACTCAAGGGAAATGGTTAGTTCTATTTTCCTTAATGATCCACTGCAGAAATTCATTAGTATGAGCATTATGGAAGGAGGAGTCAAAGAAGGTTGTGACTCCGAGGTCAAGGCTTTGGAAGTACTAGAAGAGGAGCCAATTGAAGCCTTTAAAGAATTGCACGTTAGCTCGCAAAAATTTCGATACCACTGCCTAACTCAAGATTCCACGGGGGTGAAAACAATTAATTTAATTAATTCCCCCGTGGAACCACAAGTCGAAAGCAACCACGGGGAGAACCACGGCCGTGGAAGTATCAAAGGGGCCGTGGAAACTAAAATTCTCGAGACTTCCTCCCCTCTTCTTGAAAAATATCTTGGACATTCTCCTACCCCTCCTACACCCTTTTGAACACCCAAGGACAATCTAGAAGGCGTCAACACTCCAACAAAGGCACCGCCAATCTTGGAGTTGAAACCTCTCCCAACGCACTTAAGGTATGCTTTTCTTGGACCAAATGATACATATCCGGTCATAGTTAGTGTTTCTTTAACCAATGATGAGCATGCTAGGCTTATGAATATTAATGGAGGATGACCATAGACCTTCACGTGAACCTCAACGACAGTTAAATCCGATCATGAAAGAGGTTGAGAAAATGGAAGTCCTCAAACTTCTCGACGCAAGTATCTTTTTCCCCATCTCCGATAGCAAGTGGATGAGCCCCGTCCACGTTGTTCCAAAGAAAGGGGGAATGACTAACAAAAAAAACGAGTTAATGCCCACTAGAACCGTTATGGGATGACGTGTTTGCATTGACTACCGGAAGCTGATTGTTGGAACTAGGAAGCATCACTTCCCTCTACCATTCATTGAACAATGCTTGAAAGGTTAGTGCAACACTCCCATTTCTGTTATTTGCATGGTTATAGTGGTTTCCTTTAGATTCTCATTCACCCCGACGATCAGAAAAATACTACATTCACGTGCCCTTGGGGTACGTTCAATTACAGAAGGATGTCGTTCAGTTTGTGCAACGCTCCATCCACCTTTTGAAGGTGCATGATGGCGATACTTTCTGAGTGTATCGAAAATATCATGGAGCGTTGTAAAGACACTAACCTTGTTCTAAACTGGGAAAAGTGTCATTTTATGGTTACCAAAGGAATTGTTTTAAGTCATTTGCTCTCGAATCGTTGCATTGAGGTTGATAGATCCAAGATCGAGACGATCGAGAAGCTACCTCCACCTTCATCGGTGAAATGGGTATGGAGTTTCCTTTGACATGCTAGATTTTATAGAAGGTTCATTAAAGATTTTTCTAAGATTTCTAAGTCATTGACTAGCCTACTAATCAAGGAAATACTTTTGAAGTTTTGAAGGAATGTCTAGATGCCTTTTACAGGATTAAGGAAGCATTAATCTCAGCACCCATTATTCAACCTCCGGATTGGAATCTTTCATTCGAAGTGATGTGCTATGCAAGTGACGTAGCTGTAGGAGCGGTCTTAGGACAAAAGAAGGATGGACGTATTCATGCCATCTACTACGCTAGCAAGACGCTAGATGAAGCTCAACGTAACTACGCCACTATGGAGAAGGATTGCTAGAAGTTTTTTATGCCTTTTAGAAATTTTGTTCTTATCTTGTTGGAGCGAAGGTGATTGTCTACACCGATCACGCAACCATACGGTATTTGCTTACCAAGAAAGATGCACAACCGCGGCTGATTAGGTGGATCCTCCTCCTCCAAGAGTTCGATCTAGAGATCCGGGACAGGAAGGGATCCGAGAACTCAGTGGCGGATCACCTAAGTCGACTCCCCCACATAATAGAGGACGACTTACCCATAGACAATTGTTCCTTGAAGAGCAGCTGCAGATGATGGAAGAATGTCTCGATCACATTTCTAGAGGTAACGAACCATGGTTCGCTGATTTTGTAAATTATTTGGTTTTTTAGGAAATACCTCCCGGATTGTCCTACACTCAAAGTAAGAAATTCTTCAAGGACATCCGACAATACTATTGGAATGAAACTCTACTCTTCAAGAGAGGTCCAGATAGCGTTATTTGAAGATGCATACCGGAAGACGAAGTCGATAGCGTCATCCGACATTGCACTCTCTACCTTGTGGAGGACATGCTAGTTCTGACAAGACTTGCGTTAAGGTATTACAATCCGGTTTCTTTTGGCTTCTTTATTTAAAGACGTGCACCAGTTTGTCTCTTATTACGATTCTTGTCAAAGAACAGGAAACATTTCACGAAGGAATGAGATGCCGCTTAACAACATACAAGAAGTGGAGATCTTCGAAGTATGGTATGTGGAATTTTTTGGGACCGTTCCCATCTTCTTGCGGCAACCGATACATACTTCTGGTTGTAGACTACGTTTCAAGATTGGTTGAAGCGGTTGCTTCTCCCACTAATTATGATACGGTGGTAGTGAAGTTCTTTAATAGAACGATCTTCCCAAGGTTTGGGACTCCCCGAAACCATTAGCGATGGAGGAACCCACTTCACCACCCATAAATTTAAAGCTCACAAGATCGCCACCCCCTATCATCCTCAAACCAGCGGCCAAGTAGAGATATCGAATAGAGAAATCAAGGCCATTCTAGAGACAACTGTCTCTAGAACTAGGAAAGATTGGTCACAAAAGCTCAACGATGCACTTTGTGCATACCGGACAGCTTTCAAGACTCCCATTGGCACAACACCATACAACCTTGTGTATGGGAAGTCTTGTCATCTCCCCGTTGAGCTAGAGCATAAAGCTTATTGGGCGACTAAGTGGCTGAACTTTGACATCAAGCAGGCCGGAGAGAAGCGCCTTCTTGACATTAATAAGCTAGAAGAAATCCTCTTGACATTAGTGGCACGACAAGCACATCGTTCCGAAGGATTTGAAAGAAGGCGATCTTGTCCTTCTCTTCAACTCCCGTCTTCGTCTATTTCCAGGTAAGGTGAAGTCTCGTTGGACCAGACCCTTTGTAATTAAACTTATTTTCCCCCATGGCGCAGTTGAAGTATGGAGTGAACAATGCGGAGCTTTCAAGGTCAATGGTCAACGACTAAAGAATTACATACCGGACGTTTAGATTGAGGAGCTTGCATCTACCCTCCTCACTTAAGCAAGTGAAAGGTCTAGCTACGGACCTTAAACAAAGCGCTTCTTGGGAAGCAACCAAAGGTATGGTTTTCTTTTCCTTTTTCTTAGATTAGCTTAGTTAGTTTGTTTTTGTGGTTTTTGTTGGTTCGTTCCCAGTTTTTCTTGTGTCTTTGGATGACATGAAGTAGGAAATCTCTAAAAAAATGCGAGGAAGAATAGCAAAGTCGGAATTGTCAAAAAAGGATGTAAAAAGGGGATTCCATGGGCATAAATAGGTTTCCACGGCCGTGTTTTCTTATTTTCAACAATGGAAGCACAAGTCGAGAAGCGCCATAGATGGTTCCACGCCCGTAGTTTTTCTAGGGGGTCGTGGTTTTCTTGATTTCCACGAAAGTATAAATAGTCATCTTCACTTAGTTGCAGCGCCAAAAATCCCAACAACCACACCCTACGCAGCGGAAGTTGCCAACCCCTAACCCGGGCCACGATTTTCGCATCCGCAAACCGATTGCAACGATTCTTCTTTCTAAATCGAAGCTCTCATCATTCTCTTGCGGATTCTATGCTCAAACTGCACAAATGGACTTGAAATCAGCAAGCATTTTGGATTTCTCAATCCAAAAACCTAGGTTTTTCTCTAAACTCGATCTTGGTTCGATTTTGTCAATTTTGTTGATGATTTGATAGAGAACTGGACGGAATTGGGAGTAGAAATAGCCTAGGACTATTGTTGCTGAGTTTGTTGTTTGATTCTGTTGATTTTTAAATAATCGACAAATTCCACGGGGTGTTCTTTAGTTCTACGGGCGTGGTTTGTGAAGATCCGGCCGTGGTTTTGCCAATTATGGACAGTTTGCGTATAAGTGGTCGGAATTTGTTCAAGAAAAGTAAGGGAGCCTCTTTCTCATCCCAACTACCACCACCACAACCCCCATAACGACAACCTCCACCTCCTAGACTCCCCCGTATATTATAAGAAGACAAAAAGGCCTATAAAACCATCCAACCTCGCATCGTTGTAGCCCCTAGGTACCTTGGGCTTGAGGATCTTGAATGTTTGAATGTTTTGGATGATCTGAATATGATGATTGATAAATCCGGGCATAGAGAGTTCATCGGTATTATGGAGCATGCTTATGAGGAGCTCATCATGGAGTTTCTTAGCTCCTTTGATCATGATGCTAGGGAAAGGACTATTAAGTTCAGGACGAGGAATCCGAACTACAACATGTCTATTGGGGGGTTTGCTTAGATTTTCGGCTTTGAAGAGACTACTAATGGGACATTCGCTAGGAACACTAGACCTCATGCCTTTTGGGAGAGTATTGCTATGGTGATTAGATCAGCATATAGGTGGTGTAAGAGCCTAGTTGCTGATTTGTTGAGAGTGTGAGATGAGGACTTGGATTATGCCTAAACCGCCCATGTGTGACCTAGTGGCCGCCCCTGTGGTTTGCCTCGGCCACACCTGCGCCTCACAAGGTCCGCCCCTGCGGCTCTGTGTGGCTGTAGCCGTCTTTGTTGACCCTTTTACCCGTGCTTTACCCTTTTCAACCTTTATAACCTTCTTCTCTTTACTTCTAATGAGGCTTCTACATCTATAGCTTCATCTCTCTCCCTACGTTCTTCTTTTCCTCTCATCTCTCTTTGGATCATCTTTGATCTTCTCTTGAAGTTTTTGAGCTTTGTATGAGCCAGCTTGAGGTGTTGTGGTGTGTGTTTGATATCCCGGAGAGCTCAGCTTGGTAAGCTTCTATGGCTTCCTTCCTATCTTTCTTCTTTCCTTCATCTTTTCTTCTCTGTCCTTAGTCTATCTTAGATTCCTTTAGGATGGATCTTTTTCCAGACATGATTGGCCTATGTTGACGTATATATATGTATTTTTCTGTATGTTTGATGTTAGAGTGAAGAAGGAGCAAAGGAATCGAAGGAAGAAGTGAAGAAAAGACTGAAGTGGTGTCTCAGCTGTCCAGCCGCTCCAGTGCCACTTGCAGTCGCCACAGCGCCGGTCAAGGTCCGCCCCTACGCAACATGTGAGCCGCCCCTACGGCCACCGTCACCAGCTTGTGTTTCCAGTTGGTTCTGCAGGTGTGTGTTGCTTCTAGGCTTGCTTTAGGATGCCTTTGTATCCTCCCTTCCTAGCGTGAGTGTATAGGATCATGCTAGATGTGTGAGGATGGGTTTTGATGAGGTTATGATCGATATGCCTTGTACGGATTTTGAGGTTTACTAGGTTGTGAGGTTAGATTGAGGATGATCCTATGGATTCCTTGGGTCTAGGTGTGACCCCTTTGATGAATAGAGGTTGATATCTTTCTGTGCCTTGTTATTAGGCAGCGCCCCTCTCACAGGAGTGGAGGTTGATTCTAGTTGAGCTTTGTACGAGGTTAAGGTAAGTCCGTAGGACTTACTTAGCTACCAATCCTACATTGGGTGTTTGCATGAGTGGTGTGTGCATTATATGTTTGCTATATTAGCATAAGATGTTGTTTATACCAACCTATGTTTTATTGATTGCCCTATTGTGTGGCTGTGATAACCTTTCCCTTTCATCCCGCCGTGGAGTCTGGGAGGTTCTTTGATGTCAGGCTAGACTGGCTTTACAAGAAGGGCACAATCCACTCCCATAGGGTGCACAGATTGTGTGACCGATACTCGTACAGCTGGCTATCAGGCTTAGAGGTGAGGATGTATCGGTCCTCGTGTCACATACTTTAATCTAACTATATATACACGATTTGAGTGAATGACTATTATGTAAAAATAACAAAATGGGTAAATGTGTGATAACATGTAGATGTGTCTATCTTTCGATTATTGTGTATATGCTTATGCAATACTCTATATATGTATGGTTAGCTAATGGTTTATTACCATTTTGCAGATGCCTTACAAGATAGGCGTGTTGCTGGGTGATCTAGCAGAGTGGCAGGCCAAGGACCTCTCGTACATATGATGGTTGTGGTCTTTTGGGGTTGTTTACTTTTCCCTGCTGAGTGAGGATGATCTTTTGTTACCTCCTGTGTGAGGATGTTGTTGTTTATACTCGGCTATGTTGTTGTTACCTTTCGGTTGTACAATTTATAAACTTTCATGCATTTGTTTTTATATTTATCATTGCCATGTTGTAAGGTCTAGTGAACTTGTTATCAGTCATGGGTCAAGATCCATTGTGAGATTCTAGCCCAATGTGGCACTCCGAGTCCCACGGATTCGGGGTTTAATAGAGGCGGTATCAGAGCCTTAGGTTCACAACAATGACACTTGCTACCTACAATTATGTTTAATAGGTAAAATAAACAGATGCAAAAAGGGGTATGACGTATTCAAAGGATTTTTGGTTTTATGTACGGTTTGGGTTAGAATGTACGAGAAGTCGCCACCTCTGCTATGGATCTTTGCAGTATATATATGTATATATGTATTGCGGATTATGTATGTGTATGGGTTAAGTATATATATATGTATATATATATATATGGCCTATATAAAGCCTAATAAGTTAGGTGTACATACCTCGTAGATGGCTCGGACTAGAGCTACTGCTGCTGTAGGCTAGGGTAGAGGTAGACCACCTCTTCCTCCGGGCGTGATAGGAGAGGGACCAGTTCCCGCTGCTGATCCACCAATGGTGGAGGAGGTACATGAGGACGACGTTGAGAGTGTCATTCCAGAGACGAGGAGTGGTGGATCGAGGAGGCATCATTCACATCGAGTCTAGTCTGATAACTCAGATCGTGTCTCCATGAGGGGGCCAAAGTTTAGAGAGTATATCCGACGTGTTGAGGAGGCTGCTAGAGCAAGTAGACGGGCCCCAGATCTACCAGGGCATGAGGGATCTTAAGAGATGTCTTAGGGAGCCACACAGGTGCCAGCTATGCCGACACATGCTGCTGAGACTATTCGAGCTACGGAGGAGATTAGAGGGCCTTGACCAGATACTTGGTTGAAGGCATTTTACAAGATGGGTGTACCACCTTTCTTAGAAAAGATTGGTTTGGAGACAGAGGTCTGGATAGGAACTGTAAACTCAGCTTTATAGTCTATCAGATGTCCTGAGTACAAACGGATAGAGCTAGTTCAATCTCTATTCCGTGACCTTGCACATCAATGGTGGAGGACTGTACGAGCCAGAGCTACCAACATGTGTACCTGTTCTGCCCTGCCTCAATGAGGAGGGAGAAGCTGTATGATTTTGTTGAGGCCGGGTTTGAGGATGGGCCTATTGCTAACGCCATCAGCCGTTTCAAGACTGATTCAGCTTTGTTGAGTCCAGCTGCACCATTTGAGGACCAGCTTGTGTACCTATTCTCCCGTCGTCTGAGGGAGAGCACACGCTCATACATGGAGGGATTCCATTGTGAGTCCCTAGCTAATTATAAGGACCAGGCTTCTGCTTATTAGAGAGAGCGAGCCAGTCAGAGGAGGGCTTCTCACATGGACGGTTTGAGAAGAGGCAGCGCGCTGGAAAGACTAGTGGAGTTGGAGGAGCATCTGGGTCTTGACGAGACCAGAGACGTCAGAGTTACCCCTCGTTTGCCCTGATTGTAGATAAGGGACGACAGTGTTACAACTGTGGTGATCCTGGACATTTGAAGCCAGAGTGTACCAGACCAGATGTGACTTGCTTCACCTGTGGTAGACAAGGACATGGAGCTGCCTTTTGTAGGCAGGGTGGAGTTGCGTCTCAATAGGGTTCTTCCCCTGTTAGTGTGGCAGGAGGTGGTCAGATCGTCCTTCTACTCAGGGATCTGCTCCCGGGCTGAGTAGAGGTAGTGGTCGTGGTAGGAGTGCCACTAACACTAAAGGAGCTCAGGGTAGAGCCTTTGAGTTGAGGAGTATAGAGGAGCCGCCAGTACCGGCTGCTATAGGTACCCTTCTGCTTCATGGTTTACATATTTGAGTTTTGTTTGATATGGGTGCTACACATTCATTTATTTCTAATACACGTGTTGAGCGTCTGAGTTTAGCTACTATCGAGGGGATACCTTTTAGGGTTACCTAATGGTAGCCGGGTAAGAGGTACCCGTGAGATACATAGTTGTCCCGTTCGTTTAGGGACTCGTGTTTTTCTTGTTGACATCTTAGTCATGCCACTAATGCATGAAGAAGTCATATTAGGTATGGATTGGATGTGTGGACACAGTGCAATTTTAGATGTTGGTAGATGGACTGTTACAGTCTCTATTGAGGTTGGTCAGATTGAGGTCTTCCGAGGTTGAGACCTTGGGAAAATGGGCTTTGCCATCAGTGCCGTACAAGCAGCTAGACTGATAGCACATGAATGTGATGCCTTTTGGTGCTACGCCATGAAGAATACAGAGAGTCTAGCTTTGGAGGACATACTAGTGGTTTGCGAGTTTGCAGACATGTTTGCTCAGCCGTTGAGCTAGCCGCCTCAAAGGAGTGTGGATTTTAGTATCGAGTTGGAGCCTGGTACGAGACCCATCTCGAAGGCCCTATATCGTATGACGCCTGTCAAGATGTTGGAGCTGAAGAAGCAACTCGAGGAGTTGGCTGAGAAGGGCTTCATCCGCCCTAGCGTATCCCCTTGGGGAGCACCTGTTCTCTTCGTACGGAAGAAGGACGGATTGTTGAGACTGTGTACTGATTACAAAGAGCTGAACAAGTTGACCATCAAGAACAAGTATCCACTACGTCGTATTTAAGATCTACTTGATCAGCTTCAGGGATGCGACAGTATTCTCCCGGATTGACTTACGATGAGGATATCACCAATTGAGGGTGAGGGAGGAGGATGTACCGAGGATGGAATTTCATACCCGTTATGGACACTACGAGTTTGTGGTGATGCCATTCTGGCTGACGAATGACCCAACAGTCTTCATGGAGTTGATAAACAATATTTTCATCGACTTCCTTGATCAGTTTGTAGTGGTCTTCATTGATGACATTTGATAAAGGATCATCTGAGCTAACTCCATCTTCACCACCTCAAGGGACTTTAACAAGAGCGCAAGCTAAACGTCAAGCTGAGATGGATGCTCTTTTCCTCAACATGGTCCATGAAGCTCAACCAAGTCAACCTTCATCAAGTCTAAGCACCATCATGTGGATCAACCACGAACATATCCCAGCCAAGATGATTAATGGAGCTTAAATTGTATTTCTTGTTGCTGGGCAGGCCTTGGAACACATTTCAAAAGAAAGATGGAGGCCTTGAAATCAGATAAAAGGGGTTTCATGTGTGTGCATGTGCATGGGTGGAACATTCATCTAAGTATGTGGACGTGAGAGGCTGAATAGGAGAGTTTAATTAGGCCCAATTGTGTTCCATGTTTGCTGGGCTTTATTTAACTCTCTCTTAATGTAATTATTATAATTAGTTTCTTTTTTCGGTTTTAGAAGAAAAGGCCTAGGATGTATATAAAGCCTTTTCTCTCTTCTTCTACAGTTAGACAAGTCTTATAAAAGTTTTTCTGAGAGCATTTCAGAATTGAATCCAAGAGAATTTAATCATTCTTGTCTCGTGAGTTTGTGTGTGTAATCTAGCTTTCTCGTTCTTGTGTATGTCAATCTTCTTCGGGATTGGTGTTGCAAGTCGAACAAGGCATCCTCTTCGTGCTCTCGATTCTCAGATTGATTGTGTGGAGTTATAAGAAGCGGGGTCAAATCGTCACTAGTTTGGTTCTTGGATCTCGAATCCAAGGGTTCTATCATTGTTCCTTTCGGTTCGTCTTGTCCCTTTCTGTTTTCTCGTTTTCATTGTTGTCCATGTTTTCTTAATTTTGTGTGTTCTTAATTCTTCAGAACAAGTTGTTCATCTAGATCCGTTCGTCGCGGCTAATCCCCGTATCAATTATTATCAGAGCATAGTTTACGTCCAACAACCAAAAAGAGTCGGTAAATCAATCATAAAATCACAAAAAGAGTATGTTTTGATCATTGCAATTGATCATTGTCTTTTGTTTGAGTCTATTTCCGTTTCTCTCTTCTACTCTAAGCTTTGTTTTAGTTTAACGAGTTTGTTCCTTGTTTGTGAGTTCTGAACACCGGAAACCACCATAGCACCACACCAACCATCATCACACCACTATTTTCCTCAGCTACATCAAGCACACTTGAACCAGTTGAACAAATCCCAATTGTGGCTACTTCTCTTCCTGCATCCAGTACACGCAGAATTGAAGTTGATGTAGATTGTTTCCCTACATCCAATACACGCCAAAATTGGAGTTGAATCAGCGTCTTTCCTACAAATCCGGCACAGAGCTTGAAGCAGTTGTTTTCCTCATACAGATCTGGCACGTTGAATCAGTTGCAACAATCTAGGAGCTGAGATTTGATCTTATCCTGAAGATTTGCAACAGCTTGACCCACGTTTATCTACAAACAAGAATTTGTTAATCATTTCTTTCATTTTTTTCTTCTTTTCTGATTTCCTGAATCATAAAGTAAAAAAAAAGAGATAAAAGAAAAAGAAAGGAATAAAAAAAAGAAAATCAAAAAAAAAGAAGAAGAAAAGAAATCAGAATCTTTTTTCATTTCATGCTTTCTTATTCATAGGTTGTAATTAGCCTAGTATTATTACATTTGTTTTAGTGTTATTCCGCAACAAAGAGGACTTCAAGAAAGGGCTTAAGTCAAATATCTCGTCTTATTCGAAGGAATAACCAAGCATCTCGTTGAACCTATCCAGCTATACCTAGCTACTGTCCATTTTCGGCCATCAAACACCATAGCTCAGTCTTTCCTTAACCTCATTCTATGGTGTCTAGGGTTCTCTTCTTGGGTCTTACGAGTAAGTTCTTTCAAAGCTTATCTTGAGTTCTAAATTTTGAGTCATTTAGTTGCATATAATATTCGTGCAATTGTCCTTTCCGTCTGAGTCTTTTCTTCTATTTTGTTGAGTCAAACATGTTTTTTTGAAGTGACTTAAATCGAATCTTGTTTCTATCTAAAAGCTTTAGTTTGACTAGCCATCGAACTCACGTGAGGTTTTTGATTAATACAAGACGAGCCATCAACAAGCTTGTATCACACCACTAGAGAGTGAGAGAAGCTTATTTTTTTAGTGATACACTTGCGAGGTGATTTTTTTTATATAACCTAACGCGTTTGTTTGTTGTGTTGAGTGTTTGGAATTATTTGTAGGTCACCAAGTCCAGCAGGTGCAAAGAGCTCAAAGCCGATTCACACCAAATTGTTCAACCTTTTCAAGGGCTTGCAAGATAGCATTGATGGTCTATGTACAAAGTTGGCCACACTTAAGGTTGGAAGAAGTTCCAATGCTATGCAACCTTAAGGCCTAATCCACAAGGGCAAAGAAACCATGCTTTCCAAGAGCGTAATTATGTCCCTTCTACCCCTAATATGCATTATTATCCTAACCAATATCAGAATTATGTGTATGAGCCATGGGATTATTCGGAGCATGAAGGATGGAGACATGAGCCACTTTGAAAACCAGTACAAGACGGCATTGGCAAGATGAAAATGCCCAACTTCGAGGGTCAATGTGATCCTGATATGAACACGGCATGGGAGGCAAGGATGGAACAAATCTGGTCATGCCACGACCTTCCTAAGCACGATGATTCACACAACTCGCTATCAGCCATTAGCACACCTTCATCATCAATTGGAATTACCACAACTCCAAAGGGAAGTGATTCAAAACCTTGTACTTTAATGTTTAATCACTTAGACTTGTTAACATCAAAATCTGAGATTGTGTTGTATGCTATCATCAGTGATGAAACAGTTGAGCATGAATCTGAATTATTGGGTGATATTGAAAGTGATAAGCATGAAATTAATGACTATGAGTTATTTGCACATAAATCTGTTGTGGAAAATGATGTTATTTTACATGTGCATGAAGCTGAGCATAAGAAATACTCCAATCGTGTTACCAAGCCTGTTTTGAGTGTTATTGAGTGTAATGACCTGATTTGCTATGAATTGGCTTGCGTTAGTAATGAATCTAAGCACATTGAGCCATTGATAGCTAAAGAGGTTTTAGATGAACCACATGACCCTTGTGAGGATCTACAACGGAGCCTTTGCATACCTTCTTGCACTTTATTGCCCATAGGTTTTTCACTTGTTGATTTGTGTGAAAACTCCAGTTTTAGACTTGGCAAAGACATAAATGGACATGAATCTGATTTAGGTCTAAGCATTGAGCTTCTTGAGGATAAAATAGATGGGTTTGAGTTATATGCAAAAGGCTTTGATTGGGATATTGAATTGGACTTTTAACAGGAAGACACTATTTGAAGAATTGCATCAGATTGTGATTTTTAAGTTTGAAATCGGATGTAGCCATGTCCTTAAGGAGTCATTTCGATTACCATGTTGCTTGGAAGTCTTTTCTGTATTTGGAGGATGGAAAAAATGTGGATAATTTAGAGTTGATTGAACCCTACATGTTAGTTATTTGGTGGACCATAGAGGAAAAGTTCCCTAATGTAATGGTAATTGATGGCCTTAGGGTAAAATCAGCCTTTGTGAGGAACATAGGGAGTTTCGATGCTTATATGAAGTCAGAGATGCTTCTTAAGGTTCCTAAGTTAGTTTATCAAGAATTGAGAATGAGGACTAGGATAACAACCCTTGTATTACCTAGTTCATTCATTCTTTTGAGATATTATGTGTGTGATTCTTATATTGATATGTCTGTTGTTGTTTACATGGATGATGTATTTATGCACAACACATCTTTAAGAGCGCATAAGGAGCACTTAATGTTCTCTACCCCTCCATTAGAGTACTTGGACCATATTTTTTACGCTTGTTAGCCTTGCCCTTATTGTGTTCTTTGTCATTTATTTGTAGTGAAGCCTCATGGATTGTATACACCTTTGCCAATCCCCACATCCGCTTCGATATTTGTTGTTGTAGATTGATTCTCTAAGATGGCTCACTTTATTGCTTGTCACAAAACTGATGATGCAGCCAATGTAGCTAATTTGTTCTTTCCGGAAGTAGTTAGGTTACATGGTATTCCAAGGACAATAGTGAGTGATAGGGATGTTATGTTCTTGAGTTACTTTTGGAAAACTCTCTGGAAAAAGCTAGGAACTAAGTTGTTCTTTTCTACATCAAGCCACCCCCAAACTGATGGGCAAACGGAAGTAACTAATAGGACCCTAACAACATTTCTAAGGGCTGTCATCAAGAGGAATTTGAGAGAATGGGAAGATGTCTTGCCACATGTTGAATATGCCTATAATAGAGTCCTCCACTCATATACTTCCATCTCTCCCTTTGAGTGTGTTTATGGTTTTAATCCACTAACCCCTTTTGATTTTACACCGTTACCTAAGAAGGAGGGAGTGGATTTAAGTGCTAAAATGCAGGTTGAACACATTAAGGAGCTACAGAGTAGGACAAGGATCAAGCTCGAGAAGAAAGACAAATATAACGCTGAAAAGGCGAACCGAGGACGCAAGAAGATTATATTTGAACTCGGCGACCTTGTATGGCTACATTTGAGGAAGGAGAGGTTTCAACAGCTTCGGAAATCCAAGCTCTCCCCAAGAGGAAATGAGTCTTTCAAGGTGTTACACAAGGCGGGTGACAATGCCTATGCGCTTGACTTGCCGGATGATTATGCTTGTGATCCCACATTCAATGTAAGGGATCTAAGTCCTTTTCCATCCCTAGATGATGATCAAGGCAATTCGAGGTCGAATTCTTCCAAAGAAGGGGAGAATGATAAAGGATCATCTGAGCTAACTCCATCTTCACCACCTCAAGGGACTTTAACAAGAGCACAAGCTAAACGTCAAGCTGAGATGAATGCTCTTTTCCTAAACATGTTCGATGAAGCTCAACCAAGTCCACCTTCATCAAGTCTAAGGACCATCTTCTGGATCAACCACGAACACATCCCAGCCAAGATAATTAATGGAGCTAAAATCGTATTTCTTGTTGCTGGGCAGGCCTCGGGACGCATTTCAATGGACAGACGAAGGCCTTGAAATTAGATACAAGGGGTTTCACGTGTGTGCATGTGCATGGCTGGAACATTCATTTAAGTACGTGGACGTGAAAGGCTGAATAGGAGTGTTTAATTAGGCCCAATTGTGTTCCATGTTTGTTGGGCTTTATTTAACTCTCTCTCAATGTAATTATTGTAATTAGTTTCTTTTTTCTGTTTTAGAAGAAAAGGCCTAGGATGTATATAAAGCCTTTTCTCTCTTCTTTTGTAGTTAGACAAGTTTTATACAAGTTTTGCTGAGAGCATTTCAGAATTGAATCCAAGAGAATTCAATCATTCTTGTCTCGTGAGTTTGTGTGTGTGATCTAGCTTTCTCGTTCTTGTGTATGTTAATCTTCTTCGGGATTGGTGTTGCAAGTCGAACAAGGCATCCTCTTCGTGCTCTCGATTCTCAGATCAATTGTGTGGATTTGTAAGAAGCGGGGTCGAATCGTCACTGGTTTGGTTCTTGGATGTCGAATCCAAGGGTTCTATCATTGTTCCTTTCGGTTCTTCTTGTCCCTTTCTGTTTTCTCGTTTTCATTGTTGTCCATGTTTGTTAATTTTATGTGTTCTTTATTCTTCAGAATAGGTTGTTCGTCTGGATCCGTTCTTCACGGATAATCCCCGTATCAACATTTTGGCATACTCTCGTAGTAGAGAGGAGCATGCCGGTCATTTGAGGACGGTTTGCAGATTTTGAGGGATAGAGGGTTTTATGGCAAACTCTCTAAGTGTGAGTTCTTAATGTGTGATGTTTCTTTTCTGGGACACATCGTCTCCGCCGATGGGAATATGGTTGATCCGGAGAAGATAGAGTATGTTGCTGCATGGACGACACCGACGAACGTGAAGGAAGTGTGTAGCTTTCTTGGCCTAGCCGGTTTATACAGACGCTTTATGGAGGGATTCTAAGTGATTGCCCATCCACTTATGAGTCTTCTGAGGAAGACTTCCAGACTTGTGTAGATTGATCAGTGTGCCCAAAGTTTTGAGGAGTTGAAGAGGCGTTTGGCTTCTGCTCCTGTCTTGGCACAACCAGAGGGTTCTAATGATTTTTTGGTTTACAGTGATGCATCCAAGCTAGGTTGGGATGTGTATTCATGCAGAGAGGTAGAATGATTTCTTATCCGTCTAGATAGCTGAAGACGTATAAGAACTACCCGACTCATGATCAAGAGTTAGCAACGGTAGTTCATGCTTTGAAGATTTGGAGACATTACTTGTAAGGTGCCACATGTAAGATCTTCATAGACCATAAGAGTCTGAAGTGTATTTTGACCCAACGGGAGTTGAATCACCGCCAGCGTCAATGGCTTGAGTTGATCAAGGACTTTGACCTTGAGATTTTGTATCATCCTGGGAAGGCAAATGTTGTAGTTGACGCCTTGAGCAGGAAGACGCCTCGAGAGAAGGCGATTGCCAGATTGATAGTTCAGCCTCATCTTCAGAGGGATCTAACTTGCTTGGCTAGAGCTGGACATCTTGTTTCCTGATAAAGATGTCCAGTTATATGCTTTAGAGGTTTTACCTGGTATGTTGGATGAGATCCAACAAAAGTAGGGGACCTGCCCGACCTTGATGAGGATCAGAGAGAGGATGTCTCGTGGAGAGGCACCATGGTTCTCCGTTGGAGCAGAAGGAGTGATGAGGCGTCATGACCGTATCTGTGTACCTGCTGATGCAGAGTTGAGACAAAGGATCTTATAGAAGGCTCATTGTACACCTTACTCGGTACATCCAAGTACGAGCAAGATGTATCATGATGTGAGATGCTCATATTGGTGGGGAGGGGTGAAGCCCGATGTAGCCAGATTTGTTGCTCAGTGTGCAACCTGTCAGCAGGTCAAGATAAAGCATTGCAAACCTGGAGGTGAGCTCCATCTACTACCAGTACCACAAAGGAAGTGGGAGGACGTCTCCATGGACTTTGTGACCGGTTTGAGGCCTAATAAGAGTTTTGATGCTATATGGTTGTTGTTGACAGATTGACGAAGACGACACATTTCATTCCTATCAGAGAGACGTGGCTAGTGAGCAGATTGGCTGAGGAGTACACTAGACAGATAGTGAGACTCCATGGTGTAACGAGAACGATCGTCTCTCATCGAGATGGACGGTTTACCTTGAGGTTTTGGCAGAAGATTCAGACTACTTTGGGGACGAGTCTACATTTAACAATTGCGTTTCACCCCAAGACAATTGGTCAGTCATGGAGGACCATCAAGACCCTAGAGGATATGTTGCGAGCTTGTATGTTGGATTGGGGGAAGGGATGGCCTAATTAACTCCCACTAGTTGAGTTCGCCTACAAAAACAGCTGGCATGCATCTATTGGGATGGCTCCATATGAGGGATTCTATGGACGTAGATGCCGTACACCTTTATGTTGGGATGAGCCTAGCAGTATTAGTGGGATAGCGCCAGAGCAGATTCAAGATGATATGGCTCGAGTAGCGCTGATCACAGAGAGGATGCTGGCAGCACAGAGTCGCTAGAAGTCGTATGTAGACAGGAGACGTCGACCTCTAGAGTTCAAAGTGTGAGCTCATGTCTGGCTGAGGGTATCTCCGACGCGAGACGTCAGACGTTTTGGCATGAAGGGGAAGTTGAGTCCCCGATATGTTGGTCCTTTTGAAATACTGGATAGAGTTGGGAGGGCAGCCTACATATTAGCTTTGGCTTTGAGGTTAGAGGGTGTTCACCCTGTATTCCATGTGTCTTAGCTGAGAATGTAAATACCAGATCCGAGGCACATTGTGAGTTATGATGATTTAGTGGTGGAGCTAGACTACACCTTTGCTGAGCATCCTATTGCAGTCTTAGAACGAGGTGTGAGAGGCCTGCGTTCGAAGGATATTCCTATGTTGAGGATATAGTGGTCTAGACGTGGACCTGAGGAGGCTACATGGGAGACTGAGGATAGTATACATAAGAACTATCCAGAGTTTTATCTTGAGATAGATGTGCCTAGGGTCGATGAATAGATCTTAGTGCTATCTTGGTGAGTATATGATTACGTGCTTATATGCTTTGATGTGCTTATTCCATGCTATCTATGATGTGATTTATGATCTTACTAGATCTTGATTTGCTAGTGTGATGTATGATTATAGCTGGAGATGGTTCTTTCCTCCATGCTATCTGAGTGTGATTAGGATTCAGCTGGATATGGTTCTTACCTCCACGCTACCTTGATGGACATTGTCATTGGAGATATTATTCCTTCATGTGTTGTATACGATTATAATGTGGCTAGAGATGTGCTTTCTGATGACATGATTTATGACGTTAGTTTAGGCATTCATTTAGGTAGTTTTTCCCGTTATTCATGCACGGTTTGACATTAGTTCGTGACGTTTACACTTAATTCATCCACATTGTCGAAATAGACGTCTACACGAGCTTTTGTTGGTTTTGTAGGTATTTTGGGGAGCTTTAGGAATTAATCGACACATTCGAGGATCATTCCTTGTGATGGCAGACTTCCGAACTCTTTAAGGAGCAAGCTAGGAGCAAAGAAGAATATAAAAGACCTTGTTGGTCCATGCATTGCACCGATTCCTGACTTGGTGATCCAAGGAGGGTTTCTGGTGCAGAACCATGGCCCAGAGGGCCTTTCCACGCCTGTGGTTTTTTCCCGTGGTTTCTGTCTGGACAACTATGACACTTGTCACATGATTTCTTTGCCCGACCTTTGCTTTTCCTGGTTGAGTGTGGACTTAGGAGAGCTTGCAGGCTGGCTTTTGGACTCTCTCTCATCATCCATTGTGGGAAAAACAAGAAAAGAAGAACAACAAAACACTCTCATTTTGGAGAGAAGAACATCATCAAACACTAGATCTAGAGTGAGACTTTGAGTTGTTTTTAGTGATTTTTATGGAGAATCATTTGGAAGTGTTGTAAGGAACTATTTGAAGCTGCATTTGAATGGTTGCAAGTCTTGTTTAAACTCATATTCAACTAAGTTTACTTGTTTCTTTTCATCTTATTTTGATTTTCTTGCTATGGAAACCATGTATGCTTGCATGATGAGTTTGGATCTTGAGATGCATGTTATTGGCTAAGTAATTGTGATTCTAGGGTGATGGGCATAAGGTTATGGCTTGGATAATGATGGAATAGACTTGAATGTACCTTTTGATGACTTGCTTGCTCGAAACCTAACCCCCGATCTAAACCACGGCTTGTTCCTCATAAACCACGGTCGTGGATGTGTATGATCAACCCGTGGTTTTGCCCTGTTGTGCTTATATTGATGAATCTGAATGTTAAGATGTTAGATTGTTGAAATCCTAGTGTTTATTAAGCCTTATCTAGCCTAGGGTGACCTAATGCTAGCAAACTAAGTGAGGGAAGAGCATACCCGGTAATTCCCGATCTTAGATACCAAAGATGATGAACTCTAGGTAGTAGTGAGCCTCACAAGCTTCTATTGGACTGAGTGTGCTAGGATTGCTGCTTAGGACTTGCCTTCCCGTGACTTACCCGGTAAGGAGAGGTTTGATACCTAGATAGCAATCCAGTTTGTGTAGAATTCCCAACCTTAGGTTCCTAGAGACTTACCCGGTAATAGAACCTTAGGTGCGGGATTAGTGGACCATTGGACCTACCCGGTGATTGATCCCATTGGAGAAACACCCTTTCCCAACATACCGCAGCTTGTCCTAGGTTAATTAGAAGCTTGTGTTTGTTTTTCTTGTTTGTGTTGCTAGTTTGAGTTGTTTATTTGATTTATAATCTTGCATGATTTGTTATCTTTGATTGATCACCACAAAAACCCAAAAAAAAATATCATGATTTTCATTTCTTTATTTCTTTCTCTTTTCTTAGACTAGATTTGCACTATCCAGGATCACTTGTTTGATTTGATTTCACCTTAGTCTTCGTGTTCGACCTCAGAATACTATCCTTGCTACAAAATGACCCCTATATTGTGGGTTCGGTAGGAGTTAGGAGAATATATCGAGTTATAAATTGGAAGACTTTTGTGCTACACATCTCTAGCGTAACAAGTTTTTGGCGCCGTTGCCGGGGACTAGGTCTAGATTGAATCATTGTGAGTGATTGTTTATAGTGTAGGTCTTTCTTGTTGCTTTTGATCTTGTTTCATTTGTGTCTTTGATTTTTCAAGAACTCTCATAATCTTTAGGTGCATGCAAAGATCTCGTGGCAAGGATTTAGCTCCATTTGATCCCGAACCGGAGAAAACCCTTAAGACTAGATCCAAGGGCACTAAGAAGAAGAAGGAGATGGCCGGAAGAGATCTTCAAGCTGAGTTGAATGATGCCTTAGAGCAAATAAGGCTAAGAGATGAAGCCTTGGAGTATGAGAGGAGACTTGCAAATGAGAGGCAAGAAGCAACTAGGAGGGAAATTGAAGAGATTAGGCAAGCTCTTGTGCAAAGGGAGCTTAATCTTCGTCAACCACCACCTCCATCACCACCGCAGCCGGCGGTACAAGTACGGAATGAGCCAATCATTATTGAGGAGCCACAAACGCTAGGGCAACGTATAGATCCCGCCCAAAGAGTGCACCGTCCGGGTGTAACCTTAGGAGATCCCGCAGCCCAAGACTACGAGCTCTGCCCTCAAGTGCTGCAAATGATCCGGCATAATCAGGTTGGAGGGATGGAAGGAGAGTCTCTTCATCAACACTTGATGAATTATGAGATCTTGATGGAGACTCTAAGGCTACCTAGATTGGAGAGCAAAAACCACAAGCTTAGGGCTTTTTCCTTCTCACTTAAGGATTAGGCCTTGGCTTGGTACCAATCCATTCCACTAGGACGTGTGGGTACTTGGGAGGAGATGAAAACCGAATTTCTTACAAAGTTCTTCCCACCTTCCAAGACAACCGAGCTAAGAGGGAAGATCAATGCCTTCGTGATAAAGGATAAGGAGAGCCTATTCAAATCTTGGGAGAGGTTCAAAGACCTCCTCTTAGATTGTCCACACCATGGGATACCGAAGATAGAGCTATTGGAGATTTATTTCAGGGGGCTTGATGAGGATAGTCAAATCAAGCTCCAATCACTTTCCGGAGGAACATTCATGGAGAAGAATGTTGATGAGGCTTGGGACTTTATAGAGAAGCAAGCATTGGTGATAGAGAAGTACTCCCATAGGAAGAGTGATGGGAGGAAATTAGGAGCATATGAAGTAAGTGAAGTCACCATGAGCAACTACAAACTTGATGCAAATAACAATGAGCTTAAGTCCTTGAGGGAGTTGTGCACCACAACCTTGAAGAGTCAAGCAACACATCAAGTACAATTGCAAGCCAATTTGGCTTCCAAAGAGGAGGATGTTAACTACATGGGAAGGGGAAATTTCAACAACTACCTAGGCCCTAGGAACATCAACAACAACAGCCGGCATTACAACAACTATCGGGCTAACCACAACCATCCCGGGTTCTCCTATTCTAAGTCGGATGGTGCCTTGAACCATCCCGCTTCCACAAGCGCAACACCACCACCTAAGGCTTCACAAGAGCCTCCACCCGCTTTTTCTCAATCTCCAAAGGATAGGACCGAAATGATGTTTGAACAATTTCTAGGGAGGTTGAGTGGGCTTGAGAGCACGGTGATATCCATTTCGAAGGCTCAAAAGGTGCTATAAGCACAAGTGTTCCAAAAGGCGGGTGAGGCACAAAGGATCCGGGAAAGCTTCACGGAAGGACCGAGGACAATCCAAGAGGCCACATGTTGGCCATTACCACAACGAGTGGGCTGAGCATGAAAGATCCCTCACCAAAGGAGAATGACAAGGGGAAACAAGTAGTAGTGGACGAAGAACCATTGCAAGGAGGAGGCAAGAGCAAGGATGATGAGTCAACATATGTGGCACCTCTTGTATACAAGCAACCACTACCATTTCCACAATCACGAGCAAGAGCTCGTTTGGATAAACATTTCGGTAAATTCCTTGAACTCATGTTTAAATTACATATTAACATTTTGTTCATGGATGCTATTCTAGGTATGCCGTCCTATGGAAAATTTTTTAAGGAGATACTCTCCAACAAGAGGAAGTTGGAGGAGTATGGAGAAGTGAGGATGACAAAGAGGTCTTCCGAGTTGATTCAAACTACGAGGGAGGAAATGCCTCCTAAGATGCGGGATCCGGGGTCTATTTGTGTTCCAGTTAGGGTGGGAGAAGTGCAATATGAGGCCCTATGTGACCTTGGAGCAAGTGTAAGCATTATCCCGCTTGCACTTTGCAATAAGGTTGGGCTAGGATAACCAAAGCCGTTCAAGATGACTATCTACATGGCGGACCGTTCAATTACTCATCCCGTGGGAATCCTAGAGGGCATACCGGTTAAGCTTGGAAAGTTCTATGAGCCAATCGATTTCGTTGTTTTGGACATCCTGGTGGACTACCCGGTTCCTATCATTTTAGGGAGGCCATTCTTAGCCACATTTGGAAGCTTAGTTTGTGGAAAAAATGGGATCGTCTCCTTCAATATAGGAGAAGAAAATATCAAGTTCAAACTGTCCACAATGATGAAGGGGCCAGCCCTTGGTGAAGACGTTTTCAACATTATCGAGGAAGAAGTGTCTAGAGAAGCTGTGACTTCAATTCTAATCAAGGATCCATTAGAGAAGGTTCTTAGCTTGAGTATCATGGAGGAAGGAGTTGAGGAAAATTGAAATGAAGAAATCCAAGCTTTGGGTGCATTAGAAAACGAGACAAGTGTTGAAATTCAAGTGCACGAAGAAGAGCTGAAGAGCTGTAAGAACAATGGCTTGGGGCCCATTTCCATGACTGTGGTTTCATTAAATGGACCCGTGGATACCATGTCATAGCTAATTGTGCTAATTTCTCCAAAACCACGCCCGTGGTTATGCAAGAGGTTGTGGGATCACTCGTGGTTTCTCCAGAAAGTCCCTTAAATGTTGATAAAGCTTCAAGGAGTCTTGGAGAGTCTTCAATGGCTTTAGATTCATCTAATGTGGAGCTATGTGGATCACATCCAACCGGTGAAGTTCCTTCTAATCTTGATCTCAAACCTCTCCCTTCCCATTTAAAATATGCCTTCCTTTGTTCAAATTTTACTTATCCCGTGATTGTGAATGCATCTTTGAAGGATGATGTGCTTGATAGATTGTTGAATGAATTGAAATTGCATAGGAGAGCTTTTGGTTACACCATTGATGACTTAGTTTGCATTAAACCATCCTTGTGCATGCATAAAATCATGATGGAAGACAACCATAAACCTTCAATTGAACCTCAAAGAAGATTGAACCCTATTATGAAAGAGGTAGTCAAGAAAGAAATCTTAAAGTTGCTAGATGCGGGAATTAATTTCCTGATTTCAGATAGCAAATGGGCTAGTCCCGTTCATATTTTTCCTAAGAAGGGTGGTATGGTCGTAGTAACTAATGAGAACAATGAACTAATCCCAACTAGGACGGTTACGGGGTGAAGAATGTGTATTTACTATAGGAAGCTTAATGTTGCCTCTAGGAAAGATCACTTCCCTCTTCCCTTTATTGACCAAATGCTAGAAAGGTTAGCTCAACATTCACATTTTCGTTACCTTGATGGTTATAGTGGGTTTTTCCAAATTCCTATTAACCCGGATGACCAAGAGAAAACAACATTTACTTGTCCTTGGGGAACATTTGCATGTAGAAGGATGCCATTTGGGTTGTGTAATGCACCCGCCACCTTTCAAAGGTGTACGATGACTATTTTTTCTGAATATATTGAGAATATTATGGAATTGTTTATGGATGATTTCTCGGTGTATGGCTCTTCATTTGATAATTGCTTGGCTAATCTATCTTTGGTGTTGAAGAGATGCGAGGAAACTAATCTTGTATTGAATTGGGAGAAATGCCACTTCATGGTGAGTGAAGGCATAGTGTTGGGACACTTGGTTTCCCACCGTGGAATCGAGGTTGATAGAGCAAAGATAGAAATGATAGAGAATTTGCCACCACCTACCTCGGTGAAAGGGGTAAGGAGTTTCTTAGGGCATGCCGGTTTTTACCGGAGGTTTATACAAGATTTTGCTAAAATTTCTAAGCCTCTCACTAACCTACTAATGAAGGATGGTGAGTTTGTTTTCTTCAAGGATTGTCTTGGAGCGGTTTGTAGGTTGAAGGATGCTTTGATCTCCGCCCCTATTATGCAACCTCCGGATTGGAGCTTACCATTTGAAGTAATGTGTGATGTGAGTGACGTGGCTGTTGGGATGTTTTAGGACAAAAGAAAGATGGGCTTACACATGCCATCTACTACGCTAGCAAGATGCTAGATGATGCCCAACTCAACTATGCCACAACCGAGAAGGAGTTGCTAGCGGTGGTGTATGCCTTTGAGAAGTTCCGGTCATATCTTGTTGGAGCAAAGGTTGTTGTGTACACGGATCATGTTGCGATCCGTTATCTCCTCACAAAGAAAGATGCCAAGCCTCGCCTCATTCGGTGTATCTTTTTACTCCAAGAATTCGACTTGGAGATTTGGGACAAGAAATTTTCCGAAAATTCAGTAGCGGACCATCTTGGTAGGCTACCACCGTTGGAGATTGAAAGAGATTACATCCCGATTGATATCTCATTCTGGGATGAGCAATTGAAAGTAATAGAGGAGTGCTTACTTCAAGTGTTTAGCGGGGGTGAGCCATGGTATGCGGTTATAGTGAATTATCTTGTGTGTGAAGAGGTGCCACCCGGTTTGTCATATGCCCAAAGGAAAAAGTTCTTCATAAAGAGAGGACCGGATGGAGTCTTTAGAAGGTGCATTCCGGAGGATGAAATGGAGAATGTGATCCGTCATTGCCACTCCTTGCCATGTGGAGGCCACGCTAGCTCACACAAAACGTGTGCAAAGGTATTGCAATCCGGTTTTTATTGGCCTAATTTGTTTAAGGATGTGCAGAATTTTATAGTAGCTTGTGACACTTGCCAAAGGATGGGGAACATTTCAAGAAGGAATGAGATGCTATAGAACAATATCCAAGAGGTTGAGGTCATTGACGTTTGGGGTGTAGACTTCATGGATCCATTCCCTTCTTCATGTGGCAACCTCGACATTCTATTGGCGGTGGATTATGTGTCAAGGTGAGTGGAAGCAATCGCTTCTCCCACAAATGATGCCAAAGTGGTGGTGCGGTTCTTTAACCGAGTCATCATCCCTAGGTTTGAAATACCAAGAGTGATCATAATTGATGGAGGGAAGCATTTCACTAATAGGAACTTTGGGACACTTTTGGCTAAGTATGGGGCGACTGATAAGGTGGCCACACCTTACCATCACCAAACTAGTGGCCTAGTGGAGATTTCTAACCGGGAGATCAAATGGATACTTGAGAAGACGGTTTCTAGGACAAGAAAAGATTGGGCTACAAAGCTTGATGATGCTTTATGGGCATATAGAACCGCTTTCAAGACACCAATTTGAACCACTCCCTACAAGCTATGGCAAGTCTTGCCACCTTTTGGTGGAAATGGAGCATAGGGCATATTGGGCCATAAGGTGGCTGAATTTTGACCTCAAGGAAGCCGGTAAGAAGAGGTTGCTAGACATGAATGCTCTTGAGGAGATCCGGTTAGATGCTTATGAAAACGCCTGGATTTACAAAGAAAGGACCAAGCATTGGCATAACAAACGTTTAATCCCAAATGAATTAAGTGAAGATGACTTAGTCCTTCTCTTCCATTCAAGGCTACGGCTCTTCCCCGGAAAGCTTAAGTGAAGATGGTCGGGTCCTTATGTGGTAAGGAAGGTCTTCCCCCAAGGAACGGTTGAGATAGGTGGGGAGCATTGTGGAGATTTTAAGGTGAATGAGTACCGTTTCAAGTAGTATATCCCGGAAGCTCCGGTGGATATGATTGCCCCACTTCACCTTGAGTGAAACGCTCCCGGATTTGGTCAAGCTAATGACCTTAAAGAAGCGCTTAATGGGAGGCAACCCATTGGTACATATCTTTCCCTTTTCGTTTTTTTGTGTTGCTTTTCGCTTTTTGCTTTTGTTTTTGTTTTGGTGTGTTTGTGTGTGTTTTATGTTTGTGTTCTAGAGTCTAGGTAACAAGGAAGTCTTGCAAGGCATGAAGATGATGATGATCCTGCATCAAACGTGGGTGGAGCGGACATGGGACTCGGACACCTTGTGGTGCTTAGCGTCCCGATGCCATAATGAACATCAAGAGCTCCCTACCATCTTTGATTGATCATCCACCATCACTCCACATGAGTGACTGATATGTGATGGAATCACTATCATTGAGGATAGTTTTTAAAGTCTTTTTATTGCATTTGTGACGGTTTATGCTACTAACTCCTTGGTCCAGAAGAAGAAGACTAAAGAAGCTAAAGATGGAGTTATAAGCACTTTGGAGTGAAGATCGTTCACGAAGCAAAGCTTCTGTTGCCTCACCGCCCCAGCGGAACCTTGTCACCGCCCCTGCGGGTGACGTCTTACACCGGAGCGCTCCCTGTGCCTTCACCAGCGTCGGCCATGAAGTGTGTCACCGCCCCTGCGACACTCCTTGGCGGCCCTGCGTTGACTTTCCATGAAGAAATGAAGACCAGATCCCCTGCGCCATCCACTGCGCCCCTGCCTGCGCCTCAACCTGGGAGCTAGAAGATGAAGAGGCTATGTCACCGCCCCTGCGCCAACATAGGGACGCCCCGGCGGCTAGGCATCAAAAACGTCAAGAAGTCAAACGGTCAGACGTTTGAAGAGCATTGAAGATCCGCCCCAGCGGAATTGCCTAGCCACCCCTGCACCCATGAAGAAGATCAAGCGTTTTTGCCTTCACCGCCCCTGCAGAACTGAAGGCCGCCCCTGCGGTTTAACGTCAGAAGCTTTACTCCGGCTGTTTACACCACCTTTATGGCATTAAAGGTGGCTGTTTTAGGCTGGTCATTTACTCCCATTTAGTGTATTTTGTATTATAAATAGTTCTTGGTTGTTTGCTAGAATCATTCAATCTTGTTAGCCAACAAATTATCCACTTAGATTATCTTACTTCCTTTGTAATGAGTTGCTAACTCCCTTGCTACATTAGGTTAGCTTGAAGTTGCGTTGTTACTTTGGTTGTAAGTTCTTTTTAATATAAGTTTTCATTCAGTAATGCTTTGTGTTTCCTTGATCTCCATTGTCTAATTGCATGTTTACTATTGCTTGAGATTGATCACCTTAGGTTCTAAAGTGCATGCAAATAACTAGGATTAATAGGTTCCGGGTTCGGGTCTTTAATCTAGTAGTAACTTTAAGTAATAACGGGTTGTAATTACTTAAAGAAAAGGAACAAAAATATAAAGATAAGTTTAACGGTTTTAATCTTCTCTTTATATCCCTTAGTCTTTGTTTGAAAGCTAACTTGTTATTTATTCTTGTAGGTTTACGGAACACTAACCTGTTAAGTTGTGTTGATGCCGGTTGGCTCAACACATATATATGATCGAGACGAGAGATTACTTGAAAACCTGTAAAAGGAACTCACCAAAGTAGCAATTGCATGCTTAAAATAGTAAAGATTCACCTCTTATTGTCTTACTTGTCGCATTAATCGTTTTCTTATGTTTTTGTGTGAATCAATACAACCAAACACCCCCCCCCCTTTGTTACTTGTTACTATAATCGATAATTGCATCTAAAAGACCTTAACTCTCTTGGGTTCGACCCTTATTTAATCACTATACTTGTCTTTAGTGCTAAGTCGGGATTTACTATTGATACGGTCGAACCTATGGCCGGCCCGCCCCCGACCCGCTGGGTTGGGTGGCTGGGTTAGTTGAACTAGCTTGGAATGAACTTTAGACACAGATTTATTGATTTAAACCAACAGCTTTTTACTTAAACTTGATTGGGTTAGCTTACCACTGCAACTCAAACCCCCCGAGAAGCCCTTACCTTAGGATGGCTATAGACGACCATAGAAATACCGTCAGTCAAATTTTGGCGCCGTTGCTGGGGAGTTTTAGTGTTTTATTGTTATTATTGATTATTGGTTTGAACCAATTTTATGGTTCAAACCCGTGCACTAACTCCGGTTTTGCATCTTTTGATCCAGAAATTGAGAGGACGCACATCCGGAAACGAAGACAACGAAGACAACAACAACTTCAACAAGAGATGGTTAACCGTACACTTCGTCAACTCACGCAGCCCACCTTGGCTCAAAACCCCCTTGCGGTCAGTATACCGGCATTAGGGGAGGAGTCAATTTTGAGCTCAAGCCGGGCCTCATTCACTTGCTTCCATCCTTCCATGGGATAAGTGGTGAAGACCCCATCAAATACCTTGGGAAGTTCCATATCGTGTGTATGAGCATGAAGCCGGCCAACATTACCGAAGAACAAATAAAGATGAGGGCATTCGGCTTCAAACTCAAAGATTCCGCGGATGATTGGTATTACCACCTTCCATCCGGGAGCATCGACACTTCGGAGAACCTTCACAAGGCGTTTTTGGAGAAATACTTTCCAGCCAAGAAGGCCAATAGCTTGAAGAAAGCTATAAGCAACATCGAGCAAGAGGCGAACGAAACTCTCTACGAGTACTTCGAAAGGTTTGCACGCCTCCGATCCAGCTGTCCTTTTCACGGATATTCAACTCAAGATCTAGTCTTGTACTTGTACAATGGCTTGCTAGACAATGAAAGAAGGATCGTCGATGCAGCTTGCGGAGGTAATATTCTTAACTCTACTCCTGACCTTCCTTTGGAAAAGATATAGGAACTAGCGGAAGGTACTCGGAACTTTGGAAGGGCCCCAGCTAAGAAAGGAGTTCATGCTGTGAGTTCCGGCAAGAGCGAGATTTCCACCGAGCTCGCAGAGTTGAAGATAATGGTGAAGAGACTAACACTTATGGGAACCCCACAACAGCTCAAGGCTTGTGGCGTTTGTGCTGACCCATATCATCCAACGGACATGTGTGCATAAGTCCAGGATGACAATCCTGAGGTGAATGCAATGGGTTATGGACAACCACAGCAGCAAAGGCCTAGGAACGATTCCTATGCACAGAATTTCATGCCAAACTGGCGTGACCAATAGAACTTTTGTTGGAGGGATCAACAAAACCAACAACAGCAGCCCCGTCAAGGTAAGTATCAATCAATTGAAGATATGTTGCAGGTTTTGACTAAACACTTTGCTACTCATGTCCAAACAAAAAAATCTAGCATCAAGAACCTTGAAATATAGGTTGGTCAAAAGGCGGAAGCCATTACAAGAATTGAAACTAGGTCTTCCGGAGGATTACCTTCACAAACGATTATAAACCCAAAGGTGATGATGGAGGAGGCTCAAACATAGAGGTAGATTCCTTATGTCGAGCCAACGACGTAAAACAAAGGCGTTGATTCGGGAGGCAACCCGAAGGAATAAAGAAGAGGAACTTCTCTCAAGAAAACCGCCCCTGCGGCTGGGTGACCCCGCCCTCACGGTGACACCCTTGCCCGGGGCCGCCCCGGCGCCGGGCCAACGTCTGCAACATACACACCACCGCCCCCGCGATGGCATCCCATGCCCTTGCGGCGGCCATCCTTGTAACACCCCAAATCCGCGGGACTTGAAGTGTCACATTGGGCTAGGATCTCACAATGGATCCTGACCCTAGCCTGACAACAAGTTCACTAGATCTTACAACAAGGCACAGGTAGATTAAAATCAAATACATAAAAGTTGAGTATGATAGATCAAAAGAGTTTACAAACTCATAGCCTAGTAGAAATCAACAACATAAACCACAACCACAAAACATCCCACATCCCACGCATCCTAATGTACAGAAGTCCTCGGCTTGTCACACCATCTGGCTCACTCTGCAGTATTCCTAACCTGCTGAACACTACAACACGGTATGAAACCGTTAGTTACAACAATGAAAAGCATGAAGGTAATAACACAACCACACATCAACATCTCAAACATGCAATGCCACACACATTCATTTATTATCTTTCATTACGTTATTCCATTACTAATTCAGCTTCTTTTGTAACACGAGGAGCCTCAAGAACCCCGTCCCATCCAACATAACACATGAGTTTTGCATGGGGGTGACCTTCACTCGTCCCCTCCTGTGAGATCATCTTCAGGGCACCTCCTCCTAACCAGTAGGCGGAGACCGGCGGTTACCGCCCGTTATAATACACTTGGGCCAAATAAATGTAATGAATGGTCATCCTAGTCCGGTTTAGGTTATAAATGCACAATCATATGAACACACACAACCATCACAATCATACAATCCCCAACTGCACGCTAAGTAAGTCCTATGGACTTACTTGATATACTCGTAACTTATACCACGTCACAACTTCCACTTGGGAAAGTAATCAACGCTTGCAATAGCAAGGCGCACACAATCACATACTTCAAAGGTTAGGAGACTCTTCTCACTAACCACAACCAACCTATATCTCAAATCTAAACCACAGATCCTCAACACATTCATAAATGCCTAAGGCATATCCTCAACATAACATCTCATCATACTCGTACACATACTAATCCTTAAAGCCATAACCGATATCCATAACTTCATCATGATCCTCAAATCATTCTGACACCTAGCATGCATCTAATGAGTATTCCTTAATCTCAAATTTAATCCTTATTTAATTAATTAACCTTTAATTAATTAATTAAATTTCACCAGAATAACGTTTTGCCCGCAGGCCATTTCTAAACCCACCTATCATCAGATTTCATCAACAAACAACCTATAAACGCCAGAATAATATAATGATCATAATGGAATTTCTAATTATCCATTTTGAAAGCCTAAGGTCGATTTAGGCCAAATAGCAGTACGGAAAACGAATAAATTCATAACTTATTCGTTACTAACCCGATTGACGATCTGAAAGAAGATTCGAAATCAAAACGACGCAGGCAACACATGTACAACATCAAATTAACCAGAATCTGAATGACGGAATTGTCCTGGTGACATATATGCTCGACCAGGTCTTTATCTGTTCGGAAATGCAAAAAGTCGGAGCCGATATGAAGAGAATGAAGAGAGGAGTCCAAAAACTCAAACGGAATTGAAATCGGATTAGAAACGGGGAGTAGATCTGAGTTTGAAGTTTGAGAGAAATCAGAGCTTTTACGAGGAAACGTGAAAGGAAATGAATTAATAAACGATTTTCCGCTATTTATAGTGAAGTCGATAATTATCCTTTAGCGAAATCGATAATTATCCTTTTATCGATCCAATGGCGGGTTGAACCACCTTCTCCTAACTTCTCGAAATTGCAATAATAGATCTTGAATATTGCAGGGATAATTATTCCACAATTGCCTCGGAAAATGTGTATTCCTAAGTCGTCTTTCTTAGCCGTTAAGAAACGAAATAACGACTCTTTTCTCCGTTTTGCCTTTCCATGTTATTTCATATCTAGGACATGTCCGATGTCTTGATCATTTCTCTCAACTTCATTTTTATTAATTGAAACTCCCAAATGCTCCAAATAATACCGGAGAGTAAAAATAATTACCCGGGGAAAAAAGTGAAAATTTCACCATAAGCCCAAAGTTACTTCAGGAACATAACGGTGGGACTTATATTCAATACTTACGCAATCTTCGCGAGTTAAATGGCAATTACTATCACTGATTAAGTTAATCAACATTAATTATAATTCGGAAATCCTAGCTATTACATCACATACCCCTCAAAAAAAAGTTTCGTCCCGAAACTTGAACAATTCCCAAATCCTCTCGGACCCATACGCCGAGGTATAGACACTCTCTCTATCGGAGGTATCACATCTCCGTTCAAACATATCAACCTATAACACTCTATAACCTCAAAACACGGCATGGAGGAATCACCAACTCCAGCAACAAGATCATAACGCTATCCAAAGGCATAGAGGAAAAAATCATCTCTAGCCAACTACTAACCACGTCACAAGGCATGGAGGAAAGCCGTCTCCAGCCAATCGTACTCGTAACACTACTATGTGGAGGAAAACCGTCTCCACTCACACTATGTCCATCGAAGATAGCATGGAGGAAAGAACCATCTCCTGCTAATCCTAACACATACACCGTAGCATGGAGGAAAGAACCATCTCCAGCTATACCTATCTCGTACTAGCAAACAAGATCTAAAAAATCATATGCACAACTCACAGCTAGCACGAAAACACAACATATCACATAAGCACATAGCATAACATACACTCACTAAGATAGCACCAAAATCTAATCGTGGATCCTACATGTGCATCTGTCCCGGCGTAAAAATCTGGATATCCTTCGTGGCCTCATCATAAGAATATCCTTCGAATGCAGACGTCTCACACCTCTCTGCCTAGAATCGCAAAAGGTTGTTCTACAAAAGTGTGATCCGGCCCAACCACTAGATCATCATGACTCACAATGTGTCTCAGATCTGGTATGTACTTCCTCAGCTGAGACACATGAAACATTGGGTGAACACCCTATAACTTCGATGGCAAAGCCAATCTGTGCACTGCTCTTCCAACTCTATCCAGTATCTCAAAAGGACCGACCTTTCGGGCACTCAACTTTCCCTTTATGCCATAACGTCTGACGCCTCACGTCGGAGATACTCTCAACCAGACATGAGCTCCTACCCTGAACTCTAGAGGTCGACGCCTCCAATCTGCATACAACTTCTGGCAACTCTGTGCAGCCATCATCCTTTCTCTGATTAACGTTACTCGAGCTATATCATCCTGAATTTGCTCTGGCGCTAACCCACTAGTACTGCCAGGCTCATCCCCGCATAAAGGTGTATGACACCTATGTCAACACAATGTTTCAGAGGGACCATCCCTATAGATGCATGCTAATGGTCCTGGTATAACAACTCAACGAGTGAGAGATAAATAGATCTTCCATGTTCCCAATCCATCCCACAAGCTCGCAACATGTTCTCTACTGTCTGGAGGGTCCGTTCAGACTGACCATCTATCTGAGGTAAATCTCAATCATGAAGTGTAGACGTGTTCACCAAGCAATCTGAATCTGCTATCAAAACCTCAAAGTAACCCGTCTACTACAATCATAGTCGATCGTCCCTAGTACACTTATGGAGTCCCACCATCTTTCTAGTGTACTCCTTTGTTATTTCATTCACTGGCCACGTCTTTCAGTAAAGATGGAACGTGTCGACTTCGTCAATCTGTTACCAATAATCTGGATAACACCAAAACTCTTACTGGGTCTCAATCCCATCAGAAGTCCACAAAAAGGTCCTCTCACTTCCACTACAGCATTGGTAGTGGATGAGCTCATCTCCAGGTCAGTAACACTTTAACTTGATCTACTACTTCAGGGTACCTCTTATTCATACATGGATGTACTAAAGAAGGTGTACTATGGGTGTACTATAATCTTCTCCACTCAACTCCGCATAAGCGGTTATATAGACGCAGTTGCGGCACCTTATACACCTTCTGCTCCGTTAAAGAACTGCGGTGTCTTGCCATGAGACATCCTTCCATAAAATTCCCTGAAGGTTAGGCAAGTCCCCTGCTTTTGTTGGACCTCATCCAACAAATCAGGTAGAACCCCTAAAATATGAAACTAACGTCCTTATCAACAGTTGTAGGTCCAACTCTAACCAAGCTAGATCATTCTACAACCGAGGCTGTATAGCAATTCCAACAATCGCCTTCTCTCGAGGCGTCTTCTAGTTCAAGGTATCAGTTTCCACATTCTCCTTGCCAGAATGGTACCAAACTTCACGATCAAACTCCTTGATCAACTCCAGTCAACGACGCTGGCGGTTATTAAGCTTATGTTGCATAAAAATATGCTTCAAACTCTTATGATCGGTGGGAATCTAACATGAAATATCACACCGATATTGCCTTCAAATCTGGACACTTGAACTACCACTACTAACTCAAATTCATGAGTCGGGCAGTTCTCCTCATACGTTCTCAACACCGTAGTAACGTGATTCCCAAAATCTACTGATTATCACCGAATAGAAGCAGAGTTCAAATGCTTCCTCTACTCTTCACAACTCCAACATACTACTTCAACCGTATACATATGGTGGTCTTCCTCATAAGACTCATAATTGGATGTACAATCACATAGAATCGTTCCTCAAAGAGTTGGTAGCAATCGGCTGGGCCGAGAACTACGTATTCCCTTAATGTTCACCAGCATCATCCCCGGCAACGGCGCCAAAAACTTGTTTGCTCCAAAAGGTGTGTGCAAGCTTTAAAATTTATAACCCAAGAAGTATGCTTGAACAATTGTAATAAAAGAAAGAATTTCAGGGGTCGATCACAGGGACTATGGTGAAATAAAGCACAGAATCAGGTTGTCGAATAACTACAAACCATAAATTAAAGCAATCATAGATGATATAAAATTCAGATAAAAGGAATGCGGATTCTAGGGATTAAAGCATCTAGTTGTGGTTTCGACTCAAGATCTCAAAAGATAACATGGACAAAGCTGAGGTTTGCAAAGGGAAGGTGTTTTTAAGGTGAGAATAGATCACCGGGTAAGTCTCACTACTCACTATCCCAAACCAAAGCTCCTATTAGCGGGTGAGTCTCAAGGTACTAAGGAAAGGATCTATAATCTCAAACCAACACACCACCCAAGGGAATTGAACTAACCTTTACCGGGTAAGTCTCAGGCTAACTCTCAAAGATGGGATGAAGGCACACTCAAACCCAAATAAAGGATAAACCTTTATTACCTACAGTCATGATCTTGGGTAAACAAGCAAAGGAATCACCGGGTAAGTCTCATCCTAGGCTTGCATTAAATCAGGAAAGATTTAACAAGGATATGATTTAGACAAATTAAAACTCTTAACTCAGATAAGGTTCAGGAAAGGTTCTCCTCGTTCAATTATATTCCATCCCGGCCGAGAAGTTCAATGACTGACCGAGGAGTTCTACGGTTAAGGTAAAGACTCGATCTTTCTGGGTCCTGCTGGGGTTAAGATCATTCTATCATCGTCTTTTCCAAAACTTTCAGCCAATCACCCTAGAATCACATAAGAAACATAGCCAACAATCATCATGATAACAATAATCAAATTAATAGGAAAGGAATCAATATTCAAACAAGAAAACCTTCAAAAAAAATCAGAAAAGACAACAAACCCAAAGCAATATCAGACGATCTTAGAAAACTCCTTCAAACGCCAACTTCAACTATGATTCCTTCCTTTCTTCAAATTCAAAACTTCCTTCAACTCTTCCTTCAACTTCAGAAAATCCTTCAATTGGTGGATGCTCTAAGCATGGTGAACTTGTGGAAAATCCAACCCTTTATATAGTAGAATTATCTTCCAAAGATAATAATATCTTAAGAAGATAATTTCCTAGAAAATATATCCATATCTCTCAAAATAAATGTGCCAAATATAATATCTTCGTTTCACAAATCAAGCCAAAAATATAAGATATGCTTCTTCCAAAAATAGAAGATCTCAGCCAAAAATAAAGAACTCGCCGGCGACAGGGTGTCCGCCTCGGTCGGTACCCTCCTCAAGATCACCTTGGTCGAGGTGATACTGTAGCTGACCGAGGTGGATCTTAGCTGAATGTAAATTATCTCGAATCTAGTCCAAAATCAATCTTCTAAATCATTTCCGTGCTTCCTGAGATCTTCCCAAAGCTCTAGAATGTAGCTCTAATGACTCTTTAGCTCTCTTAGCTCCATTTTGATGCAAAACGTGTCATTTTCCCTACAATTACAACGAAACTCGGTGTAGACCTCGAATCTCGCAAAGGTAGACAAAACAACAATATAATCGAAGAATATACATCCATACATGCAGATTTATGAAGATAAAACGTCTAAACCAATCCCAATATGTAGACAATAATACATTCTATCACAAGATGATGCCTTCAACCCTTTCTTCTATAACCTTACACATGCCTTCAATGGAGACAAGCACAATGAGGGACTAGTATTGACTAGTAGCACCAATCTCTAAAGAGAATAACACACACAAGAACAATCTAGTAGGGATTCACAACAATTCAATCAATGCCTCACTTTATTGATTGAATTTTCTGAATAGGAACAAAAGCTCTCAAAGAGACAGTTTATCAATTGGCTTAAATCTATCTAATTATGAAAGAAGCTAAGGGAGGCTTTTTATATGGCTAGAAACTCTCCTATCTAAAAAAAGGAATAATATTTGTCAAAAAGACAATAAAACAAAAAAAAAACAACTAAAACAAATAAAAATAACCCTTAAAATGTTTTAAACCTAAATGTTATAAAAAGTCTTGCATTTTTATACCAAAAGATGATATAACATACAAAAGAAGCTCCAAAAGCCTCAATCTTCCATTTCTTGCAATTCCGGAACAAGTGTCTCTTATTTGCTCTTGCATGGCTCCAAATCACGTGTGCATGGTCTCCCTTTCACGTCCGAGTTGTCGGGAATCGTCATTAACGGACTAAGGAATCCTCAGTCAGCAATGGATCATCAATGGTCTCTTTAGGAGCTAAGGACACCAACAAGTTGGACACCTCCTCTTGAATTGCTCTTGCCCTTGATCTAGTGATTGGCCCTTGCATTGTAGGACTAGTAGGGAATGTTAGTGATGGTCCCTCATCAATTGATTTTGGACCAGATTAGAGAGATTTACATTCACCTGAGACTTACCTCGATAAGCTAAAGTACCACCTCGACCGAGGTGATCTTGAGGAGCGTCTAGACCAAGGCGAACTGATGACAGGATAACGAGATCTTTATTTTTGGCTGAGATCTTCTATTTTTGGAAAGTGAATATAACATATTTTTGGCCGGATTTCTGGAAGGAAGATATCTTTTTGGCTGATTTATTTTGGAAGATATGGAGATATATTTTAATAAAATTATCTTTTTAAGATATTTTATCTTTAAAGATAATTCTCCTATATAAAGGGTTGGATTTTCTACAATTCAACCATCTTCGGATCAAGGATTTTTTGAAGGAAATTTTAAGGAAGTTTGAAGGAAGTTTGAACGTTGTTTGAAGGTTGAAGATAACCGAACGAAGGAATCAAGTTGAAGTTGGCTTTGAAGGACTTTGTAAGATCTTCTTAGTTTGGCTTTTGGCTTTGTTGTCTTTTCGGGTTTGTTATTGAGGAACATTGATTGTTGTTTGTTTGATTCTTTCAGTTATTGAGACCTTTGTGTTATGGTTTTCTTGTTTGAATATTGATTCCTTTCTCATAAATTTGATTATTGTTATCATGATGATTGATGGCTAAAAGTTGTGGGAAAGACGATGATAGAATGATCTTAACCCTAGTGGACCTTGAATGCTCGAGCCTTTACCTTAACCGACGAACACCTCGGTCAGTCATTGAACATCTCGGCCGGGATGGAATATAACTGAACGAGGTGAACCTTTTCTGAACCTTATCTGAGTTAAGAGTTTTAGTTTGCGAAATCCTATCCTTGTTATACCTTTCTTGGTTCAACACAAGCCTAGGATGAGACTTACTCGGTGATTCCTTTATTTGTATACCCAAGATCATGAGTGTAGGTAATAAAGGTCTATCCTTTATTGGGGATTGAGTGTGCCTTCATCCCATCTTTGAGAGTTAGCTTGAGACATATCCAATAAAGGTTGATTCTATCCCCTTGGGTGGTGTGTTGGTTTGAGATTATAGTTCTGTTCCTAACTACCTTTAGACTTACCCGGTACAAGGATCTTTTGTTTGGGATAGTGAGTAGTGAGATTTTGAGTCGGAACCACAACTAGATGCCTTAATCTCTAGAATCCACATTCTCTTTATTTGACTTTTATATCATCTATGATTGCTTTAATTTGTTGCTTGTGGTTATATGACAACCTGAATTACCGAGCTTTGTTTCACCACAGTCCCTGTGATCGACCCTTGGAATATTTGCTTTTATTACAAATGATCCGTACACTGCGGGTTCACATATTGTTCAAGCATACTTCTTGGGTTATAAATATTAAAGCTTTCACACACCTTTTGGAGTGAACATATTCTGATTCCCCGACATTGAGGACCGTCATATGCAGCTATGCCCTGGGAGGTCAAGGGTGCGAGAGGGATTCCGTGGAAGGCGAAGTACACCATTCGGAAAAACGTCAATTGGAAGTTCATATCTTGGGAGATGGATCCGGATATCCAGGAGGATGATGTCGCAGCTGAGGCAGCAAGAGGACAGAGCCAGGATTACATGGACACGGGGAAGAACACCGGCCCCAACTGAAGAATTGGTAGGTGAATATAAAGGATAAAGATACTCTAGAAGGGGGGTTGAATAGAGTATGAGAACTTTTCGCAAAACCAATCTCAAGGCCTTGAAATCCATTTGATGGGTATTAGCATGAAATATGACGATATTTTTGGCACTTGTTTTAAATGTTTATCCCTCATTATTGTGTACATGGATATAGTTTTGAAGCAATTGTGAGCTTGTTCACCTATTTTGTCGATATAGAGATCTACGCTAGCTTTATTCAGTTTATAGGTGAATAAGAGCTTGATCGGAGCAAATGATGGAAGAGAAGGAGTATTTGATCATGTTCGAGGACAAGGAGATGTATTAGAGAAGCTAAGGAAGGAGCATGAATGAAGGATCGCACGAAACAAAGGCAAAAAAAGAGGAAAAGCAGGTCCACGCCCCGAATTACGCAGTGGAGAAGTTAAAGCAAGTCCACGCTCTAATCCACGGCCGTGGAGTTGGCATCATGAACGTGGAAGATAGTTGGAAGCACTCCAGAGAGTTACACGGTCTAAACCACGGCTGTGGAAATTCTATGGCACCGTAATTTGGTTCCACGCTCTAAATTACGGCCGTTGAAAATTCTACATGACCGTGGTCTTAGCAATATTATGACGTATCATATTTGCTACGTCATCAAAGTTAATGGGCTTTTATCGTAACCCTTCTTCGCTCTATAAAAGGAGTAGAGAAAGGAGTTTTCGGTATGTCCGCTGACCTCGTGCTATCCACGCTTATCCCGTGCTTACCCTCATTTTGGGCTGTCTGAGACGCCGCTTAGAGTTTCAAGCCGACGGCGAGGATTGACAATCGAAGCTTACTTACGGCGGAAGTTTGGTGATTTCTTAGGTTTTGATTCCGGAAATGATTGACAACCGTTTTCCGTTGTTTGCTTGAGATATTTGTGAGGATTCTTATTCCATATTCTTAATCCTTTGAACATATTGCTGTTCTATTTGGATTTGAGATTGATTTCAAGTGTTTATTGAGTTTTCGAGGGTTTTCATCTTTTATTCTTCTTAGATTGATTATTGATATCATGAGAATGATTGTTGGCTAAAACCCTTTAGCAATTTTAAGGTGAAGGGTTGATAGTTGTGGCTTAGATATTGATAGATTGATCGTAAACACATTGGACCCTGGGAGTGTGAGAAACTCGTCGACGAACCTAAATTACGGCTTGTTCTTGAGGTTCCACGGCCGTGGAACTCAAGATCCTACCGTGATTTTCCCTGATCTACGACCTTTGCTTTTGCTTTAATCCAAAGTTAAAGATTTGCTTTAACCTAGCCTTGGCTTGCCTTTCCTAGGTAGTAATGAAACTCAACATCCTCTATTTCGGTTTTGAGTGTCACAACCTTAACCGTTTGAGTTTATCTTGATCGTTTGGGTTTGGGCTAGGGTTTTTGAGTTTATTTCTTGTCCTTAGATCATTTCTATACTGCAGCCTCAACAACCTTTATGGAGAATGTCTTTGGGTTAGACTTATAAGGTTTTGGAACTTCACCATACGTTACCTTGCTTTAGTATACCTTTGCAATTCTCGACTCTGTCCTTATACTTATAGAATATCTTGAATCGATTGCCACAATTTGATATCCGGATCTTTAGGGTTGCTGTTCTCCCCCATATTTGCAAAGCTTTACACTTTTACTTGCTTGATTACTTGAGACTGAATTTGACTTACCAAATCATTGAGTTCGATACTCTGGAATACTTGCTAATATATGCCGATCCGTACACTGCGGCTTCGCTTGCTTTTATTTCAGTTTTATAAGTATAAAGCTTATTTGCACGCACTTTTTTGGGCGAACAAGTTTTTGGCGCCGTTGCCGTGGATTTGGTCAAGACCAAACTTTGGTTCTCGGTTGTCAAGCTTGGGAGCTTTGCTCTTGTTATTTGATATCTCTTATGAGTGTTCTTCGCTTGTTCTTTTAGGTATATGCGCACGTCTAGATCCATCAAGAACCTCGTACCTTTTGATCAGGAACTTTTAAAGACTCTAAGGGAAAAGGCTAAAGAAAGAAAGATGGTCGAACACAAAGAAAGAAATCTCCAAGCGGAGTTGGAGGAATCTCAAGTTCAATTTAGGTTGAGTGAAAAGGTTCGTATGGAAGAAGAGGAGCGTCATCAATTCCAAATTGATTAGCTCAAAGCTCTGATGTTGGACATGAAGTTGGAGATGAATGAATCCAAGAAGAAGAAGAGGAAAGCCAAACCAACTAGATCCATTAGAGCTGAGTCATCCGACGAGGAGTACGATGAAGACATGCCACCGCTAGAGGAAATCGATCCATTAATCAATCCAGTCCCGAATGATCACCCGTAAATCCTCGTGTCCCAGCTGGGGTGCGAGAGCAGCTCGTGTCGATGAGGAGCCACAAACTCTTGGACAAAGGATGGATCCGATTCAGCAACCACGCTGCCTAGGTGTGAATTTGGAATATGAGGATATCTAGGAATTCAACTTTAGTCCACAAGTGATCACCATGGTTTGCCAAAATCAATTTGGTGGAACGAGTGTTGAATCTCCACATCAACATTTATCGAGTATTGAGATTCTAATGGAGACAATGAAGCCGAAGAAGAACACCACCAACAACTACAAGATCAAGCCATTCTTCTTCTCTTTGAAGGACAAAGTCTTGGCTTGGTATCAAACTCTTCCAAACGGAAGACTTAACACATGGGATGATCTATCTTCGGAGTTCTTAACTAAGTTCTTTCCGCCATCCAAGACTGCGGAGTTGAGAGGTAAGATTAATGCATTCATTATGAAGCCTAACGAAAGTTTGTTTCAATCTTAGGAAAGGTTTCATGATTTATTGTTGGATTGCCCACACCATTGCATTTCAAAGCTAGAATTGTTGGAGATATACTACAAGGGGCTGGATGTGGAAACACAATTCAAGCTTCAATCCCTTTCATGCGGTACATTCATGGACATCAGGGAAGATTATGTGTGGGACTTCATTGAGAAGCAAGTCCAAGTGATTGAGAAGTATTCTCACCGGAAGGTGGATCCTAGCCATCAAAATAGGGGAGATCCGGGAGCTAAGTTGACACAAGCTGTGCAAACTCAAAGTTTTTTCCCTCAACACCGAAATCAAGGAGTTGAAGGAAGTCATTAGAGCTGGCCTTCAAAAGCCAAAGGAGCAAGATGTTGGATACTTAGGAAACAACAACAACAACAACTATCAAGGGAATGAGCATACCAACAAGAACAACCGGAACAACAACCGGAACAATTGGAACAACAACAACAACCGGAACAACAATTGGAACAACTATCAAGGGAATGAGAATACCAACAGGAACAACTGGAACAACAACCGGAACAATTGGAACAACAACAACAACCGGAACATCAATTGGAACAACAATCGGAATTCAAACAACAATTGGCGTTCCAACCAACAACAAAATTCCGGTAATCATTATTCCAATTCAGGAAATTCACTAACACCACGATCTTCTTCTTCTACTCCATTGAAAAGCCAGGGACAATCATCAAATGGCGAAAGCAACTCGGGAAAGGAGAAGCCCGATCCCATGTTGGAAACAATCTTGGGAAAGCTTCAAGAACTGGAGACCTACGTTACTAAGGTTGATAAAGCTCAAAAAGCTTTAGAGAACCAAATGTTCAACAAGGCCGAGGAAGTTCCTAGAGATCAAGGAAAGCTTCCCGGAAACACGGAGGATAAACCCAAAGGAAGGGTGATGGCTATCACAACTAGGAGCGGAGTGACAACTACCGACCCGCAGCCTAAGTTTGTTGAAGTTCCAGCTGAAAAGGAGAAGGAAAGGGGGAAGGAGAACTAAGACATCTACATTCCTCCTCAAGCTTATAAACCTCCCCTACCATTCCCGCAATCTAGAGCGAGAGTGCGTCTAGACAAGCAGTTCGGTAAGTTCATTGAACTCATAAGTAAACTGCACATTAATATACCTTTTATTGATGCAATTGTAGGTATGCCCGCTTACAGGAAGTTCTTAAAGGAGATCCTCTCTAACATGAGGAAGCTAGAACACTTTGGAGAAGTCAAGATGAGTTCGGAATGATCGGAGCTCATCAAAACAATGAAGGATAAGATGCCCCCAAAGTTGAAGGATCCGGGGTCATTTTTCATTCCAATTGGAGTAGGAGAAGTCACTTATGACGCTTTATGTGACTTGGGAGCAAGCGTTAGCATTATCCCACTCACTTTATATAGGAAGATCGGTTTAGGTGAATCTAGACCGGTGAAGATACGTTATACATGGCGGATCGATCTGTAACTCGTCCCGTCGGTATTATTGAAGACATTGCAGTCAAGCTCAGTAAGTTTTACATTCCAATACATTTCGTTGTTCTTGACATTCCTGCAGTTTGTCCGGTCCCGATTGTACTCGGAAGACCATTTCTTGCAACATCCGGATGTATGGTGGATTGCAAGAATGCAAGACTCGCCTTCGACATAGGAGAAGAGAAGGTTGAGTTTGTTCTTTCAACTATTGTGAAAGAGTCAGCTCTTGGAGAGGATATGTTCAATATCTATGACGAAGAAGCGTCTAGGGAGAAAGTGAGCTCGATTCTATTCAAGGACCCGTTGCAAAAGGTTATAACCATGAGCATCATGGAGAAAGGAGAAAAAGAAGATTGCAATGAGGAGATTGAAGCCTTGGAGGAGCTAAAGGAAGTGTAAGAAGAAGAGTATGAAAAACTCTACGATGGGTCAGAAGACGTGAGGAACAACGGCTAGTCGTGCTATTCCACGGCCATCGTTTCACCCATTATGACCGTAACCAGTTATTTTGAGAGCTCCAGTAAGTTACACGGCCAAAAACACGGCCGTGGAACCACCAGTGATGCCGTAATTGACTTCCACACCCTAAACCACGGCCGTGGAAGTAACAATGGTGCCGTAATTCAAGGAATTTCTGAGAATAATTACGTTCTTTCCACAAATGCTCTTGAGTCTTCTACAACCACTCCTACACCCTTAGAAACTTCTAAGGAAGCATAGGACACTCCTCAAGAGTCATCAAAAGCACCAATAGCAATGGAATTAAAGCCACTTCCCACACATCTTTGATATGCATTTCTTGGAACTAATTCTACTTTTCCGTAATTGTTAGTTCCGACTTAAGTGAAGATGAGCATGATAAACTAATGGCTGTTCTAAGGAAGCATAAAAAGGCTTTAGGATATACCATAGAGGATCTTGTAGGATTTAAACCATCATTATTCATGCATAAGATCCTAATGGAGGAAGATATTAAGCCTTCGCGACAACCTCAACGACGGTTAAATCCGATCATGAAGGAGGTTGTCAAGAAGGAGATTCTTAAGTTACTTGACGCAGGTATCATCTATCCTATCTCCGATAGCAAGTGGGTGAGCCCCGTTCAAGTGGTCCCGAAGAAAGGAGGAATAACGGTTATCACTAACAAGAACAACGAGTTCATTCCTACAAGAACCGTGACTGGATGGAGGATGTGCATTGACTACTGCAAGCTAAACAATGCGACGAGGAAGGATCACTTCCCGCTACCATTCATAGACCAAATGCTTGAGAGGCTAGCACAACACTCCTATTTTTGTTATCTTGACGGTTGTAGTGGTTTCTTCCAGATTCCGATCCATCCGGACGACTAAGAGAAGACCACATTCACGTGCCCATGGGGTACGTTTGCATATAGAAGGATTCCATTCGGGCTTTGCAATGCCCCAACCACCTTTCAATGGTGCATGATAGCGATCTTCTCGGAGTATGTTGATGAAATCATGGAGGTTTTTATGGATAAATTTTTCTGTTTATGGTTCCTCTTTCGATAATTGTATTTCTAACCTATGTCTTGTGTTACAAAGGTGTGAAGACACTAACCTAGTTCTTAATTTGGAGAAGTGTCAATTCATGGTTAGAGAAGGCATTGTGTTAGGACACTTGATCTCTAATAGAGGGATCGAAGTTGATAAGGTGAAGATAGAGACTATAGAAAAGCTTCCTCCTCCATCTTCGGTGAAGGGGATACACAGTTTTCTTGGACATGCTGGATTTTATAGGAGATTTATCAAACACTTTTCTAAGATTTCAAAACAGCTAACTAATCTCTTGATGAAGGATGCAATTTTTGAATTTTCGTAGGATTGCCTAGATGCTTTCCACAAGATCCGAGAAGCTCTAATCTTAGCCCCGATTATCCAACCTCCGGAAAGGAATGTCCCGTTCGAGGTTATGTGTGATGCATGTGACGTAGCTTTAGGTGCAGTGCTAGGACAAAAGAAGGAAGGTCGCACTCATGCCATCTACTATGCTAGCAAGACGCTAGACGAAGCGCAGCTCAACTACGCCACAACTGAAAAGGAATTTTTAGCTATTGTATATGCCTTTGAAAAGTTTCGTTCTTATCTTGTAGGTGCGAAGGTGATTGTATACACGGACCATTCTGCGATCCGGTATCTACTTGCCAGGAAGGATGCGAAACCAAGGTTGATTAGATGGATTCTTCTCCTACAAGAATTCGATCTAGAGATCCGTGACAAGAAAGGTTCAGAAAATTTTGTTGCGGATTATTTGAGTCGTCTACCACTCATGGAAGACGACGATCTACCTATAGATGACTCCTTTCCGGACGAGCATTTACATATTATTGAGGAGTGCATCGACAAGATATCAAGAGGTAATGAACCATGGTTCGCTGACTTTGTTAACTATTTGGTTTGTCAGGAAATACCTCCCGGACTATCCTACGCACAAAGGAAGAAGTTCTTTAAGGACGTCCAACAATACTATTGGAATGAACCTCTACTCTTCAAGAGAGGTCCCGACGGCATAATTAGGAGATGTGTGCCGGAAGACGAGATGCAAAGCGTCATCCGTCATTGTCATTCACTACCTTGTGGTGGACACGCTAGTTCCAATAAAACTAGCGCTAAGGTATTGCAATCTGGATTCTTTTGGCCTACTTTATTTAAGGATGTGCAAACCTTTGTTTCCTGCTGCGATGCTTGTCAAAGAACAGGGATCATATCTAGGAGAAACGAAATGCCTCTCAACAAAATTCAGGAGGTGGAAATCTTTGACGTTTGGGGAGTAGACTTCATGGGACCTTTCCCATCATCTTATGGAAACCAATATATACTTCTAGCTGTAGATTATGTTTCGAGTTGGGTTAAAGCTATCAACTCTCCAAATAATGATGCCATGGTTGTTGTCAAGTTCTATAATAGAACTATTTTCCCAAGGTTTGGGACACCACGGACTATCATTAGTGACGGAAGTTCATACTTCATTGCCCGACGATTTGAAGCTCTACTAGCTAAGTATGGGGTGACTCACAAGATCGTCACTCCCTACCATCCACAAACGAGTGGACAATAGGATATTTCAAATAGAGAGATTAAGGTCATCTTAGAGAAAACAGTTTCGAAGACAAGGAAGGATTGCTCTTTGAAGCTAGACGATGCATTATGGGCATATAGGACTGCGTACAAGACACCCATAGGAACAACACCATACAACCTTGTGTATGGGAAGTCTTGTCACTTAGCGGTGGAGCTAGAACACAAGGCGTATTGGACTGTAAAGTGGTTGAACTTCACCATGAAGGAAGTAGGCGAGAAGCGCCTCTTAGACCTTAACGAGCTTGAAGAACTCCGCTTGAATGCTTATGAGAACGCCAAGATTTACAAGGAAAGGGCGAAGCGTTGGCATGATAAGCATATCATTCCAAAGGACCTAAAAGAAGGAGATCAAGTTCTTCTCTTCAATTCAAGACTTCGACTCTTTCCAGGTAAGCTTAAATCTGGTTGGACTGAACGGTCAACGACTTAAGAAGTATTACCGGAGCTCCAAGCTGAGGAATTCGAGCCAAATACACTCGAATAAACTCAGGTACGGTCTATCTACGGACATAAAACAAGCGCTTCTTGGGAGGCAACCCAAGGTATTGCACTTTCGTTGTGTTTTTGTTTCTTAGTTTAGCTTAGTTTAGTTGTTTTTCTTTTGTTTCCCACTCGATACCTCCCGGTATGTCATGTTTTTGGATGTAGGAATAAGGGATAGGCAAGAAAAGGAAGAAAAAGTTGGAAGCAATTGACGAAACTTGGATTTTGGAATAAAACAGAGAGTTCCACGCCCTAAACCACGGCTGTGGAGGCTACAATGACCGTAACTTTCCAAAATCTGAGAAAAATCAAGCAAAACCACGGGTCCGGACATTTCCACGGCCGTGGAAACCCCCGAGTGACCGTGATTTTCCAAAAAATTATGAGCACTATATAAACCACCTTCCTTAAAAAAAAACACCACAAAACACCATTTCCACGCCCTCTTTCCACGCCCTAATCGCCAAAAACTTTCTCCAACTCTCAAATCTTTGTTTGAAGTCCTAATCAAGCGATTCTTTGGCCTAAAGTGAAGCATTTTCAATTCTCTACAAGATCCAAGCAACGAATCAAGTGAACAATCCACTCAGCAGAAGGAATTTGGATTTTAAAGATCCAAAGCTTATGTTTTTCTCTCTTTTCTCTACTTGTCGCTTCAGCTCAATTTCATTGCAATATTTTAGGAGAATTGATTGGAACTGGAATTGGAAATAGTCTAGGACTGAGATTGCAGAGTTTGGTGTGAATTTTTTGAGATTTGAGTGAAATAGAGAGAAACCACGGTCTCCGTTGATTCCACGGCCATGGAAAAGTAAGAATAGGCCGTGATTTTTACTGTCAGAGGAAAAATGTTGAGGAGAAAGTCTGGTAGGAATAAGAAGCAAAAGGGAGATGGTTTTTCCTCTTTCCAACCCCCTCTTAACCAGCCACCATCTCCACCACCTCCTAGAATCTCAACCATTTATGAGGATTACCTTGAAACCTTAGAAAGGACCGAGAAGAGGCCGGTCATAGGTCCTCGATACCTTCTCTTAGAGGAGCTTGAGCCTCTAAATATTGTGAAAGATTTTACTTGGCCCTTGGATAGAGCCGGATTGATTGTTTTCTCCACTATTAGAGCGGATGCTTATGAGGAGATCACTAGGGAGTTTGTCACCTCCTTCTAGCATAGCCACATGAACCGAACCGTTTGTTTTAGGCCAATGGAGCAAGATTATGAGTTCTCCATTATTCAATTTGGAGCCTTCTTTGGGTTCCATGAGAGTTTCAATGGGAGGTTTTCTAGCGGAGTGTACGCTAAGGACTTTTGGGAGGATATTGCTATTATATATGCTAGTGAGGATCGTTGGCAACCGGCCGACACCAAGGCTAAGATCATTTACCATTTAGCCTTTAACGTAGCTCATAGGGTTCTTTCCGAGTGTCTCTTTCCTAGGACCAAGACCCCACAAAAGATCAAGACCGATGAGCTTTTCCTCCTCTATTGCACGCTTACTGGTATATCCGCCGATTGTGCCACTCTCCTAGCCTCCACCATTATCAAACTGAAAAACAAGAGGGCCGGGAACATAGGATATGGAGGCATAGTTACCCACATATCCACGCAGCTCGGGATAGACTATTCCGCTTGCACTAGGATAGCGGCGAGACCCTTGGGTCTCAATAGTCTCATGACTAGAGGTCTTATCTTTCCCCGCCACCAAGTTCCACCTACCGTAGCCATGCCATCGGAGGAGAGAGGTGGTAGAGGTATCCCATGGCTTCCGAAGTACTCCATTATGGTCGGACACCAAAACTGGAAGGCGACATTCGCAGCTATGCATGCGAATAGACTAGTAGCCCCTCCGTATGTACCTGATTATATCCCAACTGGTGATGATGATGAGGGGATGAGAGGAGGTGATGATCATGAGGGAGGAAGTGATGAGCATGACTTTGGTACATTTCCGGATCAGCCGGCGCAGTTTCCCGATCCTCCTAGACGTTCTCCCCGCCCTTCTAGACCTTCCAATGCTTCTTCCTCTCGTCGGGCTAGCGTGAGTGAGAGGCCGACTTGGATGGATACCCCTCCAGCTTTGTATGGAGAGCAGCCTTCATGGATGGGAGCTCCTCCTTCTTGGTACGAGCAGGCACCGGCGGCACTGACTCCTTAGGACGCACCAGCATGGTACGTACAACCACCAGCTTGGTATGAGTAGTTACCAGCATGGGACACCGATCTATCCAGGAGAGTAGGAGATCTAGAGATCCGTCAAGAGACTCATGACACCCATAGCAAGGAGCATGATGATATGATGAGAGACATTTACCTCCAGCAGTTTGGGCGGAACTACTGCTCCGAATTCCGTCCATTTCCTCCTCTGCCTTCCCAGTGATGACATGAGATGATTGCCTGTTTGAGCCGCCCCACCACCATCTAGTGAGTTTCTTTGTTTTGTTTTCTTGTCTTTATTTTTCTTTTGAATATTGAGGACAATGTATGTTTCAAGTATGGGGTGGGCTGTGACTATGATTGTAATAACTCTACTTTGTTTGCTTGCTTAATCCAGGAACACTTGCATGTTTCATTTTATAGTCACACGTTTTCATTATTTCAATGCATGGAAAAGCTATGAAAAATCCATAAAAATTTGAAAATTTTTTTAAATGTTTTTGTGCTTCTAAGATTAGGAATGATTCCTATGATAATTCTCACTTGCGGAATGAGTTTTGATGACAATTTTATGCTTAAATTGAACAATAAATTGAAGAGAAATTAAGTTTGTTGTTTATCCTTTCTTGCAAGTTTCATAATGTGAAGAGTTTTATCTAAATCATATTGAGAAACGAAGGTTGAAATCACAATATAAGTTCTTATACTTCTTTATGAAATGATTAAGGCACTACGATTTTCTTACTTCTTTCTTTGATCATTTAGCCCCTCAATGAAATAATTGCCTCCCTTACCTATCCGGGAATTAGGAGGAGTTGTGTTTTGGCATGTTTGATGTGGGAGGGCCATGAAAGCAATTGTTTGCATTCAAAGAATAGAAATTATAGGTTTGTGGAAGTCAATCATGACGATGAGTAACTCGGCACCATTCACATAGCCGGGTGTTTGTGTCTTGCCAAAGTCGGATTGAGTGATATTCCTAACGGATTATAGCATGTGCATCAAAGGTTTGAGGCATCTCGAAATTGAGAAACGCCAATCTCCTAGGCTTCGGTTTTTGTGCACCACTATCCATATTTCCAAAAAGTAAAGTCGAAAAATAATGTGAAAAAGAAAAGAGCAAAGCTCTAAGTTGATGGGTGTTGTAAGTAAAACAAAATGAAAAAGAATTACGCTATTCCTTTTTCCCGGATTAATGCACCACATCCCTTACAAGTTTCCCTCCTTTCCGCATTCTCGACCATACTTGAAAGTCCTTAAGATCAAAAGAGTCTTATTTGACTTCGTGATCTAAATTGAAGTTTCACATGCTTGATTTTGACAATGCTTGAAGGTTATAATGTTTGTCTCAAAGTTTAAGCAATTCATGATGTTTCTTTGCTCTACATTCTTTGGTTTATGTGTATGAACATTTTCAATGATGAATGAAGCAAGTTATGAGGATGATCTATTGACTCGAAGCACATTTGACAAAAAGTTTGTTAGTTTTGGAGTTGCATTCATATTTCACTCTAACTTGTGTTCTAAGCTTTTAAAAACCTTGCTTGGGGACAAGCAAGTGACAAGTATTGGGTATTTTGTTAGCATGAAATATGACGATATTTTAGGAACTTGTTTTAGTTGTTTTTCCCTCATTATTGTGTACATGGATATAGTTTTGAAGCAATTGTGAGCTTGTTCACCTATTTTGTCGATATACAGATCTACGCTAGCTTTATTCTGTTTATAGGTGAATAAGAGCTTGAATTGGAGCAAATAATGGATGAGAAGGAGTACTTGATCATGTTCGAGGACAATGAGATGCATTAGAGAAGCTAAGGAGGAGCATGAATGAAGGATCGCATGAAACAAAGGCAAAGAAAGAGGAAAAGCAAGTCCACGCCCTGAATTACGGTCGTGGAGAAGGAAAAGCAAGTCCACGCTCTAATCCACGGCCGTGGACTTGGCATCATGAACGTGGAAGAATGTTTGAAGCACTCCAAAGAAATACACGGTCTAAACCACGGCCGTGGAAATTCTATGGCACCGTAATTTGGTTCCACGCTCTAAATTACGGCCGTGGAAAGTTCTACATGACTGTGATCTTAGCAATATTATGACGTATCATATTTGCCACGTCATCAAAGTTAATGGGCTTTTATCGTAACCCTTCTTCGCTCTATAAAAGGAGTAGAGAAAGGAGTTTTCGGTATCTCTGCTGACCTCGTGCTATCCACACTTATCCCGTGCTTACCCTCATTTATGGATGTTGGAGACGCCGCTTAGAGTTTCGAAGCCGACGGCGAGGATTGAAGATTGAAGCTTACTTACGGCGGAAGTTTGGTGATTTCTTAAGTTTTGATTCCGGAAACGATTGACAACCGTTTTCCGTTGTTTGTCTAAGATATTTATGAGGATTCTTATTCCATATTTTGAATCCTTTGAACATATTGTTGTGTTATTTGGATTTGAGATTGATTTCAAGTGTTTATTGAGTTTTCGCGGGTTTTCATCTTTTATTCTTCTTAGATTGATTATTGATATCATGACAATGATTGTTGGCTAAAACTCTTTAGCAATTCTAAGGTGAAGGGTTGATAGTTGTGGCTTAGATAATGATAGATCGATCATGAGAGTGTGAGAAACTCGTCGACGAACCTAAATTACGGCCTGTTCTTGAGGTTCCACGGCCATGGAACTCAAGATCCTGCTGTGATTTTCCCTGATCTACGACCTTTGCTTTTGCTTTAATCCAAAGTTAAAGATTTGCTTTAACCTAGCCTTGGCTTGTCTTTCCTAGGTAGTAGTGAGACTCAACATCCTCTATTTCGGTTTCGAGTGTCATAACCTTAACCGTTTGAGTTTATCTTGATCCTTTGGGTTTGGGCTGGGGTATTTGAGTTTAATTTTTGTCCTTAGATCTTTTCTATACTGGAGCCTCAACAACCTTTATAGAGAGTGTCTTTAGGTTAGACATTTAAGGTTTTGGAACTTCACCATACATTACCTTGCTTTAGTATACCTTTGCAATTCTCGACTTTGTCCTTATACTTATAGAATATCTTGAATCGATTGCCATAATTTGACATCCGGATCTTTAGGGTTGTTGTTTTCCCCAATATTTGCAAAGCTTTACACTTTTACTTGCTTGATTACTTGAGACTGAATTTGACTCACCAAATCCCTGAGTTCGATACTCTGTAATACTTGCTAATCTACACCGATCCGTACACTGCGGGTTCGCTTGCTTTTATTTCAATTTTATAAATAAAAACTTATTTACACGCACGTTTTTTGGCGAACAATGGGCCTTGATGTCGATCTGAGTTCTTTGTGAAACTTTGATTTCAAGGGCTTTGAAACAACTTTCAAGGGCCTTGACTTTGTACTCCTGCAAAACAATGTTAGTCACAATAGAACAAGATATAATGCGGAATGTAATAGATTGACACAAGGATATGTTTACGAAGTTCGACTCTAAATAGCCTACTCTCCGTCCCAAGGTATAGCCTTATGATCTAACTATCTATTATCAGCTTCAAAGAGTCCTAGATACAAACTAGAAGAAATCCCCTTCTTTTCTCACTTTAGCCAATGCTACGATCTAGTTCCAACTCTTCACCTTGCTATAATAGCCTAGTTACTTCGCAGAGTAACACACACTCGAGTATAACACTCTTTTGATATGCCAATGGAGCTCTCGAGTTTTATCTCTCTCTAGGAAATAAAGCTTTTTAGAGAAAGAGAGAAAGAAAAACTATTTGATCGAATGAAGATGTTTTTGGATCGCTTGAAGAATTTTGATGTTTCCGTAAGCTTGTGTCGTTTATCTTCAACACCATCTTTATATATAACCTTCTATGGAGAGGTCTTCTAGCCGTTGGAAAGATGACCGTTTGGAGATCACTCTTCTTCTCCATGAAGATCACTTCTTGGTTGAGATGAGATAGACGTTGTGGATCATCATATCCTAAGAACACGTTGATCTATCACTCCTTAATCTACTCATATTTGTTGTAACAATATTCAATTCCAGAGGAGAAAATCTTCGTGCTTTTCGGTTGACGATATTTCTGAGCTCTTCTTGAATGGCCGGTTGAGATCTTCACTTGATCATATCTTCTTGTTTGAGAAAATCTCTCGTAAAAGATCTTCTTAGTGATTTGAAATCTTTTTAAGTGCGGCCTTGACTTCTTTGTTCCCTTGGAATTCATTTCAATGCCTTCGTCATTTGAACACTCTAAACTCCGAGTCTTTCAAACTCTTCCAAGGTCCTTTGAAGTCTCTTGCAAAACCTGAACTTTATTTAATCCAAACCACCAGACCAAACGAAGCAACTCGATATATAATAAATTCATTTGTTAGTGTATCAAACTACTTCATTTGTGTTTAAGTCTTCCATCATCAACACCTGTATAACTTTATAATCAAGGTGGAGTTCTCAATCTCCCCCTTGATGGAAGACAACACATATGTTTCCGTACCTGCATTTGTAAGGTTAGCGATGCATATATGACTATCAAAACCTAAAATGCAGAATGCAGAATATTGAATGTCGGATCACATTCATTTCTCCCCCTTTGTCTTTCAACAAGGGAGGGGTTTTAAAACATTGCAACCCAAAGAAAAAGAGTATTTCCACAAAACCACAAAACAAGTCAGTTCCCTCAAACATCAAGCTCAATCCTCCTCGTAGAACCGCCTTTTTCCTTTAGATGAAGAATTCTTATGGCTCCAATCATCCATTTATGCTACTAAACGTCATATTTTTTCTTCAGCTCTTTGTTGCTTAACCACTTCATATTCGACAATTGGATGAAAAGTTGGCTCAACATGAGTTGGATAGAAAATAGATTTATTTTGTACACGTCGTTTGCAGTTTATCAGCACATTTTCAACTTTCTCTTGAGTAAGTTGAGCTACATCTTCAAGCATGGGAAGAATACTTCTCATAGTAGTCAGAGTAAGAGCATTCATCATATACCTTTCATTGACTTTCGTATTTGTGGTAGATAGCAGTTCAAAATTTGAATACATTCTTCTCTTAGTATCAAACTGGAAATTAGACAGTTCACGATTCTGACATACCATTTCTTTTTAACAACCTTCTAACCTGATTTTTGGAGTAAGAGTAGGAGAAGTTGGAGCTTCTTGAGTTGGAATTGGAGTAGCTCCTTTCCCTTTTAAAGTTCATGTGCATGCGAGAGTCTTCTCAATCCCTATTCTTTCTAAACAGTTCTCATCAATCTTACAAGAAATTGACTGTCGATCTTCAGAGGATGTATGAATTTTGAAATAATCAAAGATCTTAGGCTACAAGTTTCCATAAGGAAGAGGAATGGGTCGTTTAGAGTTGACAGAATGTATCATATGGTTGAGAATGAGTTTGGTAACATCGATGTCTAACTCAGACATAATTAGATAAATTAGTTATAGGGGTTGATCAGTCAACAATTCTCTTGAGTTTGCACGAGGAACAACACATCGAACCAGAATGCTAAACACGATTTTAGCATCTAAGGTTACAGAGGTATGAGTAAGTTGGTGTGAGGTTGAATTGTAAAAAAATCTCGAGGGTTTAGAATTGTAACACCCCGAATCCACGGGACTCGGGATGCTACATTTGGATAGGATCTCACAATGGATCCTGACCCTAGCCTGATAACAAGTTCACTGATCTTACAACAAGGCACATGTAGATTAAAACCAAATACATAAAAGCTATATTAGATACAACAAAATTGTTTACAAACACAAAGCCGAGTACAAAACATCAAACATAAACATCCGATACAAAAGATCCCATATCACACGCATCCTAATGTACAAAAGTCCTTTGCTGGTAACACCACCTGGCTCACTCTGTAGTATACAAATCCTGTAGATCAACTACAACACGGTATATACCGTTAGCTACAACAATGAATAAGTATGAAGGTAATAGCACAAACACACGTCAACATCTCATACATGCAATCTGACACACATTCATTTATTATCTTTCATTTCGTTATTCCATTACTAATTAAACTTCTTTTGTAACACGAGGATCCTTAAGAACCCCGGCCCATCCAAAGTAACACAAGAGTTTTGCATGGGGTTGATCATCACTCGTCTCCCCCTGTGAGATCTCTTCAAGGCACCTGCTCCTACCTGTAGGCGGAGGCAAGTGGTCACGACTCGTTATAATACACTTGGGCCATTTAAAGTAATAAGTGGTCATCCTAGTCCGGTTTAGGTTATAAATGCACAATCATATGAACACACACAACCATCACAATCACACAGACTCGTAACTGAACGCTAAGTAAGTTCTATGGACTAACCTCATATACTCATATCCAATACCATGTCACAGCTCCCCTTGGGGAAGAAACCAACGCCTGGAATAGCAAGACACACAACATCATACACTGCAAAGGGTTAGGAGACTCATCTCCATAACTAGAACAAACCTACAACCTCAATCAAACCCTCAAGACCATCACAAGCTCATAAATTCCTACAACATAACCTCAAAATCAACACAAGTGCCTAAGGCACATCTCTAACATACAACTCATCCTAACCAAGCTAGCCTAGCCAACATCTAAGCCAAGGCCAAAGGAAAGGAAGGAAGGAAGACATACCAATAAGGTATGCACCAACGGAAGCAAGGAACACAAGGCTGAACATCTGAGACGCAGGGGCGGCTCACACCAGGCGTAGGGGCGGTCCACAGCAGGCGCAAGCGTGACTTGGTTCAGGCACAGGGGCGGCCAACTGTGCAAAGAGTTGGCGGGGTGGAACTTGACTGAACGAGGTGACCTTTTCTGATCCGAAACTGAGAGTTAAGAGTTCTAGTTTGCCAAATCCTATTATTATTCAACCTTTCCTGGTTCAATGCAAGCCTAGGATGAGACTTGCCTGGTGATTATTTACCCAAGATCATAAGTGCAGGTAATAAAGGTTTATCCTTTATTGGGGTTTGAGTCTGCCTTCGTCCCATCTTTGTGAGTTAGTGTAATAGCTAGGATTTCCGAATTCTAATTAAGGTTGATTAACTTAATCGTTGATAGTAATTGAGATATAACTCGTGAAGATTTCGCAAGTGATGAGTATGAGTCCCACCGTTATGTTCCTCGCGTAATTTTGGACGTTTGGGGAAATTTTTACTTTTTCCTCTGGGTAATTATTTTTACCCTCCGGTGTTATTTGGAGCATTTGGGAGCTCCAATTAATAAAAATGCAGTTGAGAGAAATGATCAGGACATCGGATATGTCCTAGATAAGAAATAACATGGAGAGGCAAAACGGCCAAAAGAGTCGCTATTTCGTTTCTTAACGGTTAAGAAAGACGGCTTAGGAATACACGTTTTTCGAGGCAGTAGTGGATAAATTATCCCTAAAATATTCCAGATTTATTATTCTAATCTCGAGAAGTTTGGAGAAGGAGGTTCGATCCGCCTTTGGATCGGTTAAAGGATAATTATCGACTTTGCTAAAGGATAATCATCGTCTTCACTATAAATAGCGGGATTATTTATTGATTCATTTCCTTTCACGTTTTCTCTTAAAAGCTCTGATTTCTCTCAATCTTTAAACTCAGACCTACTCTCCGTTTCTAATCCGATTTCAAATCCGTTTGACTTTCTGGATTCCTCTCTTCATTCTCTTCATATCGGTGCCGAGTTTCTGCATTTCCGAGTAGAAGAAGAGTTGGTCGAGCATATATGTCACCAGGAAGGTTCCGTCACTTAGATTCTGGTGAATTTGATGTTGTCCATGCGTAGCCTGCGTCGTTGTGATTCCGAATCTTCTTTCAGATCGTCAATCGGGTTAGTAATGAATAATTTATGAATTTATTCGTTTTCTATACTGCGATTTGGCCTAAATTGACTTTAGACTTTATGGTCGTTATTTATTTTGGTGATTATGGATAGTTTGTTTGATGAAATCTGATGACAGGGGGTTTAGAAATTGCCTGCGGGCAAAACGTTATTCTGGCAAAATCTAATTAATTAATTAAAGGTTAATTAATTAAATTATGATTAGAATTGAGATTGAGGAATGTCGATTAAATACTACCTTGAGATTTGAGGAATTGTGAGTTATGTTGAATATTGAGGTTTAGTTTGTTGTGAGGCTTATAGATTGATTATGATCCTTATGGATCCCTTGGGTCTAGATGTGACCTTTTTGATTGATAGGAGTATTGATATCTCTTTATGCCTTGTTATTAGGCAGTGTCCCTCTCAGGATTGGAGGTTGATCGTGGTTGTGATTGTACGAGGTAGAGGTAAGTCCGTAGGACTTACTTAGCTACCATCCCTATATTGGGTGTTTGCATGAGTGGTGTGTGCTTTATATGTTTGCTATCATAGCATGAGTTGTCGTTTTTATCGACCTATGTTCTATTGACAGCCCCACTACGTGGTTGTGATAAATTTTCCCTTTCATCCCACCGTGGAGTTTGGAAGGTTCTCTAATGTCGGGCCAGACTGGTTTACAGGAAGGGCGCAATCCACTCCCATAGGGTACACGGATTGTGTGACCGATACTCGTACAGCTGGACATTGCACTCAGAGGCGGGGATGTATCAGTCCTCATGTCACATACTTTCATATATCTATATATATATATACGGTTTTTGAGTGAATGGTCATTATATAAAGATAATAAATGGGTAAATGTGTGATAGCATGCTGATGTGTTTATCTTTCATGATTGTGCTTGTGCTTATGCATTACCTCATATATGTATGATTAGCTAACGGTTTCATACCGTGTTGTAGATGTTTACAGGTTAGGCGCTACTGGGTGATCTGGTAGGGTGACAGGCCGAGGACTCTCGTACATTAGGTGGTTGGTTTGGGGTTGTTGTGTTTCCCCTCCTGCGTGAGGATGATCTTTTGTACGTCCTATGTGAGGATGTCGATTTATATACTCGACTATGTTGTTGTTTACTTTGGGTCGTACAGTTTATACTGTTTTATGCATTTGTTTTATATCTGTCAGTGCTATGTTGTAAGGTCCAATGAACTTGTTGTCAGGCTGGGGTCAAGATCCATTGTGAGATCCTAACCCAATGTGACATCCCGAGTCTCACGGATTCGGGGTGTTACAAAGTTGGTATCAGAGCCCAGGTTGACAACAATGGCACTTGCTACCTGCAATGAGGTTTGATAGGTAAAATAAACAGAGCCCACATGGGATCTGACGTTTTCAAAGGTTTTGGTTTTAAGTGTGGTTTTGGGATAGAATGTACGAGAAGTCGTCACCTCTGCCATGGATCTCTGTAGCGTAGATATGTATATATATCTGTGTGTACTGTGGATTATGTGGATGTATTATATACATATCGATACCTATGGCATATATATAGCCTTATAAGATTAGGTGCGTATATCGTACATATGACTCAGACTAGAGTAGTATCTGTAGTGGGATAAGGTAGGGGTACACCCCCTCTTCCTCCAGTGGTGATAAGTCAAGGACCAGTTTTTGCTGTTGTTTCGCCTATGGCAGAGAACGAGTTTGAAGAGGCTGATCGTGTCTCCATGAGTAGATCCGAGTTTCAAGAATATATGTAACAAGTATATGAAGCGAAGATAGCGGGTAGATCCACACCAGATTTACCAACAATTGTGAGATCAACTGAAGCTTCTGGATCCGGAAAGAAGCAATGGACTGAATTGGTTACTAGAGAAGTAAAGATGATGAATGGGGAATCAAGTCCGATATCAGGACAATCTAATGATCATTTGGCCACGAAGATGAATGGCAAGGAACTACAGTGTTTTAATTGCGTGGAAGTTGGGACACTAGCGAGTTGTGTGCCCAAAGACGCCCATCATATGCTTTACGTGTGGTAAAGCAGGGCATAGAGCGAAGTTTTGTCGACAGGGCAAGACATTGCCTTTACAGGTTCCCTTCAAGAGTGAGATCATTCTAGGCAGACGACGAAGGTCGAGTTACCCTTCAGTTGCACAGGTTGCAAGGATAGGACGATTATGTTTCAATTGTGGCTATCCAGATCATTTGCATTCTGTGTGCCCTTTAGCACTGATAGCTTGTTTCACTTGTGGTGAACTAGGCCATCTGGCCCTTTTCTGTCAACACGGTGGTGTTTCTTCCTAGCAAGACCTTCCTCTTTCCGGTGCAGAAAGAGTGGAAGTGGAGGCTATAGTGAGGACCTCAATGATACTTGAGGAGCATATATCCGAGATCGAGTAATGATATGTAGTGGAACTACGGGAGTTAGCTGTTACAGGTACCATTCTCGTTAATGGTTTACCTAGTGGAGTTTTGTTTGTTATGAGTGCTATGCACTTCTTGTCTTTCGATGCATGCGTTAATGGTTGATCTTTGATATATAGTAGAAGGTGGACTTTCCATTACAGGATTACCAGTTAGGGGTCTGAGGTATCCGCGAGATATGTATTTGTTCCCTTATTCCGGGACTTGTGTATGGCTTGTAGACTTCTTTGTCATGCCGTAGGTGCATGATTAAGTCATTATGTGCATGGATTGGATGAATAGATATCATGCGGTGTTAAATAATAATAGTAAGGCTATTATAGTCTTTATTGAGATGGTAATTTGAGGTCTTCTAAGGTTAAGACCTTTGAAGAGACGGGTTTGTCATCAGGACTGTACGAGCTGCGAGCTGATAGCACAGGGATGTGACGCCTTCTATTATTATACCATGAAGGAGCGAGATAGTCCAACAATGGAAAATATTCCAGTTGTTTATGAGTTTATAGACGTGTTACTGAACCGTCTAGGTGCCACCTCAGCAGAGTGTGGACATTGCTATCGAGTTGAAGTATGATACAAGATTGAATGGGAAAGCCACACTATATGGTGCTTGTTGAGATATTGTACTGATAACTTGAAAAGTTGACTGAAACGGGCTTCTTTTACCCTAGTACATTCCATGTTCCGTATTGACGACCCGATGAGTTAGCTTCAAGAAGCAATTGTGTTTTCAAGATTCCTTTGCGCTCAAGATATCCCTAGTCATGGATGAGAGAGCAACATGTGTATGAGATAATATCCCATACCTGTTATGGACACTACGAGTTTGTAGTGATGTCATTTGGGTTGACGAATGTTTTAGGAGTTTTTGTGGAGTTGATGAACAGTATCTTCATCGACTTCCTTGATTAGTTGGTGGTGGACTTCATTGATGACATGTCGGTATACTCTCATAGCAAAGAATAGTAGACCGATCGTCTGAGGACCGTTCTGCTGATTTCGAGAGAAAGAGAGTTGTATGCTACGCTCTCTAAGTGTAAGTTGAGATGTGAGTGGTAGCCTTTTTAGGCCATGTTGTCTCCGTTAGTGGGATGACGGTTGACCAGGCGATAATTTAGTATGTTGTACCATGGGAGATACTGATGAACATTAAGGAATACGTAATTTTCTCGGCTCATCCGATTGCTATCAATGCTTTGAGGAAGGATTTTATATGATTACGTATGCATTTGCGAGTCTTTTGAGAAAACCACCATAACTACATGATGAAAGCAGTGTGTCTAAGTTCTGAGAGTTGAGGAGGCATTTGACATCTACTTCCATTCTGTTTTAGTGAGAAGATTTTTGGATCCCGTGATTTACGGTGATACATCCCAGCTAAGTCTGAGATGTGTATTACTATAGAGGTGTAGGGTTATTGATATGTGTGTTTACAGCTGAGAACGTATGATGAGAACTATCCGACTCATGATTTAGAGTTAGTAGTGGTAGTTCAAGCCTTTAAGTTTTGAAGACCTTACTAGTGTGATCTTCATGTCAGATTCTATAGATCATAGAAATCTAAAGTATATATTATGCAACATGGGTTTAATAACCGCTAGTGTTAAGAGTTTAAGTTGATCAAGACTTTGACTTGAAGATTCCGTATCATTCAGAGAAGTTGAACGTTGTCGTCGATAACTTGAATGGAACGACGCTCCAAGAGAAAATCATTGTGAGACTGATAGTTCAGCCTCAGCTTCAGAGAGATCTAGCTTGGCTAGAGTTGGACAATAAGTTCCTTGATGAGGATACCCAATTATACCTCAGACGTTCTACCTGGTCTGTTGGATGAGGTCCAACAAAAGTAGGAGACTTGCCCGGCCTTGACAAGGTTTAGAGAAAGGATGTCTCGTACTGAGGCACCATAGTTCTCCATGGGAGTAGATGGACTGATGAAGAGTCATGACCACTTTTGTGTACCTGCTGATGCATATGGAGACAGAGAATATTACGGTACACCCACTGTACGCCTTATTCAGTACATTCAGGTACGAGTAAGATGGACCACGAGATGAGACAATTATACTGTATAAAGCCGATATAACCAAATTTGTGATACAGTATATAACCTTTTAGCAAGTCCAGATAGAGTATTTCCGATCTAGAGATAAACCCCAATGTTAGCATGAAATATTGTGATATTTTAGGAACGTTTTCTAAGTGTATTTCATCCATATTGATAGTCATTGATGCATTAGTGAGCTAGTTTGTCTATAATGTCGATATAGAGATCTACACAAGCTTTATGTTGATTGTAGGCAATTAAGAGCTATTTCCGAACGGATTGAGCGAGAATGGAGTTTGATTGAGTATGTCTAAGGATTGAGGGCATCTCTAGGAGCTAAGGATGGTGCCAACTTGAAGAATGGCACGAGACTAAGGAAAACCACGAACCACCTCTAAACCACGCTCTAAAATACGGCCGTACTACATTCCACGTTCAAGTCCACGGCCGTGGAACCTTGGCAAGGGAAGCATGGTTCATTCCAGCAACTTCTACGGCCGTGGAAGGATTGTGTCAAACCGTGACCAACTTCCACGCTCTAAATTACGGGCGTGGAACCCTTCCACGACCGTGATCTTGGCGATCTTTTACGCCATACTTTAAGCCACGATCTCCTACGCAATTAGGCCGGGCCAATATTTTATCTTACACTATAAAAGGACGGGAGAAGAGAGATTTCGTCACCTCTGCTTAGACGCACTTTCTCTTGCGCTTGGATTTACCCTAATTTCGCGCCTTTGCAGAAATTGTGATAGAGAGATCTGCGCTTTGCTATTGAGATTTCCGGATTGACGGAAGAGTTGAAGATTTGGAAGACTGTTCGCAAGAAGGTTACACTTCATCTTTAGGTTTGATTAGAAGACGAATTGACATCCCGTTCTTCCTTCTTATCTAAGATTCGTGATTGTTCGTGTTATTCCGAATCTATTGACATTATTGTTCTTGATTTGTGGATTTGAGATTGACTTGAAAGTTGTTGAAGTTTTTCGGAAGTTTTCATCTTTCATTCTCTTAAACCTTGAAATTGATATCAATATAACTGTTGTTGGCTAAAACCTTTTAGCAATTCTAAGGTGAAGGGTTGATAGTTGTGGCTTAGATGATGATAGATCAATCGTAAACAGATTGGATCCTGAGAGTTAGAGAGAATCACCGACGAACCTAATCCACGGTCTGTTCTTGAGCTTCCACGGCCGTGGAACTCAAGAACTACCCATAATTTTGTGTCAGTTTACGAACTTGCTTTTACTTTAATCCAAAGTTAAAGATTTGCCTTAACTTAGTCTTGGCTTGCCTTTTCTAGGTGGTAGTGAAGCCTTAACAACCTCTACCTCGATTCTGAGTGTCATAACCTTAATCGGTTTAGTTAGTCTTGATCCTTGGACTATAAGTTTGGGTGTTTGATGTTAATTCTTACCTTTAGAACCTTTCTATACTGAAGCCTCAACAACCTTTATAGAGAGTGTCTTCTAGGTGAGTCATATAAGGTTTTTGGAACTTCACCGTACGATTACTTTACATTCGTATACCTTTGCATACCTTAACTCTATCCTTATATCTTTAGTATATCTTGAATCGATTGCCACAACTGGATTCCTGGATCTTTAGGATTGTTGTTTTCCCAATATTTACAAAAGCTCATACATTTACTCGCTTGACAATTCTATAATTGGATTTAACCCCCCAAATATCTGTGTTCGATACTCTGGAATTCTTGCTCAACTATTTCGATCCGTACACTGCGGGTTCGCTTGCTTGATTTCTGGTTTTATAATTAATGCTTATTTGCACGCACGCTAAGTGACGAACAAGTTTTTTGCGCCGTTGCCGGGGATTTGGTCTAGGCCGAATTCGGTTATCGGTTGTCAAGCTTAGGAGCTCCTCCCTTGTTATTTGATATCTTTTCAAGTGCATGCGCAGGTCTAGGAATAACGAAGACCTCTTACCTCTTTATCAAGAGCTTGAGAGGACTTTAAGGAGAAAGCGTAAGGAAAAGAAAATGGCTGAAGAAAGAGAACATGATCTGCAATCGGAGTTATCGGAAAAGGAAGCTCAACTCCCATGGAGCGAGAAGACTCGTAGAGAAGAGACGGATAGTCACCAAATGAAGGTTGATGATCTAACGGACATGATGTTCCGAATGAGGTTGGAAATAAACAACCTTAAGGAGAAAAAGAAACGGAGGAGACCGGAAAGATCGGTTAGAGCCAACTAATCCAATGAGGATAGCGACTCCTCCATGCCACCGCTAGAAGAAATTGATCCCACGATCAATGTGAATCCATTCTATCCACAGCCAGCTGCAAATCGCCGTGTTCCACCTAGGAATGCGAGGATCGAACGTGTGGATGAGGAGTCAAGAACTCTTGGCCAAAGGATGGATCCAACGCAGCAACCACGTCGTTTAGGTGTGAACTTCGATGCTGACGATGTACAAGGGTTTAGCTTCAACCCGCAGGTTATTACTCTTGTTCGCCAAAACCAATTTGGCGGAACAAGCGCTGAATCTCCACACCAACACCTACAAAATTTTGAGTGTATGATGGAGACTATGAGGCCGAAGAACGCGACTACCAACAACTATGAGCTCAAGCCTTTCTTCTTCTCCTTGAAGGGGAAAGCACTGTCTTGGTACCAAGCTCTTCCTAGTGGGAAACTAGACACGTGGGAAGACCTTTCCGCGGAGTTCCTCACTAAGTTCTTTCCGCCATCCAAAACGGCGGAGCTAAGAGGTAAGATTAACGCATTTTCCATGAGATCTAACGAAATTTTGTTTCAATCTTGGGAAAGGTTTCAGGATTTGCTCTTGGATTGCCCTCATCATGGCATATCCAAGCTTGCACTTTTGGAGATATACTATAAGGGGCTGGATGTGGAGACACAATTCAAGCTCCAATCCCTCTCATGTGGTACATTCATGGACATGAGGGAAGATGATGCTTGTGACTTCATTGAGAAGCAAGCAAGGGTCATAGAGAAGTATTCTCACCGGAAAGCGGAGGGAAATCGTGTGGAGCAAGGAGCAAAGCTCACACATGAAGCTCAAAATCAAATTTTCTCCCTCAACAATGAGATCAAAGAGTTGAAAGAAGCTACCAAGACCTACTTTCCAAAGCAACAAGGAAAAGATGTTGGCTACTTGGGCAACAACAACAACGGTGGTGAGAATACAAACCGCAACAACAACAACAACAACAACCGGAATAATTGGAACGGCAACAACAACAACCGGAACAATAATTGGAACAACAATAGGGGTTCAAACAACAACAATTGGCGCTCCAATCAACAAAACTCTGGTAACTCTTATCCTTCCAATTCAAATTCACTAACTCCACCTTCCTCTTCATCTACTCCTTTGAAAAGCCAAGGGCAAACATCTAATGGAGGAAGCACTTTGGGGAAGGAGAAGCCCGATCCCATGTTGGAGACAATTTTGGGAAAGCTTCAAGGGTTAGAGACTCGCATCATCAAAGTTGGTGATCACATAACTAAGGTTGATAAAGCCCAAAACGTTTTAGAAAACCAAATGTTTACTCATGCGGAGGAAGTTCCTAGGAATCAAGGGAAACTTCCAGAAAAAACGGAGGACAACCCAAAGGGAAGGGTGATGGCAATCACAACTAGGAGCGGGGTCACAACTACCGACCCGCAACCCAAGTTTGTAGAAGTCTCCGTTGAGAAAGAGAATGAAAAGGGGAAGGAGAAGGAAGATTTCTGCGTTCCTCCTCCAGCTTACAAACCTCCCCTACCATTCCCTCAATCTAGAGCAAGAGCGCGTCTAGATAAACAATTCGGTAAGTTTATAGAACTCATGAGCAAGCTGCATATTAATATACCTTTCATTGATGATATTGTAGGTATGCTGGCTTATGGCAAGTTCTGAAAGGATATCCTCTTTAACAAGAGAAAGTTAAAGGATTTTGGAGAGGTTAAGATGAGTTCGGATTCTTGGGATCTCATCAAGACCATGAAGGAGAAGATGCCCCCAAAGCTAAAGGATCCGGGGTCATTTTGCATTCCCATAGGAGTGGGAGATGTCACATATGATGCATTATGTGACTTGGGAGCAAGTGTGAGCATCATACCACTTGCATTATGTAGGAAGATCGGTTTAGGCGACCCTAAACCGGGAAGATGACGTTGTACATGGCGGATCGATCCATCACTCGTCCCGTCGGTATTGTAGAAGACGTCCCAGTCAAGCTAGGTAAATTCTTTGTTCCCATTGATTTTGTTGTGCTTGACATTCCTGCAGATAGTCCGGTCCTGATCATACTCGGAAGACCGTTTCTTGCAACTTCCGGTTGCATAGTCGATTGTAAGAATGCTAGACTCGCCTTTGACATAGGAGAAGAGAAGGTAGAGTTTGTTCTTTCCACTCTAGTGAAGGAACCAATCTTTGATGAGGATATATTCAATATCCAAGATGAAGAAAGGTTGTCTAGAGAGGAGGTAAGTGCTATTCTCTTCAAAGATCCTTTGCAAAAGGTTATTACTATGAGTCTAATGGATGTAGGGGAAGAAGAGGAGTACAATGAGGCAATTGAAGTCTTAGAAGCACAAGAAGAAGTATGTGAATAGGAGTTTGAGAAACTCCACGACGAAGCAGAAAACGTGAGAATCCACGGCCATACACTATATTCCACGGCCGTGGATTTCACCAACCAAAGCGTGGCTCACTCCAGAGGGTTACACGGTTGTGGAGGAAACAGAGCACCCGTAACTACATTCCACGCCCAAAATCACGGCCATGGAGCATCCACAGAAACCGTAATTTTGGCCGTGGACGAAGGCAATTGTGCCACTTCTTCAACTTCTCTTGATTCTTCTCCAACACCTTCTACTTCCTTAGACACTTCTTAGGAAGCATCAGAAGCTCCTCAAGAGCCATTAGAGACTCCTACAGTTATGGAGTTGAAACAACTTCCTACACATCTAACGTACGCATTCTTAGGACCTAACTCTACTTATCCGGTAATTGTTAGTTCCGATTTAACCATAGATGAACATAGTAAGCTTATGGTTGTCCATAGGAAACATAGGAAGACTTAGTAGGAATCAAACCTTCCCTATGCATGCATAAAATCCTAATGGAAGAGGACTTTAGAACTTCAAGACAACCTCAAAGGCGGTTAAATCCGACCATGAAAGAGGTTGTAAAGAAGGAAATTCTTAAACTTCTTGATGCAGGTAACATCTACCCTATCTCCGATAGCAAGTGGGTGAGTCCGGTACAAGTAGTTCCGAAGAAGGGAGGAATGACGGTCATCACCAACAAGAATAACAAACTCATTCCTACCCGAACCGTGACAGGATGGCGGATGCGCATAGACTACCGCAAGCTTAACAATGCGACAAGGAAGGATCACTTCCCATTGCCATTCATCGACAAAATGCTTGAAAGGTTAGCACAACATTCGCACTTTTGCTATCTTGACGGTTATAGTGGTTTCTTTCAGATTCCGATACACCCAGATGATCAAGAGAAGACCACGTTCACGTGCCCATGGGGTACGTTTGCCTATAGGAGGATGCCGTTCGGGCTTTGCAACGCCCCAGCCACCTTTCAAAGGTGCATGATGGCCATCTTATCTGAATATATAGAAGAAATCATGGAGGTCTTTATGGATGACTTCAACGTATACGGTTCCTCTTTTGACAATTGCCTTTCTAACCTTGCTCTTGTATTACAAAGGTGTGAAGACACTAACCTAGTTCTTAATTGGGAGAAGTGTCAATTAATGGTAAAGGAAGGAATTGTATTAGGACACTTAATCTCTAGTAGAGGGATAGAGGTAGATAAAGCTAAGATAGAGACCATAGAAAAGCTTCCTCCCCCAACTTCGGTGAAAGGGATAAGAAGTTTTCTAGGACATGCTGGATATTATAGACGCTTTATAAAGGATTTCTCTAAAATATCAAAACCGCTAACTAATCTATTGATGAAGGATATATGCAGTTTTTGAGTTTTCGCAGGAATGCTTGGATGCGTTTAACATGATTCGGGAAGCTCTAATTTCAGCTCCAATTATCCAACCTCCGGATTGGAATCTTCCCTTTGAGGTTATGTGTGATGCTAGTGACGTAGCTGTAGGAGCTGTTCTTGGACAAAGAAAGGAAGGGCGAACCCACGCTATCTACTACGCTAGCAAGACGCTAGACGAAGCGCAGCTCAACTACGCCACTACGGAAAAGGAATTTTTAGCCATTGTTTATGCTATTGACAAATTTTGCTCTTATCTTGTAGGTGCAAAGGTGATTGTATACACGGATGATGTTGCAATCCGGTACCTCCTTGCAAAGAAGGATGCGAAACCAAGGCTAATTAGATGGATTCTTCTTCTGCAAGAATTCGACCTAGAGATCCGCGACAAGAAGGGTTCGGAAAATTCTGTTGCGGATCATCTGAGTCGTCTAACACATTTAGAGGACGACCATATACCTATAGATGACTCCTTCCCGGACGAACACTTACATATCATAGAGGAGTGCATCGATGTGATCTCCAAAGGTAACGAACCATGGTTTGTTGACTTTGTTAACTATTTGGTTTGTCAGGAGATACCGCCCGGATTATCCTACGCAAAAAGAAAGAAGTTCTTTAAGGATGTTCGGGAATACTTTTGGAATGAACCTCTCCTCTTTAAGAGAGGTCCGGATGGCATTATTCGGCGATGTGTGCCGGAAGATGAGATGCAAAGTGTCATCCGCCATTGTCATTCACTACCATGTGGAGGACACGCTAGTTCAAACAAAACTAGCGCTAAGGTATTGCAATATGGATTCTTTTGGCCTACTTTATTTAGAGATGTGCAAACCTTTGTTTCCTGTTGCGATGCTTGTCAAAGAACAGGAAATATCTCTAGGAGGAATGAGATGCCTCTCAATAACATCTAAGAGGTGGAGATTTTCGACGTTTGGGGAGTTGACTTTATGGGACCGTTCCCATCATCTTGTGGAAACCAATACATACTCTTGGCGGTGGATTACGTTTCTAGATGGGTGGAAGCAATTGCCTCTCCCACCAATGATGCCATGGTGGTGGTTAAGTTCTTTAACAAGACCATCTTCCCACGATTTGGGACACCAAGGACAATCATTAGTGATGGAGGTTCTCACTTCATTGCCCGGCGCTTTGAAGCTCTTCTAGCTAAGTATGGGGTTACTCACAAGATCGCCACCCTTATCATCCACAAACTAGTGGACAAGTTGAGATCTCAAACCGGGAGATCAAAGGAATCCTAGAGAAGACGGTTTCAAGGACTAGGAAAGATTGGTCCTTGAAGGTTGATGATGCATTGTGGGCGTACCGGACTACGTACAAGACTCCCATAGGAACCACACCATACAACCTTGTGTATGGGAAGTCTTGCCACTTACCGGTAGAGTTAGAGCACAAGCCGTCTTGGGCCATCAAGTGGTTGAATTTTAGCATGAAGGAAGCGGGAGAGAAGCGTCTCTTGGACCTTAATGAGCTTGAAGAACTCCGCTTGAACGCTTATGAAAACGCCAAGATCTATAAGGAGAGAGCAAAACGTTGGCATGATAAACATATCATTCCAAAGGACTTCAAAGAAGGAGATCAAGTTCTCCTCTTCAATTCAAGGCTTCGTCTCTTTCCAGGTAAGCTTAAATCTCGTTGGACCGGACCTTTTCTTATCATACGTATTTTTCCCCATGGTGCAGTTGAAGTATGGGGTGACGGGCGGAAGCTTTAAGGTGAACGGTCAACGACTCAAGAAGTATACGCCGGAACTCCAAGCTGAAGAGTTTGCGCCTACCACACTCGAATAAGTACGAATTTGGTCTAGCTATGGACCTTAAACAAAGCGCTTCTTGGGAGGCAACCCAAGGTATTGCATTTACGTTTTTGTTTTCGATTCATAGTTTAGCTTAGTTTAAACGTTTTTGCTTTGTTTTGCCTTCGATTCCTTCCGGTATGTTCGTGTTTTTGGATGTAGGAACAGTGGAAAAGGAAAGGGGAAGAGCAAGTTTGAAGAAAACTGACGAAACTTGGACTTTGGAGCATTACAAAGAGTTCCACAGCCTAAACCACGGCCGTGACAGCTACAGTGACCGTAATTTCCAAAAGCCTTTGAAAAATCACCAAAACCACGGTTCCGTACATTTCCACGGCCGTGGAACCCCCCGATAGACCGTGGTTTTCAAAAATTTTGACGACCACTATATAAACCACGTTCTTCACAAAAACACAACACACAAAACCCAAATTACACCCAAAAACGCCGATTCCACGCCCCTCACCTTAATTCTTCGTTCAATAATCGTTTTTAACAATTCTTTGACCCAAACTAAAGCAAATCCAACCACCAACGAGATCCAAGCAACGATTCGAGCGGCAAATCACCAAGGAAAGCAGCATTCGGATTTTAAAATCCGAAAACCTAGGTTTTTTCGCTCTTCTCTATCTTTGTCGATTCGGCCATAATTTTGATAGAATTTGTAGGAGAACTGATTCGAATTGGAAGAAATTAGTCTACGACTGATTGATTGCTAAATTTGGTGATTGGTTGCTGAGATTTGCGAAAAAACGAGACAAACAACGGTTCCTGGAAGAACCACGGCCGTGGAACACCAAGAACAGACCGTGGTTTCTGCTAGAAAATGGATTTTGTAAAGAGAGTGTCCGGGAGGAATAAGGATAAGAACAAAGACAAAGATAAGAGTAAAAAGAGGAAGGGCAAGCCGTCTTCCTCTTCCTCCTCTAGGGCACCACCACCTTCATCCCCTTCACCTCCATCATCACCTTCATCACCATCACCACCTCACCCTAGAGTCCCTACCATTCACGAGGATCATCTCGACGCCTTAGAGAGAATCCATAAGAGGGTTGTTATAGGACCTAGGTACCTACTGTTGGAGGATTTAGCTCTTCTACACGTCATAGGGGACCATACTTGGCTCTTAGATAGAGCCGGTCTTGTCGTCTTTTCGGCTATCCGAGAAGACGCATATGAGGAGATCATGAGAGAGGTTGTGACCTCTTTTGAGCACAGCCATGTTAATAGGACAGTTTCTTTCTGGCCGATGGAAAGAAACTATGATTTCTCCATCCGGGAGTTTGGAGCCTTCTTTGGGTTCCATGAGACCTTCAATGGTCGTTTCCCCAGCGGCGTGTACGCCAATGATTTCTCGGAAGAGGTCGCTATGATCTATGCCAGCGACGACCGCTGACAGCCAGCTGACACCAAGGCTAAGTTGATGTATCACTTAGCCTTGAAGATTGCTCACCGGGTACTTTATGAGTGTCTCTTTCCTAGGACGGAGACACCTTAGAAGATCAAGACAAATGAGCTCTTTCTTCTGTATTGCATGTTGTATGGACGGCCTGCTGACTGCGCCACCCTCTTAGCTGCTACCATGAACAAGCTTAAGAACAAGAGGGCTGGCAACATTGGATATGGTGGGATAGTCACCCACCTTGCTAGGATATTAGGGGTAGATTTTTCTGTTTGCACACGTATCCCCGTTGTACCCGTAGGACTTCATGCCTTTATGACTAGAGGCCTCATCTTCCCCACCCATAGAGGTCCACTTTACGCAGCTATGCCATGGGAGAGCATGACGGGGAGAGGCATTGAGTGGCTCCTAAAGTATTCCATTATGGCTGGACGCCATAACTGGAAGGAGACGTTCGCTGTTATGCATGCGAACAGGATTGCAGCCCCTCCATATGTCCCACCACATGTAGTTGAGGAGGAGGAGATGAGAGACCCAAATGAGGGAGGAGGAGGAGCTGAGCAGGATTTTGGCACATATCCGGATCAGCCGGACGCAGCCCCTGGCATGCCTAAACGTTCTCCACGTCCCGCCAAAGCTTCAGGATCATCTTCTCGCCGCGCCAACGTGAGCGAGAGACCCACTTGGATGGAGGCCCCTCCTGCGTGGTACGGTGCTCCACCACCATGTTCTACACAGGCACCACCAGCACCAGCACCGTCAGATGCACCTGCATGGTACAGCCAGCCGCCTAGCTGGTATGAGCAGCTGCCGCAGTGGGCCACCGACCTTTCAGATAGGGTGGGAGCTTTGGAGATCCTAGCTGACGCTAGAGATGAATGTATGGATGACCTTGACCATATGATGAGAGACGTCTACTGCCAGCAGTTCGGGCGGTACTATGATCCTAGCTTCTCTCCATTTCCGCCTCCACCGCAGTGACGACCTTGCATGACCGACAGTTTAGCCGCTCCACCACCGTTTTGTGAGTTCTTTTTCTTTCTTTCTTTTCTTCTTTTTCTTTTCTTTGAACATTAGGGACAATGTTTGTTCCAAGTATGGGGTGGGGTGTGACTAATCGGTTGTAATAACTCTTACTCACTTTGATTGCTTCTATTGAGACTATCTTGCATGCTTCATTATATTGTTACACGTTTCATTATTGCATTGCATGAAAAAGAGTTTGAAAAACACATAAAAAATTGAAAAATTTTGAAAATTTTGTCCTTCTAAGAATTGAGATGATTTCTTTGATAATCACTACTTGTTAATTGAGTTTTGATGACAATCGCATGCTTAAACGAATAGTGAATTGAAAAGAAATTGAATGAGTTGATTATACCTCTTTTGCAAATTTCATAATGTGATGAATGTTACTTAAATCATGTTGAGAAAATAAGGTTGAAATCACACTATAAGTTCTTATACTTCTTTTTGAGATGATTAAGGCAATTCGAGTTTCTTTCTTCTTTCTTTGATCATTTAGCCCCTCATTGAAATATTGACCTCCTTTACCTATCCTGGAATTTGGAGGAGTTGAATGAAAAAGGCATGTTTGATGTGGGAGGGCCATGAAAGCAATACTTTGCATTCAAAGGAATAGAAAGAATTCATAGGTTTGTGAAAGTCAATCATTATGATAAGTAACTCGGCACCATTCACATAGCCGGGTGTTTGTGTCTTGCCAAAGTCGGATTGAGCGATATTCCGAGCGGATTATGGTATGTGCGCTAAGGGTTTGAGGCATCTCATAAAAATTGAGAAACGCCAATCTCCTAGGCTTTGGTTTTTGTGCACCTCTATCCATAACTCCAAAAGTAAAGTCGAAAAATGAAAAGAAAAGAGCGAAGCTCTAAGTTGAAAGTGTGCGGAAACCGCAAGAGAAGAAGAAAAGAGTAGTTATCCACTTTCCCGGATTCATGCACCACATTCCTTAAAGTTTTCCTTCCCTTTCCACATTCTAGACCTTGTTTGAAAGTCCTTAAGATCAAAAGAATGTTATATGACTTGGTGATCCAAATTGAAGTTTCTTATGATTGATTTGATAATGTTTGAAGGTTATGATGTTTACAGGGAAGTTTGATTAATTCATGAGCTTTCTTTACTCTTTACTCTTTGATTATGCATATGAAAGTCTTATAAGCGAATGAAGCAAGATTTGAGAATGATCTATTGATTAGAAGGCACGTTCATCTAAAAGAAGTTTTGCTTTGAGAAGTACACATATTTCATCCTAACTTGTGCTTTAAAAGCTTTTTGAAAGACCTTGCTTAGGGACAAGCAAGTGGCAAGTATGGGGTTATTTGTTAGCATGAAATATTGTGATATTTTAGGCACGTTTTCTAAGTGTATTTCATCCATATTGATAGTCATTGATTAAGCATTGATGCATTTGTGAGCTAGTTTGTCTATAATGTCGATATAGAGATCTACACAAGCTTTATGTTGATTGTAGGCAATTAAGAGATATTTCCGAACGGATTGAGCGAGATTGGAGTTTGATTGAGTATGTCTGGGGATTGAGGACATCTCTAGGAGCTAAGGATGGTGCCAACTTGAAGAATGGCACGAGACTAAGGAAAACCACGAACCACCTCTAAACCACGCTCTAAAATACGGTCGTACAACATTCCATGTTCAAGTCCACGGCCGTGGAACCTTGGCAAGGGAAGCGTGGTTCATTCCAGCAACTTCTACGGCCGTGGAAGGATTGTGTCAAACCGTGACCAACTTCCACGCTCTAAATTATGGGCGTGGAACCCTTCCACGACCGTGATCTTGGCGATCTTTTACGCCATACTTTAAGCCACGATCTCCTACGCAATTGGGCCGGGCAAATATTTTATCTTACACTATAAAAGGACGGGAGAAGAGAGATTCCGTCACCTCTGCTTAGACACACTTTCGCTTGCGCTTGGATTTACCCTAATTTCGCGCCTTTGCGGAAATTGTGATAAAGAGATTTGCGCTTTGGTATTGAGATTTCCGGATTGACGGAAGTGTTGAAGATTTGGAAGATTGTTCGCAAGAAGGTTACACTTCATCTTTAGGTTTGACTAGAAGACGGATTGACATCCCGTTCTTCCATCTTATCTAAGATTCGTGATTGTTCGTGTTATTCCGAATCTATTGACATTATTGTTCTTGATTTGTGGATTTGAGATTGACTTGAAAGTTATTGAAGTTTTTCGGAAGTTTTCATCTTTCATTCCTTTAAACCTTGAAATTGATATCAATATGACTGTTGTTGGCTAAAACCCTTTAGCAATTCTAAGGTGAAGGGTTGATAGTTGTGGCTTAGATGATGATAGATCTATCGTAAACAGATTGGACCCTGAGAGTTAGAGAGAATCGCCGACGAACCTAATCCACGGTATGTTCTTGAGCTTCCACGGCCGTGGAACTCAAGAACTACCCATAATTTTGTGTCAGTTTACGAACTTGCTTTTACTTTAATCCAAAGTTAAAGATTTGCCTTAACTTAGTCTTGGCTTGCCTTTTCTAGGTGGTAGTGAAGCCTTAACAACCTCTACCTCGATTCTGAGTGTCATAACCTTAATCGGTTTAGTTAGTCTTGATCCTTGGATTATAAGTTTGGGTGTTTGATGTTAATTCTTACCTTTAGAACCTTTCTATACTGAAGCCTCAACAACCTTTATAGAGAGTGTCTTCTAGGTGAGTCATATAAGGTTTTTGGAACTTCACCGTACGATTACGTTACATTCGTATACCTTTGCATACCTTAACTCTGTCCTTATATCTTTAGTATATCTTGAATCGATTGCCACAGCTGGATTACTGGATCTTTAGGATTGTTGTTTTCCCAATATTTACAAAAGCTCAAACATTTATTCGCTTGACAATTCTATAATTGGATTTAACCCCCCAAATCCCTGTGTTCGATACTCTGGAATTCTTTCTCAACTATATCGATCCGTACACTGCGGGTTCGCTTGTTTGATTTCTGGTTTTATAATTAAAGCTTATTTGTACGCACGCTAAGTGGCGAACACCCACCCACTACTAGTGCAGTAGTAGAATTTGGGAGGACATCTCTATGGACTTTTTTATGGGATTGTGACACAATAGAAGACTTATGTTTTCTGGATTGTGGGTAACAAATTAATGAAACCGGCACGTTTCATTTTTACCAAAAGGACGTGGCAAGTGAATGAATTGGCTGAGGAGTACACTAGACAAATAGTGAAACTCCATGGTATACCGAGAACGATCATTTCTGATCGAAATGGATGTTTTTACTTTGAGATTTTAGGCAGCAGATTCAGACTGCTTTGGGGACGAGTCTTTACCTCATGACTACACTTCACCCCCTGACAAATGGTCAGTTACGGAGGATCATCTAGATCTTAAAGATCTATTATAAGTTGTAAGTCGAATGGGAAACGTGGATGGTTATATTACCTTCCATTAATGAGTTTATTATATAACAATGAAGGACGTGCATCTTTCTGGGATGGCCCTATGAGGCAATATATATAGACATAGATGTCGTATATCCTTATGCTAGAAGTGATCTAGCAGTAGTAGTGGAATAACACCTGACCAGATTCAGGATTTTATAGTTCAAGTAACGTTGATTGAAGGAAGAATGTTGGCTGTACAGAGTCGCCAGATATTATATGTAGACAAGAGCCGTTAACCTCTAAAGTTCAAGAGAGGGTTCATGTCCGGCTGGAGGTATCTCAACTGTGAGACATTAGTTGTGTTATTATGGAAAGAGGAACTGAGTTTCCAATATGTCGGTTACGTGAGATCTTGATCAGTTTTGTGAAGGCAACATGATGTTTAGCTTTGCCTATGAGATTAGAGGATATTCACCCAGTGCTTCATATGTCTCAATTGAGGAAGTATATACCAGACTCGAGACACTTTGTGAGTTACGATGATTTGCTGGTTGAGTCCAACCACACTTTTGTTGATCATTCGATTACATTCTTGGAAGGAGATATGAAACGCTTGCATTCGAAAGACATTCCCATATTGAGGATATGATGGTCGAGATGAAGACCTGAATAGGCTATGTGAGAGACTGAGGATAGTGTCCTGAGGAACTATCTAGAGTATATGTTAGGACATACCCATTTGTGGGAGCACGAGTATATATTAGTGATATCTTGATGAATGTTGTGCTTATGTGCTTATATGCCTTGATATGTTATTTCATGCTAGTTGTGATGTGATTTATGATCTTAGTAGATCTTGATGTGCTAGCGTGATGTATGCTATAGCTGGAGATGATTACTTCCTCCATGCTACCTGAGTATGATCATATTTATAGCTGGAGATGGTTATTTCCTCCACGCTATTTGAGTGGGATTAGGATTCAGCTGGAGATGGTTCTTTCCTCCATTCTACCTTGATGGATATAGTTCAGTGGATATGTGATTCCTCCATGCGATATATATGTTTATGGGTTGGCTAGAGACGTATTTCCTCTATGCATGTGATATGTTTTGGCTAGAGATGTGCTTCCTCTATGCCTTGTGATGTGGTATGGCGAGAGACGTGATTCCTCTACGCCTTTGGGTAGCGTTATGGCCCTGTTTCTTAGAGTGATGATTCCTCCATGTTTATACTTGAGGTTATAGATTGTTAAGGGTTGTGATCTTTTGAACGGAGATGTGATACCTCCGATAGAAAGAGTGAGAGTTATACCTCGGTGTATGGGTCCGAGAGGATTTGGGAATTGTTCAAGTGTCGGGACGAAACGTTTTTTTTAGGGGTGTGTAATGTAATAGCTAGGATTTTCGAATTCTAACTAATGTTGATTAACTTAATCGTTGATAGTAATTGAGATATAACTCGCGAAGATTTCGCAAGTGATGAGTATGAGTCCCACCGTTATGTTCCTCGCGTAATTTTGGACGTTTGGCGAAATTTTTACTTTTTCCTCTAGGTAATTATTTTTACCCTCCGGTGTTATTTGGAGCATTTGGGAGCTCAAATTAATAAAAAATACAGTTGAGAGAAATGATCAGGACATCGGATATGTTCTAGATATGAAATAACATGGAGAGGCAAAACGGCCAAAAGAGTCGCTATTTCGTTTCTTAACGGCTAAGAAAGACAACTTAGGAATACACGTTTTCCGAGGCAGTTGTGGAATAATTATCCCTACAATATTCCAGATTTATTATTCTAATCTCGAGAAGTTTAGAGAAGGAGGTTCGACCCGCCTTTGGATCGGTTAAAGGATAATTATCGACTTTGCTAAAGGATAATCATCGTATTCACTATAAGTAGCGGGAAATCATTTATTAATTCATTTCCTTTCACGTTTTTTCGTAAAAAGCTCTGATTTCTCTCCACCATCAAACTCATATCTACTCTCCGTTTCTAATCCGATTTCAAATCCGTTTGACTTTCTGGATTCCTCTCTTCATTCTCTTCATATCGGTGCCGAGTTTCTGCATTTCTGAGTAGAAGAAGAGTTGGTCGAGCATATATGTCACCAGGCAGGTTCCGTCATTCAGATTCCGGTGAATTTGATGTTGTCCATGCGTAGCCTGCGTCGCTGTGATTCTGAATCTTCTTTCAGATCGTCAATCGAGTTAGTAACGAATAATTTATGAATTTATTCGTTTTTTGTACTGCGATTTGGCCTAAATTGACTTTAGGATTGTCAAAATGGATAATTAGAAATTCCATTATGGTCGTTATATTATTCTGGTGATTATGGATAGTTTGTTTGATGAAATCTGATGACAGGGGGTTTAGAAATTGCCTACGGGCAAAACGTTATTCTGGCAAAATCTAATTAACGAATTAAAGGTTAATTAATTAAATTGTGATTAGAATTGAGATTGAGAAATGTCAATTAGATACTACCTTGAGATTTGAGGAATTGTGAGTTATGTTGAGATATTGAGGTTTAGTTGGTTGTGAGGCTTATAGATTGATTATGATCCTTATGGATCCCTTGGGTCTAGATGTGACCTTTTTGATTGATAGGAGTATTGATATCTCTTTATGCCTTGTTATTAGGCAGTGTCATTCTCAGGATTGGAGGTTGATCGTGGTTGTGATTGTACGAGGTTGAGGTAAGTCCGTAGGACTTACTTAGCTAGCATCCCTATATTGGGTGTTTGCATGAGTGGTGTGTGCTTTATATGTTTGCTATGATAGCATGAGTTCTCGTTTTTATCGACCTATGTTCTATTGACTGCCCCACTGCGTGGCTGTGATAACCATTTCCTTTCATCCCGCCGTGGAGTCTGGGAGGTTCTCTAATGTCGGGCCAGACTGGTTTACAGGAAGGGCGCAATCCACTCCCATAGGGTAAACGGATTGTGTGACCGATACTCGTACATCTGGACATTGCACTCAGAGGCGGGGATGTATCGGTCCTCGTGTCACATACTTTCATATATCTATATATATATATATATATATATATATATATATATATATATATATATATGCGGTTTTTGAGTGAATGGTCATTATATAAAGATAATAAATGGGTAAATGTGTGATAGCATGCTGATGTGTTTATCTTTCATGATTGTGCTTGTGCTTATGCATTACCTCATATATGTATGGTTAGCTGACGGTTTCATACCGTGTTGTAGATGTTTACAGGTTAGGCGCTGCTGGGTGATCTGGCAGGGTGACAAGCCGAGGACTCTCGTACATTAGGTGGTTGGTTTGGGGTTGTTGTGTTTCCCCTCCTGCGTGAGGATGATCTTTTGTACCTCCTATGTGAGGATGTCGATTTATATACTCGGCTATGTTGTTGTTTACTTTGGGTCGTACAATTTATACTGTTTTATGCATTTGTTTTATATATGTCAATGCTATGTTGTAAGGTCTAGTGAACTTGTTGTCAAGCTAGGGTCAAGATCCATTGTGAGATCCTAACCCAATGTGACATCCCGAGTCCCGCGGATTCGGGGTGTTACAGTTATCCTGATACTTAGCCGCTAAAGGTTGATTCTATTCCCTTACGTGGTGTGTTGGTTTGAGATTATAGTTCCTTTCCTTAGTACCTTGAGACTTACCTGGTAATATGAGCTTTGGTTTGGGATAGTGAGTAGTGAGACTTACCCGGTAATCTATTCCCATCTTAGAAACACCTTCCCTTAGCAAAATCTCAGCTTTGTCCGCGTTATCCTTTGAGATCTTGAGTCGGAACCACAACTAGATGCTTTAACCCCTAGAATCCATTTGACTTTATTATCATCTTTGATTTCTTTATTTGCTTTTGTGGTTATTAGTTACATTGACAACCTATTCTTACTTAGTTTCACCTATGTCCCTGAGATCGACCCCTAGAATTTTTTCTTTTTGTTAAATTTGATCCGTACACTGCGGGTTCACATCCTTGTTTTAAGCATACTTCTTGGGATATAAATTTAAAGATTGCACACACCGTTTGGAGCAAACAAGTTTTTGGTACCGTTGTCGGGGACTTGGTCTAGACCGAGCCGGTTGCGGTAGTCTTTTGGGGCAATTTCCCTTGTTGCTACTAACCACTCTACTTGAGTGCTTTCGCTGAATCTTTTTCTTAGGTTTATGCGAAGAACTCGTGCTGGGAAGGAATCGTTCCTTACGATCCCAAACCAGAAAAGACATACAAAAGACTTTTGAAAGAAGCTAAGATGGCCAACCAAGACAATCGCGATCTTGAGGCCGAATTGAAGGAGGCGCTGGAACAGTTGCGCCTCAACAAAGAAGAACTACAGCGAGAAAGAGAGCAAACTCGCACAAGAACTGCGGAGATTGAAGCAGATATGGCCGATCTACGAGCCCAGATTCTGCATCGACCAGATCCTCGACCGAGGGAGGACCCAATCCCAGTTGCCACGGCCGAGATACATCCACCTCGGATGCCTGTCCGAGATGTTCTTTTTGCTAGAATTCCACAAACCCTAGGACAGAGGATGGACCCTAATCAACAAGTGAGGTGTCTAGGAGTCAACCTAGGTGATCCAGCGGAGCATGATTACAAGCTTTGACCGCAAGTTCTATCCATGATCCGCCAATCCCAGTTTGGAGGTTCAGAGAGGGAGTCTCCGCATCAGCATTTGCAAAACTACGAGATCCTGATGGAGACCTTCAGACCTTCAAGGCTGGAAAACAACAACTAAAAGCTAAGGCCTTTCTACTTTTCTTTGAAGAACATGGCGCTTACTTGGTATCAATCTCTTCCACCCAGAAAGATCAACACTTGGGAAGAGATGACGACGGAATTTCTATCAAAGCTCTTTCCCCCCCTCCAAGACAGTTGAAATGAGAGGGAAGATCAATGCATTCATCATGAAGGACAAGGAGAGTTTGTCCAAGTCATGGGAGAGATTCAAAGATGTTCTATTGGATTACCCACATCATGGGATTTCAAAGATACAGTTGTTGGAGATATACTTCAAGGGATTGGATGGAGCTACCCAATTCAATCTTCAACTACTTTCCGCCGGCACATTCATGGACATGACGATAGACGAAGCTTGGGAGTTCATTGAAAAGCAAGCTTTGCATATGGAGAAGTACTCCCACCAAGGAGCAGAAAATGGACTTAAGAGAGTTAATTTCCAGGACACTCCATCAAATGATAATCAACTCATCTCCCTTAAGAACGATGTGAAGCAATTGAAGGATCTTTTGGTGGCTCATATGAAGAAGGAAGATTGAGGATATCAAGGGTCAAGAAACAACAACCAAGGGTCCAGGAATAACAATTACAACAACAATAGAGGCTCCAACAACAACAATTGGAGATCTAATCACCAAAATCCGGGTAACCCTTATTCTAATTCTAATTCTAATAATTCTTTTAACCCCTATTCTTCTTTTTCTACTCCATTGAAGAGCCAGGAGCCTGGATCAATTTCGTCCCAGCCAGATTAGAAAGATCCAGTGCTGGAGGCCATCTTGATCAAGCTCAACGCAATGGAGACGTCCATGACTTCATTTTCAAAGGCACAAAAAGACTTAGTGCAACAATTCTTTAATAAGGCGAATGAAGCGCCAAGAGATCCAAGGAAGCTCCCAGCAAGGACAGAGAGCAACCCTAAAGGACAAATCATGGCAATAACGACGAGAAGTGGACTAAAAATTTTACATCTAGTACCTCGGTCAGTGCCAGTGCAGACGAAGGACACCTCGGTCCAGGTACAGACGAGGAACACTTCGGTCGAGGTGCCACCCGAGGTGGAGTCCCAGAAAGCAAAGGACAAATCTGAAGTTTATGTCCCACCTCCTACATATAAACCACCACTTCCATTCCCTCAGTCAAGAGCCAGAGCACATCTAGACAAACATTTTGGTAAGTTCCTTGACTTAATAAATAAACTACATATTAACACCCCTTTCCTTGATGCTATTCTAGGGATGCCCGCCTATGGGAAGTTCTTAAAAGAGATTCTATCAAGGAACATGAGCATCATCCCGCTGCATATAAACCACCACTTCCATTCCCTCAGTCAAGGGCCAGAGCACATCTAGACAAACATTTTGGAGAAGTAAGGATGACATCTAAATCCTCGAAGCTCATACAAATCATGAAGGAGAAGATGCCACCCAAATCGAGAGATCCCGCCTCATTTTGCATTCCCATTCAAGTTGGGGATGTAACTTGTGATGCGTTATTTGATCTAGGAGCCAACGTGAGCATCATCCCGCTAGAGCTATGTGTGAAGATCGGACTTGGAGAGCCCAAGCCGGTAAAGATAACGTTATACATGGCGGATCACTCCATTACCCATCCTGTGGGCATTTTGGAAGACGTTCCCGTTATGTTAGGTAACTTCTATTTACATATAGACTTTCTTGTACTTGACATACCCGCAGATTATCCCGTTCCTATCATTCTCGGGAGACCATTTCTAGCAACTTCTGGTTACAATGTGGATTGTAAGAACGCCAAGTTGAAATTCAACATTGGCGGTGATCGAGTGGAGTTTGCATTGCTTGCTGCAATGAAAGGAGAGCCGCTGGAGGATGACATCTTCAACATCTATGATGAAGAAGAATTGAGAGAATTGGTGAGCTCTATCCTAATTAATGACCCCGTTGAAAGAGTTATTAGTTTTAGCTTAATGGAGAAAGGTATAGATGTTTCTTGTGATGCAGTTATACGGAACTTAAAGGTATTGGATGCAGATCCAGGAGCTAAAATTGAGAAACTAATTCAGGAGAGGAGAAATTCAAACTTCGGTCCTAGTTCCAGTACCTCGACCGAGGCACTTTCTGGACCAAGCGAGGTGTTCTTATCTGAAGAACATCTCGGTCACCAACCTCGGACACCGACCGAGGTCGCAAGCCCGATGATGTCAACTTAGACTTCTGAAAGTCCAGTTCTTCGATCTAAGTCTACTCCACTGGAAGGAGGAAGAAAGGATCCTCATCAGAAAGCACCCCCAGTTGTGGAGCTAAAACCGCTTCCAAATCACTTGAGGTATGTTTTCCTTGGACCAGATTCTACATATCCCGTTCTTGTAAGCGCTTCCCTTTCCGAAACTAAATTATCTAAACTGATGCATGTCATGAGAAAACATCAAAAGGCTTTGGGATATACTATTGATGATCTTATTGGCATTAAGCCTTCTTTTTACATGCATCGAATTCTAATAGAAGACGATCATAAGACTTCACGGGAACCTCAAAGATGGTTAAATCCGATCATGAAAGATGTTATGAAGAAGGAGATTCTTAAATTGTTGGATGCAGGTATCATATTTGCAATCTCGGATAGCAAGTGGGTGAGCCCAGTGCATGTAGTTCCGAAGAAAGGAGGGATGACCGTTGTGACGAATAAGAACCACGAGTTGATTCCAACTAGGACTGTTATGGGCTGGAGGGTGTGCATCGATTACAGGAAGCTGAACGTGGCAACTCGGAAGGACCATTTTCCAATTCCCTTCATCGACCAAATGATCGAATGGTTAGCTCAACATTCTAATTTCTGTTATTTAGATGGTTATAGTGGCTTCTTTCAGATTCCAATCCCTCCGGATGATCAAGAGAAGACCACTTTCACTTGTCCATGGGGACATTCACTTATAGGAGGATGCCTTTTGGATTATGTAATGCACCCGCTACCTTCCAGCGCTGCATGATGGCTATCTTTTCCGATTACATAGAGGAGATCATGGAGGTATTTATGGATGATTTTTCAATATATGGTTCCTCTTTTTATAATTGCTTATCTAACCTTTCTCTAGTGCTGCAACGATGTGAAGACACTAATCTGGTTTTGAATTGGGAGAAGTGTCACTTTATGGTTAATGATGAAATTGTGTTAGGACACCTCGTTTCCGACTGAGGTATTGAGGTCGATCGAGCTAAGATCGAGACTATTGAGAAACTTCCTCCCCGTTGTTCTATTAAGGGTGTGCGGAGTTTTCTCGGGCATGCAGGTTTCTACAGGAGGTTCATTAAGGATATCTCGAAGATTTCAAAACCACTCACTAAAATCTTGAATAAGGATGTTGTTTTTGAGTTTTCGCATGAATGCCTTGATGTGTTTTACAGGATAAAGGAAGCGTTGATTTCCGCTCCCATTATTCAACCTCCGGATTGGACCTTGTCCTTCGAGATCATGTGTGATGCGAGTGATGTGGCCGTAGGAGCGGTACTTGGACAAAAGAAGGATGGCCGGACCAACGCCATTTACTATGCTAGCAAGACGCTAGATGAAGCTCAACTAAACTACGCCACCACCGAAAAGGAGCTTTTGGCGGTTGTATATGCTGTTGAGAAATTTCGCTCCTACCTAGTAGGAGCGAAAGTTATTTTTTACACTGACCATGTAGTTATCCGTTACTTGATTGCTAAGAAGGATGCAAAGCCGCATCTTATTCGATGGATTCTCTAACTTCAAGAGTTTGATCTAGAGATTCGCGATAAGAAGGGGTCCGGAAATTCTGTTGCGGATCACCTTAGCGGGCTACCTCCCTCTTCACGCGAGAAGGACCATATACCCATAAACGAATCATTCCCCGACCAGCATTTGCATTTGCTAGAACGTTTGATAGACTTCTTAATCTCACCCCATAATGAAGGTGAAGTATAGGGTGAGGATACCTCCCAGCATGTTTAGGGATACCGTACGGTTCAGCTATCGACCTAAAATCAAGCGCTTTTTGGGAGGCTACCCAAGGTATTGCTTTCTTTTCCCTTTTTCTAGCTTAAGTTTTAGATAGTTTGCTTTTGGTTTGCTTTATTTTTTTTTTGGCATCCTAGACCGAACCACGTACTCTCTAAGGAAGGATTACAACTCATAAACAACACTGAACAGACAGAAGTTCGTGAAATTGAAAAGACAGAGTTTGAGTGAGACACATCTCGGTTGTTGTCACAATGCCTCGACCGAGATCTTCTTAAGGCAACCAAGGCGACTAGGTCTGACAATCCAGTCAGCCACATCGGTCCGGTCGGGACCACTTCGACCGAGGTGATATCAGAATTGGCGAGGGGTATAAAAGGCAAACAGATTTCCCTCTCTTCCCTCCAAACTCCCTTCTCGACCACGGCGCATATCTCATGTCGCTTCGTCGTTTTTTAATCGTTTTCCACGATTTCTGCTCCGATCTCGCAAAGAAAAGCAAGATGATAATATTACAAGTAACAATCTGCAGGATAAACGCTTCGAATCGGCTTAATTTGGGGTAAATTGTCGAAAACCCTAAACTCCTCTCACTTTACTAATTTGGGCAATTTTTGGCTTTGGTTGCCACATTTTATTGCTGAAAAGAGTATAAGTACCCCATAGGAAGCAATTGGTAGTGATTTTGGGGGAAAAGAACTGAAAATCAGAGAGAGGAAATTGAACAGCACTTCGCCTCGGTCTAGTCGAGATGTGTCTCGGCCGAGGTGTTCTTCAGTTTGTCAGACCGACCGAGGGGCTTTCCTGTCAGCAGATATGAGTTCTCGATCTGATCGCCAACTAGTTCTGAGAGATGTTCCCAGTGGTTCTTCTCCTTCCCCTTCTTATAGACCTTCTATCCCGGTGATCCATGAGGATCACGAGGCAGATTTTGATCGTATATGCCGGCGCCCCATAGTTGCCCCGCGCTTTTTAGACATGCCCGCCTTCAAGTGCCTCCACGTGGTGGAGGACTTGAAGAAGATGATAGCTATGGTAGGACTGGAGCAGTTTATGGAGATCCGAGCTCCAACCTACCTTGAGTCGACGATGGAGTTTGTGAGTTCTGTCACTAACATGCCCAAGAGGAACAATATCAAGTACTGGTTGCTGAACCGGAACTACATTGTACCCTTGGATCAATTCCGAAAGATAATTGGCTTTCCGACTCCGACAGTGAGCGACTTCCCTTCCCGAGCAGTGGCTCGACAGTTTTGGGGGAAGATTGCCCATGTGGTGGAGCACGCTGACATATGGAGACATGGAGACTCCAAGGAGCGCATCATCATCCATTTAGCATTCCGTTTGGCCTACCGTATTTTTAGCGAGACTCTTTTGGCGCGTATTGAGACGCCCTAGAAGATCAGACAAGAAGAGTTGTTAAGCCTGTTCTGCATGGTTACTAGAGGAGTGCCTGGCTTTGGAAGCATGCTAGTTGAGGATCTGCACTGGATCAAGGGCAAGGCAAAGGGAGATATTTGTTGTGGAGGACTGGTGACACATATAGTTGCATTTATGGGTCTAGATTTGACTGCTTGTACACTAGTGGCGGCTGCAAAGCCGCTTGGACTTCAGGAGATGATCACGAGGAGGATACTAGTTCCTCGTGGTCTCACTACACCCTACATAGCAATGCCTTGGGAGCCGACTGCCCCTCAGGGTATCCTATGGTCAGATCAGTTTATAGTCTTCGATTCGCAATACTGGTCTTCCGCTTGGCTGCCCTATATAGAGGATGCAAGAGATGCTGCACCATCTCAGGAGGAGGATGAGTATGATGATGGCGGGGCTGCCATGGAGATTTGTACAAATACCACTAGTCCGAGTGTCCCAATTGTCGACCTAGATGATGAGGCGATAGAGAAGGAGGCGGCTGCACCATCACGATCTGCTAGGCATAGAGTACGCAGACAGAGAGATCCGGAAGCTCACCGACGGATTGATGAGCTGACGGACTAGTGATCGACTCTTACGCAGCCTTGTCATTGGAGATGATGGAGCTTAGAGAGAGCCAGCACTACCAGCAAAGGATGATGGAGATCCAGTTTCAGCACACTATGGGTTATCCGTTTGAACCATCTCAGCATCCCTTCATCCCATATCCACCACCACCACCAGCGCATCAGAACTAGAGCTAGCATGGATTTTCTTTATTATTTATTTTCGCAGATCAGCATTTCCGGAGAGTTCTCTTGTTCTAGACTTATTTGACCCATTGGGACAATGTGTCCCAAGTATGGGGTATTTATGTATTTGCTTGACATTGTGTATGCTTTTATGACTCGAGTTGGATACTTATGATTTTGCTCTATGTGTTTATGTGAGACTAGATGCATGCATACAAGTTTTGTTTTAGAAAAACGTCAAAAACAGGTTTAAGAAAAATTTTTATGACCTCGACCGAGATGATTCTGGCGGAACAAGGTACTTTAGCTCGGATGACTTAGAACACCTCGACCGAGGCGGTTTAACTGAGAGATTTGTCGAAACAATTTTTGTGCTTCTTTTTTGGATATGACCTCAGTGATGATTCTGTTTGCAGATTGGTTTTGAAATCTTTATATGCTCTAAAGGTTTTATGATATGTTTAAGTTGCAAAATGCTTTGTTTGAAGTTTTGGCATGTTTAATACTTTGTTTTTATCAAAATTATATTGAATTTGAAGGTTGACACAACATGAAGAGTTCTATCACATTCTTCCTGGGACGATTAAAGCAATTCATTCTCTAGTCTTCTTCTTCTTGATCATGCTTTAGCCCTCATATACATATTTGCCTCCCTTTACCTATCCGGGAATTTGGAAGCAAGCAAGCAAAGAAAATCAAGTGAAAGTGAAGTTGAGATCTTGGCTGGATGTTTTAGGAAGAAACAAAATAGGTTTGGGGAATTCAATCATGATGCTGAGTAACTCGGCACCATTCACATAGCCGGGTCTTTGTGTCTTGCCAAAGTCGGATTGAGCGATATTCCTAGCGGGTCATGGTATGTGCATCAAGGGGTTGAGGAATCTTGAGAAATTGATGATTGCTGATCTCCTAGGCTTCGGTTATTGTGCACCTCTGTCCATGCATCCCAAAAAGTAAAGTAAAATAAGCAAAGCTTATTGGTGGAAGATGTTGTGTTTCAAAGGAAGTTAAGTAAGATCCTTTTCCCGGATTCTAGCACCGCATTCCCAATATACATCCCACCCTCACACGCTTCTTAACCTCTTTTTGAAGCCCTTGAGACCTCGATCTTGTTGATTGACTTGGTTGTTTAAATTGGATTATGCATGATTAATTTCGATAATTATGATTTATTATGCATTCTATGATTTTATGCAAAGATGAACAACTTTCTTATATTTATAAAATGTTTTGATTTTAATTGCCATGAAGCATTCTCTTAGAGTGATCTATGAGTGGATCACACCACCAAAAATGTTTTGAAATACTTTTCATTGATCTTTACGACTTATAATCCATTCTATCATGTATCTAAGATTTGGAACATGCTTGGGGACAAGCAAGGGACAAGTATGGGGTATTTTGATAGCATGTATTATAGTCTATCTTTTAGGACTTGTTTAGACGTTTTATATTCATAAAACTGCATGTATGGATGTTTATTATGTAATTATATTGTTGTTTCATCAACTTTTACGGGAATCGAGGTCTACATCAAGTTTCGTTGTAATCGTAGGTAAAATGGCACGTTTTCGACTGAAATGGAGCTAAGGAGCTAAGGAGTCATAGGAGCTACATTCATCAGCTTGAAGAAGAACTCAAGAAGCAAGTAATTAATGAAGAAGATTTACTTTGGACCAGATTTGAGAGATTTTACATTCAGTTGAGATTCACCTCGGTCAGCTACAGTGTCACCTCGACCGAGGTGAGCTTGAGAAGCGCCCCGACCGAGGCGAACACCCTGTCGTTGGCGAGATCATATTTTTTGGCTGAGATTTTTTAATTATGGAAAGAAGATATCTTATATTATTTGGCTGGATTTCTGGAAGGAAGATCTTATTTTTGGGAGATCTATTTTATAGATATGATATATTTTATAGGAAATTATCTTTTTAAGATATTATTATCTTTGGAAGATAATTCTCCTATATAAAGGGTTGTATTTTCCACAAGTTCAACTAGGCTTGGAGGCTGAGAATACATAATAGTTAGGAGATTTTCTGGAAGTTGAAGGAAGTATTGAAGATTGAAGGAAGGAAGATTCATAGTTTTGAGATAGCTTTTGAGGGAGTTTTGTAAGACTTTCTTAGATTCCCTTTTTGTTTTGTTGTCTTATTCAATTTCTGAATTGAGGAACGCTGATTTGTTTGTGATTCGATTAAGTTATTGAAGCCTTTTTCTTAAGGTTTATTTGTTCGAATATTCATTACCTTCCCATATATTTGATTATTGTTATCATGATGATGAGCGGCTAAATTTCTTGTGCGATGCTAGGGTGATTGGCTGAAAGGTGTGGGAAAGACGATGATAGAATGATCTTAATCCCAGCAGGACCGTGAAAGCTCGAGTCTTTAACCTTAACCCTAGAACACCTCGCTCAGTCGATGAACATCTCGGCCGGGGTGGAACTTGACTGAACGAGGTGACCTTTTCTGATCCGAAACTGAGAGTTAAGATTTCTAGTTTGCCAAATCCTATTCTTATTACACCTTTCCTGATTCAATTCAAGCCTAGGATGAGACTTACCCGGTGATTCCTTTGTTTGTTTACCGAAGATCATAAGTGTAGGTAATAAAGGTTTATCCTCTATTGGGGTTTGAGTGTGCCTTCATCCCATCTTTGTGAGTTAGCCTTAGACTTACCCGGTAAAGGTTGATTATATTCCCTTAGGTGGTTTGTTGGTTTGAGATTATAGTTCCTTTCCTTAGTACCTTGAGACTTACCCGGTAATAGGAGCTTTGGTTTAGGATAGTGAGTAGTGAGACTTACCCGGTAATTTATTCCCATCTTAGAAGCACCTTCCCTTAGCAAAATCTTAGCTTTGTCCGCGTTATCCTTTGAGATCTTGAGTCGGAACCACAACTAGATGCTTTAATCCCTAGAATCCGCATTTTCCCTTATTTGACCTTATTATCATCTTTGATTGCTTTAATTGCTTTTGTGGTTATTAGTTACATTGACAACCTATTCTTTCTTATTTTCACCTAAGTCCCTGAGATCGACCCCTGGAATTCTTGCTTTATTACAATTGATTCGTACACTGCGGGTTCGCATCCTTGTTTTAAGCATACTTCTTGGGATATAAATTTAAAGCTTGCACAGACCATTTGGAGCGAACAATCCTAGGCTCCAAAGACTAAGTCTCTTACATCACACCCCCCTAAAAACAAGTTCTGTCCCAAAACATGCAAAATCCTAAAACCTCTCGGACCCATAAGCCGAGGTATAACTCAGAGCACTATCCTCAACTATCAACAAGGCTTAGAGGAAGATCATCTCTAGCCAACACTAACCACATCACACTAGCATGGAGGAAAGCCGTCTCCAGCCAAAAACGTACACAGAACACCACTATGTCGAGGAAAACCATCTCCACTCACACTATGTCCATCATAGGTAGTGTGGAGGAAAGAACTGTCTCCAGCTATACCTATCTCGTATTAGCAAACAAGATCTAGCTGATCATATACACATATCACAGCTAGCACAAAAACGCAACATATCACATAAACACATAACATAGCATGCACTCACCAAGAAGGCACTAAGATCTACTCGTGGATCCTATTGGTGTATCTATCTCGGCGTAGAACTCTGGATAGTTCCTCTGGATACTATCCCCTGTCTCCCCGGTAGACTCATCAAGTCCTCGTCTAGACAAATGTATCCTCATCATAGGAAGGTTCTTCGAACCTAGGCGTCTTACACCTCACTCTAAGACTGCAATAGGGTGCTCTGCAAAGGTGTGATCTGGCTCAACCACCAGATCATCATAACTCACGATGTGCCTCGGATCTGGTATGTACTCCATCAGCTGAGATACATGAAAGACACGATGAAAACCCTCTAACCTCAGAGGCAATGCTAATCTGTAGGCTGCCCTCCCGACTCTATCTAGTATCTCGAAAGGACCGACATATCGGGGACTCAGCTTCCCCTTTATGCCAAAAAGTCTGATGCCTTGCGTCGGAGATACTCTCAACCCGACATGAGCTCCTACCCTGAACTCTAGAAGTCGACGCCTCCTATCTGCATACGACTTCTAGCAACTCTGTGCAGCCAATATCCTCTCTCTGATCAGCGCTACTCGAGCCATATCATCCCGAATATTCTCGGGCGCTATCCCACTGATACTGCTAGGCTCATCCCAGCATAAAGGTGTACGGCACCTACGTCCATACAGTGCCTGATAAGGAGTCATCCCTATAGATGCATGCCATCTTTTGTTGTATGAGAACTCAATGAGTGGGAGGTAATCAGACCATCCCTATCCCCAATCCAATACATAGGCTTGCAGCATATACTCTAAGGTCTAGATGGTCCTCTTTGACAGACCATCTGTCTCGGGGTGGAACGCAGTCGTGATGTGTAGACACGACCCCAAGGCAGTCTGAATCTATTGCGAAAATCTCGATGTAAATCGTCCATCACAATCATAGACGATTGTCCTTGGTACCCCATGGAGTCACACTATATGTCTAGTGTACTCCTCTACTAATCTACTCACTGGCCACGTCTCTTTGATAGGAATGAAACGTTTCGTCTTTGTCAATTTGTCAACGATCACCCACATGGCATCAAAGCTCCTACTAGTCCTTAATCCGGTCACAAAATCTATGGAGACGTCCTCCCACATCCCCTGCGGCACTAGCAATGGATGGAGCTCACCTCCAGGCCTGAAATGCGCTATCTTGACCTACTGACAGGTCACACATTGAGCCACAAATCTGGCTACGTCGGGCTTCAGCCCTCCCCACCAATATGAGCGTCTCAAATCATGTTACATCTTACTTGTACCAGGGTATATTGAGTAAGGTGTACAGTGAGCCTCCTATAAAATCCGCTGTGTCAGCTCTACCTCAGCAGGACCACAGATGCGATCATGTCGTCTCATCACTCCATCAGCTCCAATGGAGAACAGTGGTGCCTCACCACGAGACATCGTCTCTCTAATCCTCGTCGGGGTCAGGTAGGTCCCCTGCTTCTGTTGGACCTCATCCAACAGACCAGGTAGAACCTCTAAAGCAAACAACTTGGCATCTTCATCAGGAAACTGTATGTCTATCTCTAGCCAGGCTTGATGTCTCTGAAGCTGAGGCTGTACAGTAAGTTTGACAATCGCCTTCTCTCGAGGCGCCTTCCTGCTCAAGGCGCCATCTACCACATCCGCCTTGATAGGATGATACAAAATCTCAAAGTGAAAGTCCTTGATCAACTCAAGCCACCGATACTGGCGGTTATTCAATTCCCGTTGCGTGAAAATGTACTTCACACTCTTATGGCCTGTGAAGATCTGACATGTAGCACCATATAGGTAATGTCTTCAGATCTTCAAAGCATGAACTACCAATGCCAACTCCAGATCATGAATCGGTTAGTTCTCCTCATACGTCTTTAGGTGTCGAGACGCATATCCAATCACTCTGCCTCGCTACATCAGTAAACATCACAAGCCCAGCTTGGATGCATCACTGTAAACCACAAACGCCTCTTCAACTCCTCAAAACTCTGAGCGCACTGGTCATTTCATACAAATCTGGTAGTCTTGCTCAGAAGACTCGTCAGTGGACGGGCAATCACAAAAAATCCCTCCATAAAGCCCCTGTAGTAACCGGCTAGCCCAAGAAAGCTACGCACTTCCTTGACGTTCATCGGTGTCGTCCATGCAGCAACAAACTCGATCTTCGCCGGATCTACCATGATCCCATCGGTGGAGACTATGTGTCCAAGAAATGAAACCTCAGACATCCATAACTCACACTTAGAGACCTTGACATACAACTCTCTATCTCTCAAGATCTGCAAAACCGTCCTAAGATTACCGGCATGCTCCTCTCTGCTATGAGAGTACACCAGAATGTCATCAATGAAGACCACCACAAACTGATCAAGGTAGTCGATGAAGATGTTGTTCATCAACTCCATAAAAACTGTTGGGGCATTCGTCAGCCCAAATGGCATTACTACAAACTCCTAGTGTCCATAACGGGTACGAAATGCCCTCCTCTGCACGTCCTGCTTTGTCACCCTCAACTGGTTATATCTTGAACGCAAGTCGATCCGGGAAAAGACTGTCGCTCCCTGAAGCTGATCAAGTAGATCATCAATACGGGGTAGTGGATACCTATTCTTGATGGTCACCTTGTTCAACTCTCTGTAGTCTATACACAGTCTCGACGATCTGTCGTTCTTCTACATGAAGAGGACTAGTGCACCCCATGGTGAAACGCTAGGGCATATGAAGCCCTTCTCAACCAACTCCTCCAATTGATTCTTCAGCTCCAACATCTCGACAAGTGTCATATGGTATGGGGTGTTCGAGATGGGTCTCGTACCACACTCCAAGTCAATGCCAAAATCTACGCTCCTTTGAGGTGGCAAGCTAGATAGCTCTGCAAATACGTCTGTAAACTCACAGACCACTGATATATCCTCCAAATCCGGACTCCCTCCATCCTTCAAGAAGTAGCACCAGAAGGCTTCACATCCATGTGCAATCAATCTAGGTGCTCGTACTGCACTGATGAAATCTCTTGCCTTCCCAAGGTCCTAACCCCGGAAGACCTCTATCGGACCTATGTTGGTAGAGACTGTAACAGTTCTCTTACACATATCTAACACCGCACGGTGTCTACGCATCCAATCCATACCTAGAATGACTTCTTCATGCATCAAATACATGACTAAGAAGTCAAAAAGTAATACACGAGTCCCTAAGCGTAGGGGACAACTACGTATCTCCTGGGTACCTCTGACCCTACTACCATCAGGTAACCCTATACTAAAGGGTGCCCCCTTTATGGTAAACAAACTCAAACACTCAACACAAGCAGCAGAAATAAATGAATGTGTTGCACCCGTATCAAACCAAAATCTGACATGTAAACCATGTAACACAATGGTACCTATAGCAGCCGGTGCTGGCAGCTCCTCAACACTCTAGAGCTCAAAAACTAAGCCTCGAGCTCCTCGGGCATCACTAGTACAAGCCTCTCTACCTCTACCTCTACTCGGTCTTTGAGCTGACCCTAGAGTAGCAGGTGTGTCTGGGACTCTTAGTTGTCCTTGTGTCTGATGTTGAAGGGGTGTCTACCCACCTCCTACTACACCTGCAGGGGAAGAACCCTGTTGTGATGACGCCTTGCCTTGACAGCAAAACATAGCTCTATATCCTGGCTTCCCGCATGAGAAGCAAGTCAGTGGATCTCTATGGCAATCCACCCTCATATGCCCATAAGCCACGTAATTGTAACACTACCGGCCTCTATTAGTAGTCTATGTAGACACTAGAACACTCGAGCAGCCTTGAGTCTGACCTCGCCCGTATCTAGATGCTCCTGCATCAGTCGGTGCGGTACGCTTCCTCTTCTCAGACCGTCCTCTATGAGAAGTCCTCCTTTGGCTAGCTCTCTCTCTCATAGGCAGAGGCCCGATCTTGGTAGTTTGCCAATGAGTCATAGTGAAATCCCGCCATGTATGAGCGTGTTCTCTCCCTAAAACGATGGGGAAAAAGGTACACATGCAGGTCCTCAGATGCTGTAGTTGGACCTAGCAATACTAAGTCATTCTAGAAGCGGAGAATAGCATCTGTAATCGGTACGTTCTCAAAACCCACCTGCACGAAGTCCTACAACTTCTCCCTCCTCAATGAGGCAGGGCATAACTACTTCCTCAGCATAGTCCTCATCTACTCATATCTCGTAACTCGTGCTCTAACTGTCCTCCACCACTGGTGTGCCAGGTCAGGGAATAGAGATTGTACTAGCTCTACTTGTATGTCCTCAAGGCATCGAATAGACTCTAGAGCTGAGTCTACATGCCCAATTCACGCCTCAGTATCTAAGCCAATCTCGCCTGAGAAGTGTGGAACTCCCTGCTGATGAAATGCCTTCAACTAGGTATCTAGTCGAGGCCCTTTGGTCTCCTCTACAGCTCGAGAAACCTTAGCAGCACCTGCTGGCATAACTGGCACCTGAGTAGCTCCATGGGATCTCTCAGATGATTCCTCATGCCCTGATAGATCCGGTGCACGCTTGCCTGCTCTAATGGCCTCCTTAAAGTGTCTAAGATACTCTTTGAACTCTGGTCCACCCATGGAGACACAGTCTGAGCCATTAGACTGGGCTGGATGGATCTGCTTTCTCCTTGACTCACCACTCCTCGTAGTTGGAACGACACTCTCAACAACCTTCTCATGAGCCTTGATAGGTGATGAAATCACTATCAATTAGTGTAAGAGTTTGAGCCTTTGGAGCCTAGGAACCTTGCTAAGCCTTAGATGAGTTAGCCTTGACACTCTCAGCCGCCCTAGCGGATCCTACCAGCCGTACTTGTGCCCCAGGTGAGCCGCCCCTGCGCCTTAGTCGGTCAGCCCTTGGGGTTTTGTGCGGCTGTAGTCACCTTTGTTGACTTCTGACCTTGCTTTTGGGAGAGCTTTGTATATAAGCCTCCCTGTTCGCTCCGAACGGTGTGTGCAAGCTTTAAATTTATAACCCTAGACTTAAGCTTAAAACAAGGATGCGAACCCGCAGTGTACGGGTCAATCGTAGTAAAAGCAAGAAAATTCCAGGGGTCGATCACAGGGACTTAGTGAAACAAAGTCCAATACGGTATGCTAGTGTTAATGCTAACCACAAGAGCAAGTATACAATCAAAGATGAATAAGATGTCAAATAAAGCAAACATGCAATTCTAGGGATTAAAGCATCTAGTTGTGGTTCCAACTCAAGATCTATAGATAAGTGGACAAAGCTGAGATTTTTGCATGGGGAAGGTGTTTCTAAAGTGGAGTAGATCACCGGGTAAGTCTCACTACACACTAATCCCAAACCGTAACTCCTATTACCGGGTAAGTCTCAAGGAATTAAGATAAAGAACTATTGCCTCAAACTAACACACCATCTAAGGGAATAGAATCAACCTTTACCGGGTAAGTCTCAGGCTAACTCACAAAGATGGGATGGAAGCACACTCAAACCCCAATAAAGGACAAGCCTTTATTACCTACACTTATGATCATTGGTATACAAACTAAGGAATTACCGGGTAAGTCTCATCCTAAGCTTGCTTTGAACCAGAAAGGTATAATAAGAATAGGATTTGGCAAACTCTAACACATTAACTCTCAGTTAAGGATCGGATAAGCCACCTCGGTCAGACGAATTCCACCCCGGCCGAGATGTTCATCGACCGAACGAGATGCTTAGGGTTAAGGTTAAAGACTCGAACTTTCAGGATCCTACTGTGATTAAGATCATTCTATCATTGTTTTTCCCACAACCTTCAGCCAATCACCCTAGAATCACACAAGGAAATTAGCCACTCATCATCATAATGAAAGTATTAAATATATGGGAAGAAGGTGAATATTTGAACAAAGAAGAATTTAATGAAAACACTTCAATAACTGAATCAAATATCACACAAAAATCGTTCCTTGGATAATGATCCAATAAGACAAGACAACAAGGAAAGGAATTGAAGACAATCTTACAAAACCCTCCAAAAAGCTATAAAGCTATAGTCTTCAATCTTCCTTCAACCTTCAAAAAGGTTCTTCGAATCTCCCAAATTGGAGTAGGATGCGGCTGCTGCGTCGTATGCGGGATGTTCTAACTGTAAGCGGATTTCGATGATCCGAAGATGGGTGAATTGTAGAAAATCAACCCTTTTTATAGGAAAAATAAACCTCCAAAGATAATAAATCTTAAGAAGATATTATCCCATAAATATAGGTAAAATATATGATTCTGCATATCTCCTTCCTTCTAGAAGCTCAGCCCAAAAATATAGGATCACTTTCCAATTTTAAAAGATCTCAGCCAAGAATAAAATATTCTCGCCGCGTCCTAGGTGTTCGCCTCGGTCGAGTCGGTGTCTCTGGATCGCCTCGGTCGAGATGAATCTCTGGGCAACCGAGGTGATCATAACTGAGTGTAGAATCTCTCAAAACTGGTCCAAAGTAAATCTTTAATCCATGGCTATGCTTCCTGAAGGATTCCTTTTTGCTCCTCAATGTAGCTCCAAATGACTCTTGACTCCTTTTGCTCCTTTTCGATGCAAAACGTACCATATTACCTGCAATTACAACGAAACTAGGTGTAGACCTCGATTCTCGCAAAGGTAGATGAAATGGTAGTAAAATCACATAATGTACATACAAACATGCAGATTATGAAAGATAAAACGTCCAAACAAACCCCAAAATATAGACTATAATTCATGCTATCAAAATACCCCATACTTAGCCCTTGCTTGTCCCTAAGCAAGTTCCTCATATAGAAATCAAGATAGAATGGATTATAAGTCAAGAAAATCAATGAGAAGTCCTTCAAAAATATTTTTATGGTGTGCAACTATCATAGATCACTCTAAGAGAGTACTTCCTGGAAATTAAAAACTCAATATGATCAAAACATTTTATAAATATAGGAAAGTTGTTCATCTTTGCATAAAATCATAGAATGCATAATAAATCATATTTATCAAAATTAATCATGTATAATCCGATTTAAACCGCTAAGTCAATCAACAAGCTCGAGGTCTCAAGGGCTTCCCAAAAAGAAAAAGTTTAAGAAACGTGTAGGGTAGGGATGCATGTAAGGTAATGTGGTGCTAGAATCCGGGAAAAGGATGAACTTCACTTTCACTTTGACTTGCAACATCTTCCACCAATAAGCTTTGCTTATTTCACACTTTTTTCTCTTTTACTTTACTTTTTGGGATGCATGGATAGAGGTGCACAATAACCGAAGCCTAGGAAATCCGCAATCATCAATTTCTTGAGATGCATCAAACCCTTGATGCACATACCATGACCCGTTAGGAATATCGCTCAATCCGACTTTGGCAAGACACAAACACCCGGCTATGTGAATGGTGCCGAGTTACTCATCTTCATGATTGACTTCCCCAAACCTATTATTGCTTTCTAACACTTTCACTTTCAGCCACTTCTCAACTTTTGACTTGCTTTCACCACTTCGCTTGCTTCCAAATTCCCGGATAGGTAAAGGGAGGCAACATGTATATGAGGGGCTAAGCATGATCAAGAAGAAGAAGAAGAAGAAGAATGAATTGCCTTGGTCTTTCCAAGAAGAACGTGAGAGAACTTATGCTGCGGTGTCAACCTTCAAATTCAACATAATTTGGATAAAAATAAAGTATTAAACATGCCAATAATTTCAAACAAAGCATTTAGCAACTTAAACATATCATAAAACATTTCAAACATATAAAGAATTTAAATCCAGTCGGTAAACAAGATCTTCACTGAGATCATATCCAGATAAGTAACACAAAAATCGTTTTCGAAAACTCTCAGTTAACCCACCTCGGTCGAGATGTTCTTGGTTCAACCGAGGTGAAACACCTCGTTTTGCCAGAACTGTCCCGGTCGAGGTCAAAAAATTTTTTTTTTTTTTTCGGTTTCGACGTTTTTCTCAATCAAATAACCTGTAAGTATGCATGCAATCTCAGATAAACATATAAATGCAGAATGAAGCATAAATATGAAAATATCCGATACATCGGCGCCAAAAACTTGTTCGCTCCAAACGGTGTGTGCAAGCTTTAAATTTATAACCCTAGACTTAAGCTTAAAACAAGGATGCGAACCCGCAGTGTACGGGTCAATCGTAGTAAAAGCAAGAAAATTCCAGGGGTCGATCACAGGGACTTAGTGAAACAAAGTCCAATACGGTATGCTAGTGTTAATGCTAACCACAAGAGCAAGTATACAATCAAAGATGAATAAGATGTCAAATAAGCAAACATGCAATTCTAGGGATTAAAGCATCTAGTTGTGGTTCCAACTCAAGATCTATAGATAAGCGGACAAAGCTGAGATTTTTGCATGGGGAAGGTGTTTCTAAAGTGGAGTAGATCACCGGGTAAGTCTCACTACACACTAATCCCAAACCGTAACTCCTATTACCGGGTAAGTCTCAAGGAATTAAGATAAAGAACTATTGCCTCAAACTAACACACCATCTAAGGGAATAGAATCAACCTTTACCGGGTAAGTCTCAGGCTAACTCACAAAGATGGGATGGAAGCACACTCAAACCCCAATAAAGGACAAGCCTTTATTACCTACACTTATGATCGTTATTATACAAACTAAGGAATTACCGGGTAAGTCTCATCCTAAGCTTGCTTTGAACCAGAAAGGTATAATAAGAATGGGATTTGGCAAACTCTAACACATTAACTCTCAGTTAAGGATCGGATAAGCCACCTCGGTCAGCCAGTTTCCACCCCGGCCGAGATGTTCATCGACTGAACGAGATGCTTAGGGTTAAGGTTAAAGACTCGAACTTTCAGGATCCTACTGTGATTAAGATCATTCTATCATTGTTTTTCCCACAACCTTCAGCCAATCACCCTAGAATCACACAAGGAAATTAGCCACTCATCATCATAATGAAAGTATTAAATATATGGGAAGAAGGTGAATATTTGAACAAAGAAGAATTTAATGAAAACACTTCAATAACTGAATCAAATATCACACAAAATCGTTCCTTGGATAATAATCCAACAAGACAAGACAATCAAGGAAAGGAATTGAAAATAATCTTACAAAACCCTCCAAAAAGCTATAAAGCTATAGTCTTCAAATCTTCCTTCAACCTTCAAAAAGGTTCTTCAACTCTCTCCCAAATTGGAGTATGATGCGGCTGCTGCGTGTCCTCAGCTGTAATCGGATCGTATGCGGTGTATGCAGCCTCTAAGCATGATCGGATTTTGGAAAATCCAACCCTTTTTATAGGAAAAATAACCCTCCAAAGATAAGAAATCTTAAGAAGATATATTCCCATAAAAATAGGTAAAATATATGATTCTGCATATCTCCTTCCTTCTAGAAGCTTAGCCCAAAAATATAAGATCACTTTCCAATTTTAAAAGATCTCAGCCAAGAATAAAATATTCTCGCCGCGTCCTAGGTGTTCGCCTCGGTCGAGTCGGTGTCTCTGGATCGCCTCGGTCGAGATGAATCTCTGGGCAACCGAGGTGATCATAACTGAGTGTAGAATCTCTCAAAACTGGTCCAAAGTAAATCTTTAATCCATGGCTATGCTTCCTGAAGGATTCCTTTTTGCTCCTCAATGTAGCTCCAAATGACTCTTGACTCCTTTTGCTCCTTTTTGATGCAATACGTACCATATTACCTGCAATTACAACGAAACTAGGTGTAGACCTCGATTCTCGCAAGGGTAGATGAAATGGTAGTAAAATCACATAATGTACATACAAACATGCAGATTATGAAAGATAAAACGTCTAAACAAACCCCAAAATATAGACTATAATTCATGCTATCAATAGGGTGCTTTCCTTGAGCTCCGTCACCTTCTTCATTAACTTCTCCAACCTAGATTCGAGAGAATCTTCAAGAGGTTGCTCATAAGTCTTTTTAGGGACATTAAGTTCATCCCACATTGCAAGTTCGTGTTGAATGGCCTCTTCTCTTTCCCATTCATTGTTGAACCAATAGAAGGAGTACTTCTCCTCCAAGTATTCATAATGATCTGCCCTAGCACTTTGTCTTGCTATCCAGGCTGGATCAAACATAGCCATCAGAAATCCTGAAAACTACAAAACTCATAGAAAGAGTAGTTAGTAGCAACAGGGGCAAGCGCCCCGAAAGCAAACCGTACCGGCTCGGTCTAGACCAAGTCCCCGGCAACGGCGCCAAAAACTTGTTCGCTCCAAACGGTGTGTGCAAGCTTTAAATTTATAACCCTAGACTTAAGCTTAAAACAAGGATGCGAACCCGCAGTGTACGGGTCAATCGTAGTAAAAGCAAGAAAATTCCAGGGGTCGATCACAGGGACTTAGTGAAACAAAGTCCAGTACGGTATGCTAGTGTTGATGCTAACCACAAGAGCAAGTATACAATCAAAGATGAATAAGATGTCAAATAAGCAAACATGCAATTCTAGGGATTAAAGCATCTAGTTGTGGTTCCAACTCAAGATCTATAGATAAGCGGACAAGCTGAGATTTTTGCATGGGGAAGGTGTTTCTAAAGTGGAGTAGATCACCGGGTAAGTCTCACTACACACTAATCCCAAACCGTAACTCCTATTACCGGGTAAGTCTCAAGGAATTAAGATAAAGAACTATAACCTCAAACTAACACACCATCTAAGGGAATAGAATCAACCTTTACCGGGTAAGTCTCAGGCTAACTCACAAAGATGGGATGGAAGCACACTCAAACCCCAATAAAGGACAAGCCTTTATTACCTAAACTTATGATCGTTGGTATACAAACTAAGGAATTACCGGGTAAGTCTCATCCTAAGCTTGCTTTGAACCAGAAAGGTATAATAAGAATAGGATTTGGCAAACTCTAACACATTAACTCTCAGTTAAGGATCGGATAAGACACCTCGGTCAGCCAGTTTCCACCCCGGCCGAGATGTTCATCGACTGAACGAGATGCTTAGGGTTAAGGTTAAAAACTCGAACTTTCAGGATCCTACTGTGATTAAGATCATTCTATCATTGTTTTTCCCACAACCTTCAGCCAATCACCCTAGAATCACACAAGGAAATTAGCCACTCATCATCATAATGAAAGTATTAAATATATGGGAAGAAGGTGAATATTTGAACAAAGAAGAATTTAATGAAAACACTCCAATAACTGAATCAAATATCACACAAAATCGTTCCTTGGATAATAATCCAACAAGACAAGACAATCAAGGAAAGGAATTGAAGACAATCTTACAAAACCCTCCAAAAAGCTATAAAGCTATAGTCTTCAATCTTCCTTCAACCTTCAAAAAGGTTCTTCGAATCTCCCAAATTGGAGTAGGATGCGGCTGCTGCGCTGATAGCGGGTGTATGCAGCCTGTATTTCGGTGTGTAAGCACGCCTATCGAATTGTGGAAATCCAACCCTTTTTATAGGAAAAATAAACCTCCAAAGATAATAAATCTTAAGAAGATATATTCCCATAAAAATAGGTAAAATATATGATTCTGCATATCTCCTTCCTTCTAGAAGCTCAGCCCAAAAAATATAAGATCACTTTCCAATTTTAAAAGATCTCAGCCAAGAATAAAATATTCTCGCCGCGTCCTAGGTGTTCGCCTCGGTCGAGTCGGCGTCTCTGGATCGCCTCGGTCGAGATGAATCTCTGGTCAACCGAGGTGACTCATAACTGAATGTAGAATCTCTCAAAATTGGTCCAAAGTAAATCTTTAATCCATGGCTATGCTTCCTGAATGTAGCTCCAAATGACTCTTGACTCCTTTTGCTCCTTTTTGATGCAATACGTACCATATTACCTGCAATTACAACGAAACTAGGTGTAGACCTCGATTCTCGCAAAGGTAGATGAAATGGTAGTAAAATCACATAATGTACATACAAACATGCAGATTATGAAAGATAAAACGTCCAAACAAACCCCAAAATATAGACTATAATTCATGCTATCAAAATACCCCATACTTAGCCCTTGCTTGTCCCTAAGCAAGTTCCTCATATAGAAATCAAGATAGAATGGATTATAAGTCATGAAAATCAATGAAAAGTCTTTCAAAAACATTTTATGGTGTGCAACTATCATAGATCACTCTAAGAGAGTACTTCCTGGAAATTAAAAACTCAATATGATCAAAACATTTTATAAATATAGGAAAGTTGTTCATCTTTGCATAAAATCATAGAATGCATAATAAATCATAATTATCAAAATTAATCATGTATAATCCGATTTAAACCGCTAAGTCAATCAACAAGCTCAAGGTCTCAAGGGCTTCCCAAAAGAAAGGTCAAGAAACGTGTAGGGTAGGGATGCATGTAAGGTAATGTGGTGCTAGAATCCGGGAAAAGGATGAACTTCACTTTCACTTTGACTTGCAACATCTTCCACCAATAAGCTTTGCTTATTTCACACTTTTTTTTTTTTCTTTTTACTTTACTTTTTGGGATGCATGGACAGAGGTGCACAATAACCGAAGCCTAGGAAATCCGCAATCATCAATTTCTTGAGATGCGTCAAACCCTTGATGCACATACCATGACCCGTTAGGAATATCGCTCAATCCGACTTTGGCAAGACACAAACACCCGGCTATGTGAATGGTGCCGAGTTACTCATCTTCATGATTGACTTCCCCAAACCTATTATTGCTTTCTAACACTTTCACTTTCAGCCACTTCTCAACTTTTGACTTGCTTTCACCACTTCGCTTGCTTCCAAATTCCCGGATAGGTAAAGGGAGGCAACATGTATATGAGGGGCTAAGCATGATCAAGAAGAAGAAGAAGAAGAAGAATGAATTGCCTTGGTCTTTCCAAGAAGAACGTGAGAGAACTTATGCTGCGGTGTCAACCTTCAAATTCAACATAATTTGGATAAAAATAAAGTATTAAACATGCCAATAATTTCAAACAAAGCATTTAGCAACTTAAACATATCATAAAACATTTCAAACATATAAAGAATTTAAATCCAGTCGGTAAACAAGATCTTCACTGAGATCATATCCAGATAAGTAACACAAAAATCGTTTTCGAAAACTCTCAGTTAACCCACCTCGGTCGAGATGTTCTTGGTTCAACCGAGGTGAAACACCTCGTTTTGCCAGAACTGTCCCGGTCGAGGTCAAAAAATTTTTTTTTTTTTTTCGGTTTCGACGTTTTTCTCAATCAAATAACCTGTAAGTATGCATGCAATCTCAGATAAACATATAAATGCAGAATGAAGCATAAATATGAAAATATCTGGTAAATAATACATCAAAGGTCAAATAATACATCATGAGTCGAATAAGTCAGATAATACATCAACTACCCCATACTTGAGACACACTGTCCCAGTGGGTGTAAATAAAGTCTGAAAGAAAGGAGGACTCACCGGATAAAGAGCCGAACTGCATAAAAATAAAATAAATAAAATCCTGCAGCTCCTCAGAAGTCCTGGTCCGGTGGTGGTGGTGGCATGTAGGGGTACAAAGTAGGGTCATAGGGATAGCCCATGACATGCTGGAACTGTAGCTGAGCCATCATGTGCTGATGATGCTGCCGCTCCTGCATCTCCCGGATATCCAAAGAAAGTGCAGCATAAGTGTCGATAACCTGATCTGTCAGGTCATCAATCCGTCGGTGTGCTGCTCTGTCTCTAACCCTCTGCCTCCTGCGCCTAGCGGGCCTGACTGGAGAAGTCTCAGCTGGCGCCGGCTCAGTGTCCTCCTCATCCTCATCAAGATCAATAATGGGAGGCGCGCTCGTCCCAGCAGTGTCTGTCCCTGTGTCCATCGGGATGCCGCCTCCTCTCTCATCAACTGTCTCGTCATCATCCTCCTCATCAGCCTCCTCAGCCTCCTCAGCAGCTGCAGCAGCAGCGGCTGCTCCCTCTCTGTAGTCCTCCATCAGCGGGGCCCATGCTGTCTGCCAAAAATGCGGGTCGAAGACCGAAAACTGTGCAGACCATCTGATGCCCTGAGGCGCTGTCCGCTCCCAAGGCATGGCAACATACGGAGTAGTCAACCCACGAGGAACAAGAATCCGCCTCGTGATCATCTCCTGCAGACCCAGCGGCTTTGGAGCCGCCGCCAATGTGCAGATACTGAGATCCATCCCGTGGTAGGAGGCGATGTGGGTGACTAGACCTCCACAGCAAATATCACCCTTCCCTTTGGCCTTGATCCTGTGCAGATCCTCTGCCAGGAGCAAGCCAAAGTCCGGGAAGCCGCCTGTAACCATGCAGTACAGCGAAAATAGCTCCCCCTGTCTGATCTTCTGGGGCGTCTCAGTACGCGCCAGAAGCATCTCGCTGAATATCCGGTGGGCGAGTCTGAAAGCTGGGTGGAAGATGACCTTCTCCCTGGAATCTCCGGGGCGCCATCTGTCTGCATGAGTGGTGATGTGGGCGATCTGACCCCAAAACTCCCTAGCTACGGATCGGGAGGGGAAGTCTACAGCTGTAGGGGTAGGAAAGCTGAAAATCTCTCTGAATATCTCTAATGGAACCAGGAAGTTCCGGCTCATCAGCCGGTACTTCACAGATCCCTCTGTGGGTAGGTAGGAGAAGGAGCTGACGAACTCTAGTGTCGGCTCTATGTAGGCTGGGGCTCGGATCTCAGAAAACTGATCCAGCCCGACTGTAGCTATCATCCTCCTAAGGTCAGCCTCTAACCCTAGGCAGTCAAAAGCGGATACCTCCAGAAATCGCGGTGCGATAACCGGACGGCCCGCTATCCTCTCGTAATCTACCCGACATCTCTCGTGGATAGCCGGGCGGTAGGGACGGGAAGAAGAAGGGGAAGGGGAGGGTGAAGATCTGTCTCTCAGGGCTAGTATCCTATCTGAACTCATCTTCACAAATCAATCTGTCAGACCACCTCGGTCGACTGACAAGTCCCAGAAATCACCTCGGTCGAGGTGCAGACCGACTGGACCGAGGCGTACAGTTCGAATTTCCAAATCTCAGATTTCCAGTTCTTTTCCCCCTAAAATCACTACAATTGCTTCCTAAGGGGTACTTATGGGTTTCCTCAGCAGAATCAAGGGCAACCAAAGCCCAATAAACAGCAAACGAGGAGTTAGGGTTTTCGAACTTCGTTTACCTCGTTTCGGTCGAAAATGCTCAGATTTCTTGCAGATCTGTGGTTGCAATCGACTCCTCTTCCCTTTAATCGCGTTTTGGAACAGAAATCGTCGAAAAAGAGCGAGAAACGGAGGAGAACGAGATGCCTCTGTCGCCGCGGTCGAAATGGGTGAAAATAAAAAGTGAAAAAGTAAATTTCCTTTTTATACTGTCGCGAGATCTGCTGTCACCTCGGTCGAGATGGTCTCGACTGGACCGAGGTGGTACGGACCGAGGTGGTTCTGCAGAAACCCTAGTCGCCTCGGTTGCTTCAAGAATCAACTCGGTCGAGGTGTTCTGACAGTGACCGAGGTGCCTCTTTCTTCTCAGAATCTCGAACTTCTCCCTTTTCTGGAGTGCTCCTTCCTGTTATCTGTCTAAAACACCAAAAACAAAGCAAAGCAAAGCAAAAACAAAAAACTATCTAAACTAGACTAGAAAACGGGAAAGAAAGCAATACCTTGGGTTGCCTCCCAAGAAGCGCTTGATTTAAGGTCGCTAGCTGGACCATGGTGCGTCTCAAAGGAGGTAGATCGGTGCGACCTCCTCAACCGGCGTTTCCGGTTGGTACTTCTTAAGTCTATGACCGTTGACCTTGAAGCTTCCGCTAGTTTCGCCCCATATCTCAACTGCACCATGAGGGAAAACATGTTTCACAACGTAAGGTCCGGTCCACCTAGATTTCAACTTACCTGGAAAAAGACGGAGGCGGGAGTTGAAGAGTAGAACTAAATCTCCTTCGTTAAGCTCCTTTGGAACGATACGCTTGTCATGCCATCTCTTCGTCCTTTCCTTGTAGATCTTGGCATTCTCATAAGCGTTCAAACGCAGCTCTTCCAGCTCGTTAAGTTCCAATAGTCGCTTCTCACCAGCCTCCTTAATGTCAAAGTTCAACCATTTGATAGCCCAATACGCTTTGTGCTCCAACTCAACGGGCAAATGGCAAGATTTCCCATACACCAAGTTATAAGGGGTGGTGCCTATGGGAGTCTTGAATGCGGTCCTGTATGCCCAAAGAGCATCGTCTAATTTCATGGACCAATCCTTCCTCGTCCAAAAACTTGTTCGCTCCAAACGGTGTGTGCAAGCTTTAAATTTATAACCCTAGACTTAAGCTTAAAACAAGGATGCGAACCCGCAGTGTACGGGTCAATCGTAGTAAAAGCAAGAAAATTCCAGGGGTCGATCACAGGGACTTAGTGAAACAAAGTCCAATACGGTATGCTAGTGTTGATGCTAACCACAAGAGCAAGTATACAATCAAAGATGAATAAGATGTCAAATAAAGCAAACATGCAATTCTAGGGATTAAAGCATCTAGTTGTGGTTCCAACTCAAGATCTATAGATAAGCGGACAAAGCTGAGATTTTTGCATGGGGAAGGTGTTTCTAACGTGGAGTAGATCACCGGGTAAGTCTCACTACACACTAATCCTAAACCGTAACTCCTATTACCGGGTAAGTCTCAAGGAATCAAGATAAAGAACTATAACCTCAAACTAACACACCATCTAAGGGAATAGAATCAACCTTTACCGGGTAAGTCTCAGGCTAACTCACAAAGATGGGACGGAAGCACACTCAAACCCCAATAAAGGACAAGCCTTTATTACCTACACTTATGATCGTTAGTACACAAACTAAGGAATTACCGGGTAAGTCTCATCCTAAGCTTGCTTTGAATCAGGAAAGGTGTAATAAGAATAGGATTTAGCAAACTCTAACACTTAACTTTCAGTTTAAGGTCGGATAAGTCACCTCGGTCAGCCAGTTTCCACCTCGGCCGAAATGTTCATCGACTGAACGAGATGCTTAGGGTTAAGGTTAAAGACTCGAACTTTCAGGATCCTACTGGAATCTAAGATTATTCTATCATTGTTTTTCCCACAACCTTCAGCCAATCACCCTAGAATCACACAAGGAAATTAGCCACTCATCATCATAATGAAAGTATTAAATATATGGAAGAAGGTGAATATTTGAACAAAGAAGAATTTAATGAAAAGATTTCAATAACTGAATCAAATATCACAAACAAAAGCGTTCCTTGGATAGCAATCCAAAAAGACAAGACAATCAATAAGGGAATTGAAGACAATCTTACAAAACCCTCCAAAAAGCTATAAAGCTATAGTCTTCAATCTTCCTTCAACCTTCAAAAAGGTTCTTCGAATCTCCCAAATTGGAGTAGGATGCGGCTGCTGCGCTGATAGCGGGTGTGCTGCGTCGTATGCGGGTTGTATGCAGCCTCTCTAAATTGTAGAAAATCGACCCTTTTTATAGGAAAAATAAACCTCCAAAGATAATAAATCTTAAGAAGATATTATCCCATAAATATAGGTAAAATATATGATTCTGCATATCTCCTTCCTTCTAGAAGCTCAGCCCAAAAATATAGGATCACTTTCCAATTTTAAAAGATCTCAGCCAAGAATAAAATATTCTCGCCGCGTCCTAGGTGTTCGCCTCGGTCGAGTCGGCGTCTCTGGATCGCCTCGGTCGAGATGAATCTCTGGGCAACCGAGGTGATCATAACTGAGTGTAGAATCTCTCAAAACTGGTCCAAAGTAAATCTTTAATCCATGGCTATGCTTCCTGAATGTAGCTCCAAATGACTCTTGACTCCTTTTGCTCCTTTTCGATGCAAAACGTACCATATTACCTGCAATTACAACGAAACTAGGTGTAGACCTCGATTCTCGCAAAGGTAGATGAAATGGTAGTAAAATCACATAATGTACATACAAACATGCAGATTATGAAAGATAAAACGTCCAAACAAACCCCAAAATATAGACTATAATTCATGCTATCAAAATACCCCATACTTAGCCCTTGCTTGTCCCTAAGCAAGTTCCTCATATAGAAATCAAGATAGAATGGATTATAAGTCATGAAAATCAATGAAAAAGCTTTTCAAAAACATTTTATGGTGTGCAACTATCATAGATCACTCTAAGAGAGTACTTCCTGGAAATTAAAAACTCAATATGATCAAAACATTTTATAAATATAGGAAAGTTGTTCATCTTTGCATAAAATCATAGAATGCATAATAAATCATAATTATCAAAATTAATCATGTATAATCCGATTTAAACCGCTAAGTCAATCAACAAGCTCAAGGTCTCAAGGGCTTCCCAAAAGAAAGGTCAAGAAACGTGTAGGGCAAGGATGTATGTAAGGTAATGTGGTGCTAGAATCCGGGAAAAGGATGTACTTCACTTTCACTTTGACTTTCAACATCTTCCACCAATAAGCTTTGCTTATTTCACACTTTTTCTTTTACTTTACTTTTTGGGATGCATGGACAGAGGTGCACAATAACCGAAGCCTAGGAAATCCGCAATCATCAATTTCTTGAGATGCATCAAACCCTTGATGCACATACCATGACCCGTTAGGAATATCGCTCAATCCGACTTTGGCAAGACACAAACACCCGGCTATGTGAATGGTGCCGAGTTACTCATCTTCATGATTGACTTCCCCAAACCTATTATTGCTTTCTAACACTTTCACTTTCAGCCACTTCTCAACTTTTAACTTGCTTTCACCACTTTGCTTGCTTCCAAATTCCCGGATAGGTAAAGGGAGGCAAAATGTATATGAGGGGCTAAGCATGATCAAGAAGAAGAAGAAGAAGAAGAATGAATTGCCTTGGTCTTTCCAAGAAGAACGTGAGAGAACTTATGCTGCGGTGTCAACCTTCAAATTCAACATAATTTGGATAAAAATAAAGTATTAAACATGCCAATAATTTCAAACAAAGCATTTAGCAACTTAAACATATCATAAAACATTTCAAACATATAAAGAATTTAAATCCAGTCGGTAAACAAGATCTTCACTGAGATCATATCCAGATAAGTAACACAAAAATCGTTTTCGAAAACTCTCAGTTAACCCACCTCGGTCGAGGTGTTCTTGGTTCAACCGAGGTGAAACACCTCGTTTTGCCAGAACTGTCCCGGTCGAGGTCAAAAATTTTTTTTAAAACCATTTTTTTTTCGGTTTCGACGTTTTTCTCAATCAAATAACCTGTAAGTATGCATGCAATCTCAGATAAACATATAAATGCAGAATGAAGCATAAATATGAAAATATCCGATACATCATAAGTCGAATAATACATCATAAGTCAAATAAGTCAGATAATACATCAACTACCCCATACTTGAGACACACTGTCCCAGTGGGTGTAATAAAAGTCTGAAAGAAAGGAGGACTCACCGGATAAAGAGCCGAACTGCATAAAAATATAATAAATAAAATCCTGCAGCTCCTCAGTAGTCCTGATCCGGCGGTGGTGGTGGTGGTACGTAAGGATGCTGGGTCGGATCAAACGGATAGCCCATAGTCTGCTGGAACTGTAGCTCCATCATCCTACGCTGATAGTGCTGCCCCTCCAACATCTGCTGAGTCCAGCTGTCAAGGTGTCGGTGCTGGGCGGCAAACCTCTCCTGGATGTCCACTGTAAGGGCAGCATATGAGTCTATCATCTGCTCTGTCAAGTCGTCGATCCGACGATGAGCCTCTGCATCTCTATGGCGGCGTGTCCGACGCCTAGCAGATCTAGCAGGAGGTGCAGCAGGTGCAGGCTCAGTATCCTCCTCGTCCTCATCAAGATCAATAATGGGAGGCGCGCTCGTCCCAGCAGTGTCCGTCCCTGTGTCCATCGGGACGCCGCCTCCTCTCTCATCGACTGTCTCGTCATCATCCTCCTCCTCAGCCTCCTCAGCCTCCTCAGCAGCTGCAGCAGCTCCCTCTCTATAGTCCTCCATAAGCGGGGCCCATGCTGTCTGCCAAAAATGTGGGTCGAAGACCGAAAACTGTGCAGACCATCTGATGCCCTGAGGCGCTGTCCGCTCCCAAGGCATGGCAACATACGGAGTAGTCAACCCACGAGGAACAAGAATCCGCCTCGTGATCATCTCCTGCAGACCCAGCGGCTTCGGAGCCGCCGCCAATGTGCAGATACTGAGATCCATCCCGTGGTAGGAGGCGATGTGGGTGACTAGACCTCCACAGCAAATATCACCCTTCCCTTTGGCCTTGATCCTGTGCAGATCCTCTGCCAGGAGCAAGCCAAAGTCCGGGAAGCCGCCTGTAACCATGCAGTATAAAGAGAAAAGCTCCCCCTGTCTGATCTTCTGGGGCGTCTCAGTACGCGCCAGAAGCATCTCGCTGAATATCCGGTGGGCGAGTCTGAAAGCTGGGTGGAAGATGACCTTCTCCCTGGAATCACCAGGGCGCCATCTGTCTGCATGTGTAGTGATGTGGGCTATCTGACCCCAAAACTCCCTAGCTACGGATCGGGAGGGGAAGTCTACAGCTGTAGGGGTAGGAAAGCTGAAAATCTCTCTGAATATCTCTAATGGAACCAGGAAGTTCCGGCTCATCAGCCGGTACTTCACAGATCCCTCTGTGGGTAGGTAGGAGAAGGAGCTGACGAACTCTAGTGTCGGCTCTATGTAGGCTGGGGCTCGGATCTCAGAAAACTGATCCAGCCCAACTGTGGCAATCATCCTCCTAAGGTCAGCCTCTAACCCTAGGCAGTCAAAAGCGGATACCTCCAGAAATCGCGGTGCGATAACTGGACGGCCCGCTATCCTCTCGTAATCTACCCGACATCTCTCGTGGATGACCGGGCGGTAGGGACGGGAAGAAGAAGGGGAAGGGGAGGGTGAAGATCTATCTCTCAGGGCTAGTATCCTATCTGAACTCATCTTCACAAATCAATCTGTCAGACCACCTCGGTTGACTGACAAGTCCCAGAAATCACCTCGGTCGAGGTGCAGACCGACTGGACCGAGGCGTACAGTTCGAATTCCAATTCTCAGATTTCCAGTTCTTTTCCCCCTAAAATCACTACAATTGCTTCCTAAGGGGTACTTATGGGTTTCCTCAGCAGAATCAAGGGCAACCAAAGCCCAATAAACAGCAAACGAGGAGTTAGGGTTTTCGAACTTCGTTTACCTCGTTTCGGTCGAAAATGCTCAGATTTCTTGCAGATCTGTGGTTGCAATCGACTCCTCTTCCCTTTAATCGCGTTTTGGAACAGAAATCGTCGAAAAAGAGCGAGAAACGGAGGAGAACGAGATGCCTCTGTCGCCGCGGTCGAAATGGGTGAAAATAAAAAGTGAAAAAGTAATTTTCGCTTTTTATACCGTCGCGAGATCTGTTGTCACCTCGGTCGAGATGGTCTCGACTGGACCGAGGTGGTACGGACCGAGGTGGTTCTGCAAAAACCCTAGTCGCCTCGGTTGCTTCAAGAATCAACTCGGTCGAGGTGTTCTGACAGTGACCGAGGTGCCTCTTTCTTCTCAGAATCTCGAACTTCTCCCTTTCCTGGAGTGCTCTTTCCTGTTGTCTGTCCAAAAACCCAAAAACAAAGCAAAGCAAAGCAAAAACAAAAAACTATCTAAACTAGACTAGAAAACGGGAAAGAAAGCAATACCTTGGGTTGCCTCCCAAGAAGCGCTTGATTTAAGGTCGCTAGCTGGACCATAGTGCGTCTCAAAGGAGGTAGGAGGTTCCCTCACCCCATACTTCACCTCCATCGTGAGGTGAAGTAAGTAAGTCCATCAAACGCTCCAGAACGTGCAAGTGCTCGTCGGGGAATGAATCGTCTATGGGTGGGCTATCCGTCTCGCGGGAGGATTCCGGTAGCCGGCTGAGGTGGTCCGCAACTGAATTCTCGGATCCCTTCTTATCGCGGATCTCTAGGTCAAACTCTTGGAGCAAGAGAATCCATCGAATAAGGCGCGGCTTTGCATCTTTCTTAGCCAACAAGTAACGAATGGCTGCATGGTCGGTGTAGACAATGACTTTCGCCCCTACTAGATAGGAACGAAACTTCTCGAAAGCATATACAACCGCCAATAACTCCTTCTCAGTGGTAGCGTAGTTGCGTTGTGCTACATCTAGCGTCTTGCTAGCATAGTAAATGGCGGTGGTCCGTCCATCCTTCTTTTGCCCAAGCACCGCTCCTACGGCTACATCGCTAGCGTCACACATGACCTCAAAGGGCAAGGTCCAATCAGGAGGTTGGATAATGGGAGCGGAGATCAACGCTTCCTTAATCCTGTAAAAAGCATCAAGACACTCCTGCGAAAACTCAAAAACAACATCTTTATTCAAGAGGTTAGTTAGAGGTTTAGAAATCTTGGAGAAGTCCTTGATGAATCTCCTATAGAAACCTGCATGCCCGAGAAAACTCCTCACACCCTTAACAGAACAAGGAGGAGGGAGTTTCTCAATAGTCTCGATCTTAGCTCGGTCGACCTCAATACCTCGATTAGAAACGAGGTGTCCTAGTACAATGCCTTCATTAACCATAAAATGACACTTCTCCCAATTCAAAACAAGGTTAGTGTCTTCACATCTTTTAAGCACTAGAGAAAGGTTAGATAGGCAATCATCAAAAGAGGAACCATATACAGAAAAATCATCCATAAATACCTCCATGATCTCCTCTATGTACTCGGAGAAGATGGCCATCATGCATCGCTGGAAGGTAGCTGGTGCATTGCACAACCCGAATGGCATCCTCCGATAGGCAAACGTCCCCCAAGGACATGTGAAAGTGGTCTTCTCCTGATCATCCGGATGGATAGGAATCTGGAAGAATCCACTATAGCCGTCCAAGTAGCAAAAGTGTGAATGCTGGGCCAACCGTTCGAGCATTTGATCAATGAAGGGAAGCGGAAAATGATCTTTCCTAGTAGCCGTGTTCAGCTTCCTATAGTCGATGCAAACTCTCCAGCCCGTAACGGTCCTTGTTGGGATCAACTCGTTGTTCTTATTCGTCACAACGGTCATCCCTCCTTTCTTCGGGACGACATGCACCGGGCTAACCCACTTGCTGTCCGAGATAGGATAAATAATACCTGCATCCAACAACTTAAGAACTTCCTTCTTCACAACCTCTTTCATGATCGGATTTAACCGTCTTTGAGGTTCCCGTGAAGTCTTATGATTATCTTCCATTAGAATTCTATGCATGCAGAAAGAAGGGTTAATGCCAATAAGATCGTCCGTGGTGTAGCCTATGGCTTTCCGATGCTTTCTCAGGACATGCATTAGCTTAGATAATTCAGAATCGGAGAGGGAAGCACTAGCAATAACGGGATAAGTAGAATCCGGCCCAAGAAAGATATACCTCAAGTGACTAGGGAGTTGTTTAAGCTCCACAACTGGGGGTGCTTTCTGGGAGGGATCTGTGCTTCCTCTTTCCAGCGGAGTGGTGTCAGAAACTGGACCATGTGCAGTCTCAGTTTGAATCGTCTCTCTGTCGACCTCGGTCGAGGCGCAAAGGCGTTGACCGAGATGTTCTTCAGACGCCTCGCTCAGTCCAGAAAGTGCCTCGGTCGAGGTACTGCTACTGGATCCGAGGCTGGAAATCTTCGTTTCCTGGATAAGCTTCTCAGTTATGGCTCCTGGATCTTCTTCCAGTGCCTTCAGGCTCCGTATATCTGCATCACAAGAAGCATCTATACCTTCCTCCATTAAACTGAAGCTAATAACTCTCTCGAGTGGATCATTAATAAGGATAGAGCTCACCACTTCTCTTGATTCTTCTTCATCGTAGATGTTGAAGATATCATCAGTTAGTTGCTCCCCTTTCATGGCTGCAAGTAGTGCGAACTCCACCTCATCGCCGCCAACGTTGAATTTCAACTTGGCGTTCTTGCAATCCACATTGCAACCCGAAGTTGCTAGAAATGGCCTCCCGAGAATGATAGGAACAGGATAATCTGCGGGAATGTCAAGTACGACAAAATCTATGGGTAGATAGAAGTTACCTAACTTGACCGGAACGTCTTCCAAAATGCCCACGGGATGGGTGATGGAGCGATCCGCCATGTAAAGTCGAATCTTGACCGGCTTGGGCTCTCCAAGACCGATCTTAATGCATAGCTCCAGCGGAATGATGCTCACGCTGGCTCCTAGATCACATAGGGCTTCACAAGTGACATCCCCAACTTGAATGGGAATGCAAAATGAGCCGGGATCTCTCAACTTAGGTGGCATCTTCTCCTTCATGATCTTTATAAGCTCCGAAGACTTAGATGTCATCCTAACTTCACCAACATCCTCCAGCTTCCTCTTCCTTGATAGGATCTCCTTTAAGAACTTCCCGTAGGCGGGCATACCTAAAATAGCATCAAGGAAAGGGATATTAATATGGAGCTTATTCATCAAGTCAAGGAACTTACCAAAGTGCTTGTCAAGATGTGCTCTGGCTCTGGACTGGGGGAATGGAAGTGGTGGTTTATATGCAGGAGGTGGAACATAGGCTTCAGTTGTTCCTCCTGCTTTCTGTTGCACCGCCTCGGTTGGCATCTCGGTCGAGGTGTTCTTCGACTGGATCTGGACCGAGGTGGTCTGCGTCGAGCGAGGTACTGGATCTGTGGTTTTGAGTCCACTCCTCGTCGTGATGGCCATGCACTGGCCCTTAGGGTTAGTTTCCGTCTTTGCTGGAAGCTTCCCTGGATCTCTTGGCGCTTCATTCGCCCTATTAGCAAGTTGTTGTTCGAAGGACTTTTGGGCCCTCGAAAATGAAGTCATAGAATTCTCCATAGCACTAAGCTTGATCAAGATTGCCTCCAGGACTGCGTCCTTCTTTTCCGGCTGAGACGAACTTGATTCTTGCCCTTGGCTCTTCAATGGAGTAGAAGAAGAAGAAGGAGGAGAGAGGAAAGGGTTAGAGGAATCATTAGAGTTGGAGTTTGAATAATTGTTACCGTTGTTTTGGTTATTATTCGCTCTCCAATTGTTGCTATTGGATCCTCTATTGTTGTTGTAGTTGTTGTTTCGGGGTCCGTTGTTGTTGTTGCGGTACCCGTTCTTGTTGTAGTTTTTGTTGTTCCTTTGCCCTTGCTCTTCCTGCTTAGTTTGAGCCATCAATAGCTCCTTCAATTGCTTCACGTCGTTCTTCAAGGACGTGAATTGGTTGTTGTTGGTTTGAGTCTCTTGAAAGTTGACTCTTTTAACTCCACTTTCAGCTCCTTGGTGGGTGTACTTCTCCATGTGCAAGGCTTGCTTCTCAATGAAATCCCAAGCCTCGTCAACCGCCATATCCATAAATGTGCCGGCGGAGAGTAGTTGGAGATTAAACTGGGTGTTTCCGTCCAGTCCTTTGAAGTAGATCTCCAACAACTCGATCTTTGGAATCCCATGATGTGGGCAATCCAAAAGGATATCCTTGAACCGCTCCCATGATTTGGACAAACTCTCCTTGTCCTTCATGATGAAAGCATTGATCTTCCCTCTCATTTCAGCAGTCTTTGAGGGGGGAAAGAATTTGGTCAAGAATTCCGTAGTCATCTCTTCCCATGTGCTGATCTTTCATGCAGGAAGAGATTGATACCAAGTAAGAGCTCTATCTTTAAGAGAAAAGTAGAAAGGTCTTAGCTTGTAGTTGTTATTTTCAATTCTGGGAGGTCGCAAGGTCTCCATCAAGATCTCGTAGTTTTGAAGATGTTGATGCGGCGACTCCTTCTCTAGCCCTCCGAATTGACATTGGCGAATCATCGCTAGAACTTGTGGTCGAAGTTCGTAGTCATGGTCCGCTGGATCTCCTAGGTTCACTCCTGGACGCCTCAGCTGTTGATTAGGGTCCATCCTTTGACCTAGGGTTTGTGGAATTCCTGCAAGAAGAACATCTCGGACTGGCATCCGAAGTGGATGCACATCGGCCGGGGCTTTAGGAACTGGGACCTGCCTCGGTCGAGGATCAATTACTGGATCCTGCATCGGTCGAGGTTGAATCTGGTTCCGAATTGCTGCAATCTCAGCTTCGATTGCTGCATTCCTGGCCTGATTCTCTTCTTTTTCCTGCCTTAGCTCTTCTTTACTGAGACGTAGCTGCTCCTGCGTCTCTCTCAATTGGGCCAAAAGATCGTGATCGTCTTGTTGGGCCATCTTCGCTTCTCTTAAGCGTCGTTTGTATGTCTTTTCTGGTTCGGGATCGTAAGGAACGATTTCCTTTCCAGTGCGGGTTCTTCGCATATACCTAAGAAAGAACCTGCAAAAGTCACTCAAGTAGAGTGGTAAGACAACACGGGGCAAATGCCCCAAGAGCAAACCGTACCGGCTCGGTCTAGACCAAGTCCCCGGCAACGGCGCCAAAAACTTGTTCGCTCCGAACGGTGTGTGCAAGCTTTAAATTTATAACCCTAGACTTAAGCTTAAAACAAGGATGCGAACCCGCAGTGTACGGGTCAATCGTAGTAAAAGCAAGAAAATTCCAGGGGTCGATCACAGGGACTTAGTGAAACAAAGTCCAATACGGTATGCTAGTGTTAATGCTAACCACAAGAGCAAGTATACAATCAAAGATGAATAAGATGTCAAATAAAGCAAACATGCAATTCTAGGGATTAAAGCATCTAGTTGTGGTTCCAACTCAAGATCTATAGATAAGTGGACAAAGCTGAGATTTTTGCATGGGGAAGGTGTTTCTAAAGTGGAGTAGATCACCGGGTAAGTCTCACTACACACTAATCCCAAACCGTAACTCCTATTACCGGGTAAGTCTCAAGGAATTAAGATAAAGAACTATTGCCTCAAACTAACACACCATCTAAGGGAATAGAATCAACCTTTACCGGGTAAGTCTCAGGCTAACTCACAAAGATGGGATGTAAGCACACTCAAACCCCAATAAAGGATAAACCTTTATTACCTACACTTATGATCGTTGGTATACAAACTAAGGAATTACCGGGTAAGTCTCATCCTAAGCTTGCTTTGAACCAGAAAGGTATAATAAGAATAGGATTTGGCAAACTCTAACACATTAACTCTCAGTTAAGGATCGGATAAGCCACCTCGGTCAGCCAGTTTCCACCCCGGCCGAGATGTTCATCGACTGAACGAGATGCTTAGGGTTAAGGTTAAAGACTCGAACTTTCAGGATCCTACTGTGATTAAGATCATTCTATCATTGTTTTTCCCACAACCTTCAGCCAATCACCCTAGAATCACACAAGGAAATTAGCCACTCATCATCATAATGAAAGTATTAAATATATGGGAAGAAGGTGAATATTGGAACAAAGAAGAATTTAATGAAAACACTTCAATAACTGAATCAAATATCACACAAAAATCGTTCCTTGGATAATGATCCAACAAGACAAAACAACAAGGAAAGGAATTGAAGACAATCTTACAAAACCCTCCAAAAAGCTATAAAGCTATAGTCTTCAATCTTCCTTCAACCTTCAAAAAGGTTCTTCGAATCTCCCAAATTGGAGTAGGATGCGGCTGCTGCGCTGATAGCGTGATGTTCTAACTGTAAGCGGATGTTGGATTTGTGGAAAATCCAACCCTTTTTATAGGAAAAATAACCCTCCAAAGATAAGAAATCTTAAGAAGATATTATCCCATAAATATAGGTAAAATATATGATTCTGCATATCTCCTTCCTTCTAGAAGCTCAGCCCAAAAATATAAGATCACTTTCCAATTTTAAAAGATCTCAGCCAAGAATAAAATATTCTCGCCGCGTCCTAGGTGTTCGCCTCGGTCGAGTCGGTGTCTCTGGATCGCCTCGGTCGAGATGAATCTCTGGGCAACCGAGGTGATCATAACTGAGTGTAGAATCTCTCAAAAACTGGTCCAAAGTAAATCTTTAATCCATGGCTATGCTTCCTGAAGGATTCCTTTTTGCTCCTCAATGTAGCTTCAAATGACTCTTGACTCCTTTTGCTCCTTTTCGATGCAAAACGTACCATATTACCTGCAATTACAACGAAACTAGGTGTAGACCTCGATTCTCGCAAAGGTAGATGAAATGGTAGTAAAATCACATAATGTACATACAAACATGCAGATTATGAAAGATAAAACGTCCAAACAAACCCCAAAATATAGACTATAATTCATGCTATCAAAATACCCCATACTTAGCCCTTGCTTGTCCCTAAGCAAGTTCCTCATATAGAAATCAAGATAGAATGGATTATAAGTCAAGAAAATCAATGAAAAGTCTTTCAAAAACATTTTATGGTGTGAAACTATCATAGATCACTCTAAGAGAGTACTTTCTGGAAATTAAAAACTCAATATGATCAAAACATTTTATAAATATAGGAAAGTTGTTCATCTTTGCATAAAATCATAGAATGCATAATAAATCATAATTATCAAAATTAATCATGTATAATCCGATTTAAACCGCTAAGTCAATCAACAAGCTCAAGGTCTCAAGGGCTTCCCAAAAGAAAGGTCAAGAAACGTGTAGGGTAGGGATGTATGTAAGGTAATGTGGTGCTAGAATCCGGGAAAAGGATGAACTTCACTTTCACTTTGACTTGCAACATCTTCCACCAATAAGCTTTGCTTATTTCACATTTTTTTCTTTTTACTTTACTTTTTGGGATGCATGGACAGAGGTGCACAATAACCGAAGCCTAGGAAATCCGCAATCATCAATTTCTCGAGATGCGTCAAACCCTTGATGCACATACCATGACCCGTTAGGAATATCGCTCAATCCGACTTTGGCAAGACACAAACACCCGGCTATGTGAATGGTGCCGAGTTACTCATCTTCATGATTGACTTCCCCAAACCTATTATTGCTTTCTAACACTTTCACTTTCAGCCACTTCTCAACTTTTGACTTGCTTTCACCACTTCGCTTGCTTCCAAATTCCCGGATAGGTAAAGGGAGGCAATATGTATATGAGGGGCTAAGCATGATCAAGAAGAAGAAGAAGAAGAAGAATGAATTGCCTTGGTCTTTCCAAGAAGAACGTGAGAGAACTTATGCTGCGGTGTCAACCTTCAAATTCAACATAATTTGGATAAAAATAAAGTATTAAACATGCCAATAATTTTAAACAAAGCATTTAGCAACTTAAACATATCATAAAACATTTCAAACATATAAAGAATTTAAATCCAGTCGGTAAACAAAATCTTCACTGAGATCATATCCAGATAAGTAACACAAAAATCGTTTTCGAAAACTCTCTGTTACGCCCACCTCGGTCGAGGTGTTCTTGGTTCAACCGAGGTGAAACACCTCGTTTTGCCAGAACTGTCCCGGTCGAGGTCAAAAATTTTTTTAAAACCATTTTGTTTTTTTTTCGGTTTCGACGTTTTTCTCAGTCAAATAACCTGTAAGTATTTAGCAACTTAAACAAAGCATTTAGCAACTTAAACATATCAGAACTGTCCCCGGCAACGGCGCCAAAAACTTGTTCGCTCCGAACGGTGTGTGCAAGCTTTAAATTTATAACCCTAGACTTAAGCTTAAAACAAGGATGCGAACCCGCAGTGTACGGGTCAATCGTAGTAAAAGCAAGAAAATTCCAGGGGTCGATCACAGGGACTTAGTGAAACAAAGTCCAATACGGTATGCTAGTGTTAATGCTAACCACAAGAGCAAGTATACAATCAAAGATGAATAAGATGTCAAATAAAGCAAACATGCAATTCTAGGGATTAAAGCATCTAGTTGTGGTTCCAACTCAAGATCTATAGATAAGTGGACAAAGCTGAGATTTTTGCATGGGGAAGGTGTTTCTAAAGTGGAGTAGATCACCGGGTAAGTCTCACTACACACTAATCCCAAACCGTAACTCCTATTACCGGGTAAGTCTCAAGGAATTAAGATAAAGAACTATTGCCTCAAACTAACACACCATCTAAGGGAATAGAATCAACCTTTACCGGGTAAGTCTCAGGCTAACTCACAAAGATGGGATGGAAGCACACTCAAACCCCAATAAAGGACAAGCCTTTATTACCTACACTTATGATCATTGGTATACAAACTAAGGAATTACCGGGTAAGTCTCATCCTAAGCTTGCTTTGAACCAGAAAGGTATAATAAGAATAGGATTTGGCAAACTCTAACACATTAACTCTCAGTTAAGGATCGGATAAGCCACCTCGGTCAGACGAATTCCACCCCGGCCGAGATGTTCATCGACCGAACGAGATGCTTAGGGTTAAGGTTAAAGACTCGAACTTTCAGGATCCTACTGTGATTAAGATCATTCTATCATTGTTTTTCCCACAACCTTCAGCCAATCACCCTAGAATCACACAAGGAAATTAGCCACTCATCATCATTATGAAAGTATTAAATATATGGGAAGAAGGTGAATATTTGAACAAAGAAGAATTTAATGAAAACACTTCAATAACTGAATCAAATATCACACAAAAATCGTTCCTTGGATAATGATCCAATAAGACAAGACAACAAGGAAAGGAATTGAAGACAATCTTACAAAACCCTCCAAAAAGCTATAAAGCTATAGTCTTCAATCTTCCTTCAACCTTCAAAAAGGTTCTTCGAATCTCCCAAATTGGAGTAGGATGCGGCTGCTGCGCTTGTAAACCCTGATCGGTGGTATAGCGTGATTTTGCGCTGATAGCGGGATGTTGAAATTGTAGAAAATCAACCCTTTTTATAGGAAAAATAAACCTCCAAAGATAATAAATCTTAAGAAGATATTATCCCATAAATATAGGTAAAATATATGATTCTGCATATCTCCTTCCTTCTAGAAGCTCAGCCCAAAAATATAGGATCACTTTCCAATTTTAAAAGATCTCAGCCAAGAATAAAATATTCTCGCCGCGTCCTAGGTGTTCGCCTCGGTCGAGTCGGTGTCTCTGGATCGCCTCGGTCGAGATGAATCTCTGGGCAACCGAGGTGATCATAACTGAGTGTAGAATCTCTCAAAACTGGTCCAAAGTAAATCTTTAATCCATGGCTATGCTTCCTGAAGGATTCCTTTTTGCTCCTCAATGTAGCTCCAAATGACTCTTGACTCCTTTTGCTCCTTTTCGATGCAAAACGTACCATATTACCTGCAATTACAACGAAACTAGGTGTAGACCTCGATTCTCGCAAAGGTAGATGAAATGGTAGTAAAATCACATAATGTACATACAAACATGCAGATTATGAAAGATAAAACGTCCAAACAAACCCCAAAATATAGACTATAATTCATGCTATCACTCCCCATCCTCTGATGAAGGGTTTCTTCACTCCATTGCAACACCTTCATTACCTCTACGCTCTTCGTCTTCTTCCTCTTCTCATCTTTGCTTCTTCTTGATCTTGTGAGAGAGTTTTGATAGTTTTGAGTGTGGCTTTGTCTTTGGATGACCTTGCTGATGTTGTTATGTGTTGTTGTTGATGTGTTGAAGTAGTGAGGGGTGTGGATACTCCATAGTTGCAGCCTAGGGTGGAGTAGTAAGTCCTTTCTCTTCTTCTCTCTTATTTCCTTCTCCTTTTTTCCTTCTTCTTCTTTCTAGCCTTGGATCACAAGTTGGACTTTTGATTGGATCCTTCCTGGATGTTATGATGATCATATGTGTGTATATTATGCATATGTGTTGTTGTGATGTGTTGAAGACGTGAAGAGAATCGAGAAAGGATTCGAAGAGAAGTCGGGACCAACTCTCTGCACAGTTGGCCACCCCTGCGCCTTATCTGAGCCGCACCTGCGCCTGGTGTGGAGCCGCCCTTGCGCCTCTGGTGAGCCGCCCCTGCGCCTCACTGGGCTGGCTGATGTGTTCTTGCTTATGTTGGTGCATACCTTGTTGGTATGTCTTCCATCCTTCCTTTCCTTTGACCTTGGCTTAGTTGATAGCTAGGTTAGGGTGGTTAGGATGAGTTGTATGATAGAGATGTGCCTTAGGCACTTGTGTTGATGTTGAGAGTATGCTATAGGCCTATGTGAGCTTGTGTTGACCTTTAGGTTGTAGGTTGGTTTTGGTTATGGAAACAAGTCTCCTAACCCCTTTCAGGTTGTGAAGTGGTGTGCCTTGCTCTTGCAGGCGTTGGTTTCTTCCTCGAGGGGAAGTTGTGACGTGGTAGAGGATACGAGTGTATTAGGTAAGTCCATAGGACTTACTTTGGTGCAGTTTTGGATTGTATGATTGTAATGGCTGTGTGTGTTCATATGGTTGTGCATTTATAACTTAAACCAGACTAGGACGACCATTCATTACATTTATATGGCCCAAGTGTATTATAACGGGCGGTAACCATCAGTCTCCGCCTGCGGGTTAGGAGAACGTGCCCTGAAGATGATCTCACAGGAGGGGACGAGTGACGGTCACCCCCATGCATGACTCTTGTGTTATGTTTGATGGGGCGGGGTTCTTGAGGCTCCTCATGTTACAAAAGAAGTTGAATTAGTAATGGTAGAACGTAAATAAAGATAATAAATGAATGTGTGTGGCATTTTATGTATGAGATGTTGTATTGTGTTTGTGCTATTACTATCATGCTTATCTACTGTTGTAGCTAACGGTGTATACCTTGTTGTAGTTGATCTGCAGGTTAGGAAGACTGAAGAGTGAGCCAGATGGTACGACCAGCAGAGGACTTCTGTACATTAGGATGCGTGCGTTGGGGATCATTTGTACCAGTTAATGTTGGTGTTATGGTTTTTTACTCGGCTTTGAGTTCGTAAACTCTTTTGTTGTATCATACAGCTTTTATGTATTTGTTTTTAGTCTACTTGTGCCTTGCTGTAAGATCTAGTGAACTTGTTGTCAGGCTAGGGTCAGGATCCATTGTGAGATCCTAGCCCAATGTAGCATTCCGAGTCCCGCGGATTTGGGGTGTTACAAAGTTGGTATCGGAGCCTTAGGTTGACAATAATGGCACTTGCTATCTGGATTAAAGGTAGAGTGGATAAATAAACGGAACCCACATGGGGTCTAACATTTTAAAGAGTTTGGTTTTTAAAGTGAGTACATATTTTTTTGGGATAGTGTGTACAAAAGTTGTCACCCATTTGATGATCTCGACAGTATAGATATATCTATATAGATACCTTTGATTTGATGATATGTGTGCATCTATTATTAAGTATTATATATATCTATACATATGGCCTATATAGAGCCTTATACGTTAGGTGTGCATACCCCGCAGATGGCTCGGACTAGAGTTACTGTTGTAGGCAGAGGTAGAGGTAGACCACCTCTTCCTCTAGGAGAGAGGAGGCAGGGACCAGCTCCCGCTGCAGATCCACTAGTGGTGGAGGAGGCTCATGAGGAGGTTGCTGAGAGTTTTGTTCTAGCCACGAGGAGTGGTGGGTCCAGGAGACAGCAGACCCATTCAGGCTAGTCTAACAGTTCAGACCGTATCTCCATGGGTGGATCTGAGTTTCAGAGAGTATCTTAGGCAGTTTGAGGAGGCCATCAGAGCCAGTCGACGAGCCCAGACTTACCAAGGAAGGAGGGATTATCTGAGGAGTTCCATGGAGCTACACAGGTGCCAGCTGCACCAGTTCGTGTAGCTGAGCCAGCTCGAGTTGTGGAGGAGACTAAAGGGCCTCGACTAGATACTTGGTTGAAGGCATTCCACCAGTAGAGAGTACCACAATTCTCTGGGGAGATCGGCCTAGAGATTGAGGTGTGGATTGGGCATGTAGACCAGCTTTAGAGTCTATTCGTTGCCTAGAGGACAGGCGGATAGAGCTAGTACAGTCTCTATTCCCTGACCTGGCACATCAGTGGTCGAGGACAGTTAGAGCACGAGTCACCACATATGAGAAGATAAGGACTCTGCTGAGGGAGCAGTTATTCCCTGCCTCACTGAGGAGGGAGAAGCTGCAGGATTTTGTGGAAGCGGGCTTTGAGTACGTACCCATTACAGTTGCCATTCGCCGCTTCCGGACTGAGTTAGCGTTGTTGGGTCCACCTGAACCTTCTGAGGACCAGCACGTATACCTATTCTTCCAACGTCTGAGGGAGAGTACGCGTTCTTATATGGCGGGATTTCGTTATGACTCATTGGCAGACTATCAGGATCGGGCCTCTGCTTATGAGAGAGAGAGGGCTAGCTAGAGGTGGACTTCTCAGACCGGACGGTCTGAGAAAAGATAGCGTACAGCACCGACTGGTGTAGGAGCATCTTGATTTGGGCGAGGTCAGACTCAGGGCCGCTCAAGTATTCTAGTGTCTACACAGACTACTGATAGAGGCCGGTAGTGTTACAACTGTGGGGCTTATGGACATATAAGGGCTTATTGCCCTAGAGCACCATTGACTTGTTTCTCGTGCGGGAAGTCAGGACATATAGCTACATTATGCCGTCAGGGCAAGGCGTCATCACAGAAGGGTTTTTCCCCTCTAGGTGCAATAGGAGGTGGGCAGAGACCGCCTCAGCATCAGGGACAATAGAGGGTTCCAGGGACACCAGCTACTCAAGGTTCAACTCCTAGACCGAGTAGGGGTAGAGGTAGAGAGGCTAGCACTAGTGATGCACGAGGGGTTCGAGGCCGTGCTTTTGAGTTGAGGAGTGTTGAGGAGCCACCTGCACTAGCTGCTACAAGTACCATGCTGTTACATGGTTTACTTCTTGGAGTTTTATTTGATAGGGTGCTACGCATTCATTTATTTCTGCTTCTTGTGTTGAGCGTTTGAGTTTGTCTACCATAGAGGGGGCACCCTTTACTATAGGGTTACCTAATGGTAGTAAGGTCAGAGCTACCCAGGAGATACGTAGTTGTCCCCTACGTTTAGGGACCCGTGTACTACTTGGTGACTTCTTAGTCATGCAGTTGATGCATGAAGAAGTCATATTAGGTATGGATTGGATGCGTATACACCGTGCGGTTTTAGATGTGGGTAAGAGGACCGTTACAGTCTCTACTGACTTAGGACCGATAGAGGTCTACCGGGGTTGGGACCTTAGGAAGACAAGATCTGTCATCAGTGTTGTACGAGCAGCTAGACTGATTGCACATGGATGTGATGCCTTCCGGTGCTACGCCATGACGGATGGAGAGAGTCCAGATTTGGAGGACATACTAGTGGTTTGTGAGTTTACAAACGTATTTGAAGAACTATCTAGCTTGCCACTTCAGAGAAGCGTAGAATTCAGCATTTATTTAGAGCCTGGCACGAGACCCATCTCGAAGGCCCCATACCGTATGGAACCTATCGAGATGTTGGAACTAAAGAAGCAACTCGAGGAGTTGGCTGATAAGGGCTTCATACGCCCTAGCGTTTCACCCTGGGGTGCACCGGTCCTCTTCGTGCGGAAGAAGGACGGATCGTTGAGACTGTGTATAGATTACAAAGAGTTGAACAAGGTGACCATCAAGAACAAGTATCCCCTACCTCGTATTGATGATCTACCTGATCAGCTACAAGGAGCGACAGTTTTCTCCAGGATTGACTTGCGTTCTGGGTATCGCCACCTAAGGGTGAGAGAGGAGGATGTGCACAGGACGGCATTTCGTACTCGTTATGGACACTACGAGTTTGTAGTGATTCCATTTGGGCTTACGAATGCTTCAAAGTATTTATGGAGTTGAAGAACAGCATCTTCATCGACTTCCAGGATCAGTTTGTGGTGGTTTTCATTGATGACATTATGGTATACTCTCGTAGCAGAGAGGAGCATGCGGGACACCTGAGGACGGTATTACAGATTTTGAGGGATAGAGAGATGTATGCCAAGCTCTCTAACTGCGTGTTTTGGATGTCTGAGGTTGCTTTCCTTGGACATATTGTCTCCGCCGATGGGATCATGGTTGACCCGACGAAGATCGAGTCTGTTGCCGCATGGACGACACCGACGAACGTCAAAGAAGTGCGTAGCTTTCTTGCCTTAGCCGGTTATTACAGAAGCTTTGTGGAGGGATTTTCTGTGATTGCCCGCCCATTGACTAGTCTTTTGAGGAAGAATACTAGATTTGTATGGACGGACCAGTGTGCTCAGAGTTTTGAGGAGTTGAAGAGGCATTTGACTTCTGCTCCTGTCTTGGCACAACCAGAGGGTTCTAAGGATTTTGTGGTCTACAGTGACGCATCCAAGCTAGGCTTGGGATGTGTGTTGATGCAGAGGGGTAGAGTGATTGCATATGCGTCTAGATAGTTGAAGAAGTATGAGGAGAACTACCCGACTCATGATCTGGAGATAGCAGCGGTAGTTCACGCTTTGAAGATCTGGAGACATTACTTGTATGGTACTACATGTCAGATCTTCATAGACCATAAGAGTCTGAAGTATATTTTCACGCAACGGGAATTGAATAACCGCCAGCGTAGATGGCTTGAATTGATCAAGGACTTTGACCTTGAAATTTTGTATCATCCTGGCAAGGCAAATGTGGTAGCTAGCGCCGTGAGCGGGAAGACGCCTCGAGTAAGGCGATTGCCAAACTTACTGTACAACCCCAACTTTAGAGGGATTTAGCCTGGCTAGAGATAGATATCCAGTTTCCTGATGAGGATGCCCAGTTGTTTACCTTAGAGGTTCTACCTGGTCTGTTAGATGAGATCCAACAGAAGTAGGGGACCTGCTTGACCTTGGCGAGGATCAGAGATAGGATGTCTCGTGGAGAGGCACCCCAGTTGACTATTGGGGCAGATGGAGTTATGAGGCGACATGATCGTATCTGCGTTCTTGCAGATACAGAGCTGAGATAGCGGATTTTACAGGAGGCTCACTGTACACCTTACTCAATACACCCTGGTACGAGTAAGATGTACCATGATGTGAGACGTTCATTTTGGTGGGGAGGCCTGAAGCCCGATGTAGCTAGATTTGTGGCTCAGTGTGCGACTTGTCAACAGGTCAAGATAGAGCATTTCAAACCTGGAGGTGAGCTCCATCCACTACTAGTACCACAGTGGAAGTGGGAGAATGTCTCCATGGATTTTGTGACCGGATTGAGGACCAGCAGGAGCTTTGATACCATTTGGGTAATTGTTGATAGACTGACGAAGACGGCATGTTTCATCCCTATTAGAGAGACGTGGCCCGTGAGAAGATTAGTTGAGGAGTACACTAGACAAGTAGTGAGACTCGATGGAGTACCGAGAACGATCGTTTCTGATCTTGATGGACGATTCACATCGAGATTCTGGCAGCAGATTCAGACTGCTTTGGGGACGAGTCTACACTTCACGAATGCATTTCACCCCCAGACAGATGGTCAGTCAGAGAGGACCATCCAAACCCTACAAGACATGTTGCGAGCCTGTGTGTTGTATTGGGGACAAGGATGGTCTGATTACCTTCCACTCGTTGAGTTCTCATACAACAACAGCTGGCATGCATCTATAGGGATGGCTCCTTATGGGGCATTGTATGGATGTAGATGCCGTACACCGTTATGCTGGGACGAGCCTAACAGTATCAGTGGGGTATCTCTAGAGTAGATTCAGGATGATATGGCTCGAGTAGCACTTATTGGAGAGAGGATGTTGGCTGCACAGAGTCGCCAAATGTCGTATGGGGACAAGAGGCGTCGACCTCTAGAGTTCAGGGTAGGAGCTCATGTCTGGTTGAGAGTATCTCCGACGCGAGGCGTCAGACGTTTTGGCATAAAGGGGAAGTTGAGTCCCCGATATGTAGGCCCTTTTGAGATCCTAGATAGAGTTGCGCGAGCGGCTTACAAATTAGCTTTGCCTCCGAAGTTAGAGGGTGTTCACCCCGTGTTTCATGTGTCTCAGCTGCGGGAATACATAACAGATCCGAGGAACATCGTGAGTTATGATGAGCTAGTGGTTGAGCCGGACAATACGTTTGCAAAGCACCCTATTGCAGTCCTAGAGCGAGGTGTGAGACGCCTACGTTCGAAGGACATTTCTATGTTGAGGATACAGTGGTCTAGACGAGGACCAGATGAGGCTACCTAGGAGACAGAGGATAGTATCTAGAGGAACTATCCAGAGTTTTATCCAGAGTTAGAGGCACCAGCAGAATCCACGAGTAGATCTTAGTGCCTTCTTGGTAAGTGCTTGTATGTTATGTGCTTATATGATATGCTATGTTTCCGTGCTAGTTGTGTGTGCATATGATCTGTTAGATCCTGTTTGCTAGCAAGAGATAGGTATAGCTGGAGATGGTTCTTTCCTCCATTCTATGGTGTATGTGTTAGGATTAGCAGGAGACGGTTCTTTCCTACATGCTATCTTTGATGGACATAGTGTGAGTGGAGATGGTTTTCCTCCACATAGTAGTGTTATGTGTACGCGGTGGCTAGAGACGGTTTTCCTCCATGCCAGTGTGTTGTGGTTAGTGTTTGGCTAGAGATGATCTTCCTCTAGCCCTTGTGTAGATTTGGGATGCTGGAGTTGCGATACCTCCATGTTGTGTTGAGGATATAGAATGTTATAGGTTTTGACCTGACGTTTTGAGGAGAGAGTTTACCTCAGCCTTTGGGTCCAAGAGACTTTGGGTTTTTGCAAGTTTCCGGACGAAAGTTGTTTTAAGGGGGTGAGATGTAAGAGCCTAAGCCTTTGGAGCCAAGGGACCTTGCTGAGCCTTAGATGAGTTAGCCTTGACATTGTCAGCCACCCCAGCGGACCCTGCTAGCCGCACCTGCGCCCAAGGTGAGCCGCCCCTGCGCCTTAGTCGGTCCTCCCCTGCGGTTTTGTGCGGCTGCAACCACCATTGTTGACTTCTGACCTTGCTTTTGGGAGAGCTTCATATATAAGCCTCCCCATCCTCTGATGAAGGGTTTCTTCACTTCATTGCAGCTCCATCATCACCTTTACTCTCTTCTTCTTCTTCCTCTTCTCATCTTTACTTCTTCTTGATCTTGTGAGAGAGTTTTGAGTGTGGCTTTGGCTTTGGATGACCTTGCTGATGTTGCTGTGTGTTGTTGTTGATGTGTTGAAGTGGTGAGGGGTGTGGATACTACATAGTTGCAGCCTAGGGTGGAGTGGTAAGTCCTTTCTCTTCTTCTCTCTTCTTTCCTTCTCCTTGTTTCCTTCTTCTTCTTTCAAGTCTAGGATCACAAGTTGGACTTGTGATTGAATCCTTCCTGGATTTTATGATGATCATATGTGTGTATATTATGCATATGTGTTGCTGTGATGTGTTGAAGACGTGAAGAGAATCGAGAAATGAGTCAAAGAGAAGTCAAGACCAACTCTTTGCACAGTTGCCCGCCTTTGCGCCTAACCTGAGCCGCACCAGCGCCTGGTGTGGAGCCGCCGTTGCGCCTCTAGTGAGCCGCCCCTGTGCCTCACTGGGCTGGCTGATGTGTTTTTGCTTCTGTTGGTGCATACCTTGTCGGTATGTCTTCCTCCCTTCTTTTTCTTTGACCTTGGCTTAGCTGATAGCTAGATTAGGGTGGTTAGGATGAGTTGTATGTTAGAGATGTGCCTTAGGCACTTGTGTTGATGTTGAGAGTATGCTATAGGCCTATGTGAGCTTGTGTTGACCTTTAGGTTGTAGGTTGGTTCTGGTTATGGAGACGAGTCTCCTAACCCCTTTCAGGTTGTGATGTGGTGTGCCTTGCTCTTGCAGGTGTTGGTTTCTTCCTCGAGGGAAAGTTGTGACGTGGTAGAGGATACGAGTGTATCAAGTAAGTCCATAGGACTTACTTAGCGTGCAGTTGTGGATTTTATGATTTTAATGATTGTGTGTGTTCATATGGTTGTGCATTTATAACTTAAACCGGACTAGGACGACCATTCATTACATTTATATGGCCCAAGTGTATTATAACGGGCGGTAACCACCGGTCTCCGCTTGCGGGTTAGGAGGAGGTGCCCTGAATATGATCTCACGGGAGGGGACGAGTGACGGTCACCCCATGCAAAACTCCTGTATTAAGTTGGATGCGGCGGGGTTCTTGAGGTTCCTCGTGTTATAAAAGAAGTTGAATTAGTAATGATATAACGTAATTAAAGATAATAAATGAATGTGTGTGGCATTGCATGTATGAGATGTTGTATTGTGTTTGTGCTATTACTATCATGCTTATCTACTATTGTAGCTAACGGTGTATACCGTGTTGTAGATGATCTGCAAGTTAGGAAGACTGCAGAGTAAGCCAGATGGTGTGACCAGCCGAGGACTTTTAAACATTAGGATACGTGGGTTGGGGATATTTTGTACTAGTTGATGTTGTTGTAATGGTTTTGTACTCGGCTTTGAGTTTGTAAACTCTTTTGTTGTATCATACAGCTTTTATGTATTTGTTTTTACTCTACTTGTGCCTTGTTGTAAGATCGAGTGAACTTGTTGTCAGGCTAGGGTCAGGATCCATTGTGAGATCCTAGCCCAATGTAGCATTCCGAGTCCCGCGGATTCAGGTTGTTACAATTAGGGTAGTTTTTAGAGTCTTTTTCTTGCATTAGTGTCGGTTTATGCTACTAACTCCTTGGACCAGTAGAAGAAGATCAAAAGAAGCTAAAGAAGGAGTTATAAGCACTTAAGAGTGAAGATCGATCACGAAGCAAAGCTTTTATTGCCTCACCGCCCCAGCGGGTCCTTGCAGCCGCCCATGCGGATGACGTTTTCCACTGGAGCGCTCCCTGCTCCTTCACCAACGCCAACCATGAAGCGTGTCACCGCCCCTGCGCCACTCCTTGGCGCCCCTGCGGTGACCTGCCCTGAAGAAATGAAGACTAGCTCCCCTGCGTCTCCCACTGCGCCCTTGCCTGCGCCTCAACATGGGAGCTGGAAGACGAAGCGGCTGTGTCACCACCACTGCGCCGACATAGGGACGCACCGGCGGCTTGGCATTAGAAACGTTAGGAAGGCGAAAGGTCAGACGTTGAAGTGCATTGAAGATCCGCCCCAGGGGAATTGTGTAGCCGCCCCAGCGGCTCTGAAGAAGATCAACCGATTTTGCGGTTCCTGAAGGCCGCCCCTGCGGTTTAACGCCATAAGCTTTACTCCGGCTGTTTACACAACCTTTATGGAATTTAAGGGGGCTGTTTTGGGCCGGCCATTTACTCCTATTTAGTGTCTTTTGTAGTATAAATAGTCCTTAGTTGATTGCTAGAATCATCCATCTTATCATCTTGTTAATCATCAAATTATCCACTTAGATTGTCTTGCTACCTTGTATGAGTTGCTAACTCCCTTGCTACATTGGGTTGGTTTGAAGCTTCTTTGTTACTTTTGTTGTAAATACATAATAATATAAGTTTTCATTCAGTAATACTTTCATTACTTTGTGTTTCCCTGATCTCCATTGTCTAATTGCATGTTTACTATTGGTTGAGATTGATCACCTTAGGTTCTAAAGTGCATATAAACAACTAGGATTAATAGGTTCCAGATTCGGGTCTTTAATCTAGTAGCAACCTTAAGTAATAACGGGTTGTGATTACTTAAAGAAAAGGAACACAAATATAAAGATAAGTTTAACGGTTTTAATCTTCTCTTCATATCCCTTAGTCTTTGTTTGGAAGCTAACTTGTTATTTGTTCTTGTAGGTTTACGGAACTTTAACCTGTTAAGTTGTGTTGATGCCGGTTGACTCAACACATATATACGATCGAGATGGGAGATTACTTGAAAACTTGTAAAAGGAACTCACCAAAGTAGCAATTGCATGCTTAGAATCAACCTAGTGTAGATTCATCCATTATTGTCTTACTTGTCGCATTAATCATTTTCATAAGTTTTTGTGCATCAATTCAACCAAACCCCCCCTCTTTGTGTCACTTGTCATTATAATCGATAATTGCATCTAACACACCTTAACTCTCTTGGGTTCGACCCTTACTTAATCATTATACTTGTTCTTAGTGCTAAGTCGGGATTTACTTTTGATTGGGTATAGACGACCACAGAAATACCTTCGGTCAAGCCTCCTCTACCACTGGTTGATCTGCAGCGGGAGTTGGTCCCTGTCCTATCCCTCATGGAGGAAGAGGAGGTCTACTCTACCTCTTCCTACATCAGTAGTAGCTCTAGTGCGGGCCATCTGCGGGCTATGTACACCTAACGTATAAGGCTCTATATAGGCCATATGTATAGATATATATATAATACCTAATACTACATGCATACACATTAGAAGATATAAGATATCTATATCTATATCTATATCTATATCTATATCTATATATATATATATACTGTCGAGATCCTCAAATGGGTGACGTCTTCTGTATGCACCAACAGAAGCAAGGCCAAAGGAAAGGAACGAAGGAAGGAAGACATACCAACAAGGTATGCACCAACAGAAGCAAGGAACACAAGGCTGACCTAGTGAGGCACAGGGGCGGCTCACACCAGGCACAGAGGCGGTCCACAACAGGCGCAAGGGTGGCTTGGTTCAGGCACAAGGGCGGCCAACTGTGAAGAGAGTTGGTCCCGACTTCTCTTCGATCCCTTTCTCGTTGCTCTTCACTTCTTCAACACACCACAGTAAAACATAAACATATATACACATATATGATCATCAATCCATCCAAGAAAAGATCCACACAAGCTTAGCTTGTGATCCAAAGCTAGAAGAGGAAGAAAGATGCAAAGAAGAACAAAGAAGGAAGATGGAAGATGAAGAGCTTACCACAACAATCCTATGCAGTGACTAGGAGCGTCTAACACACCTCACCACCTCAATATAACAGCAATAACACTCAGCAACAAGCTCCGGATCAGCCACAACCAAAACCAACACCAAACTCTCAAGAACTCTCTCACAAGATCAATAAAGAACAAAGAGGAGAAGAGGAAGGAGTAGAAGAACGTAAAGGAGATGAAGGAGCTGGAATAAAGTGAGGAAACCCTTCATCAGAAGGTTGGGAAGCTTATATAGGAAGCTACCCAAAATCAATGTCAAGAGTTAAACAAAGGTGGCAGCAGCCGCACAAAACCGCAGGGACGGATCAACTAAGGTGCAGGGGCGGTTCACCTGTGGCGCAGGGGTGGCTCACAGGGTCCACTGGGGCGGCTGACAGTGTCAAGGCAAGCTCAGCTAAGGCTCAGCAGCAATTTTCTAGATTATCGAACTTTTGAGCTTGTTTATTCACGGGATCTGTAGAGTTTCGAGAAATTCACTATCCACCAAATCGCACATACAGAGCGGTCGATTGGGAAACCCATATAGCCAAGATCCTGAAGCTTGAAATTCGATGACCCACGATGTAGGAAGACCGGTTGTCTGAGAAATGTCCAAATCCTCCTAAAGTATTTCTTCCTTTGCAATTGAGGAGCTCTTAACAGATTTCTTTCTGGGAGCTTGAGTAGCGGATTTCTTGCTTTTGGGGGCCATGGGTGATGTTTGAGAGAGAAAACTAGGGGTTTTGAAAAAGGGTTTTCTTGAAAGAGAAGAATGAAAAAGATAGGAAAAACTGGTCCTTCTAAACGAATGCAAATAATAACAAGATCTTGAGAAAGTCAAGCCTTTTAAAGACCACAGATGATTCCAAAAAAAGCTCAACAAATATTTTTCAATTCCTAAACAAAAGAAACCATAAAAACAATGTAAGAATGAAAATATCTAAAAGATATTAATTCTTAAATAGATCCGTAACTTAATTGACCCTTTGAAACATGTTTCAAGGCCCTTGAATTGCCTTTCAAGGCCCTTGAAAACATTAATTGGGTTGCATACGTAGGAACAAATAAAATGATTTACTCCCCCTACGTTAATGCTTCCTTTTTCAACATACCAAGATCTAATCTAATAAAATTAAATTGTTTCTCAAGAAGAGGCTTGGTAAAGATATCTACAAGCTCCAAGTTAGTAGATGTAAAAGAGAACAAAACATCACCTTTCTCAACATGATCACGTATGAAGTGATGCCTTACATCAATATGCTTAGTCCTAGAATGCTGCACAAGATTTTTGTTATAGAAATAGCACTAGTATTATCATAGTTTATGGGAATACCTTTCAAGTTAAAGCCAAGATCACGAAGTTGTTTAGCAATCCATAGAATTTGTGCACAACAGGCTCCCGCAGCTATATACTCAACCCTAATCAGTTGGAGTGCCAACTGACTAGGGATGACCCTAAGAATTGACAACATCCAAAAGTGCTTTTCCTATCGACCTTATAACCTGCAAAATCGGAATCTGAATAGCCAACAAGGTGAAACAAGCATTGACGTGGGTACCATAACCCTAGATCCTTAGTTCCATTGAGATACCGAAAAATTCTTTTCACAGCTATCAAGTGTGACTCTTTAGGATCAACTTTAAATCTTGCATACATGCACACGCTAAACATAATGTCAGGTCGACTAGTAATTAAATACAACAATGAACCGATCATACCTCGATACTCCTTTTGTACTACAGTTTTGCCATCCTTGTCATGGTCAAGCAAAAGTGGTGAACTCATAGGAGTCTTTGCGACCTTAGATTGATCCATTTTGTACTTCTTAAGCAAGTCCTTAGTATACTTACTTTGATTGAGAAAAAATCCTTTCTTTGCTTGTGTAACTTGAAGTCCAAGAAAGAAATTTTGCTCACCCATTAAGCTCATGTCAAATTCCTTGCACGTAATATCTGAAAATTCCTTGCAAAGGGAATCATTAGTAGCACCGAATAATATATCATCAACATAGATTGGTACTACTAATATATCGTTGCCTCTGGTTTTGATAAATAAAGTCTTATCAATCAGACCTCTTTTGAATTTGTTTTCAAGTATATATTTGGACAATCTTTCATACCAAGCTCGAGGAGCTTGCTTAAGACCATACAGAGCTTTGTCCAATTTAAAAACGTGATCCGGAAATTCATCATTTTCAAAACCAAGAGGTTGAGCAACGTAGACTTCTTCTTCCAAGAAGCCATTTAGAAAAACATATGATACATCAATTTGAAAAAGTGTTATGCTCATAAAGATGCAAATGCAGGTAGCATACGTATGGCTTCTAACCTGGCAACCGGAGTAAAGGGCTCCTCATAATCAATACCTTCTTCTTGGTTATAGCCTTGTGCTACAAGTCATAATTTATTTCGTATGACTTTGCCAGTTTCATCCAACTTATTTCAAAAACCCATTTCGTGCCGATGACATATTGATGCTTTGGTCATGAAGTAAGAGTCCAAACCTTATTTCTCTCAATCTCATTTAGTTCGTTTTGCATAGCAATGATCCAATCGGGTTCTTGAAGAGCTTGAACATAATTCTTTGGCTCAATAAGAGACACAAACGCGGAGAAAGCACATAGCTTATTCACTTTAGATCGAGTTTGAGGAGTTAAGTGAAGGCGACCTTGTCCTTCTCTTCAACTCAAGGTTGCGACTCTTCCCCGGAAAGCTAAAGTCAAGATGGACGGGGCCTTATGTGGTGAAGAAGATCTTTCCCCATGGAGCGGTTGAGATAGGAGGGGAGCATTGTGGAGACTTTAAGGTGAATGGGCACCGTTTGAAGAAGTATATCCCGGGAGCTCCGGTGGACATGATTGCCCCACTTCACCTTGAGTGAGACGCCCCCGAGTTTGGTCAAGCTAATGACCTTAAAGAAGCGCTTGATGGGAGGCAACCCATTGGTAATTGTTTTTCCCTTTTTCGTTTTTGTCTTTGTTTTGACTTGTGTATTTTTGTGTGTTTGGTGTGCTTTGTGTGTGTGATAGAATTTTGGTAGCATGGAAGCCTTGCATGGCATGTGGATAATGTAGATGAGTCCCTCATCAATTATGGATGGAGCGGACGCGGAACTTGGACGGCTAGCGGTGCCTAGCGCGGGTCCCGACGCCATGATGAACATTTTGAGCTCTCTACCATTGTTGATAAGATGATCCACCATCAATCCACTTGAGTAATCCCAAATACCGAAACAAACCATTTTTACATTGTGAGAACCCTCTTTCACTCTTCTTTACTTGAATGCCACATTGGGGACAGTGTGTTTCTGAGTATGGGGCGGGGTTTGCATGATCTTTTGCATGATTAGCATCTAGGGTAGTTTCTTTTAGTCACATGCTTCATTATGTCTTTCATTGTACATACACATTTTTCGAAAAATTCAAAAAATCATAAAATTTTAAAAATTTTATTGCTTCTAAGCTTGGGAATGACCCTTATGATGAGATTGTTGTGTGGATTGGCTATGGATGGCTTTATGTGTTGAATAGATGAATGCATATGTGGACTTGAAGTACTTATCTTGAATCCCATGAATGGATTGTGGTCATGATGTTTGTCTTGATCGGATTGAGTATTGAAAGTCGAAATTACATGCTAGTTCTTGCACATCATCTAGGGGTGATTAAGGCAATTCATCTTTCTCTACTTCTCATCTTGATCATGATGTTTGAGCACCTCAATTGATATAAATTTGACCTCTTTTGACCCATCCGGGAATAGGAGCATGCTAGTGTGTTGATGTGTGTGAAAAGCAAGTGTGGGGTGAAGTTGTTGATGGATGAATGTTATGAATGAAGTGTTGAATTTGTTGTGAAAAGTGTAGACAAAAATATAGGTTTAGGGACGTTGGTTTAAATGACGAGTAACTCGGCACCATTCACATAATCGGGTGTTTGTGCCTTGCCAAAGTCAAATAAACCGATAGTCCTAGCGAGCTTTGGTATGTGTGCCCGGTGTGGATGCACCTCGAAAAATAAAAAAGCCCGAGGACGGCTAATCACCAAGGTTTCGGCTTTTGTACACCGATGCCATTGTCTCAAAAATAAGTGAAAGAAAAAGAAAAGAAAAGAAAGAAAAAAATGGAGAAAATATACACTTGTGGGAAGTTGATAAAAATGTGAAGTTGTGAAGTTAGTTTCATTCCCGGATTAGCATCACATAGCCTAGAAAAATTCCCACCTAATCACAACGTTTCTTGGCCTTTTATTTCACAAGCCCTTGTGACCTATTTGCATGTGCGTAAGACGTAGTGATCTAGATTGAATATGCTCATGATCATCTTGATTTTTTCATTTTTACATTTCATGCATGCCTTCGAGTTAAGTATGATTGTCTTTCCATGCCTTCACTTATTTGACACATGATTGCTTGTCCAATGCCATGAACATGACTATGAAGGTGATCCAATATTAGAAGCACAACTCCAAAAAGATTTTGTTGTTTTTCTGCATGCATAAATCATGTCATCTCTTAGTCTATAGTTGGGCTTGCTCAGGGACGAGCAAACCTTAAGTATGGGGTATTTTTGATAACACGATTTATGACTTAGGTTTAGGCACTCATTTAGATAGATTTTCCGCTCATTCATGCAAGGTTTAGCACTAGTTCACGACGTTAGCACCCAATTCATGTATTTTGTCGAGATAGACGTCTACACGGACTTTTGCATTGCTTTGTACGTATTTTGGGAGATTTACGAGCTTAATCGATACATTTGAGGATCGTTCCTCGAGATGACACACCTTTGGACTCATTGGGATGCAAATTAGGAGCTAAGGAGGACACTTGGGACCTTGTTGGTGCATGCCATGCACCAAATCGTAGCTTAATGATCCAAAACAAGTTGAGGCACCAAAACCACGGTCACTAGGACTTCCACGGGCGTGGAATTGGACCGTGGTTTTTGCCAGATGGTTGTGACAGCTGTGCCACGATCTTCATGGCCGACTCTTGCAAATTTGTAGGATAAATAGGTGGTCCTGCAAGGCTGAAAAGGGAATCCACTCTCACTACCATTCTCTCCCACACTCTTAACAACTTTTTGAGATTGCATTGGATCTACTCTTGGAGGAGAAGAAAAGTTCCATTGGAGAAGAAGAGAAGAGCAGAACACTATTAGTCTTTGATAGATTTTAGAGTGACGATTTTCGGAAACGTTTTCTAGGGTTGTAAGAATCGATTGAACCTTCTTTTGAAGGGTTGTAAGTCTTTCTTAAACTCATATTCAGCTTGTTTCTCTTTGTTCTACTTGTTCATCTCTTTCTCTTCATTATCTTGCAAATGGAAGCCATGATTTTATGCTTGATGATTTTGATTGTGATGATGTATGTTGTTGGCTAAATAGATGCGATTCTAGGGTAAGGAAAGGATGGTTATGGCTTGGACTATGATAGGATAGACTTAAATGTATGCTTGGATGATTCGTTTGATTGAACCTAGTCACTGTTAGAATCCACGGTTTGTTCTAGACAAACCACGGCCGTGGACCTTGATGAACACCCCGTGATTTTGATGAACTTGCTTGTAATGATAAATCCAAGTGTTAGGTTGTTCGATTGTTGAAATCCTAGTGTTTGTTGAGTTAAATCTATCCTAGGGTGACGTAGTGTTAGCAACTAAGTGTTAGAAGTGACTTACCCGGTGATTCTTGCTCTTAGATATCGAAGATGACAAACTCTAGGTAGTAGTGAGCCTCATTAGCCGCTATTGGACTGAGGGTGCTAGGATAGGTGTTTAGGACTTGCCATTCCGAGACTTACCCGGTAAAGAGAGGTTAGATCCCTAGAATACCATCCGGTTTGTGTAGAATTCCTATCCTTAGGCTCTTTGAGACTTACCCGGTGATGAGACCTTAGAAACGGACTAGTGGACCATGAGACCTACCCGGTGATTGATCCCAATCTAGAAACACTCACTCCCAACATACTATAGTTGATCCAAGAAATGATTAGATAGCTTGAGTCCTATGCCATAACCGGAACTTCCAACCTCTAGAATCCGCTTTTCTCTCTTGATTTCTCATCACATATTTGTTTGTTTACTTGTGGTGTTAGTTTGGTTGATTGTTAATTTCACATGATTTGTGATCTTTGATTGGTCACCTAAAAACCAAACCAAAAATATTGAGATTTTCATTTCTTTATTCCTTTCTCTTTTCTTAGCCTAGACCTTCACTATCTTTAGTCACCAATCGATTCAATCTCACCTCAGTCTTTGTGTTCGACCTAGGAATACTATCCCTACTACAAAACGTCCCGTACACTGCGGGTTCGCTAGGACTTAGGAGAAATATAACGAGTTATAAATTTAAGGCTTTTTGCGTGTCACATCCTAAGCGTAACATCCTAAGGCTTTTAGCCTGAGACTTACCCGGTAAAGGTTGATTCTATTCCCTTAGGTGGTGTGTTAGTTTGAGGTTATAGTTCTTTATCTTGATTCCTTGAGACTTACCCGGTAATAGGAGTTACGGTTTGGGATTAGTGAGTAGTGAGACTTACCCGGTGATCTATTCCACTTTAGTAACACCTTCCCTTTGCAAAAACCTCAGCTTTGTCCGCTTATCTTTAGATCTTGAGTTGGAACCATAACTAGATGCTTTAATCCCTAGAATTGCATATTTCCTTTATTGACTTTTTATCATCCTTGATTGTTTTAATTGCTTTTGTGGTTAGTAATTACAAAGCTTACCAATTCCGACTTTGTTTCACTAAGTCCTTGTGATAGACCCCTGGAATTCCTTGCTTTTTACTACGATTGACCCGTACGCTGCGGGTTCGCATCCTTGTTTTAATCTTACATCTAGGGTTATAAATTTAAAGCTTGCACACACCGTTTGGAGCGAACAAGTTTTTGGCGCCGTTGTCGGGGACTTGGTCTAGACCGAGCCGGTTTCGGTACGCTTTTGAGGCACTTGCCCCCGTGTCTACTAACCACTCTACTTGAGTGACTTTCGCAGGTTCTGTTTCTTAGGTTTATGCGAAGAACCCGTGTTGGGAAGGAAATCGTTCCTTACGATCCCGAACCAGAAAGACATATAAACGACGTTTGAGAGAAGCGAAGATGGCCAACCAAGACGATCGCAATCTTGAGGCTGAATTGAATGATGCGTTAGAACAGCTACGCCTCAGCAGGGAAGAACTGAGGCAGGAGAAAGAAGAAACTCGCACCAGGACTGAAGCGATCGAAGTAGATATGGCAGCCTTACGAGACCAGTATCTACTTCGACCGAGGGAAGACCCTGTTCCCGATCCTCGACCGATGCAGGATCCAGTTCCAAACCCTCGACCGAGGCAGGTCCCAGCACCTGTTGCCCCGGACGATGTACTTCCACCACGGATACCAGTCCGAGGCGCTCTTTTTGCAGGAATCCCTCAAACCCTAGGGCAAAGGATGGACCCCAATCAACAATTGAGGCGTCCTGGAGTTAACCTAGGAGATCCGGCGGACCATGACTACGAACTTCGACCTCAAGTTCTTTCCATGATTCGCCAATGCCATTTTGGAGGGCTAGAGAAGGAATCTCCGCATCAACATCTGCAAAACTATGAGATCTTGATGGAGACCTTGAGACCCTCAAGAATAGAAAACAACAACTACAAGCTAAGACCTTTTTACTTTTCTTAACAAGATAGAGCTCTTACTTGGTATCAATCTCTTCCTCCAGGAAAAATCAGCACTTGGGAGGAGATGACTACGGAATTCTTGACTAAATTCTTTCCCCCCTATAAGACCGCTGAAATGAGAGGGAAGATTAATGCATTCATCATGAAGGACAAGGAGAGCTTGTCCAAGTCATGGGAGAGGTTCAAAGACATTCTTTTGGATTACCGACATCATGAGATTCTAAAGATAGAGTTGTTGGAGATATACTTCAAGGGACTGGACGGAAGCACCCAGTTCAACCTCCAACTACTATCTGCCGGTACATTTATGGACATGGCGATTGACGAAGCTTGGGACTTTATAGAGAAGCAAGCTTTGCATATGGAGAAATATTCCCACCAAGGAGCTGAAGGTGGAGTTAAAAGAGTTAACTTTCAAGATGCTCCGCCTAACAACAGTCAACTCACGTCATTGAAGAATGACGTGAAGCAATTGAAGGAACTCTTGGTTGCTCAAACCAAGAAGGCAGATCAAGGATCAAGGAACAACAATAATGCATACCGTAACAACAACAACGGTTCCCGGAACAACAACGACAACAAGAATATAGGATCCAACAACAATAATTGGAGGGTGAACAACCACAATTCGGGTAACAATCATTCTAACTCCAATTCTAACGATTCCTCTAATCCTTTCCTCTCTTCCCCTTCTTCTTCTTCTACTCCATTAAAGAGCCAGGGGCAAGGATCAATTTCGTCCCACCCGGAAAAGAAAGACGCAGTGCTGGAGGCCATCTTGATCAAGCTTAGTGCTATGGAGACATCCATGACTTCATTTTCGAAGGCCCAAAAAGCCTGTGAACAAAAACTTCCTAGTAGCACGAATGAAACGCCAAGAGATCTAGGGAAGCTTCCAGCAAGGACGGAAAGCAACCCTAAGGGCTAGATTATGGCCATAACGACGAAGTGTTAGGTTGCAAATGGAAGCCATGATTTTATGCTTGATGATTTTGATTGTGATGATGTATGTTGTTGGCTAAATAGATGCGATTCTAGGGTAAGGAAAGGATGGTTATGGCTTGGACTATGATAGGATAGACTTAAATGTATGCTTGGATGATTCGTTTGATTGAACCTAGTCACTGTTAGAATCCACGGTTTGTTCTAGACAAACCACGGCCGTGGACCTTGATGAACACCCCGTGATTTTGATGAACTTGCTTGTAATGATAAATCCAAGTGTTAGGTTGTTCGATTGTTGAAATCCTAGTGTTTGTTGAGTTAAATCTATCCTAGGGTGACGTAGTGTTAGCAACTAAGTGTTAGAAGTGACTTACCCGGTGATTCTTGCTCTTAGATATCGAAGATGACAAACTCTAGGTAGTAGTGAGCCTCATTAGCCGCTATTGGACTGAGGGTGCTAGGATAGGTGTTTAGGACTTGCCATTCCGAGACTTACCCGGTAAAGAGAGGTTAGATCCCTAGAATACCATCCGGTTTGTGTAGAATTCCTATCCTTAGGCTCTTTGAGACTTACCCGGTGATGAGACCTTAGAAACGGACTAGTGGACCATGAGACCTACCCGGTGATTGATCCCAATCTAGAAACACTCACTCCCAACATACTATAGTTGATCCAAGAAATGATTAGATAGCTTGAGTCCTATGCCATAACCGGAACTTCCAACCTCTAGAATCCGCTTTTCTCTCTTGATTTCTCATCACATATTTGTTTGTTTACTTGTGGTGTTAGTTTGGTTGATTGTTAATTTCACATGATTTGTGATCTTTGATTGGTCACCTAAAAACCAAACCAAAAATATTGAGATTTTCATTTCTTTATTCCTTTCTCTTTTCTTAGCCTAGACCTTCACTATCTTTAGTCACCAATCGATTCAATCTCACCTCAGTCTTTGTGTTCGACCTAGGAATACTATCCCTACTACAAAACGTCCCGTACACTGCGGGTTCGCTAGGACTTAGGAGAAATATAACGAGTTATAAATTTAAGGCTTTTTGCGTGTCACATCCTAAGCGTAACATCCTAAGGCTTTTAGCCTGAGACTTACCCGGTAAAGGTTGATTCTATTCCCTTAGGTGGTGTGTTAGTTTGAGGTTATAGTTCTTTATCTTGATTCCTTGAGACTTACCCGGTAATAGGAGTTACGGTTTGGGATTAGTGAGTAGTGAGACTTACCCGGTGATCTATTCCACTTTAGTAACACCTTCCCTTTGCAAAAACCTCAGCTTTGTCCGCTTATCTTTAGATCTTGAGTTGGAACCATAACTAGATGCTTTAATCCCTAGAATTGCATATTTCCTTTATTGACTTTTTATCATCCTTGATTGTTTTAATTGCTTTTGTGGTTAGTAATTACAAAGCTTACCAATTCCGACTTTGTTTCACTAAGTCCTTGTGATAGACCCCTGGAATTCCTTGCTTTTTACTACGATTGACCCGTACGCTGCGGGTTCGCATCCTTGTTTTAATCTTACATCTAGGGTTATAAATTTAAAGCTTGCACACACCGTTTGGAGCGAACAAGTTTTTGGCGCCGTTGTCGGGGACTTGGTCTAGACCGAGCCGGTTTCGGTACGCTTTTGAGGCACTTGCCCCCGTGTCTACTAACCACTCTACTTGAGTGACTTTCGCAGGTTCTGTTTCTTAGGTTTATGGGAAGAACCCGTGTTGGGAAGGAAATCGTTCCTTACGATCCCGAACCAGAAAGACATATAAACGACGTTTGAGAGAAGCGAAGATGGCCAACCAAGACGATCGCAATCTTGAGGCTGAATTGAATGATGCGTTAGAACAGCTACGCCTCAGCAGGGAAGAACTGAGGCAGGAGAAAGAAGAAACTCGCACCAGGACTGAAGCGATCGAAGTAGATATGGCAGCCTTACGAGACCAGTATCTACTTCGACCGAGGGAAGACCCTGTTCCCGATCCTCGACCGATGCAGGATCCAGTTCCAAACCCTCGACCGAGGCAGGTCCCAGCACCTGTTGCCCCGGACGATGTACTTCCACCACGGATACCAGTCCGAGGCGCTCTTTTTGCAGGAATCCCTCAAACCCTAGGGCAAAGGATGGACCCCAATCAACAATTGAGGCGTCCTGGAGTTAACCTAGGAGATCCGGCGGACCATGACTACGAACTTCGACCTCAAGTTCTTTCCATGATTCGCCAATGCCATTTTGGAGGGCTAGAGAAGGAATCTCCGCATCAACATCTGCAAAACTATGAGATCTTGATGGAGACCTTGAGACCCTCAAGAATAGAAAACAACAACTACAAGCTAAGACCTTTTTACTTTTCTTAACAAGATAGAGCTCTTACTTGGTATCAATCTCTTCCTCCAGGAAAAATCAGCACTTGGGAGGAGATGACTACGGAATTCTTGACTAAATTCTTTCCCCCCTATAAGACCGCTGAAATGAGAGGGAAGATTAATGCATTCATCATGAAGGACAAGGAGAGCTTGTCCAAGTCATGGGAGAGGTTCAAAGACATTCTTTTGGATTACCGACATCATGAGATTCTAAAGATAGAGTTGTTGGAGATATACTTCAAGGGACTGGACGGAAGCACCCAGTTCAACCTCCAACTACTATCTGCCGGTACATTTATGGACATGGCGATTGACGAAGCTTGGGACTTTATAGAGAAGCAAGCTTTGCATATGGAGAAATATTCCCACCAAGGAGCTGAAGGTGGAGTTAAAAGAGTTAACTTTCAAGATGCTCCGCCTAACAACAGTCAACTCACGTCATTGAAGAATGACGTGAAGCAATTGAAGGAACTCTTGGTTGCTCAAACCAAGAAGGCAGATCAAGGATCAAGGAACAACAATAATGCATACCGTAACAACAACAACGGTTCCCGGAACAACAACGACAACAAGAATATAGGATCCAACAACAATAATTGGAGGGTGAACAACCACAATTCGGGTAACAATCATTCTAACTCCAATTCTAACGATTCCTCTAATCCTTTCCTCTCTTCCCCTTCTTCTTCTTCTACTCCATTAAAGAGCCAGGGGCAAGGATCAATTTCGTCCCACCCGGAAAAGAAAGACGCAGTGCTGGAGGCCATCTTGATCAAGCTTAGTGCTATGGAGACATCCATGACTTCATTTTCGAAGGCCCAAAAAGCCTGTGAACAAAAACTTCCTAGTAGCACGAATGAAACGCCAAGAGATCTAGGGAAGCTTCCAGCAAGGACGGAAAGCAACCCTAAGGGCTAGATTATGGCCATAACGACGAGGAGTGGACTGAAGACTGCAGATCCAGTGCCTCGGTCGGTGCCACTACCGACGAAGACCACCTCGGTCCAGGTGCAGTCGAAGAACACTTCGGCCGAGATGCCAACCGAGGTGGAGCCACGGAAAGCGGAGGAGAAAACTGAAGTTTATATTTCTCCTCCTGCATATAAACCACCACTTCCATTCCCCCAGTCAAGGGTCAGAGCACATCTAGACAAGCACTTTGGTAAGTTCCTTGACTTGATGAAGAAACTACACATTAACATTCCTTTCCTTTATGCTATTCTAGGGATGCCCGCCTATGGGAAGTTCTTAAAAGAGATCCTATCAAGGAAGAGGAAGCTGGAAGACTTTGGTGAAGTAAGAGTGACATCTAAATCTTCGGAGCTTATTCAAATCACGAAGGAGAAGATGCCACCCAAGTTGAGAGATCCCGGCTCATTTTGCATTCCCATTCAAGTTGGGGATGTCACTTGTGAAGCCTTATGCGATCTAGGAGCCAACGTGAGCATCATTCCGCTGGAACTATGTGTTAAGATCGGACTTGGAGAGCCTAACCCGGTTAAGATAAGGTTATACATGGCGGACCGCTCCATTACCCATCCCGTGGGAATTTTGGAAGACGTTCCGGTTAAGTTAGGTAACTTCAATTTACCTATAGACTTTGTTGTACTTGATATTCCCGCAGATTATCATTTTCCTATCATTCTCGGGAGGCCATTTCTAGCAACTTCGGGTTGCAATGTGGATTGTAAGAATGCCAAGTTGAAATTCAATATTGGCGGAGATGAAGTGGAGTTCACATTACTTGCGGCCATGATGGGAGAATACCTAGGAGATGATATCTTCAACATCTATGATGAAGAAGAATCAAGAGAATTGGTGAGCTATATCCTTATTAAAGATCCACTTGAGAAAATCATTAGTTTTAGTTTAATGGAGGAAGGTATAGATGCTTCTTGTGATGCAGATATATGGAGCTTAAAGGCACTGGAAGAAGATCCAGGAGCTAAAACTGAGAAACTAATCCAGGAGACAAAGATCTCCAGTTTCGGTTCCAGTTACAGTACCTCGACCGAGGCACTTTCTGGACCAAGCGAGGCGACTGAAGAACATCTCGGTCAACGCCTCTGCGCCTCGACCGAGGTCGAAGGCGAGATGATTTCAACTAAGACATCCGAAAGTCCAGTTTCTGGATCTACTCCACTGGAAGGAGGAAGCAAGGATCCCCCTCAGAGAGCACCCCTAGTTGTGGAACTTAAACAACTCCCAAATCACTTGAGGTATGTCTTTCTTGGACCGGATTCCACCTATCCCGTTATTGTTAGTGCTTCCCTCTCCGAATCTAAATTGTCTAAACTAATGCATGTCCTGAGAAAGCATCAAAAGGCTTTGGGCTATACTATAGATGATCTTATTGGCATTAAGCCTTCTTTTTGCATGCAAATAATTCTAATGGAGGACGATCATAAGATTTCACGGGAACCTCAAAGACGGTTAAATCCGATCATGAAAGAGGTTGTGAAGAAAGAAATTCTTAAGTTGTTGGATTCAGGTATCATATATCCTATCTCGGACAGCAAATGGGTTATCCCGGTGCATGCAGTTCCGAAGAAAGGAGGGATGACCGTTGTGACGAATAAGAACAACGAGATAATCCCAACCAGGACCGTCACGGGCTGGAGAGTTTGCATTGATTATAGGAAGCTGAACACGGCCACTCGGAAGGACCATTTTCCACTTCCCTTTATTGATCAAATGCTCGAACGGTTGGCCCAACATTCACACTTTTGCTATTTAGACGGCTATAGTGGTTTCTTCTAGATTCCTATCCATCCGGATGATCAGGAGATGACCACTTTCACTTGTCCGTGGGGGTCATTCGCTTACAGGAGGATGCTATTTGGATTGTGCAATGCACCCGCTACCTTCCAGCGATGCATGATGGCTATCTTTTCCGAGTATATAGAGGAGATCATGGAGGTAATTATGGATGATTTTTCAGTATATGGTTCCTCTTTTGATGATTGCATATCTAACCTTTCTCTAGTGCTACAAAGATGTGAGGACACTAATCTTGTTTTAAATTGGGAGAAGTGTCATTTTATGGTTAATGAAGGCATTGTGCTAGGACACCTCATTTCTAATCGAGGTATTGAGGTCGTTCGTGCTAAGATCGAGACTATTGAGAAACTCCCTTCCCCTTGTTCTGTTAAAGGTGTGAGGAGTTTTCTCGGGCATGCAGGTTTCTACAAGAGATTCATCAAGGACTTCTCTATGATTTCTAAAACTCTAACTAACCTATTGAATAAAGATGTTGTTTTTGAGTTTTCGCAGGAGTGTCTTAATGCATTTTACAGGATTAAGGAAGCGTTGATCTCCGCTCCCATTATCCAACCTCCGGATTGGACCTTGCCCTTTGAGATCATGTGTGATGCTAGTGATGTGGCCGTAGGAGCGGTGCTTGGACAAAAGAAGGATGGCCGGACCACCGCCATTTATTATGCTAGCAAGATGCTAGATGAAGCCCAACATAACTATGCCACCACCGAGAAGGAGCTATTGGCGGTTGTATATGCTTTCGAGAAGTTTTGTTCTTACTTAGTAGGAGCAAAAGTCATTGTCTACACCGACCACGCAGTCATTCGTTACTTGCTTGCTAAGAAAGATGCCAAACTATGTCTTATTCGATGGATTCTCTTACTTCAAGCGTTTGACCTAGAGATCCATGATAAGAAGGGATCCGAAAATTCTGTCGCGGATCACCTCAGCCGGCTACCTCCATCTTCACGCGAGAAGGACAACCCACCCATAGACGATTCATTCCCCGATGAGCACTTGCACTTGTTGGAGCGTTTGATAGACTTACTTACTTCACCCCATGATGGAGGTGAAGTATGGGGTGAGGGCACCTCCCATCTCGCATAGAGACGTCGTACGGTCCAGCTAGCGACCTTAAATCAAGCGCTTCTTGGGAGGCAACCCAAGGTATTGCTTTCTTTTCCCTTTTTCTAGTCTTGCTTAGATAGTTTGCTTTTGCTTTGCTTTGTTTTGTTTTTGGCGTCCTAGACAGACAATTCTTGCTTCCAACTTGAAGGACAGAAGTTCAAGAACCTCAGCTTTGTCCGCTTATCTTTAGATTTTGAGTTGGAACCACAACTAGATGCTTTAATCCCTAGAATTGCATATTTCCTTTATTGACTTTTTATCATCCTTGATTGTTTTAATTGCTTTTATGGTTAGTTATTACAAAGCTTACCAATTCCGACTTTGTTTTACTAAGTCCGTTTGATCGACCCCTGGAATTCCTTGCTTTTTACTACGATTGACCCGTACACTGCGGGTTGGCATCCTTGTTTTAAGCTTACATCTAGGGTTATAAATTTAAAACTTTCACACACCGTTTGGAGCGAACATATCTTTAAGGAATTGTTTCAGGTCAGATTCGGGTTGATACATAATTGTACTTACCATATTGTCAACATATAGATTTGAATCTCCTTCATGATCGGCCATGAGACACAAGTTTGCTTGTTCTTTTTCGTTTTCTAATTCATTTGAGGATTCTGAATCACTCCATGAAGCTACCATAGCTTTCTTCTTTCGATCGTTTTTCTTGAAGTCGGTCCTCTTCTTTTGTGGACAATCCTTCACAAGATGATCTGTTTCACCACATTCAAAACAAGTCAGCACTCTAGTTTTCTTGTTAGAGTTAGAAAACTTACCTCGGGGTTTTGATGTTCGTGGATATTCTCTGTTGTTTGCAGACTGTTTCTTTATCTTGAGAATTCTCGTGAGACCCTTAGAGATCATGGTAATTGAATCTTCTTCATCATCATCATCATTACTATCTTCCTTGTGTGATGATAATTCATCCTTTCTTGATTTTAGTGCCAAATTCTTGGTGTTGGATGGGAGCTCTCCATCTTCTTCACTAAGAACCATTTCATGTGTGATGAGTTTCCCAAGGAGGACATCAAGAGGAAGAGTTGAGAGATTCTGAGCATCTTCGATGACAGTCATCTTTGGTCCCCACTTGGCTTTATGTAAGCTCCTTAGAACCATCCTAACTTTTTCTTCATTTGTGAAGACCTTTCCTAGTGAGTCCATGTTATTCACGATCTTTGTGAATCTTGTGAACATTTCCTTGATTGGTTCAGTTGGATTCATCTTGAATAGCTTGTATTGTCTAAGGAAGATGCTAATCTTTGTTTCCTTGACTTGACTTGTTCCTTCGTAAGGGACAACGAGTTTCTTCCATATTTCCTTTGCACTCTTGCATGATAAGATGCGCTTGAATTCGTTGGCATCTATTCCGTAGTAGAGTAGGTTCATTGCTTTCTAGTTCTTTGACACACTGTCCAAGTCAGCTTCCTTCTTTGGGACTTGGACACCTTCAACTGTTGTAGTTGGTACTTTGGGACCATTCTGAATAATGCTCCATAGTTTCATGTCCTGATCAAAAATGAATATACGCATGAGTGCTCTCCAATAGGCAAAGTTGTTGCCACAAAAGTGTGGTGGTTGAGATGAGGATCTTCCTTGAGCAAATCCTCCATCGCCTGCAAATTTCATGATTAGTCTCACTGATGGTTAAATCAATATACGTGATTCTAGATTTGATACTAATTGAAGAATCGTTAAATGAATATAAAGGATAAAGATACTCTAGAAGGGGGGTTGAATAGAGTATGAGAACTTTTCACGAAACCAATTTCAAGGGCCTTGATGTCGATCTAAGTTCTTTGTGAAACTTTGATTTCAAGGGCTTTGACACAACTTTCAAGGGCCTTGACTTTGTACTTCTGCAAAACAAAGTTAGTCACAATAAAACAAGATATACTGCGGAAGGTAAAAGATCGACACAAGGATATGTTTACGAAGTTCGGCTCTAAATAGCCTACTCTTCGTCCCAAGGTATAGCCTTAGGATCTAACTATCTATTATCAGCTTCAAAGAGTCCTAGATACAAACTAGATTAAATCCCCTTCTTCTCTGACTGTAGCCAATGCGACGATCTAGCTCCAACTCTTCACCTTGCTATAATAGCCTAGTTACTTCGCAGAGTAACACACACTCGAGTATAACACTCTTTTGATATAACAACTGAGCTCTCGAGTTTTATCTCTATCTAGGGGATAAAGCTTTTTAGAGAAAGAGAGAAAGAAAAACTATTTGATCAAATGAAGATGTTTTGGGATATCTTGAAGAGTTTTGATATTTCCGTGTAAGCTTGTGTCGTTTATCTTCAACGCCATCTTCATTTATAACCTTCTATGGAAAGGTCTTCTAGCCGTTGGAAAGATGACCGTTTGGAGATCACTCTTCTTCTCCTTGAAGATCACTTCTTGGTTGAGATGAGATAGACGTTGTGGATCATCATCTTTTGGGAAGACGTTGATCTCTCGCTCCTTGATCTTCTCATATTTGTTGTAACAATATTCAATTCAAGAGGAGAAAATATTCATGCTTTTCGGTTGAGGAACTTTGTAAGATGTTCTTGAATGGCCGGTTGAGATCTTCACTTGATCATATCTTCTTGTTTGAGAAAATCTCTCGTAGAAGATCTTCTTAGTGTTTTGAAATCTTTTTAAGTGCGGCCTTGACTTCTTTGTTCCCTTGGAATTCATTTCAAGTCCTTCGTCGTTTGAACACTCTAAACTCCTTGTCTTTCAAACTCTTCCAAGGTCCTTTGAAGTCTCTTGCAAAACCTGCACTTTATTTAATCCAAACCACCATACCAAACCAACAACTCGGTATATAATCAATTCATTTGTTAGTGTATCAAACTACTTCATTTGTGTGTAAGTCTTCCATCGTCAATACCTGTATAACCTTATACTCAAGGTGGAGTTTTCACCAGCGACTACAGGGCTGACGGAGAGTTTATTAGTTCTCAGGAGCTGCCATCTTCATTTCCATCCATGGGGGGAGGGGGCAACATGAGCGTCTTAGGAGGTCCACCGCCCGTCGCCCTCCGGCTAGTCCTTCCCAGCGTAGAGCCAACACTTCATAGCGTCCATCATGGTACGATGAGCAGCCTCCATGGCTCCCCGCACTATAGTAGAGGATGGATAACATGGATGACCGCCTAAGCATTGTCGAGTAGGTGCAGCAGATGATACGAGACCTTTACCATGCCCAGTTCAACTGCCCCTACGACCCGACATGGTATCCATTCCCTCCACTTTGATGATGACATTCGCTCTTTAGCCACACTACCGAACTTCTGAGTTTCTGTACTTTTACTTCTACTTTTATTACACGTTGGGGACACCGTGTAGTTAAACTATGGGGTGGTTAAATACCTTTGGATTTTAATAACATTGAGATACTTGCTTGCTTGTATGATCATCGTAGTTTGCATCTTTTCTTATCATTGTTGCATGTTTCATTATTGCATTGCATTCGATAGTTTTGAAAAAAACCAACAAATTTGAAAATTTTGAAATTTTTGTGCCTTTAGGATTGGAGATGACCTCAATGAAGAAAACTACTTGTGGATTTAATTTTTGACGATTTTTATGTTTTTAAACTTAATTGTGATGTGTGAAGGATTTCAATGTTTTGCTGAATTTTCTTGCAAGTTTGATAATTTGGAATTTAATCTAAATCATGTTGAGAAATTGAAGGTTGAAACCGCTATATAAGTTTCTGCACTTCTTATTGATATGATTAAGGCAATTCGATTTTCTTCCTTTCTTGATCACGCTTTTAGCTCCTCATGTATATGTTTTTCCCCTTATTACTAATCCTGGAACTAGGATGCAATTGTGTGAAAGTTGTTAAGTTTAAAGTTGAAAGTGGTGAATGTGTTAGAAAAATAGGTTTGGGGAAGTCAATCATGATGATGAGTAACTCGGCACCATTCACATAGCCGGGTGTTTATGTCTTGCCAAAGTCGGATTGAGCGATAGTCCTAACGAGCCTTTGTATATGCATTACGATTTGAGGCAACTCGAAAAATTGAGTTAATCCTGATTTCCTAGGCTTCGGTTATTGTCCACCTCTGTCCTTGATCTCAAAAAGTAACGTAAAAAAAAAATTGTCCTGAAAAAGACGAGAAAAGCTCTTATTTGTGGTTGTTGAAGTGTGCTTACAAAGTTGTGATGTTATTGTCCTCTTTCCCGGATTTTGCACCACATATCCAATACATATCCCACCCTAACCCATTTATTGACCTTCATTTGAAGACCTTAAGATCTTTGAGATCGTTGTTTGGCTTTGTGGTCCAAATTGGATTTATTCCATGATTGATTTTGATTTTGCTTCAGGTTATGATGCTTGTTCTGAAAACTTTTGCAAGATGCGATTAATCTTTTAAAGACATGAGTCTTTTTGTTCATTGATGACATGATTTATGACATTAGTTTAGGCATTAATTTAGATAGTTTTTCTCGTTATTCATGCATGGCTTGGCATTAGTTCATGACGTTTACGCTTAATTCATGAATATTGTCAAAGTAGACATCTACACGAACTCTTGTCGGTTTTGGCATGGCTTGGAGGATCATTCCTCGTCATGGCACACTTCTGGACTCATTAAGGAGCAAGCTAAGAGCAAAGGAGAACACATAGGACCTTGTTGGTGTATGCCTTGCACAAACTCATGGCTTAATGATCCAAAGAGAGCTAAACGGGGGATTCCACGGCCCAGAGGCCAGAACCACGCCCGTGGTTTTGGCCGTGGTTTCCTCTAGACGGCTTTGACACGTGTCCTACGATCTCTTTTCCCGACCCTTGCTCTTGGTGGAGAATATAAGTGGTCCTGCAGGCTACTTGTATTCAGCTAAGACTACTTGTTGATGAACTTTTGAAAGCATTGTAAGAAACGTTTTGGAGTTGTGGTTGAAGGGTTGTAAGTCTTGTTTCATCTTATATTCAGCTAAGACTACTTGTTTCTTTTCATTTTTATTTCATTTTCTTGCTATGGAAGCCATGAATGTTTGTTTGTTGAGTTTAAATATTAAAATGCATGTTGTTGGCTTAATAGTTGTGATTCTAGGGTAATGGAATGATGGTTATGGCTTGGACTATGATAGAATAGACTTGAATGTACCTTTGGATGATTTGCTTGCTCGAACCCAACCTTTGATGATCACCACGGCCTGTTCATGTAATTCCACGCCCGTGGTTCTGTATAATCTACCCGTGGTTTGTTCTGTTTTGCTTGTATTGATGAATTTGAATATTAGGATGTTAGATTGTTGAAATCCTAGTGTTTGTCAAGCATAATCTAGCCTAGGGTGACCTAATGCTAGCAAACTAAGTGAGGGAAGAGACTTACCCGGTAATCTCGATCTTGCATACCAAAGATGATGAACTCTAAGTAGTAGTGAGCCTCACAATCCGCTATTGGACTGAGTGTGCTAGGATTGATGCTTAGGACTTGCCTTCACGAGACTTACCCGGTAAGGACAGGTTTTACCCCTAGATAACAATCCGGTTTGTGTAGAATTCCCAACTTTAGGCTCCTAGGGACATACGTGGTAATAGGACCTTAGGTGAGGGATTAGTGGACCATGAGACATACCCGGTGATTGATTCCCATTTGAGAAACACCCTTTCCCAACATACCGTAACTTGTCCAAGGTTGATTAGAAGCGTGAGTCCTATGCCATAACTGGAAGTCCTAACCCCTAGAATCCGCTTTTCTCTCTTGATAACATATCTTGTTTGTTTGTGTTGCTAGTTTGATTTATAATGTTGCATGATTTGTGATCTTTGCTTGATCACCACAAAAACCCAACCTAAAAATATCAGGATTTTCATTTATTTCTTTCTTTCTGTTTTCTTAGACTAGATTTGCACTATCCATGATCACTTGTTTGATTTGATTTCACCTTAGTCTTTGTGTTCGACCTCGGAATCCTATCCTTGCTACAAAACGACCCATACACTATGGGTTCGCTAGGAGTTAGGAAATTATATTGAGTTATAAATTGTAAGACTTTTGTGCTATACGTTTCTAGCGTAACATTCACATAACGATTTTAGGAAAGCTATGAAACAAGTATAGAAAGCGATCTTCGAATAGAAGCACTAATCCAAAAATATTGTGTTTTTCTTTGTCTTTACATTCATATTTCATACATCTTTGTATTCTAGATTTTGACCCGTGCTTGGGGACAAGCAAGAGGCAACTATGGGGTATTTTGATGGCATGAAATATGACATAGTTTAGATGTGCATATAGGTAGTTTTTCCCTTCTTCTGAGTGCGAGGCATGCATTCATAGCATTTTTCGAGTATATTCACCTATTATCTTGGAATCAAGATCTAGACAAGCTTTTGTTGTGATTTTAGGTGAATGAGAGCTGAAATGGAGTGGAAAGGGACCATTGATTGGGCATTGGTCGATGAGGATTTCATTGGGATACATTGGAACGCCATTGGAAGAAGTATGAAGTGAAGCAAAGGTGAAAAGCATCGAAAAGGAAGAACCACGGCCAAGAAAGATGTTCCACGACCGGGGTTTTGATAATTAATTTAATTTCACACATGGAAACGAAGGTCGAGACTCACCATGGGAGGAACCACGGCCATGTTTTTGTGATCTCACTCGTGGTTTTCTTCGGAAATGACCGTTACGTTAATTACAACATCAGCAAGAAAGGAAGGAGCCTTTTAACCTAATTTTATTTGATAAAAGGAGGTTGACGGCTGCATTCCGGAAGACCACGGAGGAGATTGAAGAAGTTCTTGGTTCTACTTGAGAGATTTGTGAGATTGTTCTAGTCTTTGATTATTGTCTTTGAGAACACATTCTAGGATTATATATTGTTTGATTGATTAAATTATTGAATATGTGAAGATTGTTTTTTTCATTTTTGTGTTCTTCTTGATTTCTTTTATTAATCTTGATTTGATTACGATGATGATTGTTGGCTAAACCCCCCTGCAATTCTAGGGTGAAGGGTTGATAGTTGTGGTGCAGATTATGATAGATTGAGCCTTAATAGATCAGACCCTGAGAATTGTGAGACGAAACCCTCGAACGAGGATTTCCACGGCCTATTCTTAAAGAACCACGACCGAGGTTTCCCAAGATTTGCCCGTGGTATCCTTTATCTTGCACGTTTTGCTTTTTCCTTTATCCAAAGTTCAAGATTGCTTAAAACCTACTTTATTAACCATTACTGGCTTTTTGCTTTGCTGATTGTGAGTGTTTACGAGCTCTAGGTGATAGGGGATTCAAAACCCTCTATTAGGAGAGAGGAGTGTCATACCCTTTGCCTTTATCTTTCTTTTCCTTGGGTTTCGGGTTGTATGAGAGCTAAACCCTATCCTTGTGACCTTTTCTTGACGATACTCAACATCCGTTAAGTAGAACCCTTTGGTTAGGATAAAGGGAAGTCGGATCTTAACCGGACTACAACCTACCGAAGATCATATACCGTTGTTAACCAACTCTGTCCGTCCATTTTTTCCGCCTTACAGGAGTGTAGACTTTGGCATCGAGTTGGCGCTGTAACACCCCGAATCCGCGGGACTCGGAGTGCCACATTGGGCTAGGATCTCAGAATGGATCCTGACCCTAGCCTAACAACAAGTTCACTAGACCTTACAACATGACACTGACAGATAGAAAACAAATACATAAAACAGTATAACTATATAAAGCTGTACAACCCAAAAAGTAAGACAACATAGACGAGTATGAAACATAACCCCCTCACACAAGATGTAACAAAAGATCATCCTCACGTAGGAGGGAAACACAACAAACCTAAACCAACCACCTAATATACGAGAGTCCTCGGCCTGTCACCCTGCCAGATCACTCAATAACGTCTAACCTGTAAACATCTACAACACGGTATGAAACCATTAGCTAACCATACATATATGAGGTAATGCATAAGCACATACACAATCAGAAAAGATAAACACATCAGCATGCTATCACACATTTACCCATTTTATCATCTTTATATAATGGTCATTCACTCAAATCGTATATATATCCATAGAGGAAAATATGTGACACGAGGACCGATATATCCTCGCCTCTAAGCCTGATAGCCATCTGGAGTGGAATCAGTCACACAACCCGTGTACCCTATGGGAGTGGTGTTGTGCCCTCCCCGTATACCAGGTTTGGCATGACATCAAAGAACCTCCAAAACTCCACGACGGGATGAAAGGGAAAGGTTATCACAACCACGCATACGGGGCAATCAATATAAAACATAGGTCGGTATAAACGACATCTAATGCTATCATAGCAACACAATAAGCACGCACCACTCATGCAAACACCAAATATAAGGATGACGGCTAAGTAAGTCCTACGGACTTACCTCAACCTCGTACACAGCTCAACCACAACAACCTCCTATCCTGAGAGTGGGGCATTGCCTAATAACAAGGCATAAAGATATATCAACCTCTTTTCATCAAAGGGGTCACACCTAGACTTAAATTGATCCATAGGGATAATACTCAACCTCACAACCTCAATCCACATCAACCGAAGTCCTTAAAGCCGTGCAAGGCATAAACCATTCATAACTTTAACCAAAGCACAACCTCACACATCTAGCATGATCCTATACACTCACACTAGGAAAGGAGGGAACAAAGACACCCTAAGGAAGGCCTAGAAGCAACATACACCTGTAGAAGCAAGTGCAAGACCAAGATGGTGCATGTGGCCGTAGGGGCGGCTAGGGAATGGCGCAGGGGCGGTCCAGAAATGGCACAGGGGCGGCTGGTGTACAAAGACACACCACTTCAGCTCGTTCTTCACTCCTTTATTCGATTCTCCACTCTTCTTCACTCCAGCAGCAACATACACATATCACATACATATATATACATCAACACAAGCCAAAACATGGCTGAACAAGATCCAATCCTAAGGAAACTAAGTTAGACTAAGGAAAGAGGGAAAAGATGAGGTAAAGAAGAAACAAATAAGAGAAACCATGGAAGCTTACCAACAAGCTCTCCAGAAAAACAACACAACCACCATCAACACCTCAAGCTGGCTCATAAGGCTTAGTAACCTCAAACAACAACAAATCCAAGCAAATCTAGGCAAGATCTCTCACAAACTCACAAAACTCAAGCAAAGATCAACAAAGGTGATCCAAGGGAGAAGAGAGGAGAAGATGTACGTGGGAGAGAGAGATGGGGCTGAAGATACCTAACCCTCATTAGAAGGAAAGGAGGAGAAGGTTATAAAGGAGAGAGGGGTCAAAAGCAAAGCTCGGGTCAAAGAAGACGGTTTCAGCCCACCACAAACCGCAGGGCGGCTCACAGAACCGTAGGGCGGCCAGCCAGGGGCGCACGGGCAGCCCTCTGCAGCTTCAAAGAGGTAAAGCGGTTGCGTCTCGGCTGAAGCGCAGTTGCGGTATCTGTTGAAGACGAAGGCTCTTACATCTCATCCCCCCTAAACACAAGTTTCGTCCCGAAACTTGCAAAATCGCAAAGTCTCTCAGACCCATAAGCCGAGGTACAACTCTCACTCTCTCTATCGGAGGAATCACATCTCTGCTCAGAAGGTCATAACCTATAATAATCTATAACCTCAAACATCCACATGGAGGAATCATCAACTCTAGAAAACAAGACCATAACGCTACCCAAAGGCGTAGAGGAATCATATCTCTTGCTACACCATATCCCAAGGCATAGAGATAGCACAGATCTAGCCAAAACATCCCATAGGCATACAAGAAATACGTCTCTAGCCAAACCATATCACAGGCATAGAGGAAATACGTCTCTAACCAAACCATTAACATATATATTGCATGGAGGAATCACATCTCTCCTGAAACTATGTCCATCAAGGTAGCATGGAGGAAAGAACCATCTCCATCTGAATCCTAATCACACTCAAATAGCATGGAGGAAAAAACCATCTCCAGCTATAAGCATAAAACATACTCAAATAGCGTGGAGGAATAATCATCTACAGCTATGACATACATCACGCTAGCACAACAAAATCTACTAAGATCATACATCACATTATAGCTAGCATGGCAAAAACACCTCAATGCATTTAAGCACATAAGCACAACATTCATCAAGATAGTACTAAGGTCTACTCGTGCTCCCACAAGTGGTCTGTCCCAACATATACTCTGGATAGTTCCTTGGGATACTATCCTCAGTCTTTCACATGATCTCTTCGGGTCCTCATCTTGACCACGATGTCCTCAAAATGGGAATGTCTTTCGAATACAAGCGTCTCATATCTCATTCAAAGAATATAATCGAATGCTGACAAGGTGTCTCGAATCTGGTATATACTTCCTCATTTGAGACACATGAAATGCTGGGTGGATATCCTCTGACCTCAGAGGCAAAGCTAAACATCATGCTGCCTTCACAATACTGGTCAAGATCTCAATTAAACCGAAATATTGGAAAATCAGTTTCCATTCTATGTCAACGCATCTGACGTCTCATAGCGGAGATACTTCCATCTGAATATGAACTTCCACTTGAACTTTAGAGGTCAACGCCTCTTGTCTACGTATGATACCTGGCCACTCTGTACAACCAGCATTCTTCCTCTAATCAACATTAATTGAACTATGCAATCCTAAATTTCATAGGGCCATTCCAAAAGATGCACGTCAAACATTGTCATATAATATACTCGTTGAATGGAGGTAATCTAACCATCCATGCTACCAATCCAAAAGGCAAGCTTATAATATATTCTCAAGGGTCTAGATGGTCCTCTATAACTGACCATTTTGTTTGGGGGTAAAACATAGTCGTGAAGTATAGACTCATCCCTCAAGGTAGTCTGAATCTTTTGTCTAGCCTCGAGGTAAATCGCCCATCTCGATCAGAGACGACTGTCCTCGGTACACCATGGAGTCTCACTATCTACCTAGTGTACTCATCCACCAATCCATTTATTGACCACGTCTCACTGATAAGAATGAGACTTGTCGACTTCATTAATCTGTCACCAACAATCCAGATAACCTCAATCTTCCACGGGGCCACAATCTCACAACAAGTCCATAGAGGTGTCCTCCCACTTCCACTACTGCACTAGCAGTGGGTGAAGCTCGTCTCTAGGTCGGAAATACTCCATCCGGTTACATCAGTATTAATCTTCTTCATCCATATAATTATCTCATCTCACGGTACATCTTACTCGTACCTGGATGTACTGAATAAGGTGTACAATGAGTATACTAGAAGATTCTCTATCACCACCTTGCATCAGCACGTACAAAAAGTGATCATGGCGCTCATCACTCCATCTGTTCTAATAGAGAACTGAGGTGCCTCATTACGAGACATCTTCTCTCTAAACCTCGTCAAGGTCAAGCAATTCCCCTGCTTTTCTTGGACCTCATCCAACAGACTAGGTAGAACCTCTTAGGTATAACTGGGTATTCCCCTCAAGGAACTGATTGTTCAACTTGAGCCAAGCTAGATCTCTCTGAAGCTGAGGCTGAACTATCAGTCTCGCCATCTTCCTTTCTTGGAGCGTCTTTCAGTTCAAGTTGTCAGAAAAATGTCCAACTTCTTTGGAGGATATGAAATCTCCAACTTCTTTGGAGGCTCACTGCTGGCGCAGGGGTGGTCAAAAAATGGCGCAGGGGCGGCTGGTGTGTAGAGACACACCACTTCAGCTCTTTCTTCACTCCTTTCTTTGATTCTCTACTCTTCTTCACTGCAACAACAACATACACATATCACATACATATATATACATCAACACAAGCCAAGACATGGCTGAACAATATCTAATCTTAAGGAAACTAAGTTAGATTAAGGAAAGAGGGAAAATATGAGGTAAAGAAAAAAGAAAGAAGAGAAACCATGGAAGCTTACCAACAAGCTCTTCAGGAGAACAGCACAACCACCATTAACACCTAAAGCTAGCTCATAAGGCTCAGTAACCTCAAACAACAACAAAGCAAAGCAAATCTAGGCACGATCTCTCACAAACTCACAAAACTCAAACAAAGATCAACAAAGGTGATCCAAGGAAGAAGAGAGGAGAAGATGTACGTGGGAGAGAGAGATGGGGCTGAAGATACCTAACCCTAATCAGAAGGAAAGGAGGAGAATCTTATAAAGGAGAGTGTGGTCAAAAACAAAGCTCGGGTAAAAGAAGACGACTGTAACCCACCACAAACCGCAGAGGCGGCTGGCCTGACCGCTGGGGCGGCTCACAGAACCGTAGGAGCGGCCAGCCAGGGGCGTAGGGGCGGCCCTCTACAGCTCCAAAGAGGTAAAGTAGTTGCGTCTCGGCTGAAGTGCAGTTGCGGGATCTCTCAAAGACTAAGGCTCTTACAAGCGCCTTGCACGAGATCGATCTCGAAGGCCCCATATCGCATGACGCATATCCAATCGTTTGAGCTGAAGAAGCAATTCAAAGAGTGGGTTGAGAAGGGCTTCGTCCACCCTAGCGTATCCCCGTGAGGAACACTTGTCCTCTTCGTGCGGAAGAAGGACGGATCGCTGAGATTGTGCACCGACTACAAAGAGCTGAACAAGGTGACCATCAAGAACAAGTATCCATTGCCTCGCCTCGATGACTTATTAGATCTGCTTTAGGGAGTGACTGTGTTCTCCGGGATCGACTAGCACTTAGATTATCACCAGCCGAGGGTGAGAGAGCAGGATGTGCTTAAGACGGCATTTCGGACTCGGTATGGCCACTATAAGTTTGTGGCGATGTCATTCGGGCTCACAAATGCGCCCGCCGTATTTACGAAGTTAATGAACGGCATATTCATCGACTTCCTAGATCAGTTTGTGGTGGTCTTCATAGACGATATCTTGGTGTACTCTCGTAGTGTAGAGGAACATGCAAGACATCTGAGGAATGTGTTGCGAGTTTTGTGTGATAGAGAACAGTATGCTAAGTTCTCTAAGTGCGAGTTTTGGATGCTAGAGGTAGCATTATGGGTCATGTAGTTTCCACCGAGGTGTTCAAGCTTTATCCGGAGAAGATCGAGTTTGTAGCAGTATGGACGACACCGACGAATGTCAGGGAAGTGTGCAGCTTCTTTGGCCTATCCGGTTATTACCGTCGGTTTGTGGAAGGATTCTCTGTGATTTCCTGTCCACTCACCAGCCTACTGAGGAAGACTACCCGGTTTGTATGGTCCAAGCTGTGTACTCAGAGTTTTGAGGAGCTGAAGAGGCGTTTGATTTCTGCTCCCATCTTAGTGCAGCTTGAGGGCACTGAGGACGTTGTAGTCTATAGTGACACATCCAAGCTAGGCTTGGGATGTATTCTGATGTAGTTTGGTAGAGTGAAATATTGTGATATTTTGGGCACGTTTTCTAAGTGTATTTGATCCATATTGATAGTCATTGATTGAGCATTCATGCATTTGTGAGCTAGTTTATCTATAATGTCGATATAGAGATCTACACAAGCTTTATGTTGATTATAGGTAATTGAGAGCTATTTCCGAACGGAATTGAGCAAGGATGGATTTATTGAGCATGTCCATGGATTGAGGACATTCTTAGGAGCTAAGGGAGTGCCAACTTGAAGAATGCACGAGGCTAGGGAAGAATCACGTTCTTGCCCTAAACCACGCTCTAAAATACGGCCATACTCCTTTCCACGTTCGTGGAACCATGCCAAGGGAAGAGTTGTTCATTCCAGTAACTTCTACGGCCGTGGAGAAGATGGTTCAAACCGTGTTGATTTCCACGCTCTAAATTACGGTCGTGGAACCTTCCACGACCGTGATCTTGGCGATCTTTTTTGCCACACTTTAAGCCACGATCTTTTAGAAGATTGGGCCGGGCCGATACTTTATGTTACACTATAAAAGGACGGACGAAGAGAGATTCCGTCACCTCTCTTTAGACCTTCGCTTACGCATAGACGCATCTTACACTTGCGGTTGGAATTGCCCTAATTTTCACATTTGGCTGAAGTTGTGTTGAGAGATTTTGGCGCATTGCTATTGTGATTTCCGGATTGACGGAAGATCGAAGATTCGGAAGATTGTTCGCAAGGAGATTTCGCTTCTTGCTTAGGTTTGATTTAGAAGACGGATTGACATCCCGTTCTTCCTTCTTATCTAAGATTTGTGTTTGTTTGTGTTATTCCGAATCTAGTGACGATTATTGTTCTTGATTGTGACTTTGAGACTGATTTGAGAGTTATTAAAGGTTTTCGGAAGTTTTCATCTTTCAATCTTTTAAATCTTGAATTTGATATCAATATGACTATTGTTGGCTAAAAACCCTTAACAATTCTAAGGTGAAGGGTTTATATTTGTGGCTTAGATTATGATAGATCGATCGTAAACAGATTGGACCCTGAGAGTTAGAGAGAATCGCCGACAACCCTAATCCACGGTTTGTTCTTGAGCTTCCACGTCCGTGGAACTCAAGAACTACCCGTAATTTTGTGTTAAGTTACGAACCTGCTTTTACTTTAATCTAAAGTTAAAGATTTGCTTTAACTTAGTCTTGGCTTGCCTTTTCTAGGTGGTAGTGAAGCCTCAACAACCTCTACCTCGATTGTGAGTGTCACAACCGTAATCGGTTTAGTTAGTCTTGATCCTTGGGTTACAAGTTTGGGTATTTGACATTAATTCTTGCCTTTAGAACCTTTCTATATTGAAGCCTCAACAACCTTTATAGAGAGTGTCTTTTAGGTGGGTTATATAAGGTTTTTGGAACTTCACCGTACGATTACCTTACATTAGCATACCTTTGCATATCTTAACTCTGTCCTTATATCATTAGTATATCTTGAATCGATTGCCACAGCTGGATACTTGGATCTTTAGGATTGTTGTTTTCCCAATAATTCAAAAAACTCTTACATTTACTTGCTTGATAATCTATAATTGAATTTGTTCCCCCCAAATCCCTGTGTTCGATACTCTGGAATTCTTGCCTAACTATATCGATCCGTACACTGCGGGTTCGCTTGCTTGATTCTAGTTTTATAAATTTAAAGCTTATTTGCACGCACGCTAAGTGGCGAACAAGTTTTTGGCGCCGTTGCAGGGGATTTGGTCTAGGCCGAATTCGGTTGCCGGTTGTCAAGCTTGGGAGCTTGCTCTCGTTATTTGATATCTCTTTGAGTGCATGCGCAGGTCTAGGAACACCGAGGATCTCTTACATCTTGATCAAGAGCTTGAGAGAACTTTAAGACAAAAGCGTAAGGAAAAGAAAATGGCTAAAGAAAAGGAACGTGATCTTCAATCGGAGTTAGCGGAGAAAGAAGCTCAACTCCAATGGAATGAGAAGATTCGCCGGGATGAAATGGATCGTCATCAATCTCTAGTTGACGATCTAAAAGATATGATGTTCCAGATGAGGATAGAACTAAGCAATGTTAAGAATAAGGGGAGCAAGAAATCATCAAGGAGATCCTTAAGGTCGAATAGAGGTCATTCATCCGCTGATGATAGCGATTCCTCCATGCCACCATTAGAGGAGATTGATCCAAGGATCAATGCGAATCCATTCGCTCCACGGACAACCGCAAACCGATGCATTCCACCTAGGAATGTAAGGGTGAACCGCGTAGATGAGGAGCCAAGAACTCTTGGCCAAAGGATGGATCCAACGCAGCAACCACGCCGTCTAGGTGTGAACTTTGATGCTGATGATGTACAAGGGTTTAGATTCAACCCTCAAGTTATTACTCTTGTTCGCCAAAACCAATTTGGCGGGACAAGCGCTGAATCTCCACACCAACACTTGCAAAACTTTGAGTGTATGATGGAGACAATGAGACCGAAAAATGCAACTACCAACAACTATAAGCTCAAGCCTTTCTTCTTCTCTTTGAAGGGGAAATCATTATCTTGGTATCAAGCTCTTCCTAATGGGAAACTAGACACATGGGAAGACCTTTCCGCGGAGTTCCTCACTAAGTTCTTTCCGCCATCCAAAACGGCGGAACTTAGTGGTAAGATTATTGCATTTTCCATGAGATCTAACGAAAGTTTGTTTCAATCTTGGGAAAGGTTTCAAGACTTGTTATTGGATTGCCCTCATCATGGCATATCCAAGCTTGCATTGTTGGAGATATACTATAAGGGGCTGGATGTGGAGACACAATTCAAGCTCCAATCCCTTTCATGTGGTACATTCATGGACATGAGGGAAGATGACGCTTGGGACTTCATTGAGAAGCAAGCAAGAGTCATAGAGAAGTATTCCCACCGGAAAGTTGAGGGAAATCGTGTGGAGCAAGGAGCGAAGCTCACACACGAAGCTGAAAATCAGATTTTCTCCCTCAACAATGAGATCAAAGAGTTGAAGGAAGCTATCAAGACCAACTTTCCAAAGCAACAAGGAAAGGATGTTGGCTATTTGGGAAACAACAAAAATGGCGGTGAGAACACAAACCGCAACAACAACAACAACCGGAACAACAACCGGAATAATTGGAATGGCAACAACAACAACCGGAACGACAATTGGAACAACAATAGGGGTTCAAACAACAACAATTGGCGCTCCAATCAACAAAATTCCGGTAACTCTATCCTTCCAATTCTAATTCACTAACTCCACCTCCCTCTTCCTCTACGCCTTTGAAAAGCCAGGGGCAAACATCTAATGGAGGAAGCACTTCAGGGAAGTAGAAGCCCGACCTCATGTTGGAAACAATTTTGAGAAAGCTTCAAGGGTTGGAGAACCGCATCATTAAGGTTGATGATCAAATTTCCAAGGTTGATAAAGCCCAAAAGGTTTTAGAAAACCAAATGTTCAGCCATGCGGAGGAAGTTCCTAGGAATCAAGGGAAACTTCCAGGAAAGACGGAGGACAACCCTACGGGAAGGGTGATGGCAATTACAACTAGGAGCGGAGTGACTACCACCGATCCGCAGCCTAAATTTGTTGAAGTCCCCGTTGAGAAAGACAATGAGAAGGGGAAGGAGAAGGAAGATGTCTACGTTCCTCGTCCGGTTTACAAACCTCCCCTACCATTCCCTCAATCTAGAGCGAGAGTGCGCCTAGATAAACAATTTGGTAAGTTTATAGAACTCATGAGCAAGTTGCATATTAATATACCTTTCATTGATGCTATTGTAGGTATGCCGGCTTATGGCAAGTTCTTAAAGGAGATCCTCTCTAACAAGAGAAAGTTAGAGGACTTTGGAGAGGTTGAGATGAGTTCGGATTCTTCGGATCTCATCAAGACCATGAAGGAGAAAATGCCCCCAAAGCTAAAGGATCCGGGGTCATTTCGCATTCCCATAGGAGTGGGAGATGTCACATATGATGCATTATGTGACTTGGGAGCAAGTGTGAGCATCATACCACTTGCATTATGTAGGAAGATCGGTTTAGGCGACCCTAAACCGGTGAAGATGACGTTGTACATGGCGGATCGATCCATCACTCGTCCCGTCTGGATTGTAGAAGACGTCCCGGTCAAGCTAGGTAAATTCTTTGTTTCCATTGATTTTGTGGTGCTTGACATTCCTGCAGATAGTCCGGTCCCGATCATACTCGGAATACCGTTTCTTGCAACTTCCGGCTGCATAGTCGATTGCAAGAATGGTAGACTCGCCTTTGATATAGGAGAGGAGAAGGTAGAGTTTGTTCTTTCCACTCTAGTGAAGGAGCCAATCTTTGATGAGGATATATTCAATATCCAAGATGAAGAAGGATTGTCTAGAGAAGAGGTAAGTGCTATTCTCTTCAAAGATCCTTTACAAAAGGTTATTACTATGACTCTAACGAATGTAGGGGAAGAAGAGGAGTGCAATGAGGCAATTGAAGCCTTAGAAGCAGAAGAAGAAGTGGGTGAAGTGGAATTTGAGATGCTCCACGACGAGGCAGAAAACGTGAGAATCCACGGCCATACACTATATTCCACGGCCGTGGATTTCACCAACCAAACCGTGTCCCACTCCAGAGAGTTATACGGTCGTGGAGGAAACAGAGCAACCGTATTTCCTTTCCACGCCCTAAACCACGGCCGTGGAGAATGCAGAGAAATCGTGATTCTGGCCGTGGAAGAGAGTGATCGTGCCTCTTCTTCAACTTCCTTTGATTCTTCTCCCACACCTTCTACTTCCTTAGACACTTCTAAGGAAGCATCGGAAGTTCCACAAGAGCCATTGGAGGGTCCGAAAGCAATGGAACTAAGTCCACTTCCTACTCATCTAAGGTACGCTTTTCTAGGATCTAATTCTACCTTTCCGGTTATTGTTAGTTCCGATCTAAGCATAGATGAACATAATGAACTCATGGTTGTCCTTAGGAAACATAGAAAAGCTTTAGGATATACTATTGAGGACTTATTAGGAATCAAACCTTCCCTATGCATGCATAAAATACTAATGGAAGAGGACTTTAGGACTTCAAGACAACCTCAAAGGCGGTTAAACCCGACCATGAAAGAGGTTGTCAAGAAGGAAATTCTTAAACTTCTTGATGCAGGTATCATCTATCCTATCTCCGATAGTAAGTGGGTGAGTCCGGTTCAAGTAGTTCCGAAGAAGGGAGGAATGACGGTCATCACCAACAAGAACAACGAACTCATTCCTACCCGAACCGTAACGGGATGGCGGATGTGCAGAGACTACCGCAAACTTAACAATGCGACGAGGAAGGATCACTTCCCATTGCCATTCATTGATCAAATGCTTGAAAGTTTAGCACAACATTCACATTTTTGCTACCTTGACGGTTATAGTGGTTTCTTTCAGATCCGGATACACCCGGATGATCAGGAGAAGACCACATTCACGTTCCCGTGGGGTACGTTTGCTTATAGGAGAATGCCGTTCGGGCTTTGCAACGCCCCAACCACCTTTCAAAGGTGCATGATGGCCATCTTCTCCGAATATATTGAGGAAATCATGGAAGTCTTCATGGATGACTTCTCCGTATACGGTTCCTCTTTTCACAATTGTCTCTCTAACCTTGCTCTTGTTTTACAAAGGTGTGAAGACACTAACCTAGTTCTTAATTGGGAGATGTTTCAATTCATGGTTAAGGAAGGAATTGTTTTAGGACATTTAATCTCTAGTAGAGGGATAGAGGTGGATAAGGCGAAAATAGAAACTATAGAGAAGCTTCCTCCCCCAACTTCGGTGAAAGGGATAAGAAGTTTCCTAGGACATGCTGGATTTTATAGACGTTTCATTAAAGACTTCTCTAAAATATCAAAACCGCTCACTAATTTATTGATGAATGATGCAGTTTTTGAGTTTTCGCAGGAATGTTTGGATGCGTTTAACACAATTCGGCAAGCTCTAATTTCAGCACCTATTATCCAAACTCCAGATTGGACTCTTCCCTTTGAGGTTATGTGTGATGCTAGTGACGTAGCTATAGGAGCTGTTCTTGGACAACGAAAGGAAGGGCGAACCCATGCCATATACTATGCTAGCAAGACGCTAGATGAAGCGCAACTCAACTACGTCACTACAGAAAAGGAATTTCTAGCCATTATTTATGCTATTGACAAGTTTCACTCTTATCTTGTAGGTTCAAAGGTGATTTTCTACACGGATCATGCTGCGATCCGGTACCTCATTGCAAAGAAGGATGCGAAGCCAAGGCTAATTAGATGGATTCTTCTCCTACAAGAATTCGATCTAGAGATCCACGACAAGAAGGGTTCGGAAAATTCTGCTGCGGATCATTTGAGTCGCCTAACACATTTAGAGGACGACCACTTACCTATAGATGACTCCTTCCCGGACAAACACCTACACATTATTGAGGAGTGCATCGATGTGATCTCCAAAGGTAACGAACCATGGTTTGCTGATTTTGTTAACTATTTGGTTTGTCAGGAGATACCACCCGGATTATCCTACGCACAAAGAAAGAAGTTCTTTAAGGATGTCCGGGAATACTTTTGGAATGAACCTCTCCTCTTTAAGAGAGGTCTGGATGGCATCATTCGGCAATGTGTGCCGGAAGATGAGATGCAAAGTGTCATCCGCCATTGTCATTCACTACCTTGTGGAGGACACGCTAGTTCGAACAAGACTAGCGCAAAGGTATTGCAATCTGGATTCTTTTGACCTACTTTATTTAGAGATGTGCAATCCTTTGTTTCTTGCTGCGATGCTTGTCAAAGAACAGGTAATATCTCTAGGAGGAATGAGATGCCTCTCATCAACATCCAAGAGGTGCAGATTTTCGATGTTTGGGGAGTTGACTTTATGGGACCATTCCCATCTTCTTGTGGAAACCAATACATACTCTTGGCGGTTGATTACGTTTCTAGATGGGTGGAAGCGATTGCCTCTCCCACTAATGATGCCATGGTTGTGGTTAAGTTCTTTAACAAGACCATCTTCCCGCGATTTGGGACGCCAAGGACTATCATCAGTGATGGAGGTTCTCACTTCATTGCCCGGCACTTTGAAGCTCTTCTAGCTAAGTATGGGGTTACTCACAAGATTGCTACCCCTTATCATCCACAAACTAGTGGACAAGTTGAGATCTCAAATAGAGAGATCAAAGGAATTCTAGAGAAGACGGTTTCAAGGACTAGGAAGGATTGGTCCTCGAAGCTTGACGACGCATTGTGGGCGTACCGGACTGCGTACAAGACTCCCATAGGAACCACACCATACAACCTTGTATATGGGAAGTCTTGTCACTTACCGGTAGAGTTGGAGCACAAGGCGTTTTGGGCTATCAAGTGGTTGAATTTCAGCATGAAGGAAGCGGGAGAGAAGCGTCTCTTGGACCTTAATGAGCTTGAAGAATTCCGCTTGAACGCTTATGAGAACGCCAAGATTTATAAGGAGAGGGCAAAGCGTTGGCATGATAAGCATATCATTCCAAAGGACTTCAAAGAAGGAGATCAAGTTCTCCTCTTCAATTCAAGGCTTCGTCTCTTTCCAGGTAAGCTTAAATCTCGTTGTACCGGACCTTTTCTAATTAAGCGTATTTTCCCCCATGGTGCAGTTGAAGTATGGGGTGAAGCGGGCGGAAGCTTTAAGGTGAACGGTCAACGACTCAAGAAGTATACACTGGAACTCAAAGCTGAAGAGTTCGCGCCCACCGCACTCGAATAAGTGCGAGAATGGTCTAGCTACGGACCTTAAACAAAGCGCTTCTTGGGAGGCAACCCAAGGTATTGCATTTACGTTTTTGTTTTCGATTCATAGTTTAGCTTAGTTTAGACGTTTTTGCTTTGTTTTGCCTTCGATTTCTTCCGGTATGTTCGTGTATTTGGGTGTCGGAACGATGGAAAAGGAAAAGGGAAGAGTAATGTTGAAGAAAAGTGACAAAACTTAGACTTTGGAGCATTACAGAGAGTTCCACGGCCTAAACCACGGTCGTGACAGCTACAGTGACCGTAATTTCCAAGAGCCTTTGAAAAATCACCAAAACCACGGTTCCGTACATTTCCACGGCCGTGGAACCCCCCGATAGACCGTGGTTTTCAAAATTTTGCCGACCACTATATAAACCACGTTCTTCACAAAAACACCTCACAAATACCCAATTCCACGAACCTCTTCGCCGATTCCACGCCCTCACCTCAAATCTCCGTTCTTTAATCGTTTTCAACGATTCTTCGTTCCAAATTGAAGAAAATTCGACCACCAACGAGATCCAAGCAACGAATCGAGCGGCAAATCACCAAGGAACGCACAATTCGGATTTTAAAATCCGAAACCTAGGTTTTTTCCACTCTTCTCTATCTTCGTAAATTTGGGTTCGTTTTTGCTAGAAATTATAGGAGAACTGATTGAAATTGGAAGGAATTAGACTTGGGCTGCCTGATTGCTGAGTTTGAGTGCTGTTTGTGGATTTTTGAGAAAAAGCGAGACGAATCACGGTCTTTGTCAATTCCACGGCCGTGGAAATACCAAGAACAGACCGTGATTTTGAATAGTGATGGACTTCGTGAGGAGAGTTTCTGGGAGAATTAAGGAGAAGAAGAACGACCAAAACAAAAAAGGAAGGGTAACCCCTCTTCTTCTTCATCCTCTAGAGCACCACCACCTTCCTCCCCTTCACCTCCATCCTCACCTTCATCACCCGCACCTCCTAGCCCTAGAGTACCGACCATTCATGAGGATCACCTTGATGCACTCGAGAGGATCCATGAGAGGGTTGTGATTGGACCTAGGTATCTATTGTTAGAGGATCTAGCTCCTCTTAACATCATAGATGACCTTACTTGGCTCTTGGATAGAGCCGGACTAGTTGTCTTCTCGGCTATCTGAGAAGACGCCTACGAGGAGATTACGAGAGAGGTTGTGACGTCTTTCGAGCACAGCCATGTGGATAGGACCATTTCTTTCCGTCTTATGAAAAGGAACTATGATTTTACCATCCGTGAGTTTGGAACCCTCTTTGGGTTCCATGAGACCCTCAACGGTCGTTTTCCTAGTGGCGTTTACGCCAAAGATTTGTGGGAGGAGGTTGCTATGATATACGCCAGCGAGGACCGCTGGCAACCAGCTGACACCAAGGCTAAGTTGATGTATCACTTAGCCTTGAAGATTGCTCACCGTGTTCTTTCAGAGTGTCTCTTCCCTAGGACAGAGACACCTCAAAAGATCAAGACGGATGAGCTCTTTCTGTTGTATTCTATGCTGTATGGGCGCCGAGCTGACTGCGCCACCCTCTTAGCTGCTACCATGAGCAAGCTTAAGAACAAGAGGAAGAGCAACATTGGATATGGTGGGATAGTTACCCATCTTGCTAGGATGTTGGGGGTTGATTTTTCTGCATGTACACGCATACTAGCCGTACCCCTAGGACTTCAGGCCTTCATGACTAGAGGTCTCATCTTCCCTACACATAGAGGTCTGCCTTATGCAGCCATGCATTGGGAGAGCAGGACAGGGAGGGGTATTGAGTGGCTACAGGAGTACTCCATTATGGTTGGACGCCATAATTGGAAGGAGACGTTCGCTGCTATGCATGCGAACAGGATTGCAGCTCCTCCGTATGTCCCACCACCGCCCGTAGTTGAGGAGGAGGAGATAAGAGATCAGTATGAGGGTGGAGGAGGAGCAGATCAGGAGTTTGGCACGTTTCCGGATCAGCCGGATGCGGCCTCTGATGTGCCTAGACGTTCTCCACGTCTCGCTAGAGCTTCAAGTTCGTCTTCTCACCGCGCCAGCGTGAGTGAGAGACCTACTTGGATGGATACACCTCCTGCATGGTATGGAGCTCCACCTCCATGGTCCGCACAACAGCCACTAGCACCAGCACCAGCAGACGTGCCAGGGTGGTACAGTCAGGCTCCAGGATGGTATGAGCAGATGCCGGATTGGGCTACTGGCCTTTCTGAGAGAGTGGGAGCATTGGAGATTCGAGCAGATGCTAGAGATGGACGCATGGACGACCTCGATCATATGATGAGAGACGTCTACCGCCAGCAGTTTGGGCGGCACTACGACTCCAGCTTCTCTCCATTCCCGCCTCCACCGGCGCCGCAGTGACGATGATGATGACCGATAGCTTTAGCCGCTCCACCGCCATTTTGTGAGTTTCTTTTTCTTTTCTTTCTTTTTCTTCCGTTCTTTTCTTCTTTTCTTCCTTTTATTTGAACATTAGGGACAATGTTTGTTCCAAGCATGGGGTGGGGTGTGACTAAAAGTTTGTAATAACTCTTACTCACTATGTTTGCTTCTATCAAGACTATCTTGCATGTTCATTATATTGTTGCACGTTTCATTATTGCATTGCATGAAAAAGAGTTTGAAAAACCCATAAAAATTGAAAAATTTTGAAAATTTTGTGCTTCTAAGGAATTGAGATGATTTCTATGATAATCGCTACTTGTGAATTGAGTTTGATGACAATTGCATGCTTAAACGAACAGTGAATTGAAAAGAAATTGAATGAGTTGATTATGCCTCTTTTGCAAGTTTCATAATGTGATGAATGTTACTTAAATCATGTTGAGGAATTGAAGTTGAAATCACGCTATAAGTTCTTATACTTCTTGTTGAGATGATTAAGGCAATTCGATTTTTCTTTCTTCTTTCTTTGATCATTTAGCCCCTCATTGAAATTATGGCCTCCTTTACCTATCCGGGAATTTGGAGGAGTTGATTAATATTGGCATGTTTGATGTGGGAGGTCCTTGAAAGAAATTATTTGCGGTCAAAAGAATAGAAAGAAATTGTAGGTTTGGGGAAGTCAATCATGATGATGAGTAACTCGGCACCATTCACATAGCCGGGTGTTTGTGTCTTTCCAAAGTCGGATTGAGCGATATTCCTAGCGGATTATGGTATCTGCGCTAAGGGTTTGAGGCATCTCATAAAAATTGAGAAACTCCAATCTCCTAGGCTTCGGTTTTTGTGCACCTCTATCCATAACTCCAAAAGTAAAGTCGAAAAATGAAAGGAAGAGAGCGAAGCTCTATGTTGAAAGTGTTGCGTAAACCGCAAGAGAAGAAGAAAAGAGTAGTTGTCCACTTTCCGGGATTCATGCACCACATTCCTTAAAGTTTCCTTCCCTTTCCACATTCTAGACCTTTTTCTTTGAAAGTCCTTAAGATCAAAAGAATGTTATATGACTTGGTGATCTAAATTGAAGTTTCTTATGATTGATTTTGATAATGTTTGAAGGTTATGATGCTTCTATAGAAGTTTAATTGATTTATGAGCTTTCTTCACTCTTCACTCTTTGATTAAGTGTATGAAAGTCTTATAAACGAATGAAGCAAAGTGGGAGAATGATTTATTGATTAAAAGGCACATTCATCAAAAAGAGGTATTGCTTTGAGAAGGTACACATATTTCATCCTAACTCTTGTTTTAAAAGCTTTTGAAAGACCTTGCTTAGGGACAAGCAAGTGGCAAGTACGGGGTTATTTGTTAGCATGAAATATTGTGATATTTTGGGCACGTTTTCTAAGTGTATTGATCCATATTGATAGTCATTGATTGAGCATTGATGCATTTGTGAGCTAGTTTATCTATAATGTCGATATAGAGATCTACACAAGCTTTATGTTGATTATAGGTAATTGAGAGCTATTTCCGAACGGAATTGAGCAAGGATGGATTGATTCAGCATGTCCATGGATTGAGGAAATTCCTAGGAGCTAAGGGAGTGCCAACTTGAAGAATGCACGAGGCTAGGGAAAAATCACGTTCTTGCCCTAAACCACGCTCTAAAATACGGCCGTACTCCTTTCCACGTTTAAGTCCACGGCCGTGGAACCATGCCAAGGGAAGCGTGGTTCATTCCAGTAACTTCTACGGCCGTGGAGAAGATGGTTCAAACCGTGTTAATTTCCACGCTCTAAATTACGGTCGTGGAACCTTCCACGACCGTGATCTTGGCGATCTTTTTCGCCACACTTTAAGCCACGATCTTTTAGAAGATTGGGCCGGGCCAATACTTTATCTTACACTATAAAAGGACGGACGAAGAGAGATTCCGTCACCTCGCTTTAGACCTTCTCTTACGCATAGACGCATCTTACACTTGCGCTTGGAATTGCCCTAATTTTCGCATTTGGCGGAAGTTGTGTTGAGAGATTTTGGCGCATTGCTATTGTGATTTCCGGATTGTCGGAAGATCTAAGATTCGGAAGATTGTTCGCAAGGAGATTTCGCTTCTTGCTTAGGTTTGATTTAGAAGACAGATTGACATCCCGTTCTTCCTTCTTATCTAAGATTTGTGTTTGTTTGTGTTATTCCGAATCTAGTGACGATTATTGTTCTTGATTGTGACTTTGAGACTGATTTGAGAGTTATTAAAGGTTTTCGGAAGTTTTCATCTTTCAATCTTTTAAATCTTGAATTTGATATCAATATGACTATTGTTTGCTAAAAACCCTTAACAATTCTAAGGTGAAGGGTTGATAGTTGTGGCTTAGATGATGATAGATCGATCGTAAACAGATTGGACCCTGAGAGTTAGAGAGATTCGCCGACAACCCTAATCCACGGTTTGTTCTTGAGCTTCCACGGCCGTGGAACTCAAGAGCTACCCGTAATTTCGTGTTAAGTTACGAACCTGCTTTTACTTTAATCCAAAGTTAAAGATTTGCTTTAACTTAGTCTTGGCTTGCCTTTTCTAGGTGGTAGTGAAGCCTCAATAACCTCTACCTCGATTGTGAGTGTCACAACCGTAATCGGTTTAGTTAGTCTTGATCCTTGGGTTACAAGTTTGGGTATTTGACATTAATTCTTGCCTTTAGAACCTTTCTATATTGAAGCCTCAACAACCTTTATAGAGAGTGTCTTTTAGGTGGGTTATATAAGGTTTTTGGAACTTCACCGTACGATTACCTTACATTAGCATATCTTAACTCTGTCCTTATATCATTAGTATATCTTGAATCGATTGCCACAGCTGGATACTTGGATCTTTAGGATTGTTGTTTCCCAATAATTCGAAAAGCTCTTACATTTACTTGCTTGATAATCTATAATTGAATTTGTTCCCCCCAAATCCCTGTGTTCGATACTTTGGAATTCTTGCTTAACTATATCGATCCGTACACTGCGGGTTCGCTTGCTTGATTCTAGTTTTATAAACTTAAAGCTTATTTGCACGCACGCTAAGTGGCGAACAATGGTCCAAGCTGTGTACTCAGAGTTTTGAGGAGCTGAAGAGACGTTTGATTTCTGCTCCCATCTTAGTGCAGCCTGAGGGCACTGAGGACGTTGTAGTCTACAGTGACACATCCAAGCTAGGCTTGGGATGTATTCTGATGTAGTTTGGTAGAGTGATTGCATATGCATCTAGACTGTTTAAGATGTATGTAACGAACGGATTTTTTTCGTTACCCTTTGACAAGGTTAGAGGAGTTTTGAAAGCGAAATTAAAATTTCGTGAGACTAGGAGATACAAGTTTAATTTTGGAAGTCGTTTGATTAAATACTTTGTTCTAAGTTTCGGGACGAAACTTATTTAAGGGGGAATTGATGTGATACCCGGAATTTTGATTTCGGGTCAAATTAGACTTAGACCGGTTTGGACTTATTTCACCTTTATCTCCAAAACCATGAATTGTGTTTCCAAGACAAACTATTTACAGACTTAACTCTTCTTATTAGTTTATGTGTTACCTAGTACCATAAACCCACTATACTTATCACTCTAAGTAAGTATAGTTAAATATCACATACATTATGCTTATCATTTTAGGTGAGCATTTTTATGCCAATCGTTTTATGTGAGTATTTTTATGCAAATAAACTATCAATGTCCATACCTCATATATCTAAACATACTTCTCTTTCATATTTCCACCATTTTATATAGACTAAACCTTTATATTATAATTAGATTGGTCCCCTCCTTTCTATACCTATACTTTAATGTACATGAGGAGAGAGTCTTCCCCTCCTTTCTACATGAATACATGACCAAGCAACAACTTCTCTTCCCTTTCATGACAACCATCAGTGACAGGTAGACCGTCACTTAAAAGCCTAGACGTTGCCATGGTAACAGCTGATCTTGTCCTTCAATTCTCACGAAATCATAGCAACCATTTATTGCCACTATTATCCCCTCTTAATCAACCTTGACTTGCTTTGTAACAGTTGATTATTTTCTAGATTCCCGTAAACACCGCACACAAGCCTTATCCCTCCATTTTCACACGTACAGCCTGAACCTCTATTCTTCTTTCCCGTCGTTCTTATATGATCTTCCTATTCAGATCAATGGGTATTACACAGCAGCCTTCCTTTGTACCTCACTTGCCACGCAGAGTAGCAGCAACCATGAGCAACTCTTGCTCTTATCCTAAGTCAGACCATTCAACAACAACAGACCACAAAGCCTCAAGACACACCACAAATGCTTACCCCTTTCCTCCTCCGCATAGCAGCAACAACCATCCAGAGAACCCCGGACTGCCAGCACCGTGCTCACACCACCCCTACAACATTGGAGATGTCCTGAGAATTTGCACAGTCAACAGAATAACAACAATTAGGGGTATATCGAGACTAGATAAACCATTGCTCGCCACTACCATCGCCGGTGAGAGATCCCCGCCTCGCTTGACGTTGTGGAGCCACACCCTTGCGACTTACCGCCAGATCGACCCCGTGACTACTGTCTGCTCCGCCCTAATAGTCCTCGCCGGGACTTCTGGCAAGACGCCGAAGATGCGAGCCCTTGTCTCGTCTGGCGCCACCACCATCGACCGTCCCCTCCAGCAAGCACCGTCGACCGTCCCCTCCAACAAGCGCCGTCACCGTCCAGGAACGAGAATGTGAACTGCCGCACGCAAATACCTTCAGCCCTAGAGCTGGACTCCTGTTTATAGGAAGGGTAAATTACATTTTTTAACCCATCTTGTCAATTTTGTTATTTGGCCCATAGTTATGATATTTTCAGTTTTAACCCTAATTTGGAAAAATTCAGGAAAGGGCCCAAGTTTCATATTTACTTTAGTAACCCTAATATTGTTAGAAGGTTGATATTTGACCTACAAGGATAAGTGTACTCAACTTTTAAATTTAGAGTATGATCCTAGTTGTAAGAGAGTGAACTATTAGTTTAGTTGGTGTTAGAGACTAACTAGCGTTATGGGTTTAATTTAAGATTGGGAAACCTTTGTACTATAAGAGTTCTTGAGTTCACAAAGGGGATAGAAATTATACTATGACAAAGAAATTAGTCGGAAGATGACTAAGGCGGATTTTAAGGTTTAGAGGTATGTTGACTTAATTCGGGAATTTTGTTAAGAGTTGTAGTTGACTATTTTTGGGATTTTCTTTGCTCCTATGAGTAGTATGCATATCATAGAGGACCTGGAGATTTATCTCGGAAATTTTTATATATTTACTTGAGCCCCATTTCTTAAGCTAAAGTCGGACCTTAGCAACTCTTTTGGAAATCTAGAATTTTAGGTTAAGTTTTATAAGTCCTTAGCAAACTATCTCGTGAGACTAGATTATGGAAATAGGTTTCAAAGGAGAATTTGGAACTAGGTCATAGATTATTCTTGAAGTTTTGGGAGTGGGGGTAAAATAGTCATTTTACCTTGAGAGGGCATTTTAGTAATTAATCTTCATGAGATTGCACATCTTAGAAGTTTTAACTTCTAAGAATATGGGATGTAGTTTTAATCCACGTGCCTCGTATGACAGGCGTTTGAGTTCTCCGGTTGCGGACCGAGTTGAGATTGGGAGAATTGCAAATTGAATCAAGTAAGTCCACGGACTTACTTAGCTGACTCTTGTATGAGTGTAATGTGTATGAGTGGTGTTTGTTAGTTATAATAAATAACGAAACCGGATTAGGCCGACTTTATTATTTACGTAATTGACCCAAGTGTATGATAATAGGTCGTGACATCATCTGCCTAGCTCTTGCGAGAGTCTAGGAGGTTCCCTGCGACCAGCCCAGTCAGGTAGACGGTCATATGCATTAGTACCATTCCGCGTTGGTAAACGGGGACAGGGGCGAGGTTTGAGAATCCCTCGTGTCACAAAATAAGTATCATTAGTAATGACATATCACCTAATTAAAGATAATAAAAGGATTGATTGTTGCATGTTGATTGTGTTTGTTGTGTGTTTGTGCTTTTACCTTTATACTTATGCATAGAATGTTAGCTAACGGTTTTATACCGCTTGTAGATGCCTTGCAGGTTAAGACAGTTGTAGAGAGATCCGGAGGGAATGGTCACCCGGGTCCACGTACTTATTTAGTTGGGGACGGGATGTCTTCTGTTCTTCTTATGTGTCGTTTTGGTACCTTTGCTTTGTAAGGCTGATACATATTCTTCATGTATATATTGTTTAATGTTTTCAAATGATTTAAATACTTTTGTGCCTTGTTGTAAGATCCATGTTAAATTGTTGTCAAACTAAGGTGCACGGAATGAAGACATACAATTGAGTCTAAAACCGAAAAGGCAAACCCCACAAGCGTGGGGAGGTTTTGACCTCCTCAGAGATATAAGAAGTTTGAAAGAAACCGCGACGCCAATATCCAAAGAATGGAAGCCTGTAGTAGGGTCAACAGAGGTTCAGGAAGGCGATATTACCACCAACACCAATGAAGAAATTTGTATGGGAGAACGGCCTTGATGGACTCGAGAGTCCAGGGTAACCCGAATTATCACGGGACCTAATCCATCAACACAAATGGTCCATGCAAAAGGAACTGCAAGTGGATGATCATTACATTACGGCCATAAGAATTTCATAGACGCTTGCAAGCTATCGTGGAAAACTTGAAACGACTATTTATGTCAGATGAATAACACCATCGGACTAGAGAGATGGAGTTGTCCCAAAGGAAGCAGAAGAGTGAAAGATAAGACGAACAAAAGAAGGATAAAAGGATTAATCTAGTAGGTGATGTGCACCAAAAGTTTAATACTAGTAGAGGTATGAAATTGAGATAAGTCAATTATAGACTGACCGATGTCAACCAAGGGCGTCCAAATATTGTTTGGTATTGACGAGTTATGTGCCGTTAAGAAGAGATATTTGTGACTGTGGATCTATGAAGTAGCTTTACCGACGCCTTCGAGGATTTCCTCAAGTAGGCAACGACAACCTTCTTGGATGAATTAAAAAAAGAAAAATATAAAGCGAAACGTTTTAAGGGTTACTTCTTGGCTAGTTAAGATCAAACTCCGGTCAAGTCAGGGAGTTTGGATCCGTGGTAGGAGAATTAAGAAAGTAAGCGGAAAAAGTTGTTTTTCAATCGTTGTTTTATTTTTTTAAGGCAAGTAGAGAAGGTACTTGGTACTTCATCCGTATAAGACTCATGGTGTAATTGGAAGAAATAGTTTTGTGGTCAATCATTTTATACATAACAAAAAAGGTCCTTAGGATTAACGAGTGACAGCAGGATAATCAAAGTAACGCAATGGAAGCGTGGTGGGTCTTAACCCCAAAGCAAGAAGCTCAAGGGTACTGATGGATGTCGTGTCGAGTTTAAGACGGTGATAGTTGGTGAAATGCATTCTAGTTGAAAGAAACTTGAGATAGGCTATCTGAGTGACTAGAAATATTGTACGGAAACGTATGTGCATGTAGAGGTAATAGAAGGAGACTAGTACCCTATTATAGATCCGAGTGAAGAGTGATGGCTTTGTTACATGTTGCCACACAAGTAGTGTGGAATTCTATACTAATGGAATACTCTATAGTGAGTTTTCACGATGGATTAGGAAAGAATTAGTGATGTAATAAAAATATTGTGCATGACCTGCACTAGAAAGCTCAAAGTGAGTAACTACCATCCTGAGTCGAAGATACATAAGAAAGAGAAGCGACAAGAGCATACTTGCAACCTAGTAACCGTGCTTAAAGAGAGCATAATCTCGGAGTAGATTTTATGTGTAACATTATGTCGGAACAGAGCCTAGTTGCGTTTTGAGTTCGAGGGATATTACTAGTCCGATAAAAGTGGAGGATACAAGAGTTCAATGTTGACGGTGTGTTAGCATTTATCGAGTATTTGTGATGAAATAACTGTGATATAAGATCACTTTGTGTCTAATACCGTCATTCGGGACATATTCTATGTCAGTTAAGATCTTGGGTAATGCGTGGGAAGCTTGGGTTAGAGCTAACAATATATTAGAGATCTAAAAATAATATAACAATGCCAAGTGAACAAAGAGGATGACCACTAGATTTGATTTTAGTTGTCAAAAGTGTTAGACCTGAAAAGGGTACAGGGGATGATTCCTTACATGAGGAATAAGGTGGCTGAGTAATATTAAAAGACAAGACCAAGTGGGTCGTGATACGAAGAGCATTGAGCACTTGGTAAGTGTTGGCGGATGTCCAAGACCTTGGACCTGATAGTGTAGTCAGAACATTTTTAGAAGGCCGGAAGCCAGTGGTCATAATGAAGGGAAGGAAGTTGAATAGATTATTTTCCGTAGGGTCATCAAAGGATCTGGAAGTGAGTTGTGTAAGGCAACCATTCGAAGTTTTAAAGCGGTAAAAGTGACTGATGGGCTAGTATTCCTCACCCTATTGGAGGGTGTAGCTTCAGTTCTCCACGGAGACTAAGTTTGGGAATTGAGTTTGAGAATTTCAGTTGGAGAGATACCTACCAGACACGAGTTAGGTCATCAGATTAGAGGATCAGACAGTTGATCCAGATGATACCGATGAGATATCCGGTAATCACTCTAGAACGTGGTAGCAGGCGCTTGTGATCTAAGTACCTGAAAAGATTTAAGATTCGGTGGTTTAATGAAAAGCTGATAAGCCTACCTAAAATATTGGGGATAGTTAGAGACGTAACATTTCAAAGATCTGTGTATCGATAGTTCTAACCTCTGGATTGATGAGTTAGGGCTTGACCTTGTATGTGTGATATTATTTGACTGCTCGTTCTTATATGATCTTCCTATTTAGATCAATGGGTATTACACAGCAGCCTTCCTTTGTACCTCACTTGCCACGTAGAGTAGCAGCAACCATGAGCAACTCTTGCTCTTATCCTAAGTCAGACCATTCAACAACAACAGACCACAAAGCCTCAAGACACACCACAAATGCTTACCCCTTTCCTCCTCCGCATAGCAGCAACAACCATCCAGAGAACCCCGGACCGCCAGCGCCGTTCGCACACCACCCCTACAACATTGGAGATGTCCTGAGAATTTGCACAGTCGACGGAATAACAACTATTAGGGGTATATCGAGACTAGATTAACCATTGCTCGCCACTACCATCGCCAGTGAGAGATCCCCGCCTCGCTTGACGTTGGGGAGCCACGCCCCTGCGACTTACCGCCAGATCGACCCTTGCCACCACCACCCGCGACTACTGCCTGCTCCGCCCTAATAGTCCTTGTTGGGACTGCTGGCAAGACGCCGGAGATGCGAGCCCTTGTCTCACCTGGGGCCATCACCATCGACCGTCCCCTCCAGCAAGCACCGTCGACCGTCCCCTCCAGCAAGCGCCGTCACCGTCCAGGAACGAGAATGTGAACCGCCGCACGCAAATACCTTCAGCCCTAGAGCTGGACTCCTGTTTATAGGAAGGGTAAATTACATTTTTTAACCCATCTTGTCAATTTTGTTATTTGGTCCATAGTTATGATATTTTCAGTTTTGACCCTAATTTGGAAAAATTCAGGAAAGGGCCCAAGTTTCATATTTACTTTAGTAACCCTAATATTATTAGAAGGTTGATATTTGACCTACAAGGATAAGTGTACTCAACTTTTAAATTTAGAGTATGATCCTAGTTGTAAGAGAGTGAACTATTAGTTTAGTTGGTGTTAGAGACTAACTAGCGTTATGGGTTTAAATTAAGGATGGGAAACCTTTGTACTATAAGAGTTCTTGAGTTCACAAAGGGGATAGAAATTATACTTTGACAAAGAAATTAGTCGGAAGATGACTAAGGCGGATTTTAAGGTTTAGAGGTATGTTGACTTAATTCGGGAATTTTGTTAAGAGTTGTAGTTGACTATTTTTGGGATTTTCTTTGCTCCTATGAGTAGTATGCATATCATAGAGGACCTGGAGATTTATCTCGGAAATTTTTATATATTTACTCGAGCCCCATTCTTAAGCTAAAGTCGGACCTTAGCAACTCTTTTGGAAATCTAGAATTTTGGGTTAAGTTTTATAAATCCTTAGCAAACTATCTTGTGAGAACTAGATTATGGAAATAGGTTTCAAAGGAGAATTTGGAACTAGGTCATAGATTATTCTTGGAGTTTTGGGACTGGGGGTAAAATAGTCATTTTACCTTGAGAGGGCATTTTAGTAATTAATCTTCATGAGATTGTTCATATTAGAAGTTTATAACTTGTAAGAATATGGGATGTAGTTTTAATCCACGTGCCTCGTATGACAGGCGTTTGAGTTCTCCGGTTGCGGACGGAGTTGAGATTGGGAGAATCGCGAATTGAATCAGGTAAGTCCACGAACTTACTTAGCTGACTCTTGTTTGAGTGTAATGTGTATGAGTGGTGTTTGTTAGTTATAATAAATAACGGAACCGGATTAGGCCAACTTTATTATTTACGTAATTGAGCCAAGTGTATGATAACGGGTCGTGACATCATCTGCCTAGCTCTTGCGAGAGTCTAGGAGGTTCCTTGCGACCAGCCCAGACAGGTAGACGGTCATATGCATTAGTACCAATCCGCATTGGTAAACGGGGACAGGGGCGAGGTTTGGGAATCCCTCGTGTCACAAAATAAGTATCATTAGTATTGACATATAACCTAATTAAAGATAATAAAAGGATTGATTGTTGCATGTTGATTGTGTATGTTGTGTGTTTGTGCTTTTACCTTTATACTTATGCAAAGAATGTTAGCTAACGGTTTTATACCGCTTGTAGATGCCTTGCAGGTTAAGACAGTTGTAGAGAGATCCGGAGGGAATGGTCAGCCGGGTCCACGTACTTATTTAGTTGGGGACGGGATGTCTTTTGTTCTTCTTACGTGTCGTTTTGGTACCTTTGCTTTGTAAGGCTGATACATATTCTTCATGTATATATTGTTTAATGTTTTCAAATGATTTAAATACGTTTGTGCCTTGTTGTAAGATCCAAGTTAAATTGTTGTCAAACTAAGGTCGGGACCCATTGTGAGGTCCTAACCAGTAGCTCCCCGAGTTCTCAGAATTTAGGGTGTTACAATGTATGAGGAGAACAACCTGACTCGTGATCTGGAGTTGGTAGTAGTAGATCATACATTGAAGATCTGGAGACATTACTTGTATGGTGCAAGATGTTAGATCTTCACAGACCATAATAGTTTGAAGTATATTTTCAGGTAGCGGGAATTGAATAACCGCCAGCGTAGATTGCTTGAGTTGATCAAGGACTTTGACCTCAAGATTCTGTATCATTTAGGCAAGGCGAACTTTGTCACTGACGCCCTTAGTAGGAAGACGCTTTGAGAAAAGGCGATTGTGTGACTGACAATTCAACCACAGCTTCAAAGAATTCTAGCGTGGCTAGAGATGGACATCCAATTTCCTTATGATGATTCCCAATTGACTACTTTAGAGGTTCTACCTAATCTATTGGGTGAGATCCAATAGAAGCAGGTGACCCACCCGACATTGATGAGGATACGAGATAGGATGTCTCATAATGACGCACTACAATTCTCCATAGGAGCAAATAGAGTGATGAGACGTCGCGATTGCGTGTGTGTACCCGTAAATGCGGATGTGAGATAAAGGATATTACAGAGGCTCACTCCACACCTTACTCAGTGCACGCAAGTGCGAGTAAGATGTATCAGGATGTGAGATGTTCATATTTGTGGGGAGGGCTAAAGCCCAATGTGGCTATTTGTTGCTTAGTGTGCAACCTGCCAGCAGGTCAAGATAGATCATTGTAGACCAGGAGGAGAGCTCTACCCACTTCCAGAACCGCAGTGGAAGTGGAAGGACATCTCAATAGACTTTGTAATAGGATTGAGACTAAGTTGGAGCTTCAATGCCATTTGGGTTGTGGTTGACCGACTAACGAAGACTGCAAGTTTCATCCCTATATGGGAGACGTGGCCAGTATGTCGGTTGGCTTAGGAGTTCACTAGACAAATAATGAGACGCCAAGATGTACCGAGGATGATCGTCTTAGATGTAGATGGACAATTCACCTCGAGGTTTTGGCAACAGATTCAGATTGCCCTAAGGACAAGTCGACACTTCACGACTACATTTCATCATTAGACGGATGGTTAGTCAGAGAGGACCATCTAGACGCTGAAGGATTTGCTGCGAGCTTATGTGGTTGACTGGATACAGTGCCAAGACGAGAACCTGATGAGGCCACAAGGGAGACAGAGTATAGTATCCAAAGGAACTATCCAGAGTTCCATGCCGAGATAGATGCACTTGTAGGATCGATTAGAAGATTTAAATGCTATTTTGGTGAGTGTTATGATTATGTGCTTATGTGCTTTGATGTGTTTTTGCTCTAGCTGTGATGTATGCATACGAGCTTATTAGATCTTGTTTGCTAGCACGAGCTGTTTTTATAGTTGTAGATGGTTCTTCCTCCATGCTATTGAGTTGTGATTAGGGTTTATCTGGAGATGGATATTCCTCCATGCTATTGTTTAGGGACATAGTTTGAGTAGAGATGCTTTTCCTCCATGCCTTCTGATGTGGTTATAGGTTGACTAGAGATGATTTTCCTCTATGCCTTTGGATTGCATTATGATCTTGTGGTTGGAGTTAGTAATTTCTCCATGTTGTGTTTAGAGGTTATAGGGTATTCTTGGTTGATACCTTTGAACGGAGATGTGATATCTCCGATTGAGAGAGTGTTTATACCTCGGCGTATGGGTTGAGAGGATTTGGGAATTGTTCATGTTTCGGGACGAAACATTTTCTTAGAGGGTGTGTGATGTAATAGCTAGGATTTCCAAATTCTAACTAATGTTGATTAACTTAATAATCGATAGTATTTGACACATAACTCGTTAAGATTTTGTAATTGATGAGTATGAGTCCTACCGTTATGTTTGTGGCGTAATTTTGGATAGGTAATTTTTCACTTTTACCCCTTGGTAATTATTTTTACCCTCCGGTGTTATTTGGTGCATTTAAGAGCTTCAACTAATAAAAATGTAGTTGAGAGAAAAGATCTAGACATCAGACATTTCTTCATATTATATATATATATATATATATATATATATATATATATATATATATATATATATAATATGAAGATTCACAGAAAGTCGTCTAATGTACAATTGTACAAAGATCTTCAACTTTCAAGTCATTTTTAACTTTCCAATTGAAAGTTACAGAGCAGAAGAATCGCGAGAATGGCGAGCGTATGCTTCCATCTTTAACCTTCAATAAATCATTCGTCTTTGATCCAATTTCAAATCCGTTTGTACCAACGAGTCCCTTATCTTGTTCTCTTCAATGTGGTATCGTGTTATTTCCCGTTTGCCAACTATTTTGTTTAGCCTACGTTTATCGCTATCAGAACGCCGACGGGCCATTGTAAGTCATCGGACGTAGAGTTTCTTACCTTGCTCTTACTACCTACATTGCCAGGAGTCCGTATCTATTTCTGGATCGTATTTCGGGTTAGTAACGAATAAGTTATGAATTTATTCGTTTTCCATGTTGCGGGTTAGTTTAAATTGACCTTAAGGTGATTAAAATGGATAATTGGAAATTTCATTATGGTCGTTATATTATTATAGTGATTATGGGTTGTTCGTTTGATGAAATCTGATTAGAGGTGGGTTTAGAAATTGCCTACAGGCAAAACGTTATTCTGGTGAAACTTAATTAATTAATTAATTAAAGCTTAATTATTTAAATTAGGATTAGAATTGAGATTGAGGAATGTTGGTTAAATGGTACCTTGAGATTTGAAGAATTGTTAGTTATGTTGAGATATTGAGGTTTAGTTGGTTGTGAGTCTTATACATTGACTATGATACTTATGGATCCCTTGGGCCTAGGTGTGACCTTTTTGATTGATAAGAGTATTGATATCTCTTTATGCCTTGTCATTAGGCAGTTCTATACTCAGGATTGGAGTTGATCGTGGTTGAGGTTATCTTGAGGTTGAGGTATGTCCGTAGGACTTAATTAGCTACCATCTCTATATTGGATGTATGCATGACAGGTGATTGTTAAATGCTTGATAACATACGATATTGATTATTACCGACCTATGGTTTATTGGATAGCCCCCTTGCAGTGGCAGTGACAACCTTAACCTTTCAACCTATAAGGAGTCTGGGAGGTAATTTGTTGTCACGCCATTCTTGGTATACGGGATGGACACTTCACCACTCCCTTAGGGTACACGGGAAGTGCACCGATACTACTCCAAATGGTTACGTTACCCAAAGGCGAGGATGATATATTCCTCGTGTCACATATTTTTCATCTATATATATATATACCTTGAGTGTATAACATTATAAGATAATAAAAACGGGTAAATGTGTGAAAGCATGTTGAGTGTTTATTGTTATTCTGATGTGTGTATGTGCTTATGCATGATCTTATGTGTGAATTGCTTGCTAACGTTTCCATACGGTGTTGTAGAGTATCTGCCGGTCAGGAAGACTACAGAGTGATCGGGAGAAGTGATAAGCCGAGGGCTTTTGTACAGTAGGATATGCGAGGGTTTTGGGGTGTTTTATCCTTGAATGGATATGATGTTGTTGTTTTGTACTCGGCTGTGATTTTATAACCTTTTGATATATATATTTATAAAATTTTATGTATTTGGTTTTAATCTATATGTGCCTTGTTGTAAGATCCAATGAACTAGTTTTCAGGCTAGGGTCAGGATTCATTGTGAGATCTTAACACAACCTTGCCAACACCAGACTCCTCAATGAAGCTTCGAACAACCTCAGTACTCCTCAACGTTTCCAAAGTATCTATTCCACTAATCTTCTGTACCTTAATCTCATCAGCATCAATATTAAGTGTTTCTACAACATAAGGAACATCACATCTGTTGATTCTCCTTCCACAATCTGCACTATACTATTTTCCTCAAAAACTCCTAGCCAGGACTGCATGCATTCTTCACTGTCAACACAGTTTCCTTAGCACTATCTCCCTTATGAGAACTCATACCATCAAATTGAACATTCGAATGTATAATAGCCATAGATTAATCAAACATACATGCCTAGTTCCAATTCTAGGTAAACGAAGCCACGAATGGCAAACATCAAGACTAAACCCATGGTCCTCCCTGAGCTTAAACGAGAGAGAACAAAAACTTACTTGGCGCAATAAACCAGGAAGAAATAGCATAGGAAAAATTCCTCCTTACAATATTCTAGATACCAGCAAATGCCCAGTGTGTAACACCCCAAATCCGCGGGACTCGGGATGCTACGGGTTAGGACCTCACAATGGGTCCCGAGCCTTAGCTTGACAACAATTTCACCGGTTCTTGCAACAAGACACAAATAAAGGCCAAAACCGAAATACATTTTTATCCAATGAAAAGAAAAACCCGAAAGAATACAACGAAGGACTATAGTCGTAAATACAACCACAAAGACTAAACGCCATACAACATACAATAAATACAATACTCAAACTCCACTTCACCCAAAACCCAATCCTAAAATGTACGAAACCCCGGCTACCCACTCTTCCGGATCTCTCGGCCGCAATCCTAACCTGCAATGCAATCTACAATAGTCGGTATAAAACCGTTAGCTCATATTCGAAGCATTAGAATCAATGGGAAAGGAACACTATTCCGGTTTATTATCTTTTTATTATTTAGACACGAGACCACCGTGGTCCCGCCTCGGTCCCTACTTACCGGCATGGAATGGTACAGATGCCTCCGACCGTCTAACCAGCACGGGCTAGTCGCCAAGAACCTCCTAAACACTTGCAAAAGCTAGGCAGATGATGTCACCGCCCGTTATCATACACTTTGGCCAGAATAATATAAGGTCGGTGGTCCTAGTACCGGTTTAATTGTTATAAACGATAAGGAATAAGCACACACCACCAAACACACATCAATGTTAATACAAGGAATACGAGCTAAGTAAGTCCGGAGACTTACCTCGTCCCAAAGATAATCCCGCTAATCTCCATAGGATAACGACTCCTAATCCTCATGATCTCACAAGGTCGTAACTATCACAACACATGCTAGGATACTCTCGTCCTAATCTCCATAATCTCAACAAGATCATACAACTATAGTCTCAATCCTCATAAGCTCACAAGATCAACCCAAACACTCAACGCCCTACAACACTCGACAATCATTAAAACTCACCTAAGGTTCAAACCACTACATGGTATTCACTCTAAGTTATGCTAGATCCAACCTAGCATGATACTAATACTAAACATAACTAAATCGAGTAAGATCATAAACTCGGAGGAGAGGGTACTCACGTGACGTCAAAAGACGAAAGACGAACTTGGACTCATTAGGCCTTTATCGGGGCGCTTCCGGACCGAAAACCAAAGCTACACAAATTTAGCTAATACGCTAAATTTGATCGTAATATATAAGATATATTATTCTAAGGTAAACTCATTTTCAAAAGCAAACGCTAAAACCCCGCAATTAAAACCTTGAGTCATAATCTAGAAATTAATCCAACGAGGGTCTAAAATATAAGGAAAGTCCCGCTTTTAAAACAAGGATAAAACTCGCAAAACGCTTTCCGGGACGATCCATACAAAATTTATAAACATGGACAAAATCCGAAATCAATTCTTCCAACAACAAGGAAACCCACAAAAACTCGACCATTTTCCGAAATAAGCTTTGGGTCAAACTATGACTTATACCCTAGGGCAAAACGTGCATATTTCAAGAATATAAGGTCAAGACTGCAATAACTCAAATTAGTAGGGCAGAAACTGAAATCTCCAAAAGTGTGGGTCCAGATTTGCAATTATACTAAATTGTAGGGCCAAATTACCAATTGTAACAAATGGGTCTTCTTCAACCCTGCAATTGGTGGCGGCGCTAGGGCTTCGTTTGGAGCGCTGGCGGCGGCGTGGATTCTAGAGGAGCGAGAGCTGGCGGCGAGGCGACGACGACGGTCTGGCGGTCCTTCGTCCCCGGCGACAGTTGGCAGCACAGAGGAGGCGACTCTCTCTTAGTCCCGCGGGACTCGTTGCAACTGGGCGGTCGCGCAGAAGGCTAAGAGGGGAAGCTGTAATAGGCCCTTCACTGGCGTCGATGGGTCAAGGCGAGGTGGGTTCTCGATTCCGGCAGTTGTAGCTCAAGGCGACAGCGGCGAGGGGCGGAGAGAAGGCCAAAACAGAGGACGCTCTTCCCTGTTGGGGTAAGAACGGGAGAGGCTGGCGGCTCTTCTTGCTCGGTGAAAACGAACGAGTACAGAGGTGGAGAAGGGATTGTAGTGGCTTTGGAGGCGCCACTCACTGTCCGGAAATTTTGAGCGTGTAGGGGAGGGATGGAGAGACTAGCTGTGGCGTGCAATGCAGAGTGAACAGATAACAGGGCTGCTGTGAGGTGAAGGCATCGAGAGGTCGACTCGGGAAGCAGGTATAGGCAACATGTCACATAAAAGAATGAATAGGAAGAAAAGAGAAAGCAAAATAATAATAAAACGTAAATAAGCAACAACTCGATCAAAGTATTCGGAACGAGATTTCTGAATTCGGAAAATTTTCCGAATTTTAAAATACGGGTATACGAATGTGTCCAAAATATAAATATACTCGAGAATAAACACTTTACGCCATAAAAATACTTTATTAAGAAAAAAAATTTTAAGCTAAAAAAATATTGTTAAAAGCCGTAAAAAAAAATATCAAAATGCGCCAAAATTTTGGGCGTTACAACAGCTCCACCTAAAAACAAGTTTCGTCCCAAAACATGCTATACGTCGAACGTCTCGGTCCTTCACGGCCGAGGTATGAACTCTCAAACTAGGACGGCTTAGAACTTCTAATATATATACACTAACTGTTTAATTCGTCATGGCAAAAGAATATCAGGTCATATAACGCATTCCCGCACGGGGCACAAAAAAGATAAAACATTACACATATACACAACTCAACTAAGGAAAGAATTAAGTCTAACCCGTTAATTCTATCAACGCTACTAGCTCTACGTAAAACTAAACCAAAGATACTATCCTCCGTCTTCCTATTAGCCTCATTGATTCTTCGTTTGCCGCTAGATCATGAGGATCGGAAATACATCTCAAGTCATGCATTTACATCCTAGACTAATACACATGAAACCCTGGGTGAACACCCACTACTCTCGGCGGCTACGCCAACAGCTAAACCACTTTCCTTACTCGCGCTATGATCTCAAAAATGTCCGATATATCGGAAACTCAACTTCCTTCTCGGGTCCTTCTCAATGCAATATATCCATCATGGTTCTCTTTTATTGTCTCAAACAAAGAAGATCGGATTTCCAATTTATACTGTTCGTTGTGGTTCTTGTCAAACCAACTTTGATGTTACGTTTCCTCAATAATTGTTGCACTCTCCAAGTAAGGAAGGGAGTACTCTACTTCCCACTACTTCAACTAAGAAGGCATGTATTTTTTTAATTCTCACTTTTACATCAGTACTTAACCAAGACCTTGTCTTGAAGAATCACTTGTAAAACACCAAATCCATCATACCTCGAGGCAATGCCCAACGACTCTTTTATTAACTCTTATCAACTCTTATTACCCTTGTCCATTTTCAAAACTCCTTTGTCTTCCAAAGTAGGTTAGCCATTGATGCTATTACTTTGGAGGATCTCTCCACAAAATACAGGAATGACCGGCACATCCAAGAAAGCCTGCAACTTCTTTCACATCCTTCGGGGTTGTCATGCCGAGACAACTTGTCATAGAGCTTCTCTCTTCTTCGAGAGTAGACCAAAGTATCTTATCCCTGCATTGATAAGCCCATATGGAATCTCTACAACTCGTAGTGACCAGGGTTTGTCCGTAATGCCGTGTTTGCAATACCCTAGTCTCGATTTCTCAATTGGCAACAATCAGATCTTAAATCAATTTTAGAAGGGACTACCGAACCTTGTAACCGATCGAGTGGATCATCTATCCGTGGTGAGGGGTACTTCTTCATTGTTATCATGTTCGGCTCAACGTAAACGATGTACAAACGGAGATAACCGTCTCTCTTTTCGCAAACTGATGTTCTCCATAACAACTTCAAATCAAGAGTTCAAGAAATCATTCGGAGTTCTCCATAGCATTTCACAAATTCTAATGATCTCTTTTCAATAAGTTCTTGTAATTGCTCCTTCACTTGCTTCCACAACTCATGTCTCTTCATAAGTGTCCTTTCATATGGCACCTTAGATATCGGAATTGAGTAAAGCTTGACCTTAGTGGAAAAATTTGCATTCTGACGTATTGGAATCCGTGATATGTTGGTTTTTTTCTTTTCCACTTTCGTCACATAACGTAACAACCGACACAACCTTGCCTTAACACTTGAAAGGTGGTCATGGTACTAATGGTCTACCCTGATCTGTTGGGGTGATGTGCTTCAAACACGTGTATTGCTCCATCTTAAGCCACAATGTTGACCGTCCTCTTTCAAAGATGCTTCATCTTCTGAGCTTGAGGGACTTGCTCGAGTCTTCTGACTCTTTAAGCCTTATTTAAGTATTCCTTTAACTTAATCCCATTCTTCCTCTTTGATGACATGATTGTAAAAATCTTCAAAAGTTTCTCACTTATGTGCAACCATAAGGGTTCAAATTGCAGGACTTAACCGTGCTTCAAAACAATTAACCTTATCTTCTGCGCTTTCCATGACATCCCAACATATGGGAGGAGCACTTCGTATTGTAGATAAGCTTTCGCCATAGACATCCACTCTTCAAGTAGGCGTAGAAATTTATGCTTCATTTTCTTATGTAACGTCAAACCGACGTAAAGGCTCTAACCTCAAAGTTTCATGTACTTCTGGTACACCTCATATCGACAACAAACATCAAAACTTCAATCTTCTCCTACTCTTGTTGGTCACCTTATACATCTCAGGGTATTCCAAAAACAACTTCACAGCCGTACCGGTATGCCTTGTGAAGAACGCTAGGCTAATATCCCCCCTACTAGCATCACTGAATTATCTAGCTCATAACTCCACCCATCACTAACATAATAACTCTAAGCTTGCAACGTTTCCCTAATCTAGGTCCTCCTTTTCACACCATAGCCACCATGACTCTTCCGTGTGAGTCTCAAACATCTAACTCAGCTGTTGCTTGTGAAAACATACCATTCTTTTTATTAGAACAAACATACCAATCGTCCTCTTATAATACTCCCGTCTACGCACCACAAACAATGAAAACCCTACCTACCTTTGGATCTACTAGTTCCCTTTACCAAGACCAAACTTTAAGACTTCTAGTTCGGGTCGTCTTCCCATATGTCGTTCTCATGGCATATGAAAGTCGCAAAGGGTCATCTTCATCCTTCCCTAGGAGGTTTGTAACAGCTACTTGTTCGAACTCCTTCAACATTATTTGATTAAGACAAATGCGCTTCCGTTTATGTACTTCTTACCATTGACATTGATCCACTACGAATATTCTAAGGTCTTGATGCCGATCCTCTATTTTTCCATAGTCTTGGTTACTAATCCCCTCCACACTCATCAATAGTGTAATAGCTAGGATTTCCGAATTATAATTAATGTTGATTAACTTATTCAGTGATAGTAATTAACATATAACTCGTGACGATTGTGTAAGTGTTGAGTATAAGTCCCACTGTTATGTTCCTGGCGTAATTTTGGGCTTATGGTGAAATTTTCACTTTTTCCCCCGGTTAAGTATTTTTACCCTCCAGTTTAATTTGGAGCATTTGGGAGCTCCAATTAATAAAAATGCACATGAGAGAAATGATCCGGACATCGGACATGTCTAGATATGAAATAACATGGAAAGGCAAAACGGCCAAAAGAGTCGCTATTTCGTTTTCTTAACGGCTAAGAAAGACGGCTTATGAATACACGTTTTTCGAGGCAATTGTGGAATAATTATCCCTACAATATTTAAGATTTATTGTTCCAATTTAAAGAAGTTTGGAGAAGGGGGTTCAACCCACCATTGGATCGGTTAAAGGATAATTATCGACTTCGATAAAGGAAAATTATCGACTTCACTATAAATAGCGGAATATCGTTTATTGATTCATTTCCGTGCACGTTTCCTCGTAAAATCTCTGATTTCTCTCAAACTTCAAACTCAGATCTACTATTCGCTTCTAATCCGATTTCAATTCCACTATAAATATCGTTTATTGATTCATTCTCTTCATATCGGTACCAAGTTTCTGCATTTCCGAGCAGATGAAGACCTGGTCGAGCATATATGTCACTAGGACATTTCCGTCGCTTAGATTGCGGTGAATTTGATTTTGTACATGCGTAGCCTGCATCGTTGTGATTCCGAATCTTCTTTCAGATCGTCAATCGGGTTAATAACGAATAAGTTATGAATTTATTCGTTTTCCGTATTGTGATTTGGCCGAAATTGACCTTAGGCTTTTCAAAATGGATAATTAGAAATTCCATTATGATCATTATATTATTCTGATGTTTATGGTTGTTTGTTTGATGAAATCTGATGACAGATGGGTTTAGAAATGGCTTGCGGGCAAAACGTTATTCTGGTGAATTTTAATTAATTAATTAAAGGTTAATTAATTAAATTAGGATTAAATTTGAGATTGAGGAATACTGATTAGATGCATATTAGGTGTAAAAATGAGTTTAGGATCAAGATGATGTTATGAATATCGGTTATGGCTTTAAGGTTTACTATGTGTACGAGTATGATGAGATGTTATATTGAGGATATGCCTTAGGCATTTACGAATGTGTTTAGGAGGTTTAGATTTGAAATATAGGTTGGTTGTGGTTAGTGAGACGAGTCTCCTAACCTTTACAGTATGTGATTGTGTGTGCCTTCCTATTACAGGCGTTGATTACTTCCCCAAGGGGAAGCTGTGACGTGGTACAAGTTACGAGTATATCAGTTAAGTCCATAGGACTTGCTTAGCGTGCAGTTGTGGATTGTATGACTGTGATGGTTGTGTATGTTCATATGATTGTGCATTTATAACCTAAACCGGACTAGGATGACCATTTATTACATTTATTCGGCTCAAGCTTATTATAACAGGCGGTAACCACCGGTCTCCGCCTGCTGGTTAGGAGGAGGTGCTTGTAAGCCAATAACATAGGGG
>BSUD01000008.1:47516576-47560637 GCA_033239045.1 Fagopyrum esculentum | reverse complement strand
GGGGGGGGGGGGGGACGAGTGATGATCACCCCCAATGCAAACCCCTGTGTTAACGGGGAAAGGGACGATGTTCTTTAGGTTCCCTGTGATACAAAAGAAGTTGAATTAGTAATGGAATAACGTAAAGAAAGATAATAACTGAATGTGCGTGGCATTGCATGTATGAGATGTTGATGTGTGGTTGTGCTATTACCTTCATGCTTTTCATTGTAGTAGCTGACGGTTTCATACCGTATTGTAGATGATCTGCAGGTTAGGAAGACTGCAGGGTGAGACAGATGGTGTGGCCAACCGAGGACTTCTATACTTTAGGATGCGCGGGATATGGGATCCTTTGTATCAGATGTTGTGGGTTGATGTTTTGTACTCGGCTTTGAGTTTGTAAACTCTTTTGATGTATCATATACAACTTTTATGTATTTGGTTTTAATCTACCTATGCCTTGTTGTAAGATCCAGTGAACTTGTTGTCAGGATCCATTGTGAGATCCTAGCCCAATGTGGAATCCCGAGTCCCGCGGATTCGGGGTGTTATAGAGTTGGTATCAGAGCCTTAGGTTCACAACAATGACACTCGCTATCTGCAACAAAAATAGAGTGGATAAATAATCAAAACCCACATGAGGTCTGACTTTTTAAAGTATTTTCGTTTTATAGCAAGTATAGATGTTTTGGGATAGTATGTACAAAAGTCGTCACCCTTGTGAGGATCTCGACAGTGTAGATATATATATATATATAAAGATATCTTTTGTGTGCTGATGTGTATGCATGTAATAATGAGTATTATATATATATATACATATATATATATATATATATATATATATATATATATATATATATATATATATATATATATATATATATATATATATATATATATATATATATATATATATATATATATATATATATATATATATATATCGATACATATGGCATATATATATAGCCTTATAAGTTAGGAGCATATATTCTATAGATGGCTCATACTAGAGCAGTATCTGTAGTGGGACGAGATAGGGGTACACCCCCTCTTCCTCTAGTAGCGTCAAGTCAGGGACCAATGTCCGCTGTTTTGTTGCCTATGGTAGAGAACGAGTTTGAAGAGGTTGATTATGTGCATGAGTAGATTCGAGTTTTAACAGTATATGCAACAAGTATATGAGGTGGTAATAGCGGGTAGATCTACACCGGATTTACCAACATCTATGAGATCGACTGAAGCTTTTGGATTAGAGAAGAAACAACGGGTTGAATCAATGAAAGATGAGGTTGGATATCCGGGTTGAAACCGATCCCGACTTGTGGACGTTTAAGTACTTCTCGTTCATACAAACTTCTGGTGAAATGAGGACTTGTTACAATTGTGGGAAGCCTAGACATGTACGACCACAATGTCCAAGATCGCTAGTGATTTGCTTTACCTTAGGTGGATAGGGTCATAGAGCTGTTTTTTGTAAGCAAACTGGAGTGGCATCACGACAGGGTTTTATTTCTAATAGTGTGACGGGAGGTGGTTAGAAGACACCTCAACAGCAGACGTGGGGGCAACAGAGAGTCCCAGATCATTCGTCTACTCGGGAATCCGTTCCCAGGCTTAGTAGAGGTAAGGGTCGTGGTAGGAGTACCACGGATACTAGACGAGCTCAACGTAGAGCCATTGAGCTGGGTAGTGCAGAGGAGCCACCCGTACTAGTGGCAGGGATGAGACGTATGTGTCTCAACTGTGGTTATCCAGATCATGTGCGCTCTGAGTGCTCCATGGCATTGATAGCTTGCTTCACCTGTGGTGAACTTGGCCATTTAGCCCCTTTGTGTCAGCAAGGTAGTGTTTCTTCTCATCAAGACCTTCCTCTTTCCGATGCAGAAAGAGTGGAAGTGGAGGCTATGGCGATGACCTCAGTGATACCTGAGGAGCATAGGTCTGAGATTGAGTAATGATATGTAGTAGAGCTTCGGGGTTAGCTATTACAAGTACCATTATTGTTATGGTTGTGCGTGTTCATATGATTGTGCATTTATAACCTAAACCGGACTAGGATGACTATTTGTTACATTTATTTGGGCAAGTGTATTATAACGGGCGGTAACCACCGGTCTCCTCCTGTTGGCTAGGAGGAGGTGCTTGGAAGCCAGTAACACAGGGGGAGACGAGGGACGATCACCTCCAATGCAAACCCCTGTGTTAACGGGAAAAGGGACGAGGTTCTTTAGGTTTCTCGTGTTACAAAAGAAGTTGAATTAGTAACAAAATAACGTAATGAAAGATAATAAATGAATGTGTGCATTGCATGTGTGAGATGTTGATATGTGGTTGTGCTATTACCTTCGTGCTTTCCATTGCTATAACTAACGATTTCATACCGTGTTGTAGATGATCTGCAGGTTAGGAAGACTGCAGGGTGAGACAAATGGTGTGGCCAACCGAGGACTTCTGTATATAAGGATGCGCGGGATACGGGATCTTTTGTATCAGATGTTGTGGGTTGATATTTTGTACTCGACTTTGAGTTTGTAAACTCTTTTGATGTATCATATACAACTTTTATGTATTTGGTTTTAATCTACCTATGCCTTGTTGTAAGATCAAGTGAACTTGTTTTGAGGTTAGGGTTAGGATCCATTGTGAGATCCTAGCCCAATGTGGCATCTCGAGTCCAGTGGATTCGGGGTGTTACAAATAGACACCCCACACCTCTACATTCTCAGTTGTCACTGGTCAACTTATGGTTGAGCTTCTCCAAGGTCAAGGACTTATCATTCTGCTACACTTTCCATGTTACCACTTCCACACCTTTGTGTTACTCTTTTTTCTTTTATGTTCCCCATCTCAATTTCTCTTAAGTTGTCTCGAGTTTTCTTTTACTTGGTTGCCCTTCGTTTATGTCATCTCTAATCTTCCTCTTCGACATCCTCTTAAAGGAGTACAGGAACTCCAAGGTGTTCGCCCGAACGTAGCTCTCAACTCGATACTTGAGTATATTCGTCCTCGTATGTACACTATCCTAAGTCAAACGACGTCGTCTAAAAGGTGATGATGTCATACTATCATCTTTTCTATTGGGTCCCGTACTATCTATAACAAGAAACAGCATAAACGACTAATTAGTTCCTATGTCCATATCACTACTAATATGTCATATCCAGAAAATACATTACAATAATACAAGGTTCAATAGCAAATAAGATCCTATCTTACCCCATATACAAGCATATATCTATATAAGGCCATGCCACTACAATACATAACAAGGTCCAAAACGTACTATAGTCCACATATATAACTATACATATATATCAAGTTCATCATGCAACTTACAATCCACAAATATACATATCAATTCCATCATGCATAACTACAAACCCCATGTCCAAATCTATATATACATATATAAAAATATCAAAAATCCAATAAACTAAGATGTCAAGATCCGCAGAAGGAGTGGTGGTCCGTACATTCTACCCCGACTCATGCATGTGAATTTGAAAATGAAAAATCAAAACCCGTGGGGTTCTGTTTATTCCTTATTCGGCCTTTAGAAGATTGCGAGTGCCATTGTTGTCAACCTAGGACTCTGATACCACTTTTGTAACACCTCTAATCCGCGGGTCTCGGGATGCTACGGGTTAGGACCTCACAATGGGTCCCGACCCTTAGCTTGACAACAATTTCACCGGATCTTGCAACAAGGCACAAATAAAGGCCAAAACCGAAATACATTTTTATGCAATGAAAAGAAAAACCTGAAAGAATACAACAAATGACTTCAACCAAAAATACAACCCCAAAGACTAAACGCCATACAACATACAATAAATACAATACTCAAACTAGACTCCACCCAAAACCCAATCCTAAAATGTACGAAATCCCGGCTGCCCACTCTTCCGGATCTCTCGGCCGCAATCCTAACCTGCAATGCAATATACAACAATCGGTATAAAACAATTAGGTCATATTCGAAGCGTTAGAATGAAAGGGAAAGGCACAAACACAAGTGAATCATCATAAACACACAACATTCTCAAAGCACAGAATTCCGGTTTATTAAATTTATATTATTAAGTCTTATCCCGTTCTAATTCAACTTAGTTTTGTGACACGAGACCACCGTGGTCCCGCCTCGGTCCCTACTTACCGGCATGGAACGGTACGGATGACTACGGCCATCTAACCAACACGGGCCAGTCGCCAAGAACCTCCTAAACTCTCGCAAGAGTTAGGAAGATGATGTCACCGCCCGTTATCATACACTTGGGTCAGAATAATATAAGGTCGGTGTTCCTATTACCGGTTTAATTGTTATAAACGATAAGGAATAAACACATACCACCAAACACACATCAATGCTAATACAAGGAATACGAGCTAAGTCCGGAGACTTACCTCGTCCCAATGATAATCCCGCTAACCACCACTCTCAACTTCCTGTAGGAAGGAACTCAACGCCTGGTCAAAACAAGGCACACAATCAACATCTCTCTCACATGCTAGAAGTCCTTAGACTTCTAGTCCCAATGATCTCGTGAGATCATAAACCTTAACCATGATAGGATAACGACTCCTAATCCTCACGATCTCACAATGTCATACCCATCACAACACATGTTAGGATACTCTCTTCCTAGTGTCCACAATCTCAACAAGATCATACAACTATAGTGTCAATCCTCATAAGCTCACAAGATCAACCCAAACGCTCAACGCCCTACAACACTCGACAATCCTCAAAACTCACCTAAGGTTCAAACCACTACTTGGTATTCACTCTAAGTTATGGTAGATCCAACCTAGCATGATACTAATACTAAACATAACTAAATCGAGTAAGATCATAAACTCGGAGGAGAGGGTACTCACGTGACGTCAAAAGACGGAAGACGAACTTGGACTCGTTAGGCCTTTATCAGGGCGCTTCCGGACCTAAAACAAAAACTACACAAATTTAGCTAATACGCTAAATTTCTTCGCAATATATAAGATATATTGTTCTAAGGTAAACTCATTTTCAAAAGCAAACGCTAAAAACCCGCAATTAAACCCTTGAATCATAATCTCGAAATTAATCCAACTAGGGTATAAAATATAAGGAAAGTCCCGCTTTTAAAACAAGGATAAAACTCGCAAAATGCTTTCCGGGATGATCCATACAAAATTTATATTCTTGAAATATGCAGTTTTTTCCCTTGGGTATAAATCATAGTTTGACCTAAATTTTAGGGCCAAATTACAAATTGTAACAAATGGGTGTTCTTCAACCCTGCAATTGCTGGCGGCACTAGGGCTTCCTTTGGAGCGCTGGCGGCGGCGTGGATTCCATAGGGGCGAGAGCCGGCGGTGAGGCGATGACGACGGCGGTCTAGCGGCCCTTCGTCCCCGGCGACAAGTGGTAGCACAGAGGAGGCGATTCTCTCTTAGTCATGCGGGACTCGTTGCAACTGGGCGGTCGCGCAGAAGGGTAAGAGGGGAAGGGACTTGGGTTTCCAAGGCTCGACCAAGGAGGGAGAGGCGGAGGAAGCTATAATGGGCCCTTCACTAGCGCCGATGGGTCAATGCGATGTGGGTTCTCAAGTCCGGCGGTTCTAGCTCAAGGCGACATCGACGAGGGGCAGAGAGAAGGGCAAAACAGAGGACGCTCTTCCCTGTTGGGGTGAGAAAGGGAGAGGCTGGCGACTCTTCTAGCTCGGGGAAAACGAAGAAGTACAGAGGTGGAGAAGGGATTGAAGTGGCTTGGGAGGCGCCACTCACTGTCCGACAATTTTGAGCGTGTAGGGGAGGGATGGAGAGACTAGCTGTGGCGTGCAATGCAGAGTGAATAGATAACATGGCTGCTCTTGTTATTTGATATCTCTTTGTGAGTGATTTTTGCAGATTCTTTAGGTATATGCGAAAGACTAGATCCACCAAAGATCTTGTTCTTTTCGATCTAGAACTTGAGAAAACTTTAAGAAGAAAGTTGAAAGGGAAAAAGATGGCTGAAAACAATGAGAGAAACATCCAAGCGGAGTTGGACGAAACTCAACTTCAACTTAAGTTGAGTGAGAAAGCTCGTTTGGACGAGTTAATGAGTCATCAATTCCAAATTGATGAACTCAAAGCTATGATGTTGGACATGAAGTTGAAGTTGAATGATGCTAAGAAGAAGAAGGTCAAGAAACCAACTAAGTCCATTAGAGTTGAATCATCCAATGATGAGGATGATGATATGCCGCCACTTGAGGATATTGATCCGGTGATTCATCCCGTTCGTAACAACCCAAGACCACTGCTTGTTCCTTGCATTCCCGCTGGAGATGTGAGAATTGCTAATGGAGGGGATGAACCACGGACTCTTGGCAAAGGATGGATCCAATTCAACAACCATGCCGTCTAGGTATGAATTTCGGTGCTGGGGACATTAAATAATTCAGTTTTAGCCCGCAAGTTATCACCATGGTTTGCCAAAGTCAATTTGGCGGAACAAGTGCTGAATCTCCACACCAATATTTACAGAATTTTGAGATTCTCATGGAGACATTGAAGCCGAAGAGGGCTACCAACAACAACTACAAGATCAAGCCATTCTTCTTCTCTTTGAAGGACAAGGCTCTATCTTGGTATCAAGCTCTTCCACCTGGAAAGCTTACTACATGGGAGGATCTACCTTCGGAGTTCCTCACCAAGTTCTTCCCGCCATACAAAACGGCGGAGTTGAGAGGTAAAATTAATGCATTTTCTATGAAAGCTAATGAAAGTTTGTTTCAATCATATGAAAGATTTCAGGACCTCTTATTGGATTGCCCACACCATGGCATTTCAAAGCTAGAGTTATTGGAGATTTACTTCTAGGGGTTGGATGTGGATACACAATTCAACCTCCAAAATCTCTCTTGTGGTACATTAATGGACATGACAGAGGATGACGCTTGGGACTTCATTGAGAAGCAAGCCCAAGTGATTTAGAAGTATTCCCACCGGAAGGTAAAGCCGGGACTCAAGCTAACACAAGCTGCACAAACTCAAATATTCTCCCTCAACACCGAAATCAAGGAGTTGAACGAAATCTTTAGAGTTGTCCTTCAAAAGCCAAAGGAGCAAGATGTTGGCTACTTAGGCAACAACAACAACAACAACAACCACCAAGGGAATAGGAACAACAATGGGAACAACAATTGGAACAACAATTGGAATAACAACAACAACTGAAATTCCGACAACAATTGGCGCTCCAACCATCAATAAGATTCCGGTAATTCCTATCCAATTTCTGGAAATTCACTAACATCTTTCTCTTCTTCTACCCCTTTAAAAAGCCAGGGGCAAACATCAAATGGGTCAAACAATAAGGAGAAGGAGAAGCCCGATCCTATGTTGGACACAATCCTAGGAAAGCTCCAAGGGTTGGAGAGGTACATAACTTCGGTTGATAAAGCTCAAAAAGCTTTAGAAAACCATATGTTCAGCAATTCGGTATGCCCGCTTATGGGAAGTTCTTGAAATATCTCCTCTCTAACAAGAGGAAGCTAGAAGACTTTGGAGAAGTCAAGATGAGTTCGGAATCTTCGGAGCTCATCAAAACAATGACTGAAAAGATGCCCCCAAAGCTGAGAGATCCAGGGTCATTTTGCATTCTAGTTGGAGTAGGAGAAGTCACATGTGACGCCCTTTGTGACTTGAGAGCAAGCGTAAGCATCATTCCGCTTGCCTTGTGTAGGAAGATTGGTTTAGGTGAACCTAAACCGGTGAATATGACGTTATACATGGCGGATCAATCCATAACTCGTCCCGTCGGTATCATTGCAGACGTCCCAGTCAAGCTCGGTAAGTTTTACATTCCAATTGATTTTGTTATGCTTGACATTCCTGTAGATTGTCCGGTTCCGATCATACTCGGAAGATCGTTTCTTGCAACATCCGGTTGTATAGTGGATTGCAAGAATGCTAGACTAGCTTTTAACATAGGAGAAGAGAAGGTTAAGTTCGTTCTCTCAACTTTGGTGAAAGAGCCAACTCTTGGAGAGGACATGTTCAATATCTATGATGAGGAAACGTCTATAGAAGAAGTGAGCTCGATTCTATTCAAATATCCATTGCAAAAGGTCATAACCATGAGCATCATGGAAAAGGGAGAGGAAGAGGATTGCAATGAGGAGATTGAAGCCTTGGAGGAGCTAAAGGAAGTGCAAGAGAAAGAGTTTGAAAAACTCTATGATGGGTTAGAAAACATAAGGAATCACGGCCAGTCGTGCTATTCCACGGCCGTGGTTACACCCAAGATGACCGTAACCAGCTATTCTGAGAGCACCAGTAAGTTGCACGGCCAAAACCACGGCCATGGAATTCATATTGGTGCCGTAATTTAGAACCACGCCCTAAACCACAGCCGTGACAGTAACAGTGGTGCCGTAATTTTGGGTATTTTTGAGAACAATTCCGTTCTTTCCACAAACACTCTTGAGTCTTCTTCCATCACTCCTACACCCTTAGAGACTTCTAAGGAAGCGTCGGACACATCTTAAGACTCATCAAAGGCATCAATAGCTATGGAATTGAAGCCACTTCCCACACATCTTCGGTATGCATTTCTTGGAACTAATTCTACTTTTCCCGTAATTATTCGTTCCCAATTAAGTGAAGATGAACATGAGAAACTAATGGTTGTTCTGAGGAAACATAAGAAATCCATAGGTTATACCATAGAGGATCTTGTAGGAATTAAAACATCATTATGCATGCACAAGATTCTAATGGAGGAATATTTTAAGCCTTCGCGACAACCTCAAAGACGGTTAAATACGATTATGAAGGAGGTTGTTAAGAAGGAAATTTTTAAGTTACTTGACGCAGGTATCATCTATCCTATCTCGGATGGCAAGTGGGTGAGCCCCATTCAAGTTGTCCCGAAGAAAGGAGGAATGACGGTTATCGCTAACAAGAACAATGAGCTCATTCCCACAAGAACCGTGGCGGGATGGAGGATGTGCAATGATTACCACAAGCTAAACAATGCTACTAGGAAGGATCACTTCCCGCTACCATTCATTGATCAAATGCTTGAGAGGTTAGCACAACACTCCTATTTTTGCTATCTTGACGGTTATAGTGGTTTCTTCAAGATTCCGATCCATCCGGACGATCAAGAGAAGACCACATTCACGTGCCCATGGGGTACGTTTGCATATAGAAGAATGCCGTTCGGGCTTTGCAATGCCCCAACCACCTTTCAAAGGTGCATGATTGCCATCTTCTCGGAGTACATTGAGGAAATAATGGAGGTTTGTATGGACGATTTTTCAGTTTATGGTTCATCATTCGACAATTGTCTTTCTAACCTCTCTCTTGTGTTGCAAAGATGTGAAGACACTAACCTAGTTCGTAATTGGGAGAAGTGTCAATTCATGGCTAAGGAAGGCACTGTGTTAGGACATTTCATCTCTAATAGAGGGATTGAGGTAGACAAGGCTAAGATAGAGACGATAGAGAAACTTCCTCCTCCATCTTCGGTGAAGGGGATAAGAAGTTTTCTAGGACATGTTGGATTTTATAGACGATTCATCAAGGACTTTTCTAAGATATCAAAACCGCTAACTTATCTATTGATGAAGGATGTAGTTTTCGATTTTTCGAAGGATTGTTTAGATGCTTTCTACAAGATCCGGGAAGCTCTGATTTCAGCCCCAATCATACAACCTCCGGATTGGAATCTCCCGTTCGAGGTTATGTGTGATTCAAGTGACGTAACTGCTGGAGCGGTGTTGGGTCAAAAGAAAGAATGCCGAACCCATGCTATCTATTATGTTAGCAAGACGTTAGATGAAGCGCAGCACAACTATGCCACAACTGAGAAAGAATTCTTAGCTATTGTATATGTATTTGAAAAGTTTCGTTCTTATCTTGTAAGTGCGAAGGTAATTATATAAACGGACCATTCAGCGATCCGGTATTTACTCGCCAAGAAGGATGCGAAACCAAGACCGATTAGATGGATTCTTCTCCTACAAGAATTCGATCTAGAGATCCGCGACAAGAAAGGCTCGGAAAATTCTGTTGCGGATCATTTGAGTCGTCTACCACACATTGACGACGACTATTTACCAATAGATGACTCCTTCCCGGATGAGCACTTACACATCATAGAGCGGTGAATCGACAAGATATCTAGAGGTAACGAACCTTGGTTTGCTGATTTTGTAAATTACTTGGTTTCTCTGGAAATACCTCCCGGATTATCCTACGCAGAAAAGAACAAGTTCTTTAGGGATGTCCGGCAATACTTTTGGAATGAACCTCTACTCTTCAAGAGAGGTCCCGACGGCATCATTAACAGATGTGTGCCGGAAGACAAAATGCAAAGTGTCATTCGTCATTGTCATTCACTACATTGTGGAGGACACGCTAGTTCCAATAAAACTAGCGCTAAGGTATTGCAATCTGGATTCTTTTGGCCTACTTTATTTAAAGATGTGCAAACCTTTGTTTCTTGATGTGATGCTTGTCAAAGAACAGGAAATATCTCTAGGAGAAACGAGATGCCTCTCAATAACATTCAGGAGGTAGAAATCTTTGATGTTTGCGGAGTAGACTTCATGGGACCATTCCCATCATCTTGTGGAAACAAATACGTACTTCTAGCTGTAGATTATATTTCGAGATGGGTTGAAGCTATTGCCTCTCTAACTACCGATTGCATGGTTGTTGTCAAGTTCTTTAATAAAACTATTTTCCCAAGGTTTGGGACACCACGGACCATCATTAGTGACGGAGGTTCATACTTCATTGCCCGACGATTCGGAGCTCTACTAGCTAAATATGGGGTGACTCACAAGATCGCCACTCCCTACCATCCACAAACAAGTGGACAAGCAGAAATTTCGAATAGAGAGATCAAGGGCATCCTTGAGAATACGGTTTCAATGACAAGGTAGGATTGGTCTTTGAAATTGGATGATGCATTATGGGCATATAGGACTGCATACAAGACTCCCATAGGTACAACACCATACAACCTTGTGTATGGGAAGTGTTGTCGTCTCCCGGTTGAGCTAAAACACAAGTCGTATTGGGCTATAAAGTGGTTGAACTTCGGCATGAAAGAAGAGGGCGAGAAGCGCCTCTTGGACCTTAATGAGATTGAAGAACTCCGCTTGAACGCCTATGAAAATGCCAAGATTTACAAAGAAAGGGCGAAGCGTTGGCATGATAAGCATATCATTCCAAAGGATCTCACAGAAGGAGATCAAGTTCTCCTCTTCAATTCAAGACTTCCTCTCTTTCCACGTAAGCTCTAATATCGTTGGACTAGGCCTTATCTAATCAAACGTGTTTTCCCCATGGCGCAGTAGAAGTATGGGGTGAAAAGAGCGGAAATTTCAAGGTGAATGGCCAACGTCTTAAGAAGTATTCACCGGAGCTCCAGGTTGAGGAAATCGCTCCGATTGTCCTCGAATAAACACAAAAAACGGTCTAGCTACGGACCCAAAACAAGCGCTTCTTGGGAGGCAACCCAAGGTATTGCACTTACGTTTTTGATTTTTCATTCTTAGATTAGTTTAGTTTAGTTGTTTTTGCTTTGTTTTTCCCTCGATATTTCCCAGTATGTTATGTTTATGGATGTAGGAATAAGGATTGGGCAAAGGAAAGAAGCAAAAGTTGGAAGGAATTGACGAAACTTGGATGTTGGCACACAACAGAGACTTCCACGCTCTAAACCACGGTCGTGGAAGTAACAAGTGGACGTAATTCCCCAAAATCCAGCAAAATTCATCAAAACCACGGGTTCCGTACATTTCCACGTCCGTGGAATGCCCCGAGACCGTGATTTTCAAAAATTTAAGGCCACTATATAAACCACCTTCCTTCACAAAAACACATCCAAAACCCAAATCCATGCCCAAAACCACGCCCAAAATCGCCGACTACCTTCCTCAACCCGTGATTCTTCGTTCGTAGTCCGATTCGATCGGTTATTGAGCCTAAAGTGGAGCATTTTCGATCATCTACACGATCCAAGCAACTAACTGAGCGAACAATCCACGTTGGAGAAGGGATTTGGATTTAAAAGATCCAAACCCTAGGTTTTTCTCCCTTTCCTCTACTTTGTCTATTTGGTTCAATTTCTTCGCAAGAATTTAGGAGAACTGAATGGTATTGGAATTGGAATTAGTCTAGGACAATGATTGTTGAGTTTGGTGTGAGATTGCTGTGATTTGAGAAAAACATACCAAAACCACGGTCCCAGTACGTTCCACGGCCGTGGTTTACCAAGAACATGCCGTAATTTTCTCTGATGTTGAAAATATGATTAGAAGGAAATCCAATAAGAACAAGAAGAGATAGGATGATAGTTCCTCCTCTTCCCAACCTCCCCCTAGTGAACTACAATCACCACCACCTCCTAGAATCCCAACTATCCATGAAGACAACCTAGGAGCCTTTGAAAGGATTGAGAAGAGGCTGGTCATAGGACCTAGATACCTTCTCCTAGAAGAGCTTGAGCCGCTCAATGTTGTGAACGACTTGACATGGCTCTTGGATAGAGCTGGATTAATCGTCTTCTCCGCTATTAGAGAGGACGCCTATGAGGATATAACAAAGGAGTTTGTCACTTCCTTTGAGCATAGTCATGTGAACTACATGATTTCTTTTAGGTTGATGGAGGAGAACTATGAGTTCTCCATCATTCAGTTTGGAACATTCGTTGGGTTCCATGAGAGCATCAATGATAAGTTTCCTAGTGAGGTGTATGCTAAGGATTTTTAGGACGAGATTGCCATGATATATGCTAGTGAGGATCGTTGGCAACCGGCCGACACCAAGGCTAAGCTCATCTACAACTTAGCCTTGAAGATAGCTCATAGGTTCTATTCGGAGTGTCTTTTCCCTAGGACCAAGACCCCACAAAAGATTAAGACCGATGAGCTCCTCCTCCTTTATTGTGTGCTTAATGGTAGACCCGCCGATTGTGCCACCCTCCTTGCCTCCACCATGAGTAAATTGAAGAACAAGAAAGCCCGGAACATTGATTATGGGGTATGATGACTCATATAGCCAACCAATTGGGGACAGACTACTCCGCTTGCACTAGGATAGCGGCGAGACCTTTGGGTCTCAACGGTCTCGTGACTAGAGGCATTATCTTTCCCCACCACCAAGCTCCACCTACCGCAGCCATGCCATTGGAGGAGAGAGGTGGTATAGGTATCCCTTGGCTTCCCGAGTATTCCATCATGCTAGGCCGCCACAATTGGAAGGCAACCTTTGCGGCCATGCATGCCAATAGACTTGTAGTCCTCCGTATGTGCTGGATAATATCCCAGCCGGGGATGATGATGAGGAGATAGGAGGTGGTGATGACCATGATGTAGGAGGTGATGAGCATACCTTTGGTACATTCCCGGATCAGCCGGACGATTTCCCGGAGTCACCTAGACGTTCTCCCCGCCCCTCTAGACCTTCCGGTGCTTCTTCTTCACGCAACGCTAGTGTGAGTGAAGGACCGACTTGGATGGCGACTCCACCAACTTGGTATGGAGAGAAGCTGGTATGGATGGGAGCTCCTCCTACATGGTATGAGCAGGCACCGGTGGCACCGACTCCTCCTCGTCAGGATGCTCCAACATGGTATGGACAGCCGCCGGATTGGTACTCGCAGCTTCTGGGATGGGCTACCGATCTTTCGATAAGAGTAGGAGATCTAGAGATCCGACAGGAGACTCATGACGCACGGAGCCAGGAGAACGACCGTATCTTGAGGGATGTCTACCGCCAGCAGTTTGGGCGGCCTTTTAGCTCGGATATCTTTCCATATCCACCACCACCTCCTCCACAATGATGATGTTGATTGACCGCCGGTTTGAGCCACCACACCGCCATTAGTGAGTTCCTTTTGCTTTTCTTTTCTTTTCTTTATTTCTTTTGAACATTGAGGACAATGTATGTTTCAAGTATGGGGTGGGGTGTGACTTTTGTTTGTAATAACTCTACTCACTTTGCTTTGCATGACTATGAACACTTGCATGTTTCCTTTCATTGTAACACATTTCATTATTGCATTGCATGAAAAAGGCTTTGAAAACCCATAAAAATTTGAAAAGATTTTGTGCTTCTACGATTAGAGATTATTTCTATGATGAAAACCACTTGTGGAATGACTTTTTGATGACAATTGTATGCTTGAATTGAATTATGAGTTGTGAAGAGATTGAGTATGTTGTTTATCCTTTCTTGCAAGTTTCATAATGTGAAGGTTTTTATTTAAATCATATTGAGAAACAAAGGTTGAAATCACAATATAAGTTCTTATACTTCTTTATGAAATGATTAAGGCACCTAGATTTTCTAACTTCTTTCTTTGATCATTTAGCCCCTCAATGAAAATATTTGCCTCCTTTACCTATCCGGGATTTAGGAAGAGTTGATTTTGGCATGTTTAATGTGAGAGGGCCATGAAAGCAATTGTTTTCAAAGCGTAGGAAAATATAGGTTTGGGGAAGTCAATCATGACGATGAGTAACTCGGCACCATTCACGTAGCCGGGTGTTTGTGTCCTGCCAAAGTTGGAATGAGCGATATTCCTAGCGGATTATGGTATGTGCATCAAGGGTTTGAGGAATCTCAAAATTGAGAAACGTCAATCTCCTAGGCTTCGGTTATTGTGCTCCAATGTCCATAACTCCAAAAGTAAAGTCAAAAGATTATGTGCAAAAGTCTAGAGCAAAGCTCTAAGTGGGTGGTTAGTTCAAATGGTGAAAAGAAAAGAGTTTGTGTTGTCCCTTCTTCCCGGATTCATACACCACATTCCTTTATAAGTTTCCCACCTTTTCCGCATTCTTAGCCTTATTTGAAAATCCTTGAGATCATAAGAGTGTTATTTGACTTGGTGATCTAAATTGAACTTTCACATGCTTGATTTTGAAAATACTTGAAAGTTATGATGTTTGTCTTGAAGTATTTGCAATTTATGAAGTTTCTTTGCTTTGCATACTTTGGTTTGTGTGTATAAACGTTTTAAAGGATGAATGAAACAAGGTTTGAGGATGATCTATTGACTAGAAGCACATTAACCAAAAAGATTGTGTTGCTTTGTTTGCATTCATATTTCATTCTACCTTATGTTCTAAGCTTTTGAAAACCTTTCTTGGGGACAAGCAAGAGACAAGTATGGGGTATTTTGATAGCATGAAATATGACGATATTTTAGGCACTTGTTTTAGTTATTTTTCCTTCTTTATTGTGTTCTTAGATATGAGTTTGAAGCAATAGTAAGCTAGTTCACCCACTTTGTCGATATAGAGATCTGCACTAGCTTTGTTTTGTTTTTAGGTGAATAAAGGTTTGGATTGGAGCAAAATGGGGAAGAAAAGGAGTATTTGATCATGCTTGATGGCAAGGGGATGCTTTGGAGAAGCTAAAGAAGGAGCATGAATGAAGAGTGTCACGAAACAAAGGCAACAACAAAGGATTAGAGGAACCACGCCCTGAATTACGGTCGTGGAGAAGTGATTTGAAGAACCACGCTCTAAACCACGGCCGTGGATTTGGCAACATGATCATGGACGTGAGTTTGGAACATAACAGAGAGTTACACGGCCAAAACCACGGCCATGGAAGTCTTATTTGCACCGTAATTAAGTTCCACGCTCTAAATTACGATCGTGGAAAGTTGTTCATGACCGTGATTTTGGTGATTTTGTGACATGTCATTATTGCCACGTCATTGGGATTTCTCGTAACCCTATTTCACCCTATAAAATGGCTTGAGAAAGTTGTATTCGGGATCCCTGCTATCCCCCGGTTATAGTTTTGCTTAGAGCTTTGGAGACGGCCTTAAGGTTTCATTTCGACCTTAAGGATTGGAGATTCGTGAAGGACGAGTTTTCGCAGATTGTGTACTTTCGGGATATCTTAGGGTTTCGATTGGAGGACGGATTGACACCCCGTTCTTTGTGGTTTCTCTAGATCATTGTGAGGATTTCTATTCCTACTTTTCTAAATTCACAAACATACTACTTTGTGTTATGATTTCGAGACTGACTTCGAGGTATTATTGAGTTTTTGAGGGTTTTAATCTTTCATTCTTCTTAATTTGATTATTGATATCATAATGATGATTATTGGCTAAAACCCTTTAGCAATTCTAAGGTGAAGGGTTGATAGTTGTGGCTTAGATAATGATAGATCGATCGTAGTTTGAGTGGACCCTGAGAGTATGAGAAACATCGTCGACACCCTAAATCACGGTCTGTTCTTGAGTTCCACGGCCGTGGTTCTCAAGATCTAGCCGCGATTTTCCCTGGTTTACGGACTTTGCTTTTGCTTTGATCCAAAGTTAAAGATTTGCTTTAACCTTGCCTTGGCTTGACTTTCCTAGGTAGTAGTGAGACCCAACCTCCTCTATTTCGGTTTCGAGTGTCACAACCTTAACCGTTGTAGTTTATCTTTGATTCCTTGGGTTTGGGCATGGGTATTTGAGATTAATTCTTACCTTTAGATCCTTTCTATACTGCAGCCTCAACAACCTTTATAGAGAGAGTCTTTGGGTTAGACATATAAGGTTTTGGAACTTCACCGTACATTACCTTGCTTTAGTATACCTTTGCAATTCTCAACTCTATCCTTATATATATAGTATATCTTGAATCGATTGCCACAATTAGACACCTGGATCTTTAGGGTTGCTGTTTTCCCAATTATTTGCAAAGCTTCTACACTTTTGATTGCTCGATTATTTGAAACTGATTTTGTTTCACCAAATCCCTGAGTTTGATACTCTGGAATACTTGCTTAACTACGCCAATCCGTACACTGCGGGTTCGCTTGTTTTTGTTCTAGTTTTATAATTAAAACTTATTTGCACGCATGCTTTGAGGCGAACAACTACTGAGGTTACGGGGATATAGGTAAGCCCGTAGGACATACTTAGCTTCACTCTTATATTGGATGTAGGCATGAGTTGTGTTTGTTATATGATTTATAGGATGCGACATATATTGATTATTACCGACATTGTATCAGCCCACGATTGATGGGTGGTGATAACTTGTCCAGTACTCTCGTGGGAGGGTAGACGGTTCTCTAGGACTATGTCAGTCTTGGTATACGGTGAAGGTACCGAGCCACTCCTATTAGTATACAGTTGTAGTACGCTTAGCCACTCTAGATGGTGAGGAAAACAGAGGCGAGAATGATTTACTTCTCGTATGACACCTTTAAAAGGAATTATGACTTTGTAAGGATAATTAAACGGAAAATGTGTGATAGCGTGCTTGGTGTTTATTATGATTCTGATGTGTGTATGTGCTTATTCATTATTTTATATATGAATAGTTACCTAATGTTTTCATACCGCGTTGTAGATGTCTTGCAAGATAGGAGGACTGCAAAGTGAGCTCGTGGAGTGATCATACGAGGGTTTCCGTAACTCTAGGATGTTATGGGCTTTTGGGATGTATATATGTATATGATTGTACCGTTTGTTACTCGGTTATGAGTTTTGTATTTTTCGATATATGATATTTTAGGTTTATCAGTTTTGGTTTTATATTTATTTGTGCCTTTTTACAAGATCCGGTGAACTTGTTCTTAGGCTAGGGTCAGAACCCATTGTGAAGTCCTAGACCGTAGCACTCCGAGTCCTACGGATTTGTGGAGTTTCAACTAGTCTATATTTCCCTCTAGCTTCTTGCATGATTACTCATGTATTTTCTTGACAATGTCCTCCTATTTTCCTACAATCAACTTTAATCGCTCCACTAAAGCTAAGGATATAAGGTCAAAAAAAGTTATGGAAAACACTTTTATTACAAAGTGAGGATGGTTGAAGGCTAGACATGGATTACAACTCCTAGAGTAACTACAACGAATAGGAGACAACAATACAATCTCAAAGATGTAATTTTTCCCCTTCTTAGATCTAGCTAACTACTTAAAAAAGCTTACACTAATGTCTTCCCATGGAGCTTCCTTTAACATGAGTACTTCTTGATCCAAACATCTAGGGACAACATTAATGGGTGGGCGATCCTTATATAACTCTTTCTTAATGTCGAAATGAAACATTGAATGGTTGTAGCGAGGTTCTTCACATTGAAGTCAAAATAATCTTCGACATTTTACAATCTCAGGCGAAATTTATGACATTTGGCAACATTTCTGTTCAGGAGTAAAATTTTGCTTTCCTATACCGCGGTTCTATCCTAATCATGGTAGTACTCTCATCAACAATATCCTCTGGCATTCCTAGCACATAGACTTCGTATGTATTCTCCTTCTTGATATCCTCAACTTGCAATCCTACATTAAAACTCACCCGCTTTCTTTTCGAAAACGGTGCAAGATAAACTATAGTTGAGGAAAACAAACCATCAACAAGTCATAATTATGCAAGGATAAACATGATCTGAGAATTCTCGTACTAGCAAACTCCATATATGGTGGTACTATAATCTCATTCTTACAACATTTCCTATAAGGATCTAACAAAGTCACAACTTGAGATTGCACCAAATAATTCTCTTATGTCTTGTTCCTAGGGGTTTTGAGCCGCTCTATGTTCCCTACAAAAGGCGTGACGAAAGGCATTTCCCTAGGTATCGATTCTTGAAACCAAACTTACGAACAATCCAAAGCTTAATGCAACAAGATAGTATTATCATCAAGAGACTTTACACACTCTAATTTAGATTTATCCACATTTATCTCAAGATTATTCATAACATGCTCATGAATATTGCAATCAATAGTATCATTCAAATCAGATTTATGTGCAGACAATTCGTTACCATTTATTTCATGCTTATGACAATCAATCTTACTTACTAACATAGATTTTTATGCAATCGATTCAATAAGCTCACAATTATAAGCTTTAGAATCATTGACCTTTATAGTTTGGGTATCGACTACCCCACTCATGACCTGGAGTTAGCAGCGGTAGTGCATAGAGATAATCATAGAGATAATCATCCACTCTTATGGTCGCTCCATAGAGATAATTGTTTGGGATGTCTAGATCATGAGCGTCGCTCCATAGAGATAATCATCCACTCTTATGGTCTGTGAAGATTTGACAGGTCGCTCCATAGAGATAATGACGCCAGATCTTAAGAGCATGCACTACCGCTACTAACTCCAGGTCAATAGTGGGGTAGTTCTCCTCATACGTCTTCAGCTGTCGAGACGCATATGCTATGACCTTACCCCTCTGCATCAAGACACACCCCAAGCCCAGCTTGGATGCGTCACTGTACACTACAAAGTCCTCTGTACCCTCAGGCTGTGCTAAGATCGGACCAGACGTCAATCTCCTCTTCAGCTCCTCAAAACTCTGTTGACACGGCTCAGACCAGACGAACCGAGTAGTGTTCCTTAGGAGAGAAGTAAGTGGTCGGGCAATCAGGGAAAACCCTTCCACAAACCGACGGTAATAACCTGCCAATCCAAGGAAGCTGCGAACCTCCTTAACATTCTTCGGAGGTTTCCAAGAGGACACTGACTCAATCTTCGCCGGGTCGACCTTAATCCCCTCAACAGTCACTACATGGCCTAGGAAAGCTACCTCTGACATCCAGAACTCACACTTGGATAGCTTAGCATATAGCTGGCTATCCTGTAGAATCTGTAACACTGTCCTCAAGTGCCCGGCATGCTCTTCTCGACTTCTAGAGTAAACTAGAATGTCGTCAATGAAGACCACTACAAACTGGTCTAGGAAGTCGATGAAAATCCCATTCATCAACTGCATAAATACTGCTGGCGCATTAGTGAGCCCGAATGGCATCACTACAAACTCATAGTGACCATACCTAGTCCGGAATGCCGTCTTAGGTATGTCCTGATCTCTCACCCTCAGCTGGTGATAACCCGATCTCAAATCTATCCTCGAGAACACCGACGCTCCATGCAGCTGGTCCAGCAGATCGTCTATGCGAGGCAGTGGATACTTATTCTTGATGGTGACCTTGTTCAACTCCCGGCAGTCGATACACAGCCTCATCGATCCATCCTTCTTCCTCACAAATAACACTGGTGCGCCCCAGGGAGAAACACTAGGGCGTATGAAGCCCTTCTCTGCTAACTCCTCTAACTGCTTCTTCAGCTCAAGCAGCTGTATCGGGGCCATGCGGTACGGGGCCTTCGAGATTGGTCTCGTGCCCGGCTCTAACTCGATGCTAAAGTCAACACTCCTTTGTGGAGGTAGCCTTGGTAAGTCGTCATTTTATACCTCTGCAAACTCGCAAGCAACTGGTATCTCCTCTACTGTCAGGCTCCTGCGCTCCTTCATGGCATAACACCAGAAGGCCTCGCAACCCTGTGCTATCAATCTGGCTGCTCTCACTGCGCTGATAACTGTGCCGGACTTTCCGAGGTCCCAACCTCGGAATATCACTCCGTGACCCTCCTCAGTGGCGACAGTCACAGTCCTCCTACCAATATCCAAGACGGCTCCATGTCTAGTCATCCAATCTATCCCCAATATCACGTCCTCATGGGCTAAGGGCATAACTAGAAATTCTACTAACCAAATCCGGCCTCCCAAACGAATAGGGCAGTCATAAATCTCTCGGGATCCTCTAATCTTGCCCCCATCTGGTAACCCGACCTCAAAAGGTACACCCTCTAGTGTAGCTAAGGACAACCTATCTACACATGCATCTGATATAAAGGAGTGCGTAGCACCCGTATCAAATAAAACTCGCACAGGTAAGTCATGGATCCAAATAGTACCTGTGGTCGCAGGTGCTGCAGGCTGCTCAGTGCTCCTCAGCTCGAAAACTCTCGATGGTTCTCCTCTGGTGTCAGTGGTACTACCACGTCCCTTGCCACGACCTGACCCCTGTGCCGTACTGTATGCAGTAGGATGTCCTGGAGCCCGGTACTGTTGCTGCTGCTGACTCGGAGCTCGGTACTGAGGAGGTCTCTGTACACTCTTCTCCGCACCCGCAAGAGAAGATCCCCGCTGAGAAGGGGCCCTACCCTGACGGCAGAAGGTGGCTCTGTGTCCCGGCTTCCCACAAGTGAAGCAAGTGATAGGTGGTCTCTGGCAGTCTGTCTTAATGTGATCGCGGCTACCACAGTTAAAACACTGCCGATCTCTACTGGGAGTCTGGACTGTAGAGTGGTAGCTGGACCTCCCTTGAGTCTGTCCTCGACCATAACCTGCTACTGTTGCACTACTACCAGCATGTCCTGTCCTCTGCCGCTTATCCGGCCCACTAGACTGAGCTGCTTTCCTCGAAGCTGGCCTATCTCTCTCATAAGCAGAGGCCCTATCCTGATAATGAGACAAAGTCTCACAACAGAATCCAACCAAATAGGATCGGGTACCCTCTCTCAATCTCCTGGAGAAAAGGTAAACATGCTGCTCTTCTGGAGGTGCAGATGGTCCAAGTAAGGTCAACTCTTTCTGAAACTTCTTTATGGCTGCAGCAATCCTGGAATCTCTCCCTCCTCGGCGAAACTGGACAGTACCTGTCCCTAACAATGTTCCTCATCTGCTCCCAGCGGGTGACTCGGCTGCGAATGGTACGCCACCATGAATGGGCATCATCTGTGAAACATGTTTGCACCAAATTCACCTGTCGATCCTCGGGGCAACGTATTGCCTACAAAGCAGTCTCTATCTTCCCTATCCAATGCTCCACCTCTAGCCCTATTTCTCCACTAAATGAAGGAACCTTTTGAGAGTTGAAAGCCTTCAACCACTCATTCGGTCTCGGTGCTCTAGACCCAGCAGGCGCCCTATCAGCATTAGCTCTCCTCTCAGATACAGCCGGCACCTGAGACACTCCCTGTGTCACCTGAGCTAACCTAGCCGGTACCACCGGTGGTACCTGGGTAAGCCTCTCAACTCTGGCAGCTTCCTCCATACGCTCAACGTAGGCTCTGTACTCCCTATACTCCGATGCTCCAATAGAAACACGTCCTGACTCAGTAGAACGTGCTCCTTGCGCTCCAGACCTAGCGGCGGTCTCATGCCTGACCTCTGGGCCTACACTCTCAGCTACCTCTTCCACAACAACCTCTGGTATGCTTGCTGCAGGTGGATCCTCTCGAGGAACTCGTCCTCGACCTTTCCCTAGTGGAGGTCTACCTCCACGAACACGCCCTCTAACAGTAGGGGTGCTATCAGCTCGATCTTGTCTGACTAGGGGAAGGGGGGGACGACCCCTACCTCGGCCAGTCACTTGTGTAGCACTAGTACGTGCGATCTGCACGAACGGTAACAACTACAGTTATAATCTAACTAATCTATCATAACAGTAAAATTCTATAATAATAATACTAAGAATACCGAGATCCGTAGAGGTAGTGGTGGTCATCCGTACTTTCTATCCCAACCCGACTTTGTATGCATTTTAAAACCAAAATCTTCTTTGGAAAACTCAGACCCCTTTCGGGTTCTGTTTATTTACTTATATGACCTTTTTAGAAGATTTCAACTGCCATTGTTGCCAACCAAGAGCTCTGATACCATGTTGTAACACCCCAAATTTTACAACTCGGGGAGTTACTAGTTAGGACCGCATAGTGGGTCCCGACCTTAGTTTGACAACAACTTAACAAGATCTTACAACAAGACACAGATAAGGAAAACCAGAAATCATAAATTAAATCTTAACAATGTATGAATGTGACCAGAACAACTAACAGCCGGAAAATGTAATATAACAAGGTACGGAAGGAACGAAAGGAAACAATGTCCAACTGAAAAACCCCACAAATGAAGAAACTGCAAAACATCTTAAAGTACGACACCCCGGCTGACCACTACCATCCGGATCACTCGGCATCTGCTCTAACCTGTGGCAAATCTACACAGCATATTAATCGTTAGCTAACTATCCAAATATAAGTAGAATGACAACAGCACAAACACAAGCAGAAACAAAAATAAACAAACATCATGCTGGCACTCAACCGTTTATTATCTATTATTTAAGTGATTCAACTTATTCAATTTACAATTGTGGCACGAGAGCTACTAACAGTTCTCGCCTCCGTTCCTTATCCAACTGGGTGTAGGTCTAGCTGACCTCCGCCGGTAGCATCACTACAAACTGAGTATGGACTAGTCCCTAAAGAAACTCCCAGCGCTCGCAAGCTAACTGGGCAGAATGCCACCGCCTGTTACTCTTAGGCCAAGTATAAGTCGGTAAATATATATCACAACCTATCTCTCTAAACATTTCAATCACACGCCACTATCACCATTCATGCTCATATTTATAAGTCAGCTAAGTAAGCCCAAAGGACTTACCTGGTATAAAGCTCCAATCGGTAAACCAAACTCGCTCTGTAAACTGTAGCAACTCAGTTGTCTGTCAAAGGATATAGGTGCATTAGCACACTCCCACGTAGTTAGAAGTCTAAGACTTCTACGATAGAATAATGTAGTAAGATATAACTAGTTACTGTACTACTTTAGGGTAAAATGACCATTTTACCCTTGGTCTCGAATTTCCCGAAATTTCTAAAATTCATGTTTAAACTCCTATTTGAGATTCTAAAATCGTATTCCAACTCCTATAGTTTAGTTTTGTTACCAACTGTCATTTTTCTTATATCTCTATTTTTCAAAAGGTCGCAAAGGTCTAACTTCGGTTCCAAATATAAAATTCGTAACAGCTTATAATAATTCCGAATTAATTCTCTGGATCATCTATGATGTTCCATCTACCCTTAGGAGTAAGAATTCCTCAAAACTGTTCAGCCATTATTCTTATAAAAATTCACAAAGTTGGCTACCCCACTCACAATTTCTATACTTAGCCAAAATCCTTAGTTTACCAAAACTGCTCAACTACCTAACTTCGGAAGCTTATAACTTCTAATCCGACCGTTCATTTCTTCCCAAATTTTAACAGAGTAAACTACGTACATCTATCTATCATCTATTAAAATATCAACGGTGGATCTTTCCCCTAACTCTCAAACATTGATCCTCAACATTGACCATTACACACTTACAAGGCTGAGTTCTACAATGAGTTTTTCATTTCTATTTCTAAGGCAATCTAATCTACTCTCATTATCATCCAGTTATCATCAATTGGAACTACAAGAGACTTCAACAAAACTCATTTACTATCCCTCCATTTCCTTGGCTTGATTTCCATTCATAACAAAACCGAAACCATATATAATCTATACACTTATAACATCTAGAGGGCAAGAATTGGACTGCAGAAGAGAGATGGCTCACCTCTTCAACAGATACTGGACTGAGGCGCCTTCAAACGGTTCCGGATGGCCTTCTGGCTTCCTCGGCGTGACAGATCAGGAGGAGGGGAGTGAGGGTTCGGCTTGGCTCTACTGCTGCAGTGATTGGAGGACTCTTCCCAGCCTCACTGCTGTCATGGAGTGATCGAGATGAAGGTTGTCATCACAGGTACGGAGGTGTGAGTCCTCATGATTGACCAATTAAAGAGATGAAGATGAGTAGGTATATAGATCCTTACCGAAATAGACAGAAGAAGCCGGAGTTTAGTCCGATCCAGAGGAGGCTGCATCGGACGTTGATGGGCTACAAGGAACGGTTGGTAAGTGTGGTAGGACGGAAGAGATGAATTCACTCCTGCTGCTCTAACGGTTGTACGTGTGTGGAAGACGACGTTCACAAGCAAGGAAGGAATCAGAAGAGGCGAGGTGCACTGGTGAATCTGGACGGAATGAGTCCTTGTAGCGCATAAGAAAGGAAATCGTAAGAGGCAATCTGGCGTGAAATTAGGGCAGTTACGGGATTCCTTACCTTATTAACACAGCAGTTACGTGGAAGATCAAGGGAATGGAGCGTTTCTGCTCTCCTCCTTCCAGATGGGCTCGAGTTCCAGTTGGGCTGGCAACAAGCGAGGATGCTAGGCTGAGCGCGCGGGCTGCTGAAGTAGATCACGGACTGGGCTGGAGTTGGCGCTGCTGGCAATGACGGGTTGAAGCTGATGCTGCGGACAAGGCACAACAGTGGGCTGTTGGGATGCGGACAAGGCACAACAGTGGCTGCTGGGCTGCGAACGCTGGGCTAGCTGGCGCTGGACAAGGCAAGCAGTGGGCGGCTGGGGTAGCGGCTAACTCCGCAAAGAACTCAGGGTAGTTACGTCTAATACTCTCCTCTGTCTCCTAGGTAGCCTCATCAGCTCCTCGTCTAGACCACTGGATCCTCAGCATCGGTATCTCCTTAGAACGCATGCGCCTAATACTATGCTCTAGGACGGCTACTGGATACTCCACAAAAGTGTGGTCTGGCTCGACTATCATGTCCTCATGACTGATGACGTGTCTAGGATCCGGTATGTACTCTCTCAACTGAGATACATGAAAAACTGGGTGTACTCCCTCTAATCTAGATGGCAGTGCTAGTCGGTAGGCAACCTCTCCGACTCTCTCTACGATCTCAAATGGGCCGACATACCGGGGACTCAGCTTCCCCTTAATGCCGAAACGTCTAACTCCTCTCGTAGGTGACACTCTCAACCACACCTGTGCACCTACTCTAAACTCTAAAGGTCGACGCCTTTTGTCGGCGTAGGACTTCTGACGACTCTGAGCTACTAACATCCTCTCCCGGACTAAGGCAATCCGGGCGATGTCATCCTGTATCTGGTCTGGTACTACCCCATCAGCCTTACTAGGCTCATCCCAACACAACGGTGTACGACATCTCCGTCCGTAAAAAGCCTCATAAGGTGCCATCCCAATAGACGCATGCCCGCTGTTATTATATGAAAAATCTACTAGTGGGAGATGATCTGGCCATACCTGTCCCCAATCTAGCACACATGCCCGCAACATATCCTCTAAGGTCTGAATGGTCCTCTCGGACTGACCGTCTGTCTGTGGGTGATAGGTAGTGGTAAAGTGGAGACTCGTCCCCAGAGCAGTATGTACCTGCTGCCAAAATCTAGAGGTAAAACGTCCATCCCTGTCGGAGACGATAGTCCTCGGTACTCCGTGGAGTCTCACAATGTGTCTGGTGAACTCCTCCGCTAGACGATTTACCGGCCACGTTTCCTTAATCGGAATGAAACGCGCGGTCTTCGTCAAACGGTATACCACTACCCAAATGGCATCAAAACCTCTACTGAGCCTCAACCCTGTGACGAAATCCATAGATATATCCTCCCACTTCCAATGTGGTACTGGAAGTGGGTGGAGCTCTCCTCCGGACCTACGATGCTCAATCTTGACCTGCTGATAGGTCGCACACTGGGCCACATACCGAGCCACATCAGGCTTCAAACCACCCCACCAGAAGGAATGTCTCACGTTCTTATACATCTTACTCGCTCCTAGATGTACGGAGTAAGGGGTAGCATGAGCCTCACCTAGTATCCTCTGTCTCAGCTCACCGTCTGATGGCACACAGATACGATCCTGCCGTCTCATTACTCCATCGGCACCAATAGTGAACTGAGGTGCCTCATCTCATGACATCCGGTCTCGGATCCGGGTCAAAGTCGGACAGGTCTCCTGTTTCTGTCGGATCTCACCCAACAGGTCAGGAAGTAACTCTAAGGTGGCTAACTGATGAGCTGTATCGGGGAACTGGATCTCTACCTCCAACCAAGCTAAGTCTCTCTGCAACTTTGGATGTACTGTCAACCGAGCTATCGCCTTCTCCTGAGGCGTCTTCCGACTCAAAGCGTCAGCAACTACATTCGCCTTCCCGGGGTTGTAGAGAATCTCAAGGTCGAAATCCTTGATCAACTCTAGCCACCGCCTTTGGCGGTTATTCAACTCCCGCTGAGTGAATATGTACTTCAGACTCTTATGGTTTGTGAAGATCTGACAGGTCGCTCCATAGAGATAATGACGCCAGATCTTAAGAGCATGCACTACCGCTGCTAACTCCAGGTCATGAGTGGGGTAGTTCTCCTCATACGTCTTCAGCTGTCGAGATGCATATGCTATGACCTTACCCCTCTGCATCAAGACACACCCCAAGCCCAGCTTGGATGCGTCACTGTACACTACAAAGTCCTCTGTACCCTCAGGTTGTGCTAAGATCGGAGCAGACGTCAATCTTCTCTTCAGCTCCTCAAAACTCTGCTGACACGGCTCAGACCAGACGAGCCGAGTAGTCTTCCTTAGGAGAGAAGTAAGTGGTCGGGTGATCAGGGAAAACCCTTCCACAAACCGACGGTAATAACCTGCCAATCCAAGGAAGCTGCGAACCTCCTTAACATTCTTCGGAGGTTGCCAAGAGGACACTGACTCAATCTTCGCCGGGTCGACCTTAATCCCCTCAGCAGTCACTACATGGCCTAGGAAAGCCACCTCTGACATCCAGAACTCACACTTGGATAGCTTAGCATATAGCTGGCTATCCTGTAGAATCTGTAACACTGTCCTCAAGTGCCCGGCATGCTCTTCTCGACTTCTAGAGTAAACTAGAATGTCGTCAATGAAGACCACTACAAACTGGTCTAGGAAGTCGATGAAAATCCCATTCATCAACTGCATAAATACTGCTGGCGCATTAGTGAGCCCGAATGGCATCACTACAAACTCATAGTGACCATACCTAGTCCGGAATGCCGTCTTAGGTATGTCCTGATATCTCACCCTCAGCTGGTGATAACCCGATCTCAAATCTATCCTCGAGAACACCGAGGCTCCATGCAGCTGGTCCAGCAGATCGACTATGCGAGGCAGTGGATACTTATTCTGATGGTGACCTTGTTCAACTCCCGGTAGTCGATACACAGCCTCATCGATCCATCCTTCTTCATCACAAATAACACTGGTGCGCCCTAGGGAGAAACACTAGGGCGTATGAAGCCCATCTCTGCTAACTACTCTAACTGCTTCTTCAGCTCAAGCAGCTCTATCGGGGCCATGCGGTACGGGGCCTTCGAGAACGGTCTCGTGCCCGGCTCTAACTCGATGCTAAAGTCAACACTCCTCTGTGGAGGTAGCCCTGGTAAGTCGTCATTGAATACCTCTGCAAACTCGCAGGCAACTGGTATCTCCTCTACTGTCAGGCTCCTGCGCTCCTTCATGGCATAACACCAGAAGGCCTCGCAACCCTGTGCTATCAATCTGGCTGCTCTCACTGCGCTGATAACTGTGCCGGACTTTCCGAGGTCCCAACCTCGGAATATCACTCCGTGACCCTCCTCAGTGGCGACAATCACAGTCCTCCTACCAATATCCAAGACGGCTCCATGTCTAGTCATCCAATCTATCCCCAATATCACGTCCTCATGGGCTAAGGGCATAACTAGAAAATCTACTAACCAAATCCGGCCTCCAGACGAATAGGGCAGTCATAAATCTCTTGGGATCCTCTAACCTTGCTCCCATCTAGTAACCCGACCACAAAAGGTACACCCTCTACTGTAGCTAAGGACAACCTATCTACACATGCATCTGATATAAAGGAGTGCGTAGCACCAATATCAAATAAAACTCGCACAGGTAAGTCATGGATCCAAATAGTACCTTTGGTCGCAGGTGTTGCAGGCTGCTCAGTGCTCCTCAGCTCGAACACTCTCGATGGTCCTCCTCTGGTGTCAATGGTACTACCACGTCCCTTGCCACGACCTGACCCCTGTGCCGTACTGTATGCATCAGGATGTCCTGGAGCCCGGTACTGTTGCTGCTGCTGACTCGGAGCTCGGTACTGAGGAGGTCTTTGTACACTCTTCTCCGTACCCGCAGGAGAAGATCCCTGCTGAGAAGGGGCCCTACCCTGACGGCAAAAGGTGGCTCTGTGTCCCGGCTTCCCACAAGTGAAGTAAGTGATAGGTGGTCTCTGGCAATCTGTCTTAATGTGATCGCGGCTACCACAGTTAAAACACTGCCGATCTCTACTGGGAGTTTGGACTGTAGAGTGGTAGTTGGACCTCCTTTGAGTGTGTCCTCGACCATAACCTGCTACTGTTGCACTACTACCAACATGTCTTGTCCTCTGCCGCTTATCCGGCCCACTAGACTGAGCTGCTTTCCTCGAAGCTGGCCTATCTCTCTCATAAGCAGAGGCCCTATCCTGATAATGAGACAAAGTCTCACAGCGGAATCCAACCAAATAGGATCGGGTACCCTCTCTCAATCTCGTGGAGAAAAGGTAAACATGCTGCTCTTCTGGAGGTGCAGATGGTCCAAGTAAGGTCAACTCTTTCTGAAACTTCTTTATGGCTGCAGCAATCGGGATATCCTCAAATCCGCCTCAATAAAATCCTGGAATCTCTCCCTCCTCAGCGAAACTGGACAGTACCTGTCCTTAACAATGTTCCTCATCTGCTCCCAGCGGGTGACTCGGCTGCGAATGGTACGCCACCATGAATGGGCATCATCTGTGAAACAGGTCTGCACCAAATCCACCTGTCGATCCTCGGGGCAACGTATTGCACTACTACCAACAGTCTCTATCTTCCCTATCCAGTGCTCCACCTCTAGCCCTATTTCTCCACTAAATGAAGGAACCTTCTGAGAGTTGAAAGCCTTCAACCACTCATTCGGTCTCGGTGCTCTAGTCCCAGCAGGCGCCCTATCAGCATTAGCTCTCCTCTCAGATACAGCCGGCACCTGAGACACTCCATGTGTCACCTGAGCTAACCTAGCCGGTACCACCGGTGGTACCTGGGTAAGCCTCTCAACTCTGGCAGCTTCCTCCATACGCTCAACGTAGGCTCTGTACTCCCTATACTCCGATGCTCCAATAGAAACACATCCTGACTCAGTAGAACGTGCTCCTTGCGCTCCAGACCTAGCGGCGGTCTCATGCCTGACCTCGGGGCCTACACTCTCACCTACCTCTTCAACAACAGCCTCTGGTATGCTTGCTGCAGGTGGATCCTCTCGAGGAACTCGTCCTCGACCTTTCCCTAGTGGAGGTCTACCTCCACGACCACGCCCTCTAACAGCAGGGGTGCTATCAGCTCGATCTTGTTTGACTAGGGGAAGGGGGGGACGACCCCTACCTCGGCCAGTCACTTGTGTAGCCCTAGTACGTGCGATCTGCACGAACAGTAACAACTACAGTTATAATCTAACTAATCTATCATAATAGTAAAAGTCTATAATAATAATACTAAGAATACCGAGATCGGCAGAGGTAATGGCGGTCATCCGTACTTTCTATCCCAACCCGACTCTGTATGCATTTTAAAACCAAAATCTTCTTTGGAAAACTCAGACCCCTTTCGGGTTCTATTTATTTACTTATATGACCTTTTTAGAAGATTTCAAGTGCCATTGTTGCCAACCAAGAGCTCTGATACCATGTTGTAACACCCCAAATTTTACAACTCGGGGAGTTACTGGTTAGGACCGCACAGTGGGTCCCGACCTTAGTTTGACAACAACTTAACAAGATCTTACAACAAGGAACAGATAAGGAAAACCAGAAATCATAAATTAAATCTTAACAATGTCTGAATGTGACCAGAACAACTAACAGCCGGAAAACCTAATATAACACGGTACGGAAGGAACGAAAGGAAACAATGTCCAACTGAAAAACCCCACAAATGAAGAAACTGCAAAACATCCTAAAGTACGACACCCCGGCTGACCACTACCGTCCGGACCACTCGGCATCTGCTCTAACCTGTGGCAAATCTACACAACATATTAACCATTAGCTAACTATCCAAATATAAGTAGAATGACAACAGCACAAACACAAGCAGAAACAAAAATAAACAAACATCATGCTGGCACTCAACCGTTTATTATCTATTATTTAAGTGATTCAACTTTTTCAATTTACAGTTGTGGCACGAGAGCTACTAACAGTTATCGCCTCCGTTCCTTATCCAACTGGGTGTAGGTCTAGCTGACCTCCGCCGGTAGCATCACTACAAACCGAGTATGGACTAGTCCCTAAAGAAACCCCCAGCGCTCGCAAGCTAACTGGGCAGAATGCCACCGCCCGTTACTCTTAGGCCAAGTATAGGTCGGTAAATATATATCACAACCTATCTCTCTAAACATTTCAATCACACGCCACTATCACCATTCATGCTCATATTTAGAAGTCAGCTAAGTAAGCCCAAAGGACTTACCTGGTATAAAGCTCGACTCTCGGTAAACCAAACTCGCTCTGTAAACTGTAGCAACTCAGTTGTCTGTCAAAGGATATAGGTGCATTAGCACACTCCCACGTAGTTAGAAGTCTTAGACTTCTAAGCTAGAATAATGTAGTAAGATATAACTAGTTACAGTACTACTTTAGGGTAAAATGACCATTTTACCCTTGGTCTCGAATTTCCCGAAATTTCTAAAATTCATGTTTAAACTCCTATTTGAGATTCTAAAATCGTATTCCAACTCCTATAATTTAGTTTTGTTACCAACTGTCATTTTTCTTATTTCTCTATTTTTCAAAAGGTAGCAAAGGTCTAACTTCGGTTCCAAATATAAAATTCGTAACAGCTTATAATAATTCCGAATTAATTCTCTGGATCATCTATGATGTTCCATCTACCCTTTGGAGCAAGAATTCCTCAAAACTGATCAGCCATTATTCTTATAAAAATTCACAAAGTTGGCTACCCCACTCACAATTTCTATACTTAGCCAAAATCCTTAGTTTACCAAAATTGCTCAACTACCTAACTTCGGAAGCTTATAACTTCTAATCCGACCGTTCATTTCTTCCCAAATTTTAATAGAGTAAACTACGTACATATATCTATCATCTATTAAAATCTCAACGGTGGATCTTTCCCCTAACTCTCAAACATTGATCCTCAACATTGACCATTAGACACTTACAAGGCTGAGTTCTACAATGAGTTTTTCATTTCTATTTCTAAGGCAATCTAATCTACTCTCATTATCATCCAGTTATCATCAATTGGAACTACAAGAGACTTCAATAAAACTCATTTACTATCCCTCCATTTCCTTGGCTTGATTTCCATTCATAACAAAACCGAAACCATATATAATCTATACACTTATAACATCTAGAGGGCAAGAATTGGTTTGCAGAAGAGAGATGGCTCACCTCTTCAACAGCTACTGGACTGAGGCGCCTTCAAACGGTTCCGGATGGCCTTCTGGCTTCCTCGGCGTGACAGATCAGGAGGAGGGGAGTGAGGGTTCGGCTTGGCTCTACTGCTGCAGTGATTGGAGGACTCTTCCCAGCCTCACTGCTGTTATGGAGTGATCGAGATAAAGGTTGTCATCACAGGTACGGAGGTGTGAGTCCTCATGATCGACCAATTAAAGAGATGAAGATGAGTAGGTATATAGATCCTTACAGAAATAGACAGAAGAAGCCGGAGTTCAGTCCGATTCAGAGGAGGCTACATCGGACGTTGATGGGCTGCAAGGAACGGTTGGTAAGTGTGGTAGGACGGAAGAGATGAATTCACTAGTGCTGCTCTAACGGTTGTACGTGTGTGGAAGACGACGTTCACAAGCAAGGAAGGAATCAGAAGAGGCGAGGTGCACTGGTGAATCTGGACGGATTGAGTGCTTGCAGCGGATAAGAGAGGAAATAGTAAGAGGCAATCTGGCGTGAAATTAGGCCAGTTACGGGATTCCTTACCTTATTAACACAACAGTTACGTGGAAGATCAAGGGAATGGAGCGTTGCTGCTCTCCTCCTTCCAGATGGGCTCGAGTTCCAGTTGGGCTGGCAACAAGCGAGGACGCTGGGCTGAGCGCGCGGGCTGCTGAAGTAGATCACGGCGGACTGGGCTGGAGTTGGCGCTGCTGGCAATGACGGGCTGAAGCTGATGCTGCGGACAAGGCACAACAGTGGGCTGCTGGGCTGCGGACAAGGCACAACAGTGGCTGCTGGGCTGCGAACGCTGGGCTAGCTGGCGCTGGACAAGGCAAGCAGTGGGCGGCTGGGCTGCAGTCCGGAATCGAGATCCCAACCATGAATGCACGAAATAAACGGATACGGCTTATATTACAGTTTAGGATTGGTTATAAAAACCTTATCATTATATGTGAAGGTAAGCTACATAAAATGATAAACTTATAAAGGGTTCTATCATTTTATGTGAAGGAGGTCTACATAAAATTATAAATTTTATCATAATATGTCTAACTAAGTAGACGGAAATGAATCAACTGATCGAGATCGGGTTTATATCAGAAATAGACGGAATAAATATTCCGGATATTACAAACTAGTATGATAGAAAGTATAGATACTTACTAACACACCCAAATAAATTGACTCAATGTGTTTAGAGTTGAAAAGAGGCAACAAATAGACTCACAAGAGACTAAGAAGAGATCTTTACTTACCTTTCACTTGATAAACTGGAGAGAGAGATAGCCGATTAGGTTAAGTCTCGACAGTAGGAAAATTTTGTGTTACAAGTCAAAATCTCGGGCGAGATTTGGTCTAGTGGGCGAGACTTGTCAAAAGGCGAGGCTTTTGTGGTGGAAACTTGTTGGGGCTTGGGGTAAGCTTCTTCCTTGTTGCCTTCTTTATGTATATACTATTGGATCGCAAGAACTCTCATTCGAATGGCTACACCAAAACTTTGTGTTATCTTTGATGATATAAATATAAGTCAAGTTATGAGAGGATGTTTGATATGATATGAACGTGTATCCAAGATTGGGGATGAATATATGGCTTCTAGATAATAGATATGGTCGAAATATGAGAAGATATTAGGTTAGGATTTGAAGATATGATAAGATCTCACCTACTAGATAAGATCTCAACAATAAGACACTTTGTATATCTTTTTCCTTCCTTTTGCAGCTTGATAAGATATCTCCTTGAAGATATGTTCCAAATATAAATTTGGATTTGGTTAGATTCAGAGAGAAAGTCTCGTTCTTTCTGTTATAACAAATCTTGGGCAATCATAACTAAATCTCAAGCGAGATTTCTACACCGGGACAGAGATTTGTCTTTTGTAGTGGAATCTCGGATTGAGGTTTCATTGTTTAGGTTATGACTGCCTTGTGTTTGTCTATCATTGTTCTCTCTTTTCTAATAATCACAATACAATGCACATCAAGCTCAAATAATCCCAAAAGATATGTAGACATAAAAAAGTCAACTTATAATGTGACTCAAAGAAGATTCAATTACAAAAATTAAAACCTTTGGTGTATGGCCAAGTTGGACTTTAATCAGTTAGCTTTGATACCACATTTGATTTAGGGTTGATGCCGTAGTTTTCCTATCTAGACCGAAGTTCACGAACACGACGCAAAGAAAATCTCGGTCAAGAATCTTGGGCGAGATTCGTGGGTTTGACCGAGATTTTATGAAACTCGAACACAAAGAACGTGAGATGATGGATTGATAATGAATAGATAAGAAGATGATAATATGGACAAAAATCAATGGAAATATAGGAAGATAGGACTAGATGTTAGACGTTCAAAGATCCTTGATCAAATTTGGATTAAAACCCCTAACAAAAAATTACCTTAAGCCTTCATTCTTCAATCTTACACAAGTCTTCTATCTAAAACAAGCACAAGGAGGGACTACTTTGACTAGTAGCACCAATCTTCAAGAAGATTAACACACTCAAGAACAACCTAGCAATGACTCACAACGATTCAATAAATGGCTATCTCTTTTAGTTTAATAGGAATGAATAAAATGCAAACCCATTGAGCGAAGTCACAAGTATCTCACGATAATATGGAAATCAATAATCAAAACTATGCTACCTATGAATCTCGTTCTCGAAGGCTATTTATGGAGAGATTCTTCTACAAGATAAATACTAAAATAATCCTTAAAGATAGAATAAAAAAACCAACAAATACCTTTAGAATGTTTGAGAGCTTAAAGGTATTAAAATAGTAAAATATAGCTTGAGGATAATAATCCTCACATTGAGATTCTACACTACAAGATCCACCTCGATTATATATATGCAAATGTGATGATGGAAGGGTTAACACAAATGAGCGGTTTTTTATAGTAATAAATATGGATTTTATTTCTAGATTGCTTGTTTTTGTTTTATGTTAGTCAAATGTATGCAAGCCTTAGAAAAATTTCAAGGGATGAATGAAGGCCTTAAAAACCAAAACAAGGGACAAGCGCAGAGTTTGGAAAGCATTTCAAAGGTTGAACACGAAGGCCTTGAAAAATATTTCAAGGGATCAAGACTAAAGCCGAAAAACAAGATTCAAAGGACGTGACGAATTGAAGGAATTCGAATCAATCTCAAACAACCACCAAGGATCAAGAGAAGATCTTCCAAGAAGATATCAAGAAGATTTGGCCAACAAAAATATATCAAGGAGATCTCGAGCAACAAGAAGATTTGGCCCAACAAAAAGATCTTGCTAAGATCTTAACCAAATTAACGCAAGATTTGTTCCTAACGGATCTTAAAAAGATCTTGAAGATCCCGGAGCATGTATGACAAGATCTTCAACAACACAGTTCAAGAGAAGATTGCGGAGAAGAAGAATCTACGTGCGTTAAGGATATGAAGAAGATAAGGAAAATCTGCAATAAATATCTCATCTCAACATACACCGTTTTCAATGGAGAAGAAGAAACATCAACAACAGTTGACCGAAGGTATTTCTATGGTCGTCTATACCCAATCAAAAGTAAATCCCGACTTAGCACTAAGAACAAATATAGTGATTAAGTAAGGGTCAAACCCAAGAGATTTAAGGTGTTTTAGATGCAATTATCGATTATAATGATGAGTGACACAAAGGGGGGGGGGGTTGGTTTAATTGATGCACAAAAACTTATGAAAACGATAAATGCGACAAGTAACACAATAATGGATGAACCTACACTAGGTTGATTCTAAGCAGGCAATTGCTACTTTGGTGAGTTCCTTTTACAAGGTTCCAAGTAATCTCCCGTCTCGATCGTATATATGTGTTGAGCCAATCGGCATCAACACAACTTAACCTATTAAAGTTCCGTAAACCTACAAGAACAAATAACAGGTTAGCTTTCAAACAAAGACTAAGGGATATAAAGAGAAGATTAAAACCGTTAAACTTATCTTTATATTTGTGTTCCTTTTCTTTAAGTAATCACAACCCGTTATTACTTAAAGTTGCTACTAGATTAAAGACTCGAACCCTGAACCTATTAATCCTAGTTGTTTCATGCAATTTAGAACCTAAGGTGATCAATCTCAAGCAATAGTAAACATGCAATTAGACAAAGGAGAGCAAGGACACACCAAGTATTACTGATTGAAAAGTTATATTATAAAGTACTTACAACCAAAGCAACAAAGCAGCTTCAAATCAACCCAATGTAGCAAGGGAGTTATCAACTCATTACAATGGAAAACTCAAATCTAAAATTGATTTTTGTGAGGAAAAGCATGGATGATTCTAGCAATCAACCATGCACTATTTATACTACAAAAGACACTTAATTAGGAGTAAATAGCCGGCCTAAAACATCCACCTTAAATGCCATAAAGGTGGTGTAAACAGCCGGAGTAAAGCTTTTGACGTTAAACCGCAAGGGCAGCCTTCAGGAACCGCAGGGGTGGCTTAGGCAGAATCGGTTGATCTTCTTCAAAGCCGCTGGGACGGCTACAAAATTCCGCTGGGGCGGATCTTTTATGCACTTCAACGTCTGACCTTTCGCCTTCTTGACGTTTCTGATGTCAAGCCGCCGGGGCGTCTCTATGTCGACACAGGGGCGTCGACATAGCCTCTTCATGTTCCAGCTCCCAAGTTGGGGCGCAGGCCAAGGCGCAGTGTAAGACACAGGGGAGCTGGTCTTCATATATTCAGGGCAGGTCACCGCAGGGGCGCCAAGGAGTGGCGCATGGGCGGTGACATACTTCATGGGCGGCGCTGGTGAAGGCGTAAGGAGCGTTCCAGTGGAAACGTCATCCGCAGGGGCGGCTGCAAGGACCCACAGGGGCGTTGAGGCAACAGAAGCTTTGCTTCGTGATCGATCTTCACTCCTAAGTACTTATAACTCCTTCTTTAGCTTCTTTTGATCTTCTTCTTCTGGACCAAGGAGTTAGTAGCATAAACCGACACTAATACAATAAAAAGACTCTAAAAACTACCCTAATTGAAAGTGATTCCATCACCTATCAAACTCCCTATACTTAGACCTTTTACTCGTCCCGAGTAAGAACAAATATCATCAACTATACTCACATGCCTCAGGAAGAATGAGTAAGCAGAAAGATAATGGTAACAAGAGAAAAGCCAAGAAGGAAAGAAAGAAAAGAGAGAAAATGGGAGAAAAAGAAATACTACCATCCTTATCGCTCCAAGAGTGGCCTACCCGGACAACCTCCTTATGACTCCCCTTCTTATGTTGCCAACCTGCCGGAAGGGAAACCTACGCTTGGTGTCACTCATTTTGCCAAGGTGCCCTTTCAGGTCTTCACCTTGCCACTCTTCTTCTTTTCCCACTTTAACTCACATCCCTCAAGTCCAATTTTGCACCAACCTAAGGTTGGTCGGACTACCTTCTTTGTACATAATCCGCCCTTTCGGGTTTTCGGTTTATCCAAGGATTTTCATGCCTTTTTTTCACTTCTTTGGCTTTTTTTATTTTCTTTTTTTTTTATTTTTTTTACTAGAAACTGAATTCAACAATGCAAAAACAAATGCCAAAAACTACTCAATGAATTGTACAAGCAATGAAATATCCCTCCCCCATATTTGAAATACACTTTGTCCTCAAAGTGGAAATGAGTCAAAGATACATGTGGGAGAAAGGAAAGAAATGTACCCCTCACTAGGGTGGTCCGGTGGGTAAGGGAAGTGGCGAAAGAAGTGCTCCTGCCGGCGGTGAAGGGTGTCAATACAGTCCTCCTGAGCCTCCATCCTCTCTCTAAATGAAGTCTCATAGCTAGCTTGCCAAGCTAGCTGCTGAGCCTCCAATTGCTGCTGATGAGCCGCCTGCCAAGCATCTTGACGGCGGTCAAAGTGAGTGGTCATGGAGGAGGCGAAGCTGGACTGCCACACCTGCTACTTCTCAAGAATGGACCGTTGGTACTCGGACTGCCATTCCTGATGCTGTGTAGTCAAAGCTGCCATCTGAGCCTGCAGACTCTCCATGGTCTGACTGTCGTGTCCCGCCGTCGGCATCTCCTCATTAGTGGTGTGGGCCCTACTAGAGCCGGCTGCGTACCTCCCAACAATATCAACCTGAGGCCGTCTCGGAGGGACTGGGTCAGCCGGTACATACAGATTTGCGAGCTCGTCTCCCAACAGAAGTCGTCGAGGGAGGTATGTGATGTGACTCCCATCTGCTAAAGAGAGCCAAAAACGATGTAACGACCTGATGTCTCGTTACGCTTTGATAGGGTCACAGTTGATAGGGTCACCGGAGTTTAGAAAACGAAAGTAAAATTTAGGGAGACTAGGATATACAAGTCTAATTTTTGAAGTCGTTTGATTAAATACCTTGTTCTATGTTTCGGGACGAAACTTATTTTAAGGGGGTACTGATGTAATATCCGAAGTTTTTATTCCGTTTAATTCCGTAACAAACCGGATTCCGACCAAGCTTAATCTTTTAACGTAAATTGTATCATCTAAGGTGAGACTCATGCTCACATAAAATACCCATACTAATCATCAACAGCTTGGCCCAATTCTTTTATTTTTCAGCCAAGCCCAACCATTTTCTTACATGATGACGGGCCCAATTTATTCCTTCTTTCAGCTGGGCCCAACTTCCCTCTTCAGCCCAACCGCCTCATCTCCATTCTCTCTACCGCATATTGACCCTTCACCTCAGCTGCTAACAACCGGTACAATTTCCATGCTCTTGATAGGGAGATCGTGCTTCCAGATTCGCTACACCCTCTTCAATCGATAACCCTCCCAACCGCATCACCACGAGCCTCCCTGTGCACCAACAGGACTAACCGACGACCGCCTGCCTTGTATCGTTAGTGAGAGCTCGATACCTCCCCAATTCTGGCGATCCTGGCGTGAACTTCGACCCTACTACCCATCGCTCTTTGCATCGGCAACCGACTAGTTGAAGGAACGAGTCACGTGCTCCTCTTGTGGACTCTGCATTGCAGCCGCTTTCAACCGTATCCTCGACCTTCAATCGTATCCTCGACCTTCATCTTAGTCAACGGTGTAGTCTGGCGCAAAGAAGGACGACGACCGGAGCACACCCTCACCGTCGACTGAAGCCATCACTGGAACGCCTTCACCTCGGACAGCAGCCTCCTGGACCGGCGTTCTACAGAGGTGTAAGCATGTTCCGTTTGTTTGTGGTTCAATAGAAGAAGATGAGTACAGGGTTGTGTTTGGCTATAGATTATACTGAAATTTATTGGGTTTTATTTTTGAGTTAGGAAACTGCTTCCTCCGAATATCGCTTGAGACCATTGGATAGTTTTATTCATAGTAACGCTAGCAGGAGGAATCGATTTAAATACCTTCTTCACCCTCTTTTAAATTTCAGACTTAAATGTGGATCTGATGTCGTTGAGGAAGTACTGCGATGCTTTAGAATAATCCTCCACCGTTGATTTTTTAAGATGTTGTATACGGATATGTGTAGTTGAGTGCATTAAAATTTGGAAACGATCTAACATTCGGATTTAGAGTTATAATGTCCCAAAGTAGAGTCGTAGAGCAGTTTTATGAGAATAGCATGATTTTGGCTAAGTATGGAGAACTTGTTGCTTTAGTGTAACTTTGGAGTTTTGCGTAGATTTTTGGGTTCAAGTCTTTCGGAGTTTTATTGCACGAGTTGAGAGTGTACATATCATAGTATGTGTGGATATTCTTTCTCGGGATTTTTAGGGCTTTATTAGGGCGTTTTGTGTTACGTCAAAGTGTGACCCTAGTGAGCCTCGGTTTCAAGTTTGAAAGTTGGGAATCTTTCAAACTTGATAGATATTTCTTGTGAGAGAAAGTCCTGTATCTTTGAGGTGTTAGGGGAAGTTTTTGAGTCGTTATAGGCTTTCTAGGGTTTCGAGACTCAGGGGTAAAATCATCCTTTTTCTCTTATAAGGGTAAATTAGTAATTTCCTTTAGATGACATTTGGTAACCTAGAAGTTAGAAACTTCAAAGGTGTCGGATATGTTATTGATACACGTTTCCTGTTATGATCAGGCGGTTGAGATTAGACTCATGTTGAGTCAAGGGATATCGTTGACGGGACTTGACCAGGTTCAGGTAAGTCCACGGACTTACTTAGCTGGCTTTCTTGTATGAGTGTAATGTGTATGAGTGGTGTTTGCTAGTTATGATAAACAACGAAACCGGATTAGGCCGACTTTATTATTTGCGTAATTGACCCAAGTGTATGATAAGGGTCGTGACATCATCTGCCTAGCTGTTGCGAGAGTCTAGGAGGTTCTCTGCGACCAGCCCAGTCCGGTAGACGGTCAGATGCATTAGTACCATTCCATGTTGGTAAACGGGGACAGGGGCGAGGTTTGGGAATCCCTCGTATCACAAAATAAGTATCATAGTAATAACGTATCACCTAATTAAAGATAATAAAAGGATTGAGTGTTTCATGTTGATTGTGTATGTTGTGTGTTTGTGCTTTTACCTTTATACTTATGCATAGAATGTTAGCTAACGGTTTTATACCGCTTGTAGATGTCTTGCAGGTTAAAACAGTTGTAGAGAGATCCGAAGGGAATGGTCAGCCGGGTCCACGTACTTATTTAGTTGGGGATGGGATGTATTTTGTTCTTCTTATGTGTCGTTTTGGCACCTTTGCATTGTAAGGCTGATACATATTCTTCATGTATATATTGTTTAAAGTTTTCAAATGATTTAAATACTTTTGTGCCTTGTTGTAAGATCTAAGTTAAATTGTTGTCAAACTAAGGTCGGGACCCATTGTGAGGTCCTAACCAGTAGCTCCCCGAGTTCTCAAAATTTGGGGTGTTACAATATGGTATCATAGCTCTGGGTTGGCAACAATGGCACTTGAAATTTTCTGAAAGACCAAATGTATAAAATAACTAGAACCCGAAAGGAATCTTAAATTTTCAAAACGGATTTATGTTTTCACACGCGCGCATAGTCGGGTTGTTGGGTTAGTAGTACGTTGGACCACCATCGCTCTCCGTGGATCTCTACAACTTAGATCGATATGAGTTAGCATATAGACTTCCTATGATGAGTATTAATGTACGTTATATATATATGTATAAGTGTAGTATGTTAGTATCCTAAAGGATATATTATATCCTTTAGTTGTGATATCATGAAGCAATTATCGCCTCATGATAAATCGGTAGCAGACTTGAAGAGTTTTCAACACGAGACAATGGATTCAGACCTAGAATTGAGTATTATACTCTGGTGGGCGTCCTGGGGACCCTATAAATCATCCGAAGAATAGGTGAGCAAAGGAGTAGAGACATTGAGATAATTTCAACCACAAGTACAACCCGATGAGAGAGAAATTCCCGAGTCAACTCACATAGAAGTGATAGAAGTCCGTACAAGGAATTTAGCGGTGGGAGGACCAGAGATGAAACTCAAAGTTGCATGTAAGGACTGATAAGAAGCGCAGATTGAAGACGACAATATCGGAATACAAATCCAGTGGGTAGTATACAACTACACTTGACAGGCAAAATGACAAGTACAACCAAGGTGGATACCGCCATAGGTAAGGATGGGTACGAGAATCTAGAGAAGAAAAGGTATGACCCAGATAAGAAGGACTGGAGGAGCACAAAGACCGGCATTTACAGTGGAATTAAAGATGAAAGGCAAAATCCACAACCATTGAGAATGGTGGACTTCTTCAAGACTACGAAAAATCCTTGAAAGAAATCACGACACAAGTATTACAGGGAATGGAAGTCTGTAACTGAGACAATGGATGTCCATGAAGGAAATGTTAAAATACAATGCTAACGAAAGGAAAAGAGTGAGTGAGAATGACATGGGTAGACTCAAGTGTCCACCACGACCTCTCACTCCACACGGGACTTAAGTTACCGATACCAACAATCCACAAAAAAAAAAATGTTGATCGTAGGAGAAGCTAAGGGCGTATAAATGAATAACCTAGTGGATAACTTTATACTCAGTATATCCATATTGAAGGAAACAGAGGAAAAGGCTATGATCTTGTAGAAGATCAACTTCATACTAGCGAGTAACAACGGGGGATTTATACGTATGTGTGACTAGTTGACTGGGTGACAAATAAGAAGAATAACCACACATTTATAAAAGACTTTTACCAACATGTGGATCCTGCAAGGGATCAGCTGCGACAATAGTGAAATTAAATCGAAATGAATTTTAGTAACACTAAATAAGTTCGAGTTAGTAACTCTAAGTAAATTTCAGAAGAAGATTCAGACCGTCGGATTGGACTCCTTAATTATTAAGGGTAAAGATGATTGGTTGGAGCCGATGTTTACCTACTAGTTAAGGAAAAAGTTGACAAATCACAATTAACACGGAATGGAGACTTACAATTTAGAGTAAGGAAAAAAAAAAGAAAAAAGAGTAGAAGTCACAAGCCGGGAGACGTTTTGTCTTCTTCGAAGATATAAGATTCAAAAAGAAATCACCACGCCAATATTAAAAGGATTAAAGCCCTGGAACCTAGTCAATAGAGTTTTGAAGGAAGTATTACAAACAACACCGATTAAGGAACATGTGTATGTGAGAACAGTGTGGTGGACTCAAGAGTCCGGGGTAACCTCAAAAATTATAACAGGTCTTAAGTCATAAACACCCGCAATCCATACAAGAAGAACGGTAAATAGAGGATAATCAAGGCCATAGGAACCGCAAGGAAGTGCTTACAAGCTATCATGGAAGACTGGAAAGAACTATTTACGCTAGATAAGTGTGAAAGATGAAACAAACTAAAGAAGTATAAAAGGATTAATTGAGTAGGTGATGCTTACCAAAGAATTTTAATACCAGACTGGGTATAGAAGAGTAAGTTCGGGATACTGAGATGAGTCAACGATAGACTGACAGACGTCAGCTGAGGATGTGCAAGTGTTGTTTGGTATTGACGAGTTATATACCGTTAAAAAAAGATAATTACGACTGTGAATTTATGGGGTAGTTTTACCGACGCCTGGAAGGATTTCCTCAAGTATGCAACAACAATATTCTTAGACAACTAAGGGCATAGAGAATCGTGTTAGAGGTTACTTCTTGGTTGGTTAAGATCAAACTTCGGTCGAGTCTAGTAGTTTGGATCCGTGTTAAAAGAATTAAGGAAGTAAACGGAAGATGGTTGTTTTCGAATCATGATTTTATTTCAAGAAGATAAAGTAAGGAAAGTACTTGGTACTTCATCCGGTTAATCATTTTGGACTGACAGAACACGTCCTTATGATTACGGGGTGACAACAAAATAATCAGAGTAGCGCAGCGAAAGCGTGGTGAGTCCTAACCCATAGAGCAGGAAGCTTAATGGTACAAAGAAATAACGTGTCAAGTTTCAAAGAATGATAGTTGGTGCAATGCATTCCGCTTGGAAGGAACACGAGTTAGGCTATGCTGAGGGAAAATATATATATATATATATACATATATATATATATATATATATATATATATATATATATATATATATATATATATATATATATAATAAAAAAATTAAAAAAAATAATAAAAAAAAATTGTGTGGAAGATTAGTATCACCACAAGGTAGACGTGGAAGTCTGGGCATATAGAGGTTATAGGAAAAGAGAGGTACCCTTCATGGATCCAAGTGAAACAAGACGACTCGTCACATGTCGACAGATAAGTAGTGGGGGAAATTAATACCGAATGGAGGACTATAGAGTCGTTTTCCCGATGGATGAAGAAAAGAATTGAAGACATAATAAAAGTATTGTGCATGGTCTTCACTAGGAAACTCAAGGTGGGTAACTACCCTACTGAGTCGAAAGACAAATAAGGAAATAAGCGGTTGGGGTATACTTACAACCCAGTAATCGCGCATAGAAGAAGCATATAGAGGTTGGAGTTTACGTGTAATGTTATATCGGAATGGATCCGAGTAGTTGTGAGTTAGAGGAATATTATCGGTCTGATAACCATGGTGGATAAACGAGTGCACTGCTGATGGTATGTTAACAATTATTGAGTAGTTATGATCAAATAACGGTGATAGGAGATCACTTGTGTCTAATACCGTCATTCCTGACATATTCTAGGTCACTTGAGATTTTGGAAAATGCGTGGGAAGC
>BSUD01000008.1:47385780-47516566 GCA_033239045.1 Fagopyrum esculentum | reverse complement strand
GTTCGGGATACTGAGATGAGTCAACGATAGACTGACAGACGTCAGCTGAGGATGTGCAAGTGTTGTTTGGTATTGACGAGTTATATACCGTTAAAAAAAGATAATTACGACTGTGAATTTATGGGGTAGTTTTACCGACGCCTGGAAGGATTTCCTCAAGTATGCAACAACAATATTCTTAGACAACTAAGGGCATAGAGAATCGTGTTAGAGGTTACTTCTTGGTTGGTTAAGATCAAACTTCGGTCGAGTCTAGTAGTTTGGATCCGTGTTAAAAGAATTAAGGAAGTAAACGGAAGATGGTTGTTTTCGAATCATGATTTTATTTCAAGAAGATAAAGTAAGGAAAGTACTTGGTACTTCATCCGGTTAATCATTTTGGACTGACAGAACACGTCCTTATGATTACGGGGTGACAACAAAATAATCAGAGTAGCGCAGCGAAAGCGTGGTGAGTCCTAACCCATAGAGCAGGAAGCTTAATGGTACAAAGAAATAACGTGTCAAGTTTCAAAGAATGATAGTTGGTGCAATGCATTCCGCTTGGAAGGAACACGAGTTAGGCTATGCTGAGGGAAAATATATATATATATATATACATATATATATATATATATATATATATATATATATATATATATATATATATATATATATATAATAAAAAAAATAAAAAAAATAATAAAAAAAAATTGTGTGGAAGATTAGTATCACCACAAGGTAGACGTGGAAGTCTGGGCATATAGAGGTTATAGGAAAAGAGAGGTACCCTTCATGGATCCAAGTGAAACAAGACGACTCGTCACATGTCGACAGATAAGTAGTGGGGGAAATTAATACCGAATGGAGGACTATAGAGTCGTTTTCCCGATGGATGAAGAAAAGAATTGAAGACATAATAAAAGTATTGTGCATGGTCTTCACTAGGAAACTCAAGGTGGGTAACTACCCTACTGAGTCGAAAGACAAATAAGGAAATAAGCGGTTGGGGTATACTTACAACCCAGTAATCGCGCATAGAAGAAGCATATAGAGGTTGGAGTTTACGTGTAATGTTATATCGGAATGGATCCGAGTAGTTGTGAGTTAGAGGAATATTATCGGTCTGATAACCATGGTGGATAAACGAGTGCACTGCTGATGGTATGTTAACAATTATTGAGTAGTTATGATCAAATAACGGTGATAGGAGATCACTTGTGTCTAATACCGTCATTCCTGACATATTCTAGGTCACTTGAGATTTTGGAAAATGCGTGGGAAGCCTAGGTTTGAGCAAACGATATATTAGAGATCTATAAATAATATAATAATGCCCAGTGAACGCAAAGGATGATCATTGGATTTAATCTTTAGTTGTCTCAAGTGTTAGAGCAGAAAAGGGTATAAGGGACGATTCCTTACCCGAGGAATAAGATGACTGAATAATATTAAAAGACACGACCAAGTGGGTCATGATACGAAGAGCATTGAGCATTTGGTAAGTGTTTGTGGATGTCCAAGACCTTGGACCTGATTGTGTAGTCAAAACCTTTTCAAAAGGCCGGAAGCAAGTGGTCATAACGAAGGGAATAAAGTGGAATAAATCATTTTCCGTAGGGTCATCAAAGGATCTAGAAGTGGGATGTGTAAGGCCACCATTGAAAGTTTTAAAGTGGGTTAAAGGTGACCGAGGGACTAGTATTCCTCACCCTATTGGAGAGTGCAACTTCAGATTTCCACGGAAACTAAGTTTGGGAACTGAGTTTTAGAATTTCAGTTGGAGAGATACCTACTAGACACGAGTTAGGTCATCAGATTAGAGGATCAAACAGTTGAGCCGGATAATACCAGTGAGACATTTGGTAACCACTCTAGAACGTGGTAGTAGGCGCTTGTGATCTAAGTACCTGAAAAGATTTAAGGTAGTGGTTTTATGAGAAGCCGTTAAGGTTACCTAAGATATTGGGGATAGTAAGAGACCTAACATTTCAAAGACCTGTGTAGCGATAGTTGTAACCTCGGGAGTGACGAGTTAGGGCTTAACCTTGTATGAGTGATATTGTTTGATTGCTTGTTTATTTCCTGATTGAGGGTTTAGTCAATGATGTGTGCTTTTGATAATCTTGATGTGCGGGAAACATAGAGGTGAAAACGACGAGACTTTTGTGTAGGGATCAAACACACCCATTTGGTGCCTTAAAGGGCGATCAGGATTGTCTTACCCTAAGTTTCGGGACGAAACTTATTTTGAGGGGGATCTGATGTAACGACCTGATTTCTCGTTACGCTTTGATAGGGTCACAGTTGATAGGGTCACCAGAGTTTAGAAAACGAAAGTAAAATTTAGTGAGACTAGGATATACAAGTCTAATTTTGGAAGTCGTTTGATTAAATACCTTGTTCTATGTTTCGGGACGAAACTTATTTTAAGGGGGTCCTGATGTAATATCCGAAATTTTTATTCCGTTTAATTCCGAAGCAAACCGGATTCCGACCAAGCTTAATCTTTCAACGTAAATTGTATCATCTAAGGTGAGACTCATGCTCACATAAAATACCCATACTAATCTTCAACAGCTTGGCCCAATTCTTTTATTTTTCAGCCAAGCCATTCCACCCAAGCCCAACCATTTTCTTCCATGATGACGGGCCGAATTTATTCCTTCTTTCAGCCGGGCCCAACTTCCCTCTTCAGCCCAACCGCCTCATCTCCCTTCTCTCTACCGCATATTGACCCTTCACCTCAGCTGCTAACAACCGGTACAATTTCCTCGCTCTTGATAGGGAGATCGTGCTTCCAGATTCGCTACACCCTCATCAATCGATAACCCTCCCAACCCCATCACCACGAGCCTCCCTCTGCACCAGCAGGACTAACCGACGACCGCCTGCCTTGTATCGTTAGTGAGAGCTCGAGACCTCTCCAATTCCGGCAATCTTGACGTGAACTTCGACCCAACTACCCATCGCTCTTTGCATCGGCAGCTGACTAGTTGAAGGAACGAGTCACGTGCTCCTCTTGTGGACTCAGCATTGCAGCCGTTGTCAACCGTATCCTTGACCTTCAACCGTATCCTCGACCTTCATCTTAGTCAACGGTGTAGTCTGGCGCAAAGAAGGACGACGACCGGAGCACACCCTCGCCGTCGACTGAAGCCATCACTGGAACACCTTCACCTCAGACAGCAGCCTCCTGGACCGGCGATCTGCAGAGGGGTAAGCATGTTCCGTTTGTGTGTGGTTCAATAGAAGAAGATGAGTACAGGGCTGTGTTCGGCTATAGATTATAGTGAAATTTATTGGGTTTTATTTTTGAGTTAGGAAACTGCTTCCTCAGAATTTCGCTTGAGACCATTGGATAGTTTTAGTCATAGTAACGCCAGCAGGAGGAATCGTTTTAAATACCTTCTTCACCCTCTTTTAAATTTCAGACTTAAATGTGGATCTGATGTCGTTGAGGAAGTACTGCGATGCTTTAGAATAATCCTCCACCGTTGATTTTTTAAGACTTAAATGTGGACCATTGGATAGTTTTATTGCACGAGTTGAGAGTGTACATATCATAGTATGTGTGGATATTCTTTCTCGGGATTTTTAGGGCTTTATTAGGGCGTTTTAAGTTACGTCAAAGTGTGACCCTAGTGAGCCTTGGTTTCAAGTTTGAAAGTTGGGAATCAACTGGATAGATATTTCTTGTGAGAGAAAATCCTGTATCTTTGAGGTGTTAGGGGAAGTTTTTGAGTCGTTATAGGCTTTCTAGGGTTTCGAGACTCAGGGGTAAAATCATCCTTTTTCTCTTATAAGGGTAAATCAGTAATTTCCTTTAGATGACATTTGGTAACCTAGAAGTTAGAAACTTCAAAGGTGTCGGATATGTTATTGATACACGTTTCCTGTTATGATCAGGCGGTTGAGATTAGACTCATGTCGAGTCAAGGGATATCGTTGACGGGACTTGACCAGGTTCAGGTAAGTCCACGGACTTACTTTGCTGGCTTTCTTGTATGAGTCTAATGTGTATGAGTGGTGTTTGCTAGTTATGATAAACAACGAAACCGGATTAGGCCGACTTTATTATTTGCGTAATTGACCCAAGTGTATGATAACTGGTCGTGACATCATCTGCCTAGCTCTTGCGAGAGTCAAGGAGGTTCCTTGCGACCAGCCCAGTCCGGTAGACGGTCAGATACATTAGTACCATTCCGCGTTGGTAAACGGGGACAGGGGCGAGGTTTGGGAATCCCTCGTGTCACAAAATAAGTATCATTAGTAATAACGTATCACCTAATTAAAGATAATAAAAGGATTGAGTGTTGCAGGTTGATTGTGTATATTGTGTGTTTGTGCTTTTACCTTTATACTTATGCATAGAATGCTAGCTAACGGTTTTATACCGCTTGTAGATGTCTTGCAGGTTAAAACAGTTGTAGAGAGATCCGAAGGGAATGGTCAGCTGGGTCCACGTACTTATTTAGTTGGGGACGAGATGTCTTTTGTTCTTCTTATGTGTCGTTTTGGCACCTTTGCTTTGTAAGGCTGATACATATACTTCATGTATATATTGTTTAAAGTTTTCAAATGATTTAAATACTTTTGTGCCTTGTTGTAATATCCAAGTTAAATTGTTGTCAAACTAAGGTCGGGACCCATTGTGAGGTCCTAACCAGAAGCTCCCCGTGTTCTCAGAATTTGGGGTGTTACAAACGATACTCCCCATCTCTCGTGAGGAGCTTGCACCTCCTTAATAATCCTTCAGTGTATAAGGGTGCCTCCAAACCCTCTTCCAATGGAGGAAGATCCATCACCTGTGCAACTAATAATGATATGATCCCACCTCCAACGATGTCCCGAGGCTCATTCTTCCTTATTCACTTAAGAGCGGTAAGGAAGAGATATGCCCAATCCGTCACCCAATCCTTCGTGGAGAGGCAAGCATATATCAATGGAAGGTCCTTGAGAGTGACCTTATTCTTCTTCTTGTCTCCACAGAAGACACTCATGAAGACCTTTGAGATGAGCCTCAAACAAGGGTGAGTAAGTTTGTTGGAGTGGTCACCTCCTGCATAAAACTCCGACCTAGTGGCGGCCTGCCAAAATTCCAACAAATCAGGCGTCGGAATGGGTTCCATCCAGTCATCAGAAGCTGCAATGGTCACCCCTAAATCCTCTTGTATTTGGTTGTAATCCAATGTGTATTTTCTCTTGTTGTACTTGCATGAAAGCCCAACACACAATTGGTCTTCCGTCTCCGTTTTGAATGTGGCTATGAACTGTCTGCTTAGGTCGGGGTGTGTTGGAGCGTTTTTTATCAAAAAATCACCCAATCCGGCATTTTTTAGGAATTCCTACATACTTTCCAACATCCCCAGATTTTCCAAGGTGGAAACATCAAGGAACCGGGTTGCATGCACCTCCCGGATTTGAGCAATCCTATACCGATCCTTCTCACCTTCCGTCAACTTGTATTTCCTTTGTGATTCCATCTCTTGCAATTGATCGAGTAAAAGAGTTAGAAAGTTCAGCAATCTGATCAAAAGACGAACCTTCTGTCGTAATATCCGCATGGGCGGCTGCAACAGGCGCAAAAGCTGCTTGACGCAGGGGCGGGAGTTTGCAGGTGCAGGTGCGGGCGAAGAGCAGAAGGCGATTTGGTCGTTCGACGAAGGTGGTGGCGATGGGGCTTTTCCGGTTTTTTCTTCTGTTGCTGCAGTTGTCGCCAGAGGTGGAGCAGTCGAGCGAGAATGGCAGGGTTGTGTGTCGTGGAGATTGTTCGTGTTGGAAAGGGGGTGGCGACACTAGGTTGCCGGAGGTGGCGCAGGGGCGCGACGAGGTGGTGGCGAGAGTTTCCGGAGGGCGCAAAGGCTTGGGAGGTGAGGTGGCTTGGTTTCGAAGAGTGAATGGAGAGGGAGTGGAGAGGGCGGTAGTGGTAGGTTATTTTTGGGAAGTGTATTTTTTTTCTTTCCTTAACTGAACCGCAGGAGCAGTGTTTGTCGCCGCGGGGGCGGTGACAAGAGAGAGGGAATACGCAGCCTCAGCGCTAGGGGCAGAGTTGAGGGTGCATGTCAAGGGTGGCAGCCACAGGGGCGTAGGGTTGTCACCGCGGGGGCGGTGACCTACGTGAGCAGATGCAAGCCCAACGTCGGGGGCGGCGCTGGCCAAGGGTGTCACCGTAGGGGCGGGTCTTAGAGCCGCAGGGGCGGTTTTCTTGACAGAACCCCCTCTTTTTATTTCTTCTGGTTGCCTCCTGAGTAGCATCTTTATTTTACGTCGTTGGCTCGACGTAGGGATTCTTCCTCTATGATTAAGCCTCTTCCAACATCACCTTTGGGTTTATAACCATTTGAGAAGGTAATCCGCCGGAGGTCCTAGTTTCAATTTTTGTAATGGCTTCCGCCATTTCACCAACCTGTTTCTCAAGGTTCTTGATGCTAGATTTTGTTGTTTGGACATGAGTAGCAAAGTGTTTAGTCAAAACCTGCAACATATCTTCAGTTGAGGGATACTTACCTTGGCGGGACTGTTGTTGTTGGTTTTGTTGATCTCTCCAACGAAAATTCTGTTGGTCATGCCAATTTGGCATGAAATTCTGTGCATAAAGATCGTTCCTAAGTCTTTGCTGCTGTGGTTGTCCATAACCCATTGCGTTTACTTCAGCATCGTCATCTTGAACTTGCGGACACATGTCCGTTGGATGATACAAGTCAACACAAACTCCACAAGCTTTGAGCTATTGCGGTGTTCCCATAAGTGTTAGCCTTTTCACCATTTCCTTCAATTCTGCTAGCTCGGTGGAAATCTCACTCTTCCCGGAACTCACAACATGAACTCCTTTCTTAGCCGGAGTCTTTCCAAAGTTCCAAGTTCCTTCCGCTAGTTCCTGTATCATTTCGAAAGCAAGGTCAGGAGTAGAGTTAAGAATATTATCTCCGCAAGCCGCATCGACGATCCTCTTTTCATTGTCTAGCAAGCCATTGTACAAGTACAAGACTAGATCTTGACTTGAATATCCGTGAAAAGGATTGCTGGATCGGAGGCGTGCAGACCTTTCGAAGTACTCGTAGAGAGTTTCGGTTGCCTCTTGCTCGATGTTGCTTATAGCTTTCTTCAAGCTATTGGCCTTTTTAGGTGGAAAGTATTTCTCCAGGAACGCTTTGTGAAGGTTCTCCCAAGTGTCAATACTCCTACATGGAAGGTGGTAATACCAATGATCCGCCGAATCTTTGAGTGTGAAGCCGAATGCCCTCATCTTGATCTGTTCTTCGGTAATGTTGGCCGGCTTCATGCTCATACACACAGTATGGAACTTCCCAAGGTGCTTAATGGGGTCTTCACCACTTAGCCCATGGAAGGATGGGAGCAAGTGGATGAGGCCCGGCTTGAGCTCAAAATTGACTCCTTCCCCTAGTGCCGGTATAGCGACTGCAAGAGGGTTTTGAACCAAGGTGGGCTAAGTAAGTTGACGAAGAGTACGATCAGCCATCTCTTGTTGAAGTTGTTGTTGTCTTTGTTGCCGGATGTGCGTCCTCTCAATTTTTGGATCAAAAGAAGCAAAGCCGGAATTAGTAGCACGGGTTTGAACCATAAAAATGGTTCAAACCGATAATCAATAATAACAATAAAATACTAAAATTCCCCGGCAACGACGCCAAAATCTGACCGAAGGTATTTCTATAGTCGTCTATACCCAATAAAAAGTAAATACCGACTTAGCATTAAGAACAAGTATAGTGATTAAGTAAGGGTCGAACCCAAGAGAGTTAAGGTGTTTTAGATGCAATTATCAATTATAATGATAAGTGACACAAAGGGGGGTGGGGTTTGGTTGAATTGATGCACAAAAATTTATGAAAACGATAAATGCGACAAGTAAGACAATAATGGATGAATCTACACTAGGTTGATTCTAAGCATGCAATTGCTACTTCGGTGAGTTCCTTTTACAAGTTTCCAAGTAATCTTCCCTCTCGATCGTATATATGTGTTGAGCCAACCGGCATCAACACAACTTAACCAATTAAAGTTCCGTAAACCTACAAGAACAAATAACAGGTTATCTTACAAACAAAGACTAAGGGATACAAAGAGAAGATTAAAACCGTTTAACATATCTTTATATTTGTGTTCCTTTTCTTTAAGTAATCACAACCCGTTATTACTTGTAGTTGCTACTAGATTAAAGACCCGATCCCGGAACCTATTAATCCTAGTTGTTTGCATGCGCTTTAGAACCTAAGGCGATCAATCCCAAGCAATAGTAAACATGCAATTAGACAAAGGAGATCAAGGACACACAAAGTATTACTGAATGAAAACTTATATTATAAAGTACTTACAACCAAAGCAACAAAGCAGCTTCAAACCAACCCAATGTAGCAAGGGAGTTAGCAACTCATTAAAATGGAAAACTCAAGTCTAAAATGGATTTTTGTGAGGAAAAGCATGGATGATCCTAGCAATTAGCCATGGACTATTTATACTACAAAAAACACTTAATTAGGAGTAAATAGCCGGCCTAAAACAACCACCTTAAAAGCCATAAAGGTGGTGTAAATAGCCGGAGTAAAGCTTCTAGCGTTAAACCGCAGGGGCGGCCTTCAGGAACCGCAGGGGCGGCTTAGGCAGAATCGGTTGATCTTCTTCAGAGCCGGTGGGGTGGCTACACAATTCCGTTGGGGCGGATCTTTAATGCACTTCAACTTCTGACCTTTCGCCTTCTTGACGTTTCTGATGGCAAGCCGCCGGGGCGTCCCTATATCGACGCAGGACGTCGACATAGCCTCTTCGTCTTCCAGCTCCCAGGTTGGGGCGCAAGCAAGGGCGCAGTGTGAGACGCAGGGGAGCTGGTCTTCATATCTTCAGGGCAGGTCACCGCAGGGGCGCCAAGGAGTGGCGCAGGGGCGGTGACATACTTCATGGCCGGCGCTGGTGAAGGTGCAGGGAGCATTCCAGTGGAAACGTCATCCGCAGGGGCGACTACAAGGACCCGCAGGGGCGGTGAGGCAATAGAAGCTTTGCTTTGTGATCGATATTCACTCCTAAGTGCTTATAACTCCTTCTTTAGCTTCTTTTGATCTTCTTCTTCTGGACCAAGGAGTTAGTAGCATAAACCGACACTAATGCAATAAAAAGACTCTAAAAACTACCCTATTTGATAGTTATTCCATCACCTATCAACGGTCATCTTCTCAACGGCTAGAAGACTTCTCCATCGAAGACTATAAGTGAAGATGTCGATTGAAGAGATCAAATACAAGCTTACACGGAAATATCTAAGTCTTCAAGAGATCCAAAGCATCTCCATTCATTCCAAGAAGTTTTACTTTCTCTTAGTTTACAAAAGCTTTATTCCTTAGAGAGAGAAAAACACGAGAACTTCATTGGAATATCTAGAGAGTGTTATACTCGAGTGTATGTGTTACTCTGCGAAGTACCTAGGATATTATAGCTAGTTTAATATTTGGAACTAGATTGTTGCATTGGCTATAGTGAGAGAAGAAGGGGATTTCTTCTAGGTTGTGTCTAGGAATCTTTGAAGCTGATAATAGATACTTAGATCCTACGGGCAAACCCTATGATGGAGAGTAGGCTGTTAGAGTCACACTTAATAAACATATCACCGTGTCGATCTTTTCATTTCCGCACCATATCTTGCTTTATTGTGACTAACATTGCTTTGCAGGTTTACAAAACCAGTTGTGTCACAAAGAGCACAAATCGACATCAAGGCCTCTGAAATCAGTTTCAAAGCCTTGAGATAGGTTTTTGCAAAATGTTCCCATACTCTATTCAACCCCACCCCTACTTCTAGAGTATTTATATCCTTTATATTCAGCATACGGTTCTTCAATTGGTATCAAAGCTAGACTCACGTATATTGATTTAACCATCGGTCAGACAAATCATGAATTTTGTAGGTGATGGAGGATTCGCTCAACGAAGATCCACATCTCGACCACCACTCTTCTATGGCAACATCTTTGCCCATTGGAGAGCACTAATGCAGGTGTTTGTTATTGATCAGGATACGGAACTATGGAGCATTAGTCAAAATGGCCCTAAAATCTCAACCACCACGGTTGAAGGAGTCCTAGTCGCAAAGAAGGAAGTTGACTTCACACAAACCGGCTTGGATAGTGTTTCAAAGAACTACAAGGCCATGACCTTGCTCTACTGTGGATTGGATGCAAATGAATTCAACCGTGTATCATCATGCAAAAGTGCAAATGAAATATGGGACAAACTTGTTGTCACATATGAAGGAACAAGTAAAGTCAAGGAAACAAAGATCAGCATCATCCTTAGACAATATGAGCTATTCAAGGTGAACTCAAATGAATCTATCGAAGAAACGATCACAAGATTCACCGAGATCATGAACAACCTGGACTCACTTGGAAAAGTCTTCACAAGCGAAGAGAAAGTAAGGAAGGTTCTAAGCAGCTTACCTAAAGCCAAGTGGGGACCAAAGGTGACTGCAGTCGAAGAAGCTCAAAATCTCACAACACTTCCTCTTGACGACTTTCTAGGAAAGCTCATCACTTACAAGATGGTTCTTGGTGAAGAAGATGGAGAGCTCCCATCTAACACAAAAAACCTACCTCTAAGATCTAAGAAGGATGAGATATCATTAGAGGAGGAAGATAGTGGTGAGGAAGATCCGTTTGCCTTGATATCAAGAGGTCTTGCGAAGATTCTTCAAATGAAGAAACAATTTGCAAACAATAAAGATTATCCGCGTATATCAAGACCTCGAGGTAAGTTTTCTAACCCTAATAAGAAAACTAAAGGTCTGACTTGTTTTTAATTTTGTGAAACAGATCATCTCGTAAAGGATTGCCCACTAAAGAAGAGGAACAACTTTAGGAAGAATGATCGAAAGAAGAAAGCCATGGTAGCTTCATGGAGTGATTCCGATTCAACACGTGAATTAGAAGACGAAAAAGAACAATCAAACCTTTGTCTTATGGCCGATCATGAAGAAGATCCAGATTACTACGTTGATAACGTGGTAAGTACCATTATGTCTCAACCCGAATCTTGTAATATCCGGAAATTAATTTTGATAAATTTTGGGCCTAACCGGAATTCAACCGATTCAGGCCTTTTCCGTTTTTCTATTTATTTCGTTTTCTTTCCTAACCCAGTAAGATAAGGCAGTTGGGTTGTCTCGACAGGATGGCCTAGGAGATTGTGCAGCCCGTCCTGCCTTCTTTCTTCCTAACCCTAACTCCCTCAGGAGACCTTTGTCACGTAAGCCGGCCTACTACCCCGTTCATCCTTCCTCTCTTTCACCTTGAGTAGGAAATCGGCCACTAGTGCCTTTCTAGTTTCTCTTTCTTTGCGCTGGACCTTCTCTTGCTCTCTTCTTCTGCAGCCGCCCCGTCCCCTTTCTTTCTTTCTTTCTTTCTTCTTCTTACCGGCCCATCCCTCCAACAAACTGGCGTTGTTGAAGATCCAACCCCCCTCCCCCCCGAACCTGCTATCTCTTTCTTCTCTCTTCACCGGTCTGCCTCCCTTCTCCGGTCCCTTCTCATCCCTGCCGCCAAGGAGTGTATTTCACCGCCAGGGAGGAGGTTCCCTTCCCTCCTCCTCCGGTTCCTTCTCCTTCTCGACGCCAAGGACCACGATTCTCCGACTCCTCAGTCCTCCACCAAGAGGTTCCGCCGAAGTCTCAACACCGCCGCGAAGAAGATGGTTGCCGTCGTCGCTTAGACTCCCCCACTATCACCGGTCTAGTCACTCGCCAAGGACAAACTAGAGTTATGTCCACTGCAGGACTGCAACGTCCGGTGCCGGCTTGGCCTTCACCTCCTGCAGACTAATGTTCCTCTCTTTGATGTGCTGCAACCTCCGACGTTGTCCTAGTCTTCAATTGCGCCCCTCTGTTGATTTGGTTGATCCAGTAGGTGAGTTCTTCCGTGTTTTGGATCAATTTTGGGAACGGGTTATAATTTAGCTTAGGTGAATCTTGCTGGTGTGTAAACCCTAGTGTCAGTTTGGGTTTTCCGTATAGGAATCTAGTTTAGAATATTGTATGTGTAATTGTATATAGTTGTATGGATTTAGTTATGTTAGAAAGTCCGATGATAATTTTTGTTGTTGTTGTGGTAATCGATGTTAGTTGTGTATCAGTATATTTGGAAGTTGAAAGGCTTGTGTCTCGAGTGGTTGTGAGGACTATGTATGTTATGAGTTGACATGTGAAATGAAAGTTGTATGTTTGAATGGCGATCGAAGAGGATGAGTTATGCGTCGAATTAATGACCTTCAGGTCTTAATGATATGTGTTTTGGAGTTTTGGTTATCCTAGTTAGGAGTATACATGAGTCGATACGCTTAGGTGTTTCTCAGAACTTTTCGGATTTAGTAGTAGCGTTTAGTTGACCATAGTTAGTGTTTATAAGGAGCTTGAAAGTGGGAAAAGCATTCATCCTTATTAGAACTTTTCTTTTAGTGTTGGTCTTCAAGGTTTTTCCGATCCAAGGGTAAAATCCTCTTTTCACCAAGTAATACTAGTTCAGTATTTCCTCTCAGATGATCGTTGTTAACATAGAATTGGAAACTTCTAAGGTGTTAGATATTATGTATTGATACAAGTTGCATGTTATGATCAGGCATTGGAGATTAGACCCATATGGACTCAAGGAATATCGTTGACTGAACTTGACCTGGTACAAGTAAGTCCTCGGACTTACTCAGCTAGCTTCCACATATTTATTGATACGTATGGATGGTTTGCGTTTATAAATTTTGTGATAACTATTTACCGGATTAGGATGTGGACTTCTGTATTAATTTAAATCTGGCCAAGTGTATGATAACGGGCGGTGATCGGTTGTCCAGTCAAAAATGGGGTGATTGGGAGGCGCCTTGCGACCAGTCAAGTGGGTTATGCTAATAGGCGTCAAGTACAAAGCCGACCTGGTGAAACGGGACAAGGGCGACGGAATGTCATGTCACACCATAAGTGGATTAGTAAGGGAATAACGTTAAATAAAGATAATAATTGGACTTGGCGTGTTTGTGCATGTTTGTGTGTTTTTACTAGGTTATATGCGTTTGTGCCTTATCGTCCTTCTAATATTCAGACTGCTAGCTAATGGTTTTAAACCGGTTGTTGTAGATGCCTTGCAGGATAGGGATGTCGCTGAGAGAGGCGGGGTAGTGGGCAGCCGGGGTCACCGTACATTATAGGACAGGAATGGTTATGTGTTGATGTTGTTTTTGGATTATGTTGTACCTTATGGATTTATGTTTTGGAGTTGTGTCGTTTTGAGGACTCGGTTGAATTTTCAAGCTGTATCTTTCTGCTCGAGATTGTTTGCATTGCATTAAAACGATTTAAGTATTTGCTTTTATTTGTGCCATGTTGGAAAGATCCGGTAAAATTTTTGTCAAGCTAACGGTCGAAACCCATTGTAAGGTCTCCGCCCGTAGCATCCCGAGTCCCGTAGATTCGTGGTGTTACAAATCTGAACATATACAATCCCTTAATAACATAATAATATGTGATAAAGAACATAGGGTAAGGATTGGTTCTTTAAGAGAAATTTTCTCAAACAAGAGAAACGATTAAGTGATGTCCTTGGAAGTTGAAAATCTTAACACTGAAAAGTTAGACCTTGATATCAATATCATGGCCTTGGAATCAGAAAATGTGAATCTCAAGGACAATCCATCATCTCTCCATCAACAATATATCGTATCTAGAGAAAGAAAAGGTTGATCTATTTGTGACGTGTCAAGACCAGAAGGTTGGACTTATTCAATTCACTCGTTCGAAAGCCAACCTCGAAAGGATGACGCGTGAGCAACAATCTTCTCTCAACAAAAATGGTATAGGCTATCATGTTAGTTTTCCTAGAAAAACGACTACCACTTTTGTCAAAGCTAAAGGAAGTATTCATATGCCCACACGTTTCTATTGCTGTAAAAAGGGTCATGTAAAATCAACATGTCCATATAAAAGAAACTGTCCTTACATCATTAGAAACACTTATCCTCTATGTCTAAGGAATCAAGTTAAGCAAATATGGGTTCCAAAAGGTACTAGACCACCAAACATGATTTAACCTGAATATGGACCAAATATGTCATTTGGTCGACCCGGAAAGATTGATGTTTGTTGTTTTGCACGATATCACCAATGTAATGGAGCAAAACTGGATATTAGACAGTGGTTGTTCTAGACATATGAGTGGAAAAAGTTCACTATTCTCTGATCTAAAGAAGCAATCATTTGGAACCATTAAACTTGGTGATAAAGGAAATTTTAACATTATTGGCATTGGTAAAATTGGTTATAATTCATCTAACTTCATTGATGATGTCTATCTTGTTGACGGTTTGAAGTATAACTTGCTTATAGTAACACCCCAAATTCTGAGAACTCGGGGAGCTATTGGTTAGAACCTCACAATGGGTCCCAACCTTAGTTTGACAACAATTTTACTAGGATCTTACAACAAGGCACAAATGTATATAAAACATTTGAAAACTTTAAACAATATATACATGAAGAATATGTATCAACCTTACAACGAAAAGGTACTAAAATGACGCATATGAAGAACAGAAGACATCCCCATCCCCAACTAAATGAGTACGTGGACCTGGCTGACCATTCAATCCGGATCTCTCTACAAGGCGGTATAATACCGTTAGCTAACATTCTACGCATAAGCATAAAGGTAAGAGCACATACACACACAACATATACAAGCAACATGCAACACTCAAGTCCGTTTATTATCATCAGTTTGGTGATAAACCGTTACTAATGATACTTATTTTGTGACACGAGGGATTCCCAAACGTCGCCCCTGTCCCCGTTTACCAACGAGGAATGGTACAAATGCATCTAACCGTCTACCTGCCTAGGTTGGTCACCGGGAACCTCCTAGCTCTCGCAAGAGGTAGGTAGTGATGTCACGACCCGTTATCATACACTTGAGTCAATTACGTAATATAATAAAGTCGGCCTAATCCGGTTTTGTTGTTTATCATAACTAACAAACACCACTCAAACACATTACACTCATACAAGAAGACAGCTAAGTAAGTCTGTGAACTTACCAGTCTCCAAGCGCAACCGATCACCACACTCTCAAGTTCCCTCGGGAAAATTCGCAACGCCTGTTCAAGACAAGGCAGACGAATCAAACAACACTCTAGTCAACTAGAAGGGCTTGGACTTCTAGTTGACTAGAAAACTACTTACAACCTCGACTTTGAAAAATCATGACTCTTAAACCTCTATATGGAATCCTCTCAAATTTTTATATATACTACTATGCCATCTTAACTATGACATATCCACAAAACTGGATCACAAGCAGTTTTAAACAAAATTCAGCACAACCTATAAACTGCTCAAGGTCTCTACTTTTGAACGTCATAACTCTTAAATTGTAACTCGGATTCCTCTCAAATTTCAGTATGTTCTACTATGAAATACCAACTATAACATATCCGAAAATCAGCAATAAAAGAGGGCTCTAACTTACCCAAATCTGGATCACAAAACTAGTAGTTTTTCCAACACTTAGGAAATTCAGCAAACATTCAACAAAACTGCACACTGTCTCAACTTTGAAAAATCGTAACTCCTAAACCACTCGCTGGATTTATCCCAAATTTTGATATGTTCTACTATAAAATATTATCTATAAGATATCACAAATTCAGCAGAAAAAGAGGAGTATAACTTACCCAAATCTGGACTCGAAGTTGACTGTTCGTCACTTCCGGAAACTCAGAAACGTAAAAGTTTTTCTAGTCATCTTCCATGGATGCTATCGACGTCTTCCCACCTCCACACTAGGTCTTAGCCTCCCTCCAAGGTCTAGCCTTGTCACATCACTACAGTTCCAGCCTCAAGGAAGATGGATCGATGTTGGAGCAAGCAAGTAGAAGAATGGAGAAGAAGAGAGCAAGAGAGTGATGTTTTAGAAGAGGAAAAACTAAGTAACGTGAATGAAATGAGAAGGAGAAGAGAAGTGGCTGCCTAAAGGAGGGGAATGTCAATGGACCCTCAGCCATGAACTCCCCCAACATTAATAAGGTGGTTTATAAAGATAGGAAGGTGAAATGTTGATCGAAAATGCTAATACCCCGCCCTCGCGTGTAACCGCCCTTGTCGGACTCCTAGCCGCACCTGAGGCCTACTCGACTGTGCAATCTAAACCGCAACGGCGTGAGCCCTTGCGCACGTCTTCCAATAATCCTCTAAAACTATCAAAACGTAACGAAAATTCCGGTCGTTACAAGTATTTCTCAAATATGTGATAAAGGCAACACGGTGATTTTTGATTCAAAAAATGTGCAGTTCAAGACAAAATATCGGGTGATGTTGTGCTTACAGCTCCTAGATGCAACAATGTTTATTCTATTAGTACTAATCAAGTTTCACGAAATTAGCTAAAGTGTCTAAAGGCCTTGATTGACGATTCATGGGTTTGGCATAGAATACTTGGTCATGTAAGCATGCATACAATGAAGAAGTTACTTTCAAAGGATTCGGTACGTGGATTTCCAAATCTAAACATCAAGGTAGATGAACTACGTAAGGCTTGTACACAAGGTAACCAAACAATAGGTTCATTCAAACCAAAGAAGCTTGTAACTTCCTCTCGACCCATTGAACTTTGACATATGGATCTATGTGGTCCTATGCGTTTCAAAATTATGTAAGGAGTTGCAAACTTTGAAAAACCTACCTGTTATTCGATAAGAAGCGATCATGGTACATAATTTGATCAACTAAAGTTTGATTTGTTGTGTGCAAAATATGGTATTTCACACAAGTTTTCAGCTTCTAGAACTCCTCAACAAAAATGGGGTTGTGGTTCCAACTCAATTAAGGAAATATGCAAATTCTAGGGATTAAAGCATCTAGTTGTGGTTCCAACTCAAGATCTCAACATAAGCGGACAAAGTTGAGGTTTTGCAAAGGGAAGGTATTACTAAAGCAGAAAAGATCACCGGGTAACTATCACTACTCACAATCCCAAGCCAAAGAACCTATCAACAGGTAAGTCTCAAGGTACTAAGGAAAGGAACTATAATATCAAACCAACACACCAATTAAGGGAATAGAATCAACCTTTACCGGGTAAGTCTCAGGCTAACTCACAAAGATGGAGTGAAGGCACAGACAAACCCCAATAAAGGATAAACCCTTATTACCTACACTTATGATCATGGGTAAACAAACAATGGAATTACCGGGTAAGTCTCATCTTAAGCTTGCATTGAACCAGGAAAGGTGTAATAAGAATAGTATTTGGCAAACTCTAACACTTAACTCTTAGTTTCCGATCAGAAAAGTCACCTCGGTCAGTCAAGTTCCACCCCGGCCGAGATGGTCGTCGATTGACGAGATGTTCTAGGGTTAAGGATAAAGACTCGAGCTTTTTGGGTCCTACTGGGATTAAGATTATTCTATCATCGTTTCCCACAACCTTCAGCCAATCACCCTAGAATCGCACAAAGAAATTAGCCACTGAACATCATGAAAGCAATAATCAAATATATGGGAAGAGAACGAATATTTGAACACAAAGACCTTAAGAACAAGGCTTCAAATAACTGAATCAAATATCAAACAAATAAGCGTTCCTTAGATCACAAATCCAACAAGACAACCAACAAGAAGGGAATCTAAGAAAATCTTACAAAACCCTTCACAAAAGCTATAATAGGCTATCAATCCTTCCTAGATTGATCTTCAATCTTCCTTCCTTCTTTCCAAAAATCCTCCAGAAAATCCCTTAATTGCTGGATGCTATCAGCCCTCAAAGCATGGTTGAACTTGTGGAAAATCCAACCCTTTATATAGGAAAATTATCTTCCAAAGATAAAATATCTTAAAAAGATAATTTCCTAATAAAATATATCCATATCTCATAAATAGATCCCTAAAATATATCATCTTCCTTCCAGAAATCCAGCACAAAAATATAAGATCTCTCCTTCCAAAAATAAAAGATCTCAGCCAAATAAAATATATCTCGCCGCGTCAGATTGTTTGCCTCGGTTGGGGCCCTCCTCTAGATCACCTCGGTCGAGGTGACTTTGTGGTCAACCGAGATGACTCTCAGCTGAAGGTGAAATCTCTTAAATCTGGTCCAAAGTAAATCTTAAATTCAATTGCATGCTTCCTGGGTTCTTTCATAAGCTCCTGAATGTAGCTCCAATGACTCCTTAGCTCTTTTAGCTCCATTTTGCTGCAAAACGTGTCATTTTACCTACGATTACAACGAAACTTGGCGTAGACCTCGATTCCCGCAAAGGTAGATGAAACGACAATATAATTACATAATGTACATTCAAACATGCAGATTATTGAAGATAAAACGTCTAAACAGGTCCCAAACTATAGACTATAATTCATGCTATCAAAATACCCCACACTTGTCCCTTGCTTGTCCCCAAGCAAGTTCCAAGTCTTAAGTACAAGATAAAATGAATTATAGGCCATAAAGATCAATGAAAAGTCTTTCAAAACATTTTAGTGGTGTGCTCCACTTATAGATCACTCTAAGAGATTGCTTCATGAAATTTAAAATCAAAACATGATCAAACCATTTTATATATATAGGAAAGTTGTTCATCTTAGCATAAAATCATAGAATGCATAATAAATCATAATTATCGAAATTAATCATGTATAATCTAGTTTAAACCACCAAGTCAATCAACAAGCTCGAGGTCTCAAGGACTTTTCAAGAGAAGGTCAAGAAACGTGTAAGGGTGGGATGCATATAAGGAATGTGGTGCTAGAATCCGGGAAAAGGATCTTACTTTACTTCCTTTGAACTTCAACATCTTCCACCATTAAGCTTTTCTTATTTTACTTTTTTACCTTTTGGGATGCATGGACAAAGGTGCACAATAACCGAAGCCTAGGAAATCAACAATCATCAATTTCTCGAGATGCCTCAAACCCTTGATGCACATACCATGACCCGTTAGGAGTATCGCTCAATCCGACTTTACAAGACACAAACACCCGGCTATGTGAATGGTGCCGAGTTACTCATCATCATGATTGACTTCCCTAAACCTATTTGTTTCTTTCTAACTTCCAGCCAACATCTCAACTTTTCTTTCACATGCTTTTCACTTGCTTGCTTCCAAATTCCCGGATAGGTAAAGGGAGGCAAATATGTATATGAGGGGCTAAGCATGATCAAGAAGAAGAATAAGAGAGAATGAATTGCCTTAATCATCTTAGGAAGAAAGTGAGAGAACTTATCATGTGGTGTCAAACTTCAAATTCAACATAATTTGGATACAAACAAAGTATTAAACATGCCAAAAATTTTAAACAAAGCATTTAACGACTTAAACATATCATAAAACCATTCAAACATATAAAGATTTCAAAACTAATCTGCAAACAAAATCATCACTGAGGTCATATCCAGATAAGAAGCACAAAATTGTTTCGAAAACTGTTTTAGTTAAACCACCTCGGTCGAGATGTTCTAAGTCAACCGAGGTATTGTACCTCGATTGGTCTGAATCACTTCGGTCGAGGTCATAAAATTTTTTTTCTTAACTAGTTTTTGACGTTTTTCTCAATCAAATAACCTATATACATGCATGTAGTCTCAGATAAACACATAGAGCAAGATAATTCAATAATATCCAAATAGAGTCATACAAGCATACACATAATGTCAAATCATACATCTAAATACCCCATACTTGGGACACATTGTCCCAATGAGTCAAAATAAGTCTAAAAGAAGTGTACTCACCGGACATAAGCTGAGCTGCATAATAAATAAATAAAATGAAATCCCTGCAAGCTCTAGTCCTGATCTGCTGGTGGTGGTGGTGGATATGGCATGCACGGGTGTTAGGATGGATCAAAGGGGTAGCCCATAGTGTACTGGAACTGTATCTCCAACATCCGGCACTAGTAGTGCTGGCTCTCTCTCATCTCCAACATATCTAAGGATAGAGCGGCGTAAGAGTCGATCATCTAATCCGTCAGCTCGTCTATCCGTCTGTGAGCTACGGGATCTTGCTGTCTGCGAACTCTGCGTCTGGTGGGACGTGATGGTGGTGCAGCTGCCTCCTCCTCAATCTCCTCGTCGTCCAGATCGATGACTGGTACGCTGGGATTGGCTGTGTCTGTCCCTCTCTCCACGGCAGCACCGCCATCGTCCTCCTCATCCTCATCCTCCTACATTGGAGTTGTTGCGTCTCTAGCATCCTCAATGTATGGAGTCCATGTAGTGGACCAGTATTGAGGATCGTAGACAGAAAACTTGGATGACCACCTAATACCCTAAGGGGCAGTCTGCTCCCAAGGCATCGCCACATATGGCGTATTAAGTCCACGAGGAACCAGAATCCTCCTGGTGATCATCTCCTACAACCCTAGCGGCTTGGCAGCCGCCACTAGTGTACAAGCACTCAGATTCAATCCCATCACTGTAGCTATATGGGTCACTAGACCTCCGCAGCAGATGTCTCCTCTCACCTTTGCCTTGATCCTGTGCAGATCCTTAGCTAGAAAGGCACTGAAATCAAGCACTCCTCCAGTCACCATGCAAAACAAACTCAAAAGCTCCCCCTATCTAACCTTCTGGGGCGTCTCAGTACGCGCCATAAGTGTCTCGCTGAATATCCTTTGGGCGAGTCTGAAAGCGAGGTGGAAGATGATCCCCTCCCTGGAGTCTCCACCTATTAGCATGCTCAACTACGTGAGCTATTTGTCCCCAGAACTGGTGAGCTACAACTTGAGAGTGGAAATCAGTAACCGTCGGGGTCGGGAAGCCGAAGACCTCTGTCCACTGGTCCATCGGTACTAGATAATTCCGGTTCAGCAACCGGTACTTGTTGGCCAACTCTGCAGGCAGGTGAGTCACAGAGCTCACGACCTCTAGTGTGGGCTCGAGGTAGGCTGGAGCTCTGATCTCCATAAACTGCTCCAACCCTACCATCGAGACCATCCGTCTCAAATCCTCCGCAACATATAAGCAATCGAAAGCGGAGATGTCCAAAAACCGCGGCACAACCATAGGGCGCGTACAGATGCGGTCGTAGTCGGCTTGGTGATGCTCGTGTATCATCGGTACAGAAGGCCAAGGGGTACTTAATCCTTTTCAACTCTGTGGAATTCAGTTCTTTTCCCCCAATATCACTACAGATTGTTCCTAAGGGGTACTTAATCCTTTTCCAACAAAAATAATTGGCAACCAAAGCCAATTTCTTCCAAAATCAGTAAAAGAAGAGAAGTTAGGGTTTTCGGTTTTGTTACCCCAGATTCGGTGGATTCGAGGCGTTTTTGGTGCAGTTTCTTGCTTGCACTTCGTTCCTCTAGCCTTTCCTCTCAGAACCGAAGCAAAAATCGTCAAAAACGAGTGAGAATAGAAAACGCGAGGTGAGATTAGCACCGCGGTCGAGAAGGTGAGGGAGGGAAGAGAAAGAAACCGTTCCCCTTTTGTACCCCTTACTGAATCTGCTGTCACCTCGGTCGAGGTGGTACCGATTGGACCGAGGTGTCTAGACCGAGGTGGAACGTGTCAGCCTTAGTCGCCTCGGTTGCTCAAGAATCATCTCGGTCGAGGTGCTGTGACAGCAACCGAGATGTATGTCAGTCAAACTCCGTCTTCTCAATCTCTCGAACTTCTGTCCTTCTTGTGTTGCTCCTGGGTTGCATTCCTTCCTTAGAGATTACCTATTTTTTGTCTAGGACGCCAAAAACAAAGCAAAGCAAAGCAAAGTAAAAGCAAACTATCTAAACCTAGACTAGAAAAGGGAAAAAAAAGCAATACCTTGGGTTGCCTCCCAAGAAGCGCTTGGTTTAAGGTCGCTAGGTGGACCGTACGGTGTCTCTAAACATGTGGGAAGGTGTATTCACCCCATACATCATCTTCATCGTGGGGTGAGATAAAGAAATCTATCAAATGCTCCAGCAAGTGCAAGTGCTCATCGGGGAATGAATCGTCTGTGGTTGGTTCGTCCTTCTCGCGTGAAGAGGGAGGTAGCCGGCTGAGATGATCCGCAACAGAATTTTCGAATCCCTTCTTATCGCGGATCTCTAGGTCAAACTCTTGAAGCAAGAGAATCCATCGAATAAGACGTGGCATAGCATCCTTCTTATCAAGCAAGCAACGAATAGCTGCATGGTCAGTGTAAACAATAACTTTCGCTCCCACTAAGTAAGATCAAAATTTCTCAAAAGCATATACAACCGCCAATAGCTCCTTTTTGGTGGTGGCGTAGTTACGCTGGGCTTCGTCTAGCGTCTTGCTAGCATAATAAATGGCGGTGGTCCGGCCATCCTTCTTTTGTCCAAGCACCGCTCCTACTGCCACATCACTCACATCACACATGATCTCGAAGGCCAAGGTCCAATCCGGAGGCTGGATAATGTGAGCGGAGATCAATGCTTCCTTAATCCTGTAAAATGCATCAAGGCATTCCTGCGAAAACTCAAAAACAAAAAGTGAGACTTCTATAGAAACCTGCATACCCGAGAAAACTCCGCACACCCTTAACAAAACAAGGGGGGAAGTTTCTCAATAGTCTCGATCTTAGCTCGATCGACCTTAATGCCTCGGTTGGAAACGAGGTGTCCTAGCATGATGCCTTCATTAAACATAAAGTGACACTTCTCCCAAATCAAGATGAGATTAGTGTCTTCACATCTTTGTAGCACTAGAGAAAGGTTAGATAGACAATCATCAAAAGAGGAACCATATACTGAAAAATCATCCATAAATACCTCCATGATCTCCTCTATGTACTCAAAAAAGATAGCCATCATGTATCGCTGGAAGGTAGCGGGTGCATTACACAATCTAAATGGCATCCTCCTATAAGCGAATGTCCCCCATGGACAAGTGAAAGTGGTATTCTCTTGATCATCCGGATGGATAGGAATCTGAAAGAAGCCACTATAGCCATCTAAATAGCAAAAATGTTAATGTTGGGCCAACCGTTCGAGCATTTGATCGATGAAGGGAAGTGGAAAATGGTCCTTCCGAGTGGCCACGTTCAGCTTCCTATAATCGATGCACACCCTCCAGCCCGTGACAGTCCTAGTTGGGATTAACTCGTTGTTCTTATTTGTCACAATGGTCATCCCTCCTTTCTTCGGAACTACGTGCACTGGGCTCACCCACTTGTTGTCCGAGATAGGAAATATGATACCTGAATCCAAAAACTTAAGAATTTCTTTCTTCACAACATCTTTCATGATCGGATTTAACCGTATTTGAGGTTCTTGTGAAGTCTTATGATCGTCCTCCATTAGTATTCTATGCATGTAGAAAGAGGGCTTAATACCAATAAGATCATCAATAGTATAACTCAAAGCCTTTTGATGCTTTCTCAGGACATGCATTAGTTTAGATAATTCAGTTTCGGAGAGGGAAGTACTAACAATGACGGGATAAGTGGAATCCGGTCCAAGAAAGACATACCTCAAGTGACTCGGGAGTTGTTTAAGCTCCACAACTGGGGGGTGCTTTCTGAGGTGGATCTTTGCTTCCTCCTTCCAGTGGAGTAGACTTAGATCGAAGAACTGGACTTTCAGAAGTCTCAGTTGACATCATCTCGCTTTCGACCTCGGTCGAGGTCCAGAGAGAGTGACCGAGATGTTCTTCCGTCAAGAACACCTCGCTAGGTCCAGAAAGTGCCTTGGTCGAGGTACTGCAAATGGGACCGAAACTGGAGATTCTCTTCTCCTGGATTAATTTTTCAATCCTAGCTCCTGGATCTTCTTCCAGTGTCTTTAAGCTCCGTATATCTGCATCACAAGAAACATCTATACCTTCCTTCAGTAAGCTAAAACTAATAACTCTCTCAAGTGGATAATTAATATGGATAGAGCTCACCAATTCTCTTGATTCTTCTTCATCATAGATGTTGAAGATATCATCTCCCAGTGGCTCTCCTTTCATTGCCGCAAGTAATGCAAACTCAACTTGATCACCGTCAATGTTGAATTGCAACTTGGCGTTCTTACAATCCACATTGCAACCCGAAGTTGCTAGAAATGGTCTCCCGAGAATGATAGGAACGGGATAATCTGCGGGAATATCAAGCACAACAAAGTCTATAGGTAAACAGAAGTTACCTAACTTAACTAGAACGTCTTCCAAAATGCCCACGGGGTGGGTAATGGAGCGGTCTGCCATGTACAACCGTATCTTCACCGGATTGGGCTCTCCAAGTCCAATCCTCACACATAGCTCCAGCGGGATGATGCTCACGCTGGCTCCTAGATCACACAACGCCTCACAAGTGACATCCCCAACTTGAATGGGAATGCAAAATGAGTCGGGATCTCTCAACTTTTGTGGCATCTTCTCCTTCATGATTTGAATGAGCTCCGAGGATTTAGATGTCATCCTTACTTCACCAAAGTCTTCCAGCTTTCTCTTCCTTCATAGAATCTCTTGTAAAAATTACCCATATGCGGGCATCCCTAGAATAGCATCAAGGAAAGGGATATTAATATGTAGTTTATTCATCAAGTCAAGGAACTTACCAAAATGCTTGTCTAGATTTGCTCTGGCCCTTGACTGGGGGAATGGTAGTGGTGGTTTATATGCAGGAGGCGGGACATAAACTTTAATTTTGGCCGACTCTTTCTGTGGCTCCACATCGGATGGTATCTCGGTCGAAGTATTCTTCATTTATACCTGGACCAGGGTGTTCTTCACTGGCATCGACCGAGGCACTTGATCTGCAGTTTTCAATCCACTACTCGTCATTATTGCCATGATCTGTCCCTTGGGGTTGCTCTCTGTTCTTGCTAGAAGCTTGCCTGGATCTCTTGGCGCTTCATTTGCCTTATTAAAGAATTGTTATTCTAAGGCTTTTTGTGCCTTCGAAAATGAAGTCATGGACGTCTCCATAGCATTGAGCTTGATCAAGATAGCCTCCAGCACTGCATCTTTCTCTTCTGGCTCGTACGAGCTTGATCTAGGCTCTTGGCTCTTCAATGGAGTAGAAGAAGAAGAAGAGAGGAAGGGATTAGAAGGGTTGTTCAAATTGGAGTTAGAGTAAGAGTTACCCGAATTTTGATTGTTTGGCCTCCAATCATTGCTGTTGGATCCTCTATTGTTGTTGTAGTTGTTGTTCCGGGAACCGTTGTTGTTGTTCCGGTAACCATTGTTGTTCCTTGAGCTTTGATATCCTTCCTCTTCTTTCTTTGTGTGAGCAACCAAAAGTTCCTTCAATTGCTTCACATCATTCTTGAGGGAGGTAAGTTGATTATCATTTGATGGAGCTTCTTTAAAATTAACTCTCTTAACTCCATTTACATCTCCTTGGTGTGAGTACTTCTCCATGTGCAAAGCTTGTTTTTCAATTAATTCCCAAGCTTCATCAATCGGCATGTCCATGAATGTGCCGGTAGATAGTAGTTGAAGGCTGAATTGGGTAGCTCCATCCAATCACTTGAAGTAAATCTCCAACAACTCTATCTTTGGAATCCCATGATGTGGGAAATCCAAAAGAATATCTTTAAATCTCTCCCATGACTTGGACAAACTCTCCTTGTCCTTCATGATGAATGCGTTGATCTTCCCTCTCATTTAGGCAGTTTTGGAGGGGGCAAAGAATTTCATCAAGAACTCCGTCGTCATCTCCTCCCAAGTGTTGATCTTTCTGGGAGGAAGAGACTGGTACCAAGTAAGCGCCCTGTCCTTCAAAGAAAAGTAAAAAGGCCTTAACTTGTAATTATTGTTTTCCACTCTTGAAGGTTTCAAGGTCTCCATCAAGATCTCATAGTTTTGTAGATGTTGATGTGGAGACTCCCTTTCTAGACCTCCGAATTGGCATTGGCGAATCATGGAAAGAACTTGCGGTCGAAGTTCATAATCATGCTCCGTTGGATCTTCTAAGATAACTCCTGGATGCCTCACTTGTTGGTTTGGGTCCATCCTCTACCTTAGGGTTTATGGAATACCTGCAAAAAGAACATCTCGGACTGGCATTCGAGGTGGAAGTATCTCGGTTGGGGCAACTGGAGCGGGATCCTGCCTCGGTCGAGGATCTGGTAGATGCAGAATCTGAGCTTGTAACTCAGCCATATCTGCTTCAATCTCTGCAGCTCGGGTGCGATTTTCCTCCCTTTCGCGCTGTAGTTCTTCCCTATTGAGGCGCAGTTGGTCCATTGCCTCCTTCAATTCGGCCTCCAGATCGCGATTGTCTTGGTTGGCCATTTTCGCTTTTTTCAAGCGTCTCTTATATGTGTTTTCTGGTTCGGGAACGTAAGGAACGATTTCCTTCACAATACGGGTTCTTCGCATAAACCTAAAAAAGAACCTGCAAAAGTCACTCAAGTAGAGTGGTTAGTAATAATAGGGGCAACAGCCCCGAAAGACAAACGCAACCGGCTTGGTCTAGACCATGTCCCTGGCAACGGCGCCAAAAACTTGTTCGCTTCAAATGGTGTGTGCAAGCTTTAAATTTATAACCCAAGATGTATGCTTAAAACAAGGATGCGAACCCGCAGTGTACGGGTCAATCGTAGTAAAAGCAAGAATTCTGGAGTTTCGATCTCAAGGACTTAGGTCAAACAAAGCAAGTATACGTTGTCAATAAAACAAATAACCACACAAGCAATTAAAACAATCAAAGATCATAATATAGTCAATTAAGGAAATATGCAAATTCTAGGGATTAAAGCATCTAGTTGTGGTTCCAACTCAAGATCACAACATAAGCGGACAAAGCTGAGGTTTTGCAAAGGGAAGGTGTTACTAAAGCGCAATAGATCACCGGGTAAGTTTCACTACTCACAATCCCAAGCCAAAGAACCTATCACCGGGTAAGTCTCAAGGTACTAAGGAAAGGAACTATAATCTCAAACCAACACACCAACTAAGGGAATAGAATCAACCTTTACCGGGTAAGTCTCAGGCTAACTCACAAAGATGGAGTGAAGGCACACTCAAACCCCTATAAAGGATAAACCCTTATTACCTACACTTACGAACATGGGTAAACAAACAAAGGAATTACCGGGTAAGTCTCATCCTAAGCTTGCATTGAACCAGGAAAGGTGTAATAAGAATAGGATTTGGCAAACTCTAACACTTAACTCTCAGTTTCGGATCAGAAAAGTCACCTCGGTCAGTCAAGTTCCACCCCGGCCGAGATGTTTGTCGACTGAACGAGATGTTCTAGGGTTAAGGATAAACACTCGAGCTTTCAGGGTCCTACTGGGATTTAGATTATTCTATAATCGTTTTTCCCACAACCTTCAGCCAATCACCCTAGAATTGCACAAAGAAATTAGCCACTCATCATCATGAAAGCAATAATCAAATATATGGGAAAAGAATCAATATTTGAACACAATGACCTTAAGAACAAGGTTTCAATAACTGAATCAAATATCAAACAAATAAGCGTTCCTTAGATCACAAATCCAACAAGACAACCAACAAGAAGGGAATCTAAAGAAGTCTTACAAAACGCTTCACAAAAGCTATAATAAGCTATCAATCCTTCCTAGATTGATCTTCAATCTTCCTTCCTTCCTTCCAAAAATCCTCCAGAAAATCCCTTAATAGCTGGATGCTATCAGCCCTCTAAGCATGGTTGAACTTGTGGAAAATCCAACCCTTTATATAGGAGAATTATCTTCCAAAGATAAAATATCTTAAAAAGATAATTTCCTAATAAAATATATCCATATCTCATAAATAGATCCCTAAAATATATTATCTTCCTTCCAGAAATCCAGCCAAAATATAAGATCTCTCCTTCCAGAAATAAAAGATCTCAGCCAAATAAAATATATCTCGCCGCGTCAGAGTGTTCACCTCGGTCGGGGCGCTCCTCTAGATCACCTCGGTTGAGGTGACTCTGTGGTCAACCGAGATGACTCTCCGCTGAAGGTGAAATATCTCAAATCTGGTCCAAAGTAAATCTTGAATTCAATTTCATGCTTCCTGGGTTCTTTCTTAAGCTCCTGAATGTAGCTCCAATGACTCCTTAGCTCTTTTAGCTCCATTTTTATGCAAAACGTGCCATTTTACCTACGATTAAAACGAAACTTGGTGTAGACCTCGATTCCCGCAAAGGTAGATGAAACGACAATATAATCACATAATATACATTCAAACATGCAGATTATTGAAGATAAAACGTCTAAACAGGTCCTAAAATATAGACTATAATTCATGCTATCAGGAATATTTAGAGATCTCACCAAATACTGGGCTTGATGGGTTTCACAATCATCCCCTCGGTATGTGTGATACGGTGGACATCGACTTTTTGGAAACTCTTCAAATTCCCTGCATCACAATGGATAAAAAAATATCAATCTCGAAGATCTTAAACCTTGGAGATTTTGTATTCCCAAGATTCACAAGATTGTTCTATGTAAACCTTGTCGCAAAACAAGAAAAGGGGATTCTCACCCTCAAAACATTTGTTAAAGGTACTCCAATCTCTATCACTCCCACTGTTTTATGTGAGATTTTAGGGATTCCTACAAATCATTCCCTTACGCACCTTTCCTAGTCAGACAGTGTTCGCCTTGCCAAAGAGAAATTTATGGTTCCATACTCCATATCCCGTCAACTCACTCACACTTATATGCTAAAATAGTATTTACCATTTTGTTTAGATTTGTTACCACTCAAGCTAATTCAAGAGAATTATTGACGGATCAGTCTCTAGAACTAATTCACCTGATCATGACCGGTTTAGATATTGATTGATAGCATGTATTATAGTCTATATTTTGGGACTTGTTTGGACATTTTATCTTCATAAATCTGCATGTTTGGATGTATATTATGTGATTATATTCTTGTTTCATCTACCTTTACAAGAATCGAGGTCTACATCAAGTTTCGTTGTAATCGTAGGTAAAATGGCACATTTTGGACTAAAAAGAAGCTAAGGAGCTAAAGAGTCATTGGAGCTACACTCCGGAGCTTAAAGAAGAACTCAGGAAGCGTGGAATTAAAGAAGAAGATTTACTTTGGACCAGATTTGAGAGATTTCACATTCAGCTGAGATTCACCTCGGTCAGCTACAATGTCACTTCAACCGAGGTGATCTTGAGGAGCGTACCGACCGAGACGAACACCTTGCCGCCGGTGAGATCATATTTTCGGGCTGAGATCTTTTATTTTTGGGAAGAAAATATCTTATATTTTTGGGATGGATTTCTTGAAGGAAGATCTTATTTTTCGGAGATCTATTTGAGAGATATGAATATGATTTCTAGGAAATTATCTTTTTAAGATATTATTATCTTTGGAAGATAATTCTCCTATAAAATGGGTTGGATTTTCCACAATTAAGCCATGATCGGATCTTTGGATCAACAATCTTCTACACATTAATTAGGAAGATTTTTCTAGAAGTTGGAGGGAAGGATTGAAGTATTGAAGTTGAAGGAAGATTCATAGTTTTGAGATAGCATTTGAAGGAGTTTGTAAGATTTTCTTAGATGTAATATCCGGAATTTTTATTCCGTTTAATTCTGAATCAAATCGAACTTCGAACCGTTGACAGTTTCCCATTCTATCTAGTATTTCTTTCTTCATAAATTTTATTATTTTATGTAGAATTTAATTCACATCAAATGATAAAATTATATCAAGCTCTAATTCTTATAATTATTTATTATTTTATGTAGAATTTAATTCACACAAAATGATAGATTTATATCAAACCCTAGTTATTATAATTCTTTCGTATCGATGACTTTAGACGAGATCATGACAAGCTGTGACGAGATCATGACTAAGCTGAGACGACGCCATGTCAAAGCCCGACAAATCTTTGACAAACTCATTCATGGGCCTGACAAGGCCATGACGAGTTTTGATAGATTTTGACAAACAACTCAGCCCACTCTTATTTTTAACTTGTTTTAGCCCACCTCTCTTACTCTTTTTGCTTCAGCCCAAGCACAAACTTCTTCAGCCTTGCAGCAGCCCCTCTTCAGCCCAGTTCTGCGTGCCTCTTTGCCAGCCCAAGAGAACATCGATCCTTCTGCAGATCACACGCTCATATGAAAGACGTTACAAAGAAACTGTAACTCCCATTTTTACGCCTTCCATTACCCCTCAGCTGTTACCTTCCATAACCATCAGACCTCTCCTGCGTACATACCATTATTGTAACAGATCGCCTCCTCACAACAATGATCGCCATTCCCGCTCCCCTCCTCGCAGCAGTGACCGATTGTTTCAGTCGCCCTTCCTCTGTCGCCTCTGGAGTGGAGTATCGAAGCAGCCAACCATGGAGCCTTTTGCGCAGCCACAGCTCAGGCGGGAGTCTTGATATGCTCGCCTTTGTACACAACCACCGGACTGCTGGATGCTTGGGACCAGATCTTCTCCCCTCTACACAAGCGGCACTATCCTCCACTATCGAGTACGTGATTCAGTGAGGATGGTCCTCCCTCTCCTTGTCTTCCTTGTTATATTCTAGGGCTGATGGATACTTGCAAACCTTGTACAGAAACACAGCAGTAGCGAGAAGGATTCCGGGTTGTTGACTGGGCATGAAGTGACAAGCAGGTTTTTTTTCGAGACCATATTAGGGTATGTCAGACACCTCCTTTCTTGCTGAATTTTGGATATGTTGTAGTCAGTAGTATATACTAGATCATACTAAAATTTGGGAAGAATCGGAGTTACGGTTTGAGATTTATGATGTTGCAAATTGACTCCTCATGCAGTTTTTATAAGTGTGCTGAGTGTTGATGAAAATAGCAAGTGATGCTGTTTTGTTAGATGGTTTTGAATAAGCTCTTGATCTCCGTTGGGCTTGAATTTTGGATATGATATGGTTAACATATTGTTGTAGAACATATTAAAATTTGAGAGGAATCCAGCGAGTGGTTTGGGCTTTATGATTTTTCAAAGATGGAGCCGTAAGCAGTTTTTCTGTTGTGATGAAATTCGGTTTTGTGAGATAGTTTTAAATATGATTTTGATCTCCTTTGCGTCTGAATTTTGGATATATTAGAGATAAGATTTAATAGTAGAACATATCAAAACTTGGGATAAATCCAGCAAGTAGTTTAGGAGTTATGATTTTTCAAAGTTAAGATAGTGTGCTTCTTGTTAATTGTTGTACCCAACTTTAGAAATTCTTGTAGAAGCGATGCTTTAACAGTTTTAAAAAAATTCTTTCTCCTATGAGTAGATAGGATATCATAGATGACCTAGGGAATTATTTCGGAATTTTTATAAGATTATTCGAATTTTATATTTGAAGCTGTAGTTGGACTTTAGTGACTTTTCGGGAAATAGAAAATGGGTAGTTTTTCTAGTTGTTACCTAAAATCATCCTAGGGAGTAGAATATGGTTAGTTAGCCTCAAATTATAATTTAAGTACATATTCCGAGATTTTGGAAGTTCCGGGACTAAGGGTAAAATAGTCATTTTACCTAAAATAAACACTGTAATAACTTCTGCAGATAGAATCATATACCTTATGAGTTTTAGACTTATAAGTATCCACGGAAATGTGTTGACCCACGTGCCTCCTCTGACAGGCAACTGAGTTCTGCACTTACGGATTTAGTGGTGGTTAAGAGAGAGTCGAGATTTGATTCTGGTAAGTCCACGGACTTACTTAGCTGGCTTCTTGTATGAGTGTAATGTGTATGAGTGGTGTTTGTTAGTTATGATAAACAACGAAACCAGATTATGCCGACTTTATTATTTATGTAATTGACCCAAGTGTATGATAACGGGTCGTGACACCATCTGCCTAGCTCTTGCCAGAGTCTAGGAGGTTCCCTGCGACCAGCCTAGTCCGATAGACGGTCAGATGCATTAGTACCATTCCGCGTTGGTAAACGGGGACAGGGGCGAGGTTTGGGAATCCCTCGTGTCACAAAATAAGTATCATTAGTAATAACCTATCACCTAATTAAAGATAATAAAAGGATTGAGTGTTGCATGTTGATTGTGTATGTTGTGTGTTTGTGCTTTTACCTTTATACTTATGCATAGAATGTTAGCTAACGGTTTTATACCGCTTGTAGATGCCTTGCAGGTTAAGACAGTTGTGGAGAGATCCGGAGGAAATGGTCAGCCGGGCCCACGTACTCATTTAGTTGGGGACGGGGGTGTCTTCTGTTCTTCATATGCATCATTTTAGTAGCTTTTCATGTAAGGCTGATACATATTCTCCATGTATATATTGTTTACAGTTTTCAAATGTTTTAAATACTTTTGTGCCTTGTTGTAAGATCCATGTATAATTGTTGTCAAACTATGGTCGGGACCCATTGTGAGGTCCTAACCAGTAGCTCCCCGAGTTATCAGAATTTGGGGTGTTACATTAGATTCCTTTTTGGTTTGTTGTCTTGTTTGATTGGTGATTCGAGGAACACTGGTTTGGTGTTATTTGATTCAGTTGTTAAGACCTTTTTCTTAAGGTTTACTTGTTCGAATATTCATTCCTTTCCCATATATTTGATTATTGTTATCATGATGACGATTGGCTATATTTCTTGTGCGGTTCTAGGGTGATTGGCTGAAAGTTGTGGGAAAGACGATGATAGAAAGATCATATCTGAGATAGGAAAGATCATATCTGCTTGGAGGAGCTTCAACACTTCCTTCTTGACCACATCCATCATTGGTGGATTCAACCTCCGCTGAGGCTGCCTAGAGGGTTTGGCTTCATCCTCAAGTAAGATCCTATGCATGCAAGTTGAAGGGCTTATCCCTTTGATGTCCGCAATGGTCCATCCAAGGGCCGTCTTGTGCTCTTTTAGCACTTTAACCAACTTGTCTTCTTGTCCGGTGGTCAACTTGTTGGAGATGATCACCGGCAAGGTGTTGTGTTCTCCAAGTAAAACGTACTTGAGTTGTGACGGAAGGTCATTCAGTTCTAGTTCTGGTGCCTGCACTATAGATGGAACAAGCTTCTCGCTTGGGGTTAGTAAAGCGGGCCCAATGGCCAAATTTGAGATAGGTAGCCTTTTATGCCCATCTAATTGGGCTAGGACCTCTGTCATGCTGGATGTTAATACATAATCTGATTTAAAACCATCAATATCATGCTCAATTACATTTTTCAATTCATCAACATCAGAACTATCAAATACATCTTGCACAAAAGGTTCAACAATGTCAATAGCACATAAAGAATGATCATCACTAGGAAATCTCATTGCATCATAGATGTCAAATTCCACTTCTTCACCATCAAACACCATGGTCAATTTGCCACTAACATAATCAATTTTAGTCCTAGCAGTTTTCAGAATTGGCCTACCTAACAGAATGGGTGCAACATGTGAATCATTTTCCATATCCATTACAAAGAAATTAGCAGGAAATATTAGGTTGTCTACCATTACGAATACATCCTCAATTATCCCTTTCTGGTACACATTAGATCTATCAGCAAGTTGTACTACAATCCTTGTTTCCATTAATGGCCCAACGCCAAGTGATTTGTAAATCGAATATGGAAAAACGTTGATAGAAGCACCAAGATCAAGTATTGCTTTGTCAAAGCAGGTTTCCCCTATAACACAAGGGATGCTTACCATGCCCGGATCGTTGCACTTCTTGGGCATTCTCCGTTGGAAAACAGCGACACATGCTCACTTACTTGCACTTTTTGTTTCCCCTTCAGCTTCTGGTTTCTCTTGATAGTGCAAAGTTCCTTCAAGAAACGAGCATATTTAGGAATACTTTTCACCAATTTAAGGAGGGGAATGTTTACCTCGCATTTGGAAAAAGTCTCAAAGAGGTCTTTGTCCTTAATGATTCTTCTCTCCTTCAAGGCCTCAGGAAAAGGAACTAGTGGTTTCTCAGAGTACAGTGGCGGAAAGTTAGGCCGGATGTAAGAATCCTTCTCAGCAGAACCTTTTGTCATGTTTTCCGCAGGGGCGTTAGCTTGTATGCGCAGGGGCGGCTCAGGGGTTGTCACCGCAGGGGTGGGGACATCCAGCCACAGGGGCGGCATCTGCTCGGTGCTGGGCGCAGTTGCAGCCACGGGGGCGGCTATGGGTGCGGTAAAATCGACAAAAGGTTTGCTTTGTAATTCTTTTGCTGGTTTTTGTTGGATTTTCTACCCACTCCTTAATGTTAGGGCACTAACATTCTCTTTGGGGCTTATAAACATCTGGGAAGGCATTCCTCCGGAAAATCTAGCTTCGGTCCTTGAAATGGCTTCTGCCATTTGGCCAACCTGTTTTTCAAGGTTATTGATGCTGGACTTTGTTGTTTGGACATGAGTAGCAAAGTGTTTAGTCAAAACCTGCAACATATCTTAAGTTGATTGATACTTACCTTGTCGGGGCTGCTGTTGTTGGTTTTGTTGATCCCTCAAACGGAAATTCTGTTGGTCATGCCAATTTGGCATGAAATTCTGCGCATAAGGATCGTTCCTAGGCCTTTGTTGCTGTGGTTGTCCATAATCCATTGGGTTTACCTCAAAATCGTCGTCTTGGACTTGGGGAGACATGTTCGTTGGATGATATGGGTCAGCACACACTCCACAAGGTTTGAGTTGTTGTGGGGTTCCCATAAGTGTTAGTCTCTTCAACATCTCCTTCAATTCTACAAGCTCCGTGGAGATCTTACTCTTCCCGGAATTTACAACATGAACACCTCTCTTGGAAAGAGTCCTCCCAAAGTTCCGGGCGCCTTCCGCTAGTTCCAGATTTTTTTCAAAAGCAAGGTCAAGGGTAGAGTTAAGAATGTTACCTCCACAAGCCGCATCGACGATCCTCCTTTCATTGTCTAGCAAGCCATTGTACAAGTACAAGACTGGATCTTGAGTTGAATATACGTGGAAAGGACAGCTGGATCGGAGGCGTGCGAATATTTCGAAGTACTCATAAAGAGTTTTGTACGCCTCTTGCTCGATGTTGCTTATAGCTTTCTTCAAACTATTCGTCTTCTTGGCTGGGAAGTATTTTTCTAGAAATGCCTTGTGGAGGTTCTCCCAAGTGTCGATACTTCCGGATGGAAGGTGGTAATACAAATCATCCGCTGAATCTTTGAGTGTGATGCCGAATGCCCTTATCTTGATTTGTTCTTCGGTAATATTGGCCGGCTTCATGCTCATACACATGGTATGGAACTTCCCAAGGTCTTTGATGGGGCTTCACCACTTAGCCCATGGAAAGAAGGAAGCAAGTGGATGAGACTCGGCTTGAGCTCAAAGTTGATTCCATCCCCTAATGCCGGTATGGTAACCGCAAGAGGGTTTTTAGCAAAAGTGGGCTAAGTATGTTGACAAAGAGTACGATCAACCATTTCTTGGTGGAGTTGTTGTTCTCTTCGTTGCCGGATGTGCGTCCTCTCAATTTCTGGATCAAAAGAAGCAAAGCCGGAGTTAGTAGCACGGGTTTGAACCATAAAAATGGTTCAAACAAATAATCAATAATAGCAATTGAATAAAAACACAAAACTCCCCGGCAACGTCGCCAAAATTTGACTAAGGGTTGTTTCTATGGTCGTCTATACGCTATCAAAATATAATCCCGACTTAGCACTAAATCAAGTATAGTGGTTAAGTAAGGGTGGAACCCTAGAGAGTTAAGGTATTTTTATTAAATGCGATTATTGATTATAAGAACAAGTGACAAGGGGGGGTTTGGTTGAATTGATGCACACAAAAACTTATTAAAACGAATAACGCAACAAGTAAGACAATAATGGATGAATCTACACTAGGTTGATTCTTAGCATACAATTGCTACTTTGGTGAGTTCCTTTTACAAGTTTTCAAGTAATCTCCCATCTCGATCATATATATGTGTTGAGCCAACCGGCATCAACACAACTTAACAGGTTAGTGTTCCGTAAACCTACAAGAACAATTAACAACTTAGCTTTCAAATAAAGACTAAGGGATATAAAGAATAGATTATAACCGTTAACCTTATCTTTATATTTGTGTTCCTTTTCTTTAAGTAATTACAACCCGTTATTACTTAAAGTGACTACTAGATTAAAGACCCGAACCCGGAACCTATTAATCCTAGTTCTTTGCATGCACTTTAGAACCTAAGGTGATCAATCTTAAGTGTTAATCAAACATGCAATTAGGCGATAAAGATCAAGGAAACACAAAGCATTACTGAATGAAAACTTATATTAAAGATAACTTACAACCAAAGTAACAATGCAGCTTCAAACCAACCCAATGTAGCAAGGGAGTTAGCAACTCATTACAATGGAAATGATGAGAAAATTGGATTCTAAGTGGAAAATGATGGATAATCAGTGGATTATTCTAGCAATCAACCAAAGACTATTTATACTACAAAAGACATTAAATAGGAGTAAATGACCGGCCCAAAACAACCACCTTTAATGCCATAAAGGTGGTGTAAACAGCCGGAGTAAAGCTTCTGTCGTTGAAGCGCAGGGGCGGCCTTCAGCTCCGCAGGGGCGGTGAAGGCAGAAACGCTTGATCTTCTTCATGGCCGTAGGGGCGGCTAGACAATTCTGCAGGGGCGGATGTTTAATGCTCTTCAAACGTTTGACTCTTTAACATCCTGCCGTTTCTGATGCCAAGCCGCCCGGGCGTCCTAGTGTCAACGCAGGGGCAGTGACACAGACTCTTTATCTTCCAGCTTCTAGGTTGAGGCGCAGGGGCTCTAGTCTTCACTTCTTCAGGGCAAGTCACCGCAGGGGCGCCAGGGGTTGATGCAGGTGCGGTGACAATCTTCGTGGCTGGCGCTGGCGAAGGCGCAGGGAGCGCTCCAAAGTAAGGTGTCACCCGCATGGGCGGTGACGAGGATCCGTGGGGGTGGTGAAGCAACAAAAGCTTTGCTTCATGAACGAACTTCACTCCTAAGTGTTTATAACTCCTTCCTTAGCTTCTTTTAGTCTTCTTCTTCTGGACCAAGGAGTTAGTAGCATAAACCGGCACAAATGCAATAAAAATACTTTAAAAACTATCATAAATGATAGTTTATTCCATCACCTATCAACCATCTTGATCAAACTCAACGCTATGGAGACGTCTATGACTTCATTTTGGAAGGCACAAAAGGCCTTAGAGCAAGAATTCTTTAATAAGGCGAATGAAGCGCCAAGAGAACCAGGGAAGCTCCCATCAAGGACAGAGAGCAACCCTAAGGGACAAATTGTGGCAATAACGGCGAGAAGTGGACTAAAAACTGCATATCCAGTACCTCGGTCGGTGCTAGTGCCGCCGAAGAACACCTCGGTCCAGGTACAGACGAGGAACACTTCGGTCGAGGTGCCATCCGAGGTGGAGTCCCAAAAAGCGAAAGATAAATCTGAAGTTTATCTCCCACCTCCTGCTTATAAACCACCACTTCCATTCCCTCAGTCAAGGGCCAGAGCACATCTAGATAATCATTTCGGTAAGTTCCTTGACTTGATGAATAAACTACACATTAACATCCCTTTCCTTGATGCTATTCTAGGAATGCCCACCTACGGGAAGTTCTTGAAAGAGATTCTATCAAGGAAGAGGAAACTAGAAGATTTTGGAGAAGTAAGGATGACATCTAAATCCTCGGAGCTCATTCAAATCATGAAAGAGAAGATGCCACCTAAGTTGAGAGATCCCGGCTCATTTTGCATTCGCATTCAAGTTGGGGATGTAACTTTTGAGGGGTTGTTTGATCTATGAGCCAGCGTGAGCATCATCCCGCTGGATCTATGTGTGAGGATCGGACTTGGAGAACCCAAGCCAGTGAAGATAAGATTGTACATGACGGATCGCTCCATTACCCATCCCGTGGGCATTTTGGAAGACGTTCCCGTTAAGTTAGGTAACATCTATTTACCTATAGACTTTGTTGTATTTGACATACCCACAGATTATCCCGTTCCTATCATTCCGGGGAGACCATTTCTAGCAACTTCGGGTTGCAATGTGGATTGTAAGAACGCCAAGTTGAAATTCAACATTGGCGGTGATCAAGTGGAGTTTGCATTTCTTGCTGCAATGAATGGAGAGCCGTTGGAGGATGATATCTTCAACATCTATGATGAAGAAGAATCAAGAGAATTGGTGAGCTCTATCCTTATTAATGACCCTCTTGAAAGAGTTATTAGTTTTAGCTTAATGGAGAAGGTATAGATGTTTCTTGTGATGCCGATATACGGAGCTTAAAGGCACTAGAAGCAAATCCAGGAGCTAAGATTGAGAAACTCATCCAAGAGAGGAGAAATTCAAGTTTTGGTCCCAGTTCTTGTACCTCGACCGAAGCATCTTCTGGACCAAGCGAGGTGTTCTTATTTGAAGAACATCTCGGTCACCCACCTCGGACACAGACCGAGAAATCAAGCGAGATGTTGTCAACTGAGGACGACAAACTTCCTACACCCTTTTCTGAGACTCATTTACATTTGGTGGAGCACTGGCTCCACCAAGCTTCTGATAAGAAAGAGCCTTGGTATGCTGATATTGTTAATTATCTTGTTTGCCAGGATATACCGCCCGGATTGACGTACGCTCAAAGGAAGAAATTCTTCAAGGATGTACGCCACTACTACTGGGATGAACCTCTATTGTTTAAGAGAGGTCCGGATGGGATGCTTCGACGATACATTCCGGAAGATGAAGTTGCTAGTGTTATACGGCATTGCCACTCGCTTCCTTGTGGTGGACATGCTAGCGCTCACAAAACGTGTTAAGGTATTGCGTTATGGTTTATTTTGGCCTACATTATTTAAGGATGTGCAAACGTTTGTTGTTTCTTGTGATGCATTCCAAAGAAGGGGGAACTTGTCTAGAACGAACGAGATGCCACTCAACAATATTCAAGAGGTTGAGATTTTTTATGTATGGGAAGTTGATTTCATGGGACCTTTCCCATCATCCGCAGGGAACCTCTACATTCTCTTAGTTGTTGATTACGTCTCTAGATGGGTGGAAGCCATTGTCTATACCACTAATGACACCATGGTGTTTGTGAAGTTCTTCAATCTGACTATCTTTCCACGTTTTAGGACTCCACGCTTCATCATCAGCGATGGAGGAACGCATTTCATCAACCGGAAGTTTAAGGCACTTCTATAGAAGTATGGGGTAACCCAAAAGGTAGCAACCCCTTATCACCCTCAAACTAGTGGTCAGGTCGAGATCTCGAATAGAGAAATCATGGAAATTTTGGAGAAGACCGTCTGTAAGACGAGGAAGGATTGTTCCATGAAGTTGGACGACGCTCTTTGGGTTTATAGGACCGCATTCAAGACTCCCATTGGCACCACCCCTTACAATTTGGGATATGGGAAGTCTTGCCATTTACCCGTTGAGTTAGAGCACAAGGCATATTGGGCAATCATGTGGTTGAATTTCGATATCAAGGAGGCCGGAGAGAAGAGGCTATTGGACATCAAAGAGTTGGAAGAATTGCGCTTAAACGCTTATGAGAATGCCAAGATCTACAAGGAAAGAACGAAGAGATGGCATGACAAGCATATCATTCCTAAGGAATTCAAAGAAGCATATTTAGTTCTACTCTTCAACTCCCGTCTTCGCCTCTTTCCAGGTAAGTTGAAATCTAGATGGACAGGACCTTACGTTGTGAAACATATTTTTCCTTATGGTGCATTTGAGATTTGGGAAGAAAAAAGCGGAAGCTTCAAGGTCAATGGTCATAGGCTTAAGAAGTACCAACTGGAAGTCCAGGTTGAGGAGATTGCACAACTATACCTCGTTTAGGGATGCCGTATGGTCTAGCTAGCGTCCTTAAATCAAGCGCTTCTTGGGAGGCAACCCAAGGTGTTGCTTCCTTTTCCCTTTTTCTAGTTTAGTTTTAGAGAGTTTGCTTTTGCTTTGCTTTGTTTTGTTTTTGGCATCCTAGACTAAAACCAGGTACTCTCTACAGAAGGATTACAACTCAAGAACAACATTGGAAGGACAAAAGTTTGAGAAATTGAGAAGACGGAGTTTGAATGAGACACATCTCGGTTGCTATCATAGCGCCTCGACCGAGATATTCTTGAGGCAACCGAGGCGACTAGGTCTGACAATCCAGTCAGCCACCTCGGTCCGGTTGGGACCACCTCGACCGAGGTGATACCATAATCGGCGAGGGGTATAAAAGGAGAAAAAATTTCTCTCTCTTCCCTCCCATTTCCCTTCACGACCGCGGCACACCCCTACCTCGTTTCTTCGTTTTTCAATCGTTTTCCACGATTTCAGCTCCGATCTCGCAAAGAAAAGCAAGAGGATCAGATTGCAAGCAACAAACTGCAAGATAAACGTCTCGAATATGCTCAATCAGGGGTAATTTGTCGAAAACCCTAACTTCTCCTCTCTTTACTGATTTTAGAGATTTTTGACTTTGGCTGCCACATTTTATTGATTAAAAGAGTATAAGTACCCCAAAGGAAGCAATCGAATAGCACTTCGCCTCGGTCCAGTCGAGCTTTGTCTCGGTCGAGGTGTTCTTCAGCCTGTCAAACAACCGAGGTGACCTTGTAAGCAGAAATCATGAGTTCTCGATCTGACCGTCAGCTTGTTCTGAGAGATGCTCCTAGTGGTTCTTTCCCTTCCCCTTCTTCTCGACTTTCTATCCCGGTGATTCATGAGGTGACCAGGAAGATTTTGATCGCATTTGTGGGCGCCGTGTAGTTTCCCCGCGGTTCTTGGATGTTCCAACCTTCGAGTTACTCCACGTGGTGGAAGACTTGAAGAAGATAATTTCTATGGTAGGGCTGGAGAAGTTTATGGAGATCCGATCTCCAGTCTACCTTGAGCCAACGATGGAGTTTGTGAGTTCTGTCACTCACATTCCAAAGAGGAACAAGTACCGGTTGCTGAATCGGAACTACATCGTGCCTATGGATCAGTTCAGAGACATTTTGGGCTTCCCGATATAAGAGCCTTAGTTCTTGGAGCCTAGTTGAGCAATAGTGTGCTTGTCTTGACCCTTCTAACCTCCCCTGCACACCATTTGGGCCGCCCCAGCGGCTAGGTGCCCCTGCGTCCTGGGTAGCCTCCCCTGCGCCCTGGCTAGCCGCCCCTGCGGTCTGTTCTTGAGCAGCCGCATTTGTTGACTCCTTGATTCGTGCTTTGCGGTTGTCTTCTCCTATAAGTTTCCCTATGCTTCAGATGAGAGGGTTTTCCACTTCTTTCCAACTACTTCATCTCCCTTACATTCTTCTTCTCCTTCATCTTCTCCTCTTGATTCCTCTTTGATCTTGTGAGAGTGTTCTTGAGAGATTCAGTGTGCTTTTGGCTGTGGTTGCTCTTGAGGATGTTGCTGAAGGTTGTTGATGTTGTGTTGAGGTGATAAACGTGTTGATGCTCCATAGTTGCAGCCTAGGGCTTGTGTGGTAAGTTCTTCTTCATCTCTCTTCCTTCCTTCTTTCTTGCTTCTTTCTTCTTCTTTCTAGACTAGGATCACAAGCTGAGCTTGTGTGGACCCTTTCCTAGCCTTTTGATGATCACATATGTGTATATATGTGTATATGTTGTTGTGGTATGTTGAAGACTTGAAGAGAGTCGAGAAAGGGATCGAAAAGAAGTCGAGGCCAACATTCTGCACAAACAGCCGCCCCTGCGCCTCATTGTGTCAGCTTGGTGTTCTTGCTATTGTTGGTGCATACCTTGTGGTATGTCTTCCTTCCTTTCCTTTGGCCTTGGCTTAGTTGACAGCTAGGTTAGGGTGGTTAGGATGAGTTGTATGATAGAGATGTGCCTTAGGCACTTGTGGTTGTGTTGAGGTTATGCTATAGGCATATGTGAGCTTCTTATGATCTTAAGGTTTAGATTGAGGCTGTAGGTTGGTTCTGGTTATGGAGACGAGTCTCCTAACCCTTTCAGGTTGTGATGTTGTGTGCCTTGCTATTGTAGCCGTTCGTTTCTTCCCCAAGGGGAAGCGGTGACTTGGCCTTGGATACGAGTGTGATACGTAAGTCCATAGGACTTACTTAGAGTTCAATTATGGATTTGTGTGATTGTAATGGTTATGTGTGTTCATATGATTGTGCATTTATAACCTAAACTGGATTAGGATGACCATTTGTAGAAGCCCGTCGAGAGTGGAAGGAGGTGCTCGGAAGCCAGTAGCATAGGGGGGAGGTATATCCCCATACAACACCTGGGTTAAAGGGTGAAGAGACGGGGTTCATTACGCTCCTCGTGTTACAAAAGAAGTTGAATTAGTAATGGAATAACGTAATAAAAGATAATAAATGAATGTGTGTGACATTGCATGTATGAGATGTTGATGTGTGTTTGTGTTGTTACCTTTATGCTTATCTATTGATGTAGCTAACTGTGTATACGGTGTTGTAGATGATTTGCAGGTTAGGAAGACTGCAGAGTGAGCCAGATGGTGTGACTAGCCGAGGACTTCTGTACATTAGGATGCGTGGGTTGGGATCTTTTGTATCATATGTTTTGATTGATGTTTTGTACTCAGCTTTGTGTTTGTAAACACTTTTGATGTATCATTACAAATTTTCTGTATTTTGTTTTACTCTACTTGTGCCTTGTTGTAAGATCTAGTGAACTTGTTGTCAAGCTAGGGTCAGGATCCATTGTGAGATCCTAGCCCAATGTAGCATTCCAAGTCCTGTGGATTTGGGGTGTTACAAAGTTGGTATCAGAGCCTTAGGTTGGCAACAAAGACACTTGCTATCTGCATTAAAGGTAGAGTCGATAATTAAACAAAACCCACATGGGGTCTGACTTTTCAAAAGGTTTTGGTTTTAAGCGAGTATAGATGTTTTGAGATAGTATGTACAGAAGCCGTCACCCATCTGAGGATCTCGCCAGTATATATATATATATATATATATATATATATATATATATATATATATATATATATATAAAGATATCTCTAATATACTGATGTGTATGCATGTATTATTAAGTATTATATATATATCTATACATATGGCCTATATACAGCCTTATACGTTAGGTGTGCATACCCCGCAGGTGGCTCGGACTAGAGCTACTATAGCTGCAGGAAGAGGTAGAGGTAGACCACCTCTTCCTCCAGAAGGGATAGGACAAGGACCAGCACCCGTTGCAGATCCACCAGTGGAGGAGGAGGCTCTTGAGGAGGTTGTTGAGAGTGTAGTTCCAGCTACGAGGAATGGTGGGTCGACGAGACAACCGGCCCATCCAGGTAAGTCTGATGGCTCAGACCGTGTCTCTATGGGTGGATGAGAGTTTAGAGATTATCTTCGGCATTTTGAGGAGGCCGTTAGAGCGGGAAGACGAGCCCCAAATCTACAAGGGCATGAGGGATCATCTGAGAGATCCCATGGAGCTACTCAAGTGCCAGTTGCACCGGATCATGTTGTTGAGCCAGCTCGAGTTGTGGAGGATACCAGAGGGCCTCGACCAGATACCTGATTGAAGGTATTCCACCAGCAAGGAGTACCACACTTCTCTGGGGAGATCAATGTTCGCCCCTAGAGGTGTGTGCAAATAAGCTTTAAATTTATAAAACTAGAATCAAGCAGCGAACCCGCAGTGTACGGATCGAGGTAGCTAAGCAAGAATTCCAGAGTATCGAACACAGGGATTTGGGTGGGAACAAATTCGATTTCAGGTTATCAAGCAATAAATATGGGAGTTTTGCAAATATTGGGAAAACAACAATCCTAAAGATCCGGGTATTCAGTTGTGGCAACAGATTCAAGATATACTAATGATATAAAGACAGAGTAGAGATATGCAAAGGTATACTAATGTAAGGTAATCGTACGGTTGAGGTTCCAAAAACCTTATGTAACTCACCTAAAAGATACTCCCTATACAGGTTGTTGAGGCTCAATATAGAGAGGTTCTAAAGGTAAGGGTTAATATCAAATACCCAAACCTATAATCTAAAGGTCAAGACCAACTTATCCGATTGAGGTTGTTGAGGCTCACAATCGAGGTAGAGGTTGTTGAGGCTTCACTACCACCTAGAAAAGACAAGTCTAAACTAAGCTAAAACAAATCTTTAACTTTGGATTAAGGTAAAAGCAAGCTCGTAAACTCAGGGAAATTACGGTTGGATCTTGAGATTCCACGGCCGTGGAACTCAAGAACAGCCCGTAATTTAGGGTTTTCGGCGACAATTCTCTAACTCTCAGGGTCTAATCTGTTTGCGATCGATCTATCATCATCTAGGCCACAACTATCAACCCTTCACCTTAGAATTGTTAAGGGTTTTTAGCCAATAACAGTCATTTGATATCAATTCAAGATTTATAAGATAAAAGATGGGAACTTTCAAGAACTTTCAATAATCTTCAAACGAATCTCAAAATCACGATCAAGAACAAGTGTTTATCAAAAGATTCAAATCGGAATAAACAATCACAATCTTAGGAAAGAAAGGAAACGGGATGTCAATCCGATCCTAAATCAAACCTAAGCAAGAAGAGGAGTTTTCTTGCAAAATCCTCCAAGAACTTCGATCTTCCACAACGCGAAGATCGCTAACAGCAACTCTCCAACTCCGAACTTTGATCTTCAATGAAATCTCCAAAATCACCTCCAAGAATGAAGGTTTGTGTGTTGCTAAGCTTGCGTTTTTGCCGCCAAACTTAGGGTTTGAAAGGTCGTAAGCTAGGTAGCGAGGTTAGGCGAGGTGACGGAATCTTGCTTCATCCGTCCTTTTTATAATGCAGGGCAAAACGTCGGCCCGGCCCAATCTTCAAAAGATCATGGCTTCGAAACGTGGCGAAAGGATTCGCCAAGATCACGGTCGTGGAAGATTCCACGACCGTAATTCTGAGGCGTGGAAATAAACACGGGTAACTTCCACGGCCGTAATATCCCCTGGAATGAACATCGAATTCTGCATCACAATCCACGGCCGTAATCTAGGGTAAAACCGTGATTCTTGCTTTCATTCGTGCATTCCTCAATCTAATAATCCAAATTGCTTCCAAAAGGTGTCCTTAATATAGAGGTATATCAACTCAACTTCCCTTTTCTCGATTTCGTTCGGAAATAGCTCCAAATCACCTATAATCAACATAGAACTCGTGTAGACATCCATATCGACAATATGGGCGATACTAGCTCATATATGCATAAAGCTTAATCAAAGACTATCAATATGAATCAAATACGATTATAAAACGTGCCTAAAATATCACAATATTTCATGCTAACAAATAACCCCATACTTAACACTTGCTTGTCCCTAAGCAAGGTCTTTCAAAAAGCTTTAAACAAGAGTTAGGATGAAATATGTGTACCTTCTTTTTGGATGAAAGTGACTTCTAAAGAATAGATCATTCTCAAACCTTGCTTCATTCGTTTTCAAACTTTCACATACTTAATTAGAGAGTAAGAGGCAAAGAAAACTCATGAATCAATTTGACTTCCAAACAAGCATTATAACCTTCAAACATTATCAAAATCAATCATAAGAGCTTCAACTTAGATCACCAAGCCATATAGCATTCTTTTGATCTTAAGGACTTTCAAAGAAAAAGGTCTAGAGTATGGAAGGGAAGGGAAACTTTAAGGGAGAGTGGTGCATAAATCCGGGAAAATGGACTACTACCTTCTTCTTCTTTTGCGGTTTCCGCAACTCTTCACTTAGAGCTTCGCTCTTACTTTTCATTTTTCGACTTTACTTTTGGAGTTATGGATAGAGGTGCACAAAAACCGAAGCCTAGGAGATTGGCGTTTCTCATTTTTGCGAGATGCCTCAAACCCTTAGCGCACATACCATAATCCGCTAGGAATATCGCTCAATTCGACTTTGGCAAGACACAAACACCCGGCTATGTGAATGGTGCCGAGTTACTCATCGTCATGATTGACTTCCCCAAACCTATAATTTCTTTCTATTCAATTGATTGCAAATATATGCTCTCATGGCCCTCCCACATCATACATGCCTTTTTCTCATTCACTTTCCAAGTTCCCGGATGGGTAAGGGAGGCTAATATTTCAATGAGGAGTTAGATGATCAAAGGAAAGAAGAAAGAAAGTATCGAATTGCCTTAATCATTTCAAAAAGAAGCATAAGAACTTATAATGTGATTTCAACTTCGATTTCTTACATGATTTAGGTAACATTTTCACATTATAAAACTTGCAAAAGAGGTAAAATCTATTCATTCAATTTCTTTTCGAATTACTATCCTTTCAAGCATGCAATTGTTATCAACTTAATTCACAAGTAGTGTTTATCATAGAAGTCATCTCAATTCATTAGAAGCATCAAATTTTTCAAAAATTTTCAATTTTTATTATGGGTTTTTAAAGTTCTTTTTCATGCAATGCAAGAATGAAACGTGTAACATATGATGAACATGCAAAGATAGTCTCGGAATAGAAGCAACATATAGAGTAGAGTTATTACAAACATTTAGTACATCCCACCCCATACTTAGGACGAACATTGTCCCTAATGTTCACAAGAAAGAACAAAAGAAAGAAAGGAAAAAGAAACTCACAAATGGTGGCGGGAATGTCTAAAAACGAGCTGTCCGGTCATCAATCACTGCGGTGCCGGTGGAGGTGGGAATGGAGAGAAACTCGGGTCATAGTACCGCCCAAACTGCTGGCGGTAGACGTCCCTCATCATGTGGTCGAGGTCGTCCAAATGTCTGTCTCTAGCATCTGCCCGGATCTCTAATGCTCCGACTCTCTCTGAAAGTCCGGTAGCCCACTCTGGCATCCTCTCATACCATCCCGGAGCGCGATCATACCATCCGGGAGCATCTGCTGGTGTTGGTGGTGGTGGTGCTGCTGGTGCTGCTGACTGCGTAGTGGACCAAGGAGGGGGTGTCTCGTACCAGGTGGGAGGTGTAGTCATCCACGTGGGCCTCTCGCTCACGCTAGCGCGGCGAGATGACGAGCCTGAAGCTCCAGTCGGACGCGGAGAGCGTCTAGGTACATCCTGCTGATCCGGCTGATCCGGAAACGAGCCGAACTCCTGCTCTGCTCCTCCACCACTCTCATACGGCTCTCCCATATCCTCCTCATCTACAACCGGCGGTGGTACGTAAGGGGGAGCTACAAGCCTGTTCGCATGCATCGCAGCGAACGTCTCCTTCTAGTTGTGGTGCCCCGCCACAATGGAATACTCCGGCAGCCACTCAATACCCCTGCCGGTCCTACTCTCCCAGGGCATGCCCGCATAAGGCGGACCTCTATGTGTGGGGAAGATGAGTCCCCTAACCATGAAAGCGTGTAGCCCTAATGGAACTGCCGGTATACGTGTGCAAGCCGAGAAGTCCACTCCAAAAGTCCTAGCTATGTGGGTCACTATCCCACCATACCCAATGTTCCCTCTCGATTTGTTCTTCAATTTGCTCATAGTCGCCGCCAAAAGGGTAGCACAATCAGCGCGGCATCCATGAAGCATAGCGTAGAGAAGGAATAGCTCATCCGTCTTGATCTTTTGGGGCGTCTCCGTCCTAGGAAAGAGACACTCCGAAAGAACACGGTGAGCTATCTTCAAGGCCAAATGGTACATCAATTTGGCCTTGGTATCAGCTGGATGCCAACGGTCCTCGTCGGCATAGATCATAGCCACATCCGCCCAAAAGTCCTTAGCGGAAACGTTCCTAGGGATGCGACCGTTGTAGGTCTCGTGGAACCCAAAAATGGCCCCAAACTCAACTATACTCAACTGGTAGTCTCGATTCATGAGACGGAAGGAGACCGTTCTATCAACAGGGCTGTGCTCGAAAGACGTCACAACCTCTCGGGTGATCTCCTCATAAGCGTCTTCACGAATATTCGTGAAGACAAGCAAGCCGGCTCTATCCAAGAGCCATGTAAGGTCATCTACAATGTTGAGAGGATGTAGATCCTCCAACAACAAGTATCTAGGGCCAATTACTGCCCTCTTCTCGATCCTCTCAAATGCGGCTTGGTGGTTTTCGTGTATGATCGGTATGCTAGAAGGAGGGGGTGAAGATGGAGGTGAAGGTGAGGATGGGGGTGAGGGAGATGAGGGTGGTGGTGCCCTAGATGTGGAAGGGTTGCCCTTTCTCTTCTTATTCTGTTCCCCTTTCTTTTCCTTAATCCTTCCCGAAACTCTCCTCACAAAGTCCATTCTGTTACAAATTACGGTCTGTTCTTCCCAAAACCACGGCCGTGGAACCTATGCAGACCGTGATTCGACACAGTAATTCTCAATTCTCAGCAAATCAGCAATCAAACTCCACAACAATCAGTCCTAATCTAGTTTCTTCCAATCTCAATCAGTTCTTCCTAATAATCTCTAACAAAAACGAACAAAAACGACTAAAATCAAGAAGAGAGCAAAAACCTCTTTTTCGGATTGAGAAATCCAAAATGCGGGTTTGTTGATCGTTTTCCACGCGATTTGTTGCTTGGATCTTGTTCTTGGTTGGATTTGCTTCAGTTTAGGAAGAAGAATCGTTAAAAACGATTAGAGAACGAAGATTTGGGATGAGCTATGCGATTTCGGTGTTTAGGGCGTGGAAATTGGGGGTTTTTGTGGTGTTTTTGTGGTGAAGTGTGGCTTTTATACTCGCAGGCAAAATTTCAAAAATCACGGTCTGTCGGGGCATTCCACGGCCGTGGAAATGTACGGACCCGTAATTTTTGTGATTTTTCACAGGCCTTTGAGAATTACGGTCACTGTAGCAACGACGACCGTAATTTAGACCGTGGAACTCTCTGTAAAGCTTCAAAGTCCAAATTTCGTCACTTCTCTTCGACATTATCCTTCCTTTCCCCTTTTCCATCGATCCTACAACCAAAAACACGAACATACCGGGAGAAATCGAGGCAAAAATAAAGCAAGAACTTCTATTCTAAGCTAATCTATGAATCGAAAGCAAAAACGAAAATGCAATACCTTGGGTTGCCTCCCAAGAAGCGCTTTGTTTAAGGTCCGTAGCTAGACCAAATTCGCACTTATTCGAGTGCGGTAGGTGCAAACTCCTCAGCTTGGAGTTCCGGTGAGTACTTCTTGAGCCGTTGACCGTTCACCTTAAAACTTCCGCTAGCTTCACCCCATACTTCAACTGCACCATGGGGGAAAATACGCTTAATTAGAAAAGGTCCAGTCCAACGAGATTTTAACTTACCTGGAAAGAGGCGAAGTCTCGAATTGAAGAGGAGAACTTGATCTCCTTCTTGGAAGTCCTTTGGAATGATATGCTTATCATGCCAACGCTTTGCTCTTTCCTTGTAGATCTTAGCGTTTTCGTAGGCGTTCAAACGGAGTTCATCCAGCTTGTTGATGTCTAGGAGACGCTTCTCTCCCGCTTCTTTCATGCTGAAATTCAGCCACTTGATAGCCCAAAACGCCTTGTGCTCTAGCTCTACCGGCAAGTGACAAGACTTCCCATACACAAGGTTGTATGGTGTGGTTCCTATGGGAGTCTTGTATGCAGTCCGGTATGCCCATAATGCATCATCTAGTTTCAAGGACCAATCCTTCCTAGTCCTCGAAACCGTCTTCTCTAGAATTCCTTTGATCTCCCTATTTGAGATCTCAACTTGTCCACTCGTTTGTGGATGGTAAGGGGTGGCGATCTTGTGAGTAACCCCATACTTGGATAGAAGAGCTTCAAAGCGACGGCCTATGAAGTGAGAACCTCCATCACTAATGATCGTCCTTGGCGTCCCGAATCGCGGAAAGATGGTCTTGTTGAAGAACTTAACCACCACCATGGCGTCATTTGTGGGAGAGGCAATTGCTTCCACCCATCTAGAAACGTAGTCTACTGCCAATAGTATGTATTGGTTTCCACAAGAAGAAGGGAATGGTCCCATGAAGTCAACTCCCCAAACGTCAAAAATCTCCACCTCTTGGATGTTGTTGAGGGGCATCTCGTTCCTTCTAGAGATATTGCCTGTTCTTTGACAAGCATCGCAACAAGAAACAAAGGATTGCACATCTTTAAATAGAGTAGGCCAATAGAATCCAGATTGCAATACCTTTGCGCTAGTTTTGTTCGAACTAGCGTGTCCTCCACAAGGTAGTGAATGACAATGACGGATGACACTTTGCATCTCATCTTCCGGCACACATCGCCGAATGATGCCATCCGGACCTCTCTTGAAGAGAAGAGGCTCGTTCCAATGGTATTCCCGGACGTCCTTGAAGAACTTCTTCCTTTGCGCATATGATAGTCCGGGTGGTATTTCCTGGCAAACCAAATAGTTAACGAAATCAGCAAACCATGGTTCGTCACCCTTGGAGATTACCTTGATGCACTCCTCTATGATGTGTAGGTGTTCGTCCGGAAAGGAGTCATCAATGGGTAATTGGTCGTCCTCTAGATGTGTTAGACGACTCAAATGATCCGCAACAGAATTTTCCGAGCCTTTCTTGTCGCGGATCTCAAGATCGAATTCTTGTAGGAGAAGAATCCATCTAATCAGCCTTGGCTTCGCATCCTTCTTTGCAAGGAGGTACCGGATCGCAGCATGATTCGTGTAGACAATCACCTTTGCACCTACAAGATAAGAGCGAAACTTGTCAATAGCGTAGACAATGGCTAGAAATTCCTTTTCCGTAGTGGCGTAGTTGAGCTGGGCTTCGTCTAGCGTCTTGCTAGCGTAGTATATGGCGTGGGTTCGTCCTTCCTTTCGTTTCCCAAGAACAGCTCCAATGGCTACGTCACTAGCATCGCACATAATCTCGAAAGGGAGAGTCCAATCCGGTGGTTGGATAATGGGTGCTGAAATTAGAGCTTGCCGGATGGTGTTGAACGCATCTAGACATTCCTGTGAAAACTCAAAAACCGCATCCTTCATCAATAGATTAGTGAGAGGTTTTGATATCTTAGAAAAATCCTGAATGAAACGTCTATAGAATCCAGCATGTCCTAGAAAACTTCTTATTCCCTTCACCGAAACTGGGGGAGGGAGTTTCTCTATGGTCTCTATTTTAGCCTTGTCTACCTCTATCCCTCTACTAGAGACTAAGTGACCTAAAACGATTCCTTCCTTAACCATGAATTGACACTTCTCCCAATTAAGAACTAGGTTAGTGTCTTCACATCTTTGCAAAACAAGAGAAAGGTTAGAAAGACAATCGTTAAAAGAGGAACCGTAAACGGAGAAGTCGTCCATGAAGACTTCCATGATTTCCTCTACGTATTCGGAGAAGATGGCCATCATGCACCGTTGAAAGGTGGCTGGGGCGTTGCAAAGCCCGAACGACATCCTCCTATAAGCGAACGTACCCCAAGGGCACGTGAATGTGGTCTTCTCTTGATCATCCGGGTGTATCGGGATCTGAAAGAAACCACTATAACCGTCAAGGTAGCAAAAGTATGAATGTTGTGCTAACCTTTCAAGCATTTGGTCGATGAATGGCAATGGAAAGTGATCCTTCCGCGTTGCGTTGTTGAGCTTGCGGTAGTCTATGCACATTCGCCATCCAGTCACGGTTCGGGTAGGAATGAGTTCGTTGTTCTTATTGGTGATGACCGTCATTCCTCCCTTCTTCGGAACTACTTGAACCGGGCTCACCCACTTGCTATCGGAGATAGGATAGATGATACCTGCATCAAGAAGTTTAAGGATTTCCTTCTTGACAACCTCCTTCATGGTCGGATTCAACCGCCTTTGAGGTTGTCTTGAAGTTCTAAAATCCTCCTCCATTAGTATTTTATGCATGCATAGGGAGGGTTTAATTCCTACTAAGTCCTCAATAGTATAGCCTATGGCTTTTCTATGTTTCCTAAGGACAATCATGAGCTGTTCATGTTCATCTATGCTTAATTCGGAACTAACGATAACCGGGAAGGTGGAATTAGATCCAAGAAAAGCGTACCTTAGATGAGTAGGAAGTGGTTTAAGTTCCATCGCTTTCGGAGCTTCCAATGATCCTTGAGGAGCTTCCGATGTTTCCTTAGAAGTTTCTAAGGATGTTGAATGGTTTGGAGAAGAATTAGGAGAAGTTGAAGAAGTGTGCCGATCACCATTTTCCACGGTCAAAATCACGGTTTCCTCTGGTTTTCCACGGCCGTAATATCCTCTGGAATGGAGGTCGAATTTGGTTGTGGAATCCACGGCCGTGGAATACAGAGTATGGCCGTGGAATCTTGTATTCTCAGCCTCATCGTGGAGTTTCTCAAACTCTACTTCATGCATCTCTTCTTGTGCCTCTAAGGCTTCAATTTCCTCTTTGCACTCTTCTTCTTCTCCTACATCGGTTAGACTCATAGTAATAACCTTTTGCAAAGGATCGTTAAAGAGAATCGCACTTACCTCCTCCCTAGATAAACCTTCTTTGTTTTGGACATTGTAAATATCCTCATCAAAGATTGGTTCCTTCACTAGAGTGGAAAGAACGAACTCTACTTTCTCCTCCCCAATGTCAAAGGCGAGTCTCCCATTCTTGCAATCGACCATGCAGCCGGAAGTTGCAAGAAACGGTCTTCCGAGTATGATCGGGACCGGACTATCTGCAGGAATGTCAAGCACAACAAAATCAATGGGGACAAAGAACTTGCCTAGCTTGACAGGGACGTCCTCTACAATGCCGACGGGACGAGTAATGGATCGATCCGCCATGTATAACGTCATCTTCACCGGTTTAGGGTCGCCTAAACCAATCTTCCTGCACAATGCAAGTGGTATGATGCTCACACTTGCTCCTAAGTCACATAAAGCGTCATATGTGACCTCTCCCACTCCTATGGGAATGCAAAATGACCCCGGATCTTTCAGCTTTGGGGGCATTTTCTCCTTCACAGTCTTGATGAGGTCCGAAGAATCTGAACTCATCTTGACTTCTCCGAAATCTTCTAGCTTCCTCTTGTTAGAGAGGAGCTCCTTCAAGAACTTGCCATAAGCCGGCATACCTACAATAGCATCAATGAAAGGTATATTAATATGCAGTTTGCTCATGAGTTCTATGAACTTACCGAATTGCTTGTCTAGGCGCGCTCGCACTCTAGATTGAGGGAATGGTAGGGGAGGTTTGAAAGCTGGAGGTGGAACATAGACGTCCTCCTTCTCCTTCCCCTTTTCTTTGCTTTTCTCTACGGGGACTTCAACAAACGTAGGCTGCGGATCGGTGGTAGTCACTCCGCTCCTAGTTGTAATCGCCATTACCCTTCCCTTAGGGTTGTCCTCCGTCTTTCCTGGAAGTTTCCCTTGATTCCTAGGAACTTCCTCCGCATGGTTGAACATTTGATTTTCCAAAACCTTTTGAGCTTTGTCAACCTTAGAAATTTGATCATCAACCTTGATGATGCGGTTCTCCAACCCTTGAAGCTTTCCCAAGATCGTTTCTAACATGGGATCCGGCTTTTCCTTTCCCGTATTGTTTCCTCCATTTGATGATTGCCCCTGGCTTTTCAAAGGAGTAGAGGAAGAAGAGGGTGGAGTTAGTGAATTGGAATTTGAAGGATAAGAGTTACCGGAATTTTGTTGATTGGAGCGCCAATTGTTGTTGTTCGAACCACGATTGTTGTTCCAATTGTTGTTGTTCCGGTTGTTGTTGTTTCCATTCCAATTGTTGTTCCGGTTATTGTTCCGGTTATTGTTGTTGCGGTTGGTGTTGTCACCGCCATTGTTATTGCCCAAATAGCCAACATCCTTCTCTTGCTGCTTTGGGAAGTTGGTCTTGATAGCCTCCTTCAACTCTTTGATTTCATTGTTGAGGGAGAAAATCTGATTTTGAGCTTCATGTGTGAGCTTCGCTCCTTGCTCCACACGATTTCCCTCCACTTTCCGGTGGGAATACTTCTCTATGACTCTTGCTTGCTTCTCAATGAAGTCCCAAGCGTCATCTTCTCTCATGTCCATGAACGTTCCGCATGAGAGGGATTGAAGGTTGAATTGCGTTCCCGCATCCAGCCCCTTGTAGTAAATTTCCAGCAAGGCAAGCTTGGATATGCCATGATGAGGGCAATCCAAGAGCAAATCCTGAAACCTTTCCCAAGATTGAAACAAACTTTCGTTAGGTCTCATAGAAAAAGCATTAATCTTACCTCTAAGTTCCGCCGTTTTGGAGGGCGGAAAGAACTTGGTGAGAAACTCTGCGGAGAGGTCTTCCCACGTCTCTAGCTTTCCACTAGGAAGAGCTTGGTACCATGATAGTGCCTTCCCTTTCAAAGAGAAAAAGAAAGGTTTGAGCTTATAGCTGTTGGTAGTGGCGCTCTTTGGCCTCATCGTCTCCATCATGCACTCAAAGTTTTGCAAGTGTTGGTGTGGAGATTCAGCGCTTGTACCGCCAAACTGACTTTGGCGAACAAGAGTGATAACTTGAGGGTTGAAACTAAACCCTTGTACATCTTCAGCATCGAAGTTCACACCTAAACGGCGTGGTTGTTGTGTCGGATCCATCCGCTGGCCAAGAGTTCTTGGCTCATTATCCACACGTTCGACTCTCACATTCCTAGGTGGAATGCGGCGGTTAGCAGCTCCTTGTTGATTGAAAGGATTTATATTGATCGTGGGATCAATCTCTTCTAGCGGAGGCATGGAAGAATCACTATCATCAGCGGATGAGTGGCTTCTTCTTCTAGACCTTGTCCTTCTTCTCGAGGACTTCTTGCCCACCTTATCTTCAAGATCGCTCATCTTTATCTTCATTTGGACGATCATGTCTTGTAGACCGTTAACTTGAGTTTGATGACGATCCATCTCATCCTGGAGGAGATTCTCATTCCATCGGAGTTGAGCTTCCTTCTCCGCTAACTTAGTTTGAAGATCGCTTTCGTTTTCTTGAGCCATCCTCTTTTCTTTGCGTCTTTGTCTCAAGGTTTTCTCTAGCTCTTGATCAAGAGGTAAGAGATCTTCGGTGTTCCTAGACCTGCGCATGCACTCAAGAAGAATCAAATAACGAGAGCAAGCTCCCAAGCTTGACAACCGGTTACCGAATTCGGCCGAAACGAAATCCCCGGCAACGGCGCCAAAAACTTGTTCGCCCCTAGAGGTGTGTGCAAATAAGCTTTAAATTTATAAAACTAGAATCAAGCAGCGAACCCGCAGTGTACGGATCGAGGTAGCTAAGCAAGAATTCCAGAGTATCGAACACAGGGATTTGGGTGGGAACAAATTCGATTTCAGGTTATCAAGCAATAAATATGGGAGTTTTGCAAATATTGGGAAAACAACAATCCTAAAGATCCGGGTATTCAGTTGTGGCAACAGATTCAAGATATACTAATGATATAAAGACAGAGTAGAGATATGCAAAGGTATACTAATGTAAGGTAATCGTACGGTTGAGGTTCCAAAAACCTTATGTAACTCACCTAAAAGATACTCCCTATACAGGTTGTTGAGGCTCAATATAGAGAGGTTCTAAAGGTAAGGGTTAATATCAAATACCCAAACCTATAATCTAAAGGTCAAGACCAACTTATCCGATTGAGGTTGTTGAGGCTCACAATCGAGGTAGAGGTTGTTGAGGCTTCACTACCACCTAGAAAAGACAAGTCTAAACTAAGCTAAAACAAATCTTTAACTTTGGATTAAGGTAAAAGCAAGCTCGTAAACTCAGGGAAATTACGGTTGGATCTTGAGATTCCACGGCCGTGGAACTCAAGAACAGCCCGTAATTTAGGGTTTTCGGCGACAATTCTCTAACTCTCAGGGTCTAATCTGTTTGCGATCGATCTATCATCATCTAGGCCACAACTATCAACCCTTCACCTTAGAATTGTTAAGGGTTTTTAGCCAATAACAGTCATTTGATATCAATTCAAGATTTATAAGATAAAAGATGGGAACTTTCAAGAACTTTCAATAATCTTCAAACGAATCTCAAAATCACGATCAAGAACAAGTGTTTATCAAAAGATTCAAATCGGAATAAACAATCACAATCTTAGGAAAGAAAGGAAACGGGATGTCAATCCGATCCTAAATCAAACCTAAGCAAGAAGAGGAGTTTTCTTGCAAAATCCTCCAAGAACTTCGATCTTCCACAACGCGAAGATCGCTAACAGCAACTCTCCAACTCCGAACTTTGATCTTCAATGAAATCTCCAAAATCACCTCCAAGAATGAAGGTTTGTGTGTTGCTAAGCTTGCGTTTTTGCCGCCAAACTTAGGGTTTGAAAGGTCGTAAGCTAGGTAGCGAGGTTAGGCGAGGTGACGGAATCTTGCTTCATCCGTCCTTTTTATAATGCAGGGCAAAACGTCGGCCCGGCCCAATCTTCAAAAGATCATGGCTTCGAAACGTGGCGAAAGGATTCGCCAAGATCACGGTCGTGGAAGATTCCACGACCGTAATTCTGAGGCGTGGAAATAAACACGGGTAACTTCCACGGCCGTAATATCCCCTGGAATGAACATCGAATTCTGCATCACAATCCACGGCCGTAATCTAGGGTAAAACCGTGATTCTTGCTTTCATTCGTGCATTCCTCAATCTAATACTCCAAATTGCTTCCAAAAGGTGTCCTTAATCTAGAGGTATATCAACTCAACTTCCCTTTGCTCGATTTCGTTCGGAAATAGCTCCAAATCACCTATAATCAACATAGAACTCGTGTAGACATCCATATCGACAATATGGGCGATACTAGCTCATATATGCATAAAGCTTAAATAAAGACTATCAATATGAATCAAATACGATTATAAAACGTGCCTAAAATATCACAATATTTCATGCTAACAATCAACCTTGAGACTGAGGTGTGGATTGGGCATGTAGACTCAACTTTAGAGTTTATTCACTACCTAGAGGACAAACGGAAGGAGCTAGTACAGTCTTTATTCCGTGACATGTCACATCATTTGTGGAGGATAGTTAGAGCACGAGTCACAACCTATGAGCAGATAAGGACTATGTTAAGGGAGCAGTTCTGCCCTGCCTCACTGAGGAGGGAGTAGCTGCAGGATTTCGTGGAGGCGGGTTTTGAGGACGTACCTATTACTGACGCCATTCGCCGCTTCCGAACCGAGCTAGCATTGTTGGGTCCAGCTGCACCATCTAAGGACCAGCATGTGTACCTTTTCGCCCGTCGTTTGAGGGAGAGCACACGCTCATACATGGTGGGATTTCATTGTGACTCATTGGCAAACTACCAGGATCGGGCCTCTACCTATGAGAGAGAGAGCTAGCCAAAGGAGGACTTCTCAAACAGGGCGGTCTGAGAAGAGACAGCGTAATGCACCGATTGGTGCAGGAGCATTTGGATACGGGGGAGGTCAAACTCAGGGTCGCTAGAGTATTCTAGTATCTGCACAGTCAGCTGAGAGAGGCTGGCAGTGTTTCAACTGCGGGGCCTATGGCCATGTGAGGACTAATCATCCTAGAGCACCACTGACTTGCTTCTCGTGTGGGAAGCAAAGACATAGGGCTACGTTTTGCCATCAGGGCAAGGCGTCATCACAATAGGGTTCTTCCCCTGCAGGTGCAGCAGGAGGTGGGCAGAGACCGCCTCACCATCAGACACAGGGACAATAGAGAGTCCCAGGCACGCCTGCTACTCAGGGGTTAGCTCCAGGACCGAGTAGAGGTAGAGGTAGAGAGGGTGGTACCAGTGATAGCCGAGGAGCTCGAGAAAAGTTTTTGAGCTGAGGAGTGATGAGGAGCCGCCAGCACCAGCTGCCACATGTACCATTCTGTTACATGGTTTCCCTGTTAGAGTTTTATTTGATACGGGTGCTACGCATGCACTTATTTCTGTTGTTTGTGTTGAGCGTTTGAGAATGTCTACCATAGAGGGGGCACCCTTTACTTGTTGACTTCTTAGTCATGCCTCTGATACATGAAGAAATCATACTAGGAATGGATTGGATGCGTAGACCCCATGCGGTGTTAGATGTGGGTAAGAGGACTGTTATAGTCTCTACTGACTTAGGTGTGATAGAGGTCTTCTGGGGTTGGGACCTTGGGAAGACATGATTTGTTATTAGTGTCGTATGACCAGCTAGACTTATTGCACAGGGATGTGATGCCTTCTGGTTCTACCCCATGAAGGATGGAGAGAGTCCAGCTTTGGAGGATATGCTAGTGCTCAGTGAGTTTGCAGATGTTTTTACAAAGCCGTCTAGCCTGCCACCTTAGAGGAGCGTAGATTTTGGTATTGACTTGGAGCCTGGCACGAAACCCATCTCGAAGTCCCCATACCATATGACACCTGTCGAGATGTTGGAGCTGAAGAAGCAACTCGAGGAGTTGGCTAAGAAGGGCTTCATACGCCCTAGCGTTTCACCATAGGGTGCACCTGTCCTCTTTGTGCGGAAGAAGGACGGATCGTTGAGACTGTGTAAAGATTACAAAGAGCCGAACAAGGTGACCATCAAGAACAGGTATCAACTACCTCGTATTGATGATCTACTTGATCAACTGCAGGGAGCGATAGTCTTCTCCAGGATCAACTTACGTTCTGGATATCACCAGCTGAGGGTGAGAGAGCAGGATGTGCACAAGACGGCATTTCGTACCCGTTATAGACACTACGAGTTTGTAGTGATGCCATTTGGGTTGACGAATGCCCCAACAGTATTCATGGAGTTGATGAACAACATCTTCATCGACTTCCTGGATCAGTTTGTGGTGGTCTTCATTGATGGCAGTTTGGTGTACTCTTGTAGCAGAGAGGAGCATGCTGGGCCTTTGAGGACGGTTTTGTAGATTTTGAGGGATAGAGAGCTGTACGCCAAGCTCTCTAAGTGTGAGTTTTGGATGTTTGAGGTTGCATTTCTCGGGCACATCGTCTCCGCCGATGGGATTATGGTAGACCCGGCGAAGATCGAGTCTGTTGCTGCATGGACGACACCGACGAACGTCAAGGAAGTGCGTAGCTTTCTTGGCTTAGCCGGTTATTACAGACGCTTTGTGGAGGGATTTTCTGTGATTGTCCGTCCACTAATGAGTCTTCTTAGGAAGACTACCAGATTTGTATGGACTGACCAGTGCACTCAGAGTTTTGAGGAATTGAAGAGGCGTTTGACTTCTACTCCTGTCGTGGCACAGTCAAAGGGGCAGGGTGATTGCATATGCATCTCGACAGTTGAAGACGTATGAGGAGAACTACCGGACTCATGATTTGGAGTTGGTTGCGGTAGTTCATGCTTTGAAGATCTGAAGATATTACCCGTATGGTGCTACATGTTAGATCTTCAGTGACCATATGAGTGTTAAATATATTTTCACGCAGCGGGAATTGAATAACCGCCAACATCGATGGCTTGAGGTGATCAAGGACTATGACCTTGAGATATTGTATCATCGTGGCAAGGCGAATGTAGTAGTTGACGCCTTGAGCAAGAAGACGTCTCGAGAGAAAGCGATTGCCAGACTTACAGTACAACCTCAGGTTTAGAGAGATCTAGCCTGGCTAGAGATGGACATCCAGTTTCCTGATGAGGATGCCCAGTTATTTGCTTTGGAAGTTCTACCTTGCCAGTTGGATGAGATCCAACAGAAGTAGGGGACCTGCTTGACTTTGACGACGATCAGACATATGATATCTCGTGAAGAGGCACCGCAATTTACTATTGGGGCAGATGGAGTTATGAGGCGCCATGATCGCATTTGTGTACCTGCTGAAGCAGAGATGAGACAACGGATTTTACAAGAGGCTCACTGTACACCTTACTCAATACACCCTGGTACGAGTAAAATGTATCATGATATGAGACGCTCATATTGGTGGGGAGGGCTGAAGCCCGACGTATCCAGATTTGTGGCTTAGTGTGCGACCTATCAGTAGGTCAAGATACAGCATTTCAGGCGTGGAGGTGAGCTCCATCCACGTGCCGCAGTGTAAGTGGGAGGGGTTAAGGACCAGTAGGAGCTTTGATGCTACTTGGTGATCGTTGACAGATTGACGACGACGCCACGTTTCATTCCTATTAGAGAGACGTGGCCAGTGAGCAGATTAGCTGAGGAGTGCACTAGGCAGATAGTGAGACTCCATGGGGTACCGAGGACGATTGTTTCTGATCATGATGGACAATTCACATCGAGATTCTGGCAGCAGATTCAGACTGCTTTGGAGACGAGCCTACACTTCACGACTGCGTTTCACCCCCAGACAGATGGTCAGTGAGAGAGGACCATCCAGACCTTAGAGGTCATGCTGTGAGCCTATGTGTTGGATTGGGGATAGGGATGGTCTGATTACCTCCCACTCGTTGAGTTCTCATACAACAACAGCTGACATGCATCTATAGGGATGGCTCCTTATGAGGCATTGTATGGACATAGATGCCGTACACCCCTATGCTGAGATGAGCCTAGCAGTATCAATGGGATAGCGCCAGAGCAGATGCAAGATGATATGGCTCTAGTAGCGCTGATCAGAGAGAGGATGCTGGCTGCACAAAGTCGTCAGAAGTCGTATGCAAACAAGAGGCATCGACCTCTAAAGTTCAGGGTAGGAGCTCATGTTTTGTTTAGATTATCTCCAGCGCGAGGCGTCAGACGTTTCGGCATAAAGGGGAAGTTGAGTCCCTGATATGTCGGTCCTTTCGAGATATTGGACAGAGTTGGACGAGCAGCTTATAAATTAGTTTTTCCTCCGAGGTTAGAGGGTGTTCACCTTGTGTTTAATGTGTCTCATTTGAGGGAATATATACCAGATCCGAGGCACATCGTGAGTTATGATGATTTGGTAGTTGATTCGGACCACACGATTGTAGAGCACACTATTGCAGTCCTAGAGCCAGGAGTGAGACGCCTGCGTTCGAAGGACATTCCTATGTTGAGGATACAGTGGTCTAGACAAGGACTAGATGAGGCTACCTGGGAGACAGAGGATACTATCAAGAGGAACTATCTAGAGTTTTATGCAGAGCTAGATGCACTAGTAGGATCCACGAGTAGATCCTAGTGCCTTCTTGGTGAGTGCATGTTATGTGCTTATGTGATATGCTGTGTTTTTGTGCTAGTTGTGATATGTGCATACGATTTGTAAGATCTTTTTTGCTAGTGCGAGATAGGTATAGCTGGAGATGATTATTTCCTCCATGCTATGGTGTATATTTTAGGATTAGCTTCATATGGTTCTTTTCTCCATGCTACCTCTGATGGACATAGTGTGAGTGGACATGGTTTTCCTCCACATAGTAGTGCTATGTGTACGTTGTGGCTGGAGACGGCTCTCCTCTATGCCAGTGTGATGTGGTTAGTGTTTGGCTAGAGATGATCTTCCTATAGGCCTTGTATAGAGTTTTTTTGCTAGAGTTGTGATTCCTCCATGCTGTGTTGAGGATATAGAATGTTATAGGTTGTGACCTGACGTTCTTGAGGAGCGTGTTTACCTCGGCTTATGGGTCCGAGAGGCTTTGGGATTTAGCAAGTTTCGGGACGAAACTTGTTTCTAGGGAGGTGAGATATAATAGCCTTAGTCCTTGGAGCCTAGTTGAGCTATAGTGTGCTTGTCTTGACCCTACTGACCGCCCTTGCGCACCATTTGGGCCGCCCCAGCGGCTAGGCGCCTCTGCACCCTGGCTAGCCGCCCCTGAGGCTCTGGGCTTGAGCAGCCGCATTCGTTGACTCCTTGACTCGTTCTTTACGGTTGTCTTCTCCTATAAGTTTCCCTATCCTTCAGATGAGAGGGTTTTCCAATTCTTTCCAGCTCCTTCATCTCCCTTACGTTCTTATTCTCCTTCATCTTCTCGTCTTGATTCCTCTTTGATCTTGTGAGAGTATTCTTGAGAGTTTGAGTGTGGTTTTTGCTGTGGTTGCTCTTGAGGATGTTGCTGAAGGTTGTTGATGTTGTGTTGAGGTGATAGACGTGTTGATGCTCCATAGTTGCAACCTAGGGCTTGTGTGGTAAGTTCTTCTTCATCTCTCTTCCTTCCTTCTTTCTTGCTTCTTTCTTCTTCTTTCCCGACTAGGATCACAAGCTGAGCTTGTGTGGACCCTTTCCTAGCCTTTTGATGATCACATGTGTATATGTGTTTATATGTTGTTGTGGTATGTTGAAGACGTGAAGAGAGTCGAGAAAGGGATCGAAGAGAAGTCGAGGCCAACATTCTACACAGACAGCCGCCCGTGCGCCTCATTGTGTCAGCTTGGTGTTCTTGTTATTGTTGGTGCATATTTTGTGGTATGTCTTCCTTCCTTCCTTTCCTTTGGCCTTGGCTTAGTTGACAACTAGGTTGGGTGGTTAGGATGAGTTGTATGATAGAGATGTGCCTTAGCCACTTGTGGTTGTGTTGAGGTTATGCTATAGTCATATGTGAGCTTGTTATGATCTTGAGCTTTAGATTGAGGTTGTAGGTTGGTTCTGGTTATGGAGACGAGTCTCCTAACCCTTTCAGGTTGTGATGTTGTGTGCCTTGCTATTGCAGGCGTTGGTTTCTTCCCCATGGGGAAACAGTGACGTGACCTTGGATACGAGTGTGACGGGTAAGTTCATAGGACTTACTTAGCGTTCAGCTATGGATTTGTATGATTGTAATGGTTGTGTGTGTTCAAATGATTGTGCATTTATAACCTAAACCGGATTAGGATGACCATTTATTACATTTAAATGGCCCAAGTGTATTATAACGGGCGGTAACCACTTGACAGAAGCTCGTCGATAATGGAAGCAGGTGCTCGGAAGCCAGTAGCTCAGAGGGGAGGTAGATTACCATGCAACACCTGGGTTAAAAGGGGGAAGATACGGAGTTCTTTAGGCTCCTCGTGTTACAAAAGAAGGTGAATTAGTAATGGACTAGCGTAATAAAAGATAATAAATGAATGTATGTGACATTGCATGTATGAGATGTTGATGTGTGTTTGTATTGTTACCTTTATGCTTATTTATTGTTGTAGCTAACGGTGTATACTGTGTTGTAGATGATTTGTAGGTTAGGAAGACTGTAGAGTGAGCCAGATGGTGTGACCAGCCGAGGACTTTTGTACATTAGGATGCGTGGGTTGGGATCTTTTGTATCACATGTTGTGTTTGATGTTTTGTACTCGGCTTTGTGTTTGTATACACTTTGGATGTATCATTACAACTTTTATGTATTTGGTTTTACTCTACTTGTGCCTTGTTGTAAAATCCAGTGAACTTGTTGTCAGTCTAGGGTTAGGATCCATTGTGAGATCCTAGCCCAATGTAGCATTCCAAGTCCTGTGGATTTGGGGTGTTACACCCAACCCCGACAGTGACCGACTTTCCTTCCCGAGCAGTTGCTCGACAGTTCGGCGGGCGGATTGCCCATGTGGTGGAGCACGCAGACAGATGGAGACCTGGAGACTCCAGGGAGTGCATTATATTCCATCCATCTTTCCGTCTAGCCCACCGTATTTTTAGTGAGACTCTTCTAACGCGTATTGAGACGCCGCAGAAGATCAGACAGGGAGTGTTGCTGAGTCTATTTTGCATGGTGACTGGAGGAGTGCTTGACTTTGGAGGCATGCTAACTGAGGATCTTCACCGGATCAAGGGCAAGGCAAAGGGAGATATTTGTTGTGAAGGACTGGTGACCCTTATCGCTACAGTTATGGGTCTACACTTGACTGCTTGTACATTGGTGGTGGCTGCAAAGCCGCTTGGACTTCAGGAGATGATCACGAGGAGGATATTGGTTCCTCGTGGCCTCACTACACCCTACGTAGCTATGCCTTGGGAGCAGACTGCCCCTCAGGGTATCCTATGGTCAGACCAGTTTACAGTCTTCGAAAGTACTAGTCTTCCGCTTGGCTGCCCTATATAGAGGATGCGAGAGATGTTGCGCCAACTGTGGAGTAGGAGGAGTATGATGATGGTGGAGCTGCCATGGAGACTGGTACAGATACCGCTGGTCCTAGTGTGCCAGTTGTCGATTTAGACGATGAGGCTACAGAGGAGGAGGCAGCTGCACCATCACGACCTGCCCGGCGTAGAGTCCATAGACAGAGAGTTCCAGTAGCTCACCGACGGATTGATGAGCTGACGGACCAGATGATCGACTCTGACGCAGCTTTGACATTGGAGATGATGGAGCTTAGGGAGAGCCAGCCCTACCAGCTGAAAATGATGGAGATCCAATTTCAGCACACTATGGGTTATCGGTTTGACTCATCTCAACATCCTTTCATTCCATATCCACCACCACCAGCGGATATGGACTAGAGCTAGCATGGATTTTCTTTATTATTTTTTTTCGCAGCTCAGCTATGTCCGGTGAGTTCTCTTATTTTAGACTTATTTTGACCCATTGGGACAATGTGTCCCAAGTACGGGGTATTTATATGTATTTGCTTGACATTATGTATGCTTGTATGACTCGAGTTGGATATTTATGATTTTATTTATGCTCTATGTGTTTATTTGAGATTACATGCATGCATACAGATTTTTGTTTGAGAAAAACGTCAAAAACAGGTTTAAAAAAACAAAATCTTTATGACCTCGACCGGGATGATTCTGACCAAACGAGGTACTTTACCTCGGATGACTTAGAACACCTCGACCAAGGCGGTTTAACTTAGAGATTTTTTGAAACATTTTGTGCTTCTTTTCTTGATATTACCTCAGTGATGATTTCTGTTTGCAGATTGGTTTTGAAATCTTTATATGTTAGATAGGTTTTATGATATGTTTAAGTTGCAAAATGCTTTGTTTGAAGTTTTGGCATGTCTAATACTTTGTTTTTATCAAAATTATGTTGAATTTGAAGGTTGAGACCACAAAGATATGTTCTGTCACATTCTTGTGGGATGATTAAGGCAATTTATTCTCTTCTCTTCTTCTTCTTGATCATGTTTAGCCCCTTATATACATAATTGCCTCCCTTTACTTATCCGGGAATTTGGAAACAAGCAAGTGAAAAGCAAGTGAAAGTGAAGTTGAGATATTGGCTGAAAGTGTTAGAAAGAAACAAAATAGGTCTAGGGAAGTCAATCACGATGATGTGTAACTCGGCACCATTCATATAGCCCGGTGTTTGATTCTTGCCAAAGTCAGAATGAGCGATATTCCTAACGGGTCATGGTATGTGCATCTAGGGTTTGAGGCATCTCGAGAAATTGATGATTGCTGATTTCCTAGGATTCGGTTATTGTACATCTCTGTCCACGCATCCCAAAAACTAAAGTAAAAATGAGCAAAGCTTATTGGTGGAAGATGTTGTGTTTCAAAGCAAGTGAAGTAAGATCTTTTTCCCGGATTCTAGCACCACATTCCCTATATACATCCCACCCTTACACATTTCTTCACCTCTTTTGGAAGCCCTTGAGAGCTCGAGCTTGTTGATTGACTTAGTGGTTTAAACTAGATTTTAAATAATTAATTTCGATAAATATGATTTATTATGCATTCTATAATTTTATGCAAAGATGAACAACTTTCTTATATTTAAAAAATGTTTTGATCATATTTTGATTTTATTTACCACGAAGCAGTCTCTTAGAATGATCTATGAGTGGAGCACACCACCAAAAATGTTTTGAAATGATTTTCATTGATTTTTACGACTTATAATCTATTCTATCTTGTATGTAAGATTTGGAACTTGTTTGGGGAGAAGCAAAGGACAAGTATGGGGTATTTTGATAGCATGTATTATAGTCTATATTTTGGGACTTGTTTGGACGTTTTATCTTCATAAATCTGCATGTATGGATGTATATTATGTGATTATATTGTTGTTTCATCTAACTTTACGGGAATCGAGGTCTGCACCAAGTTTCGTTGTAATCCTAGGTAAAATGGCACGTTTTGGACTAAAATGGAGCTAAGGAGATAAAGAGTCATTGGAGCTACATTCCGGAGCTTAAAGAAGAACACAGGAAGCATGGAATTAATGAAGAAGATTTAATTTGGACCAAATTTGAGGGATTTCACATTCAGTTGAGATTCACCTCGGTCAGCTACAGTGTCACCTCGACCGAGGTGATCTTGAGGAGCGTCCCGACCGAGGCGAACACCCTGCCGCCGGCGAGATCATATTTTTGGGTTGAGATCTTTTGTTTTTGGGAAGAAGATATCTTATATTTTTGGGCTGGATTTCTGGAAGGAAGATCTAACTTTTGAGAGATCTATTTTAGAGATATGGATATATTTTCTAGGAAATTATCTTTGGAAGATAATTCTCCTGTAAAAAGGGCTAGATTTTCCACAATTCAGCCATCATCGGATCTTTGGATCAACAATCTTCTACACAACAATTAGGAAGATTTTTCTGGAAGTTGGAGGGAAGGATTGAAGAATTGAAGTTGAAGGAAGATTCATAGTTTTGAGATAGCTTTTGAGGGAGTTTGTAAGATTTTCTTAGATTCCTTTTTGGTTTGTTGTCTTGTTTGATTTTTGATTCGAGGAACGCTGATTTGGTGTTATTTGATTCAATTATTGAGACCTTTTTCTTAAGGTTTACTTGTTCGAATATTCATTCAATTCCCATATATTTGATTATTGTTATCATGATGATGATTGACTAAATTTCTTGTGCGATTCTATGGTGATTGGCTGAAAGTTGTGGGAAAGACGATGATAGAATGATCTTAATCCCAATAAGACCCTGAAAGTTCGAGCCTTTAAACTTAACCCTAGAACACCTCGCTTAGACAATGAACATCTCGGCCGGGGTGGAACTTGACTGAACGAGGTGACCTTTTCTGATCTGAAACTGAGAGTTAAGTGTTTTAGTTTGCCAAATCATATTCTTAATACACCTTTCCTGGTTAAATGCAAGCCTAGGATGAGACTTACCCGGTGATTCCTTTGTTTGTTTACCCAAGATCATAAGTGTAGGTAATAAAGGTTTTTCCTTTATTGGGGTTTGAGTGTGCCTTCATCCCATCTTTGTGTGTTGGCCTGATATTTATCCGGTAAAGGTTGATTCTATTCGCTTAGGTTGTGTGTTGGTTTGAGATTATTGTTCCTTTCCTTAGTACCTTGAGACTTACCCGGTGATAGAAACTTTGGTTTGGGATAGTGAGTAGTGAGACTTACCCGGTAATCTATTCCCACCTTAGAAACACCTTCCTTTAGCAAAATCTCAGCTTTGCCCGCGTTATCCTTTGAGATCTTGAGTCGGAACCACAACTAGATGCTTTAATCCCTAGAATCCGCATTTTCCCCTTATTTGACCTTATTATCATCTTTGATTGCTTTAATTGCTTTTGTGGTTATTAGTTACTTGACAACCTGTTCTTGCTTTGTTTCACCTAAGTCCTTGAGATCGACCCCTGGAATTATTGCTTTTTATTACAATTGATCCGTACACTGCGGGTTCGCATCCTTCTTTAAAGCATACTTCTTGGGATATAAATTTAAAGCTTGCACACACCGTTTGGAGCGAACATTGATGTGCCTAACCTGATCCTAAATCACATGTTCCATACTTGTTAACTCCAACCGAGCTATCCCTTTGCCTTATGGGAAACTTCTACCCAAAATCTTTGATAATTTCTCCATCGACACATCTTCAAGATCGACAGTTGTCCACTGAAAAAATTGATGAGTCTTGCTTGGAAAGATTAGGCGTAGAGAAAACACTTGATGGAGTATGGACTTTGAAAGAAAAAGGATATGTACCAACCCCTTCCCCTGCAGCTCCCTCAGCTCCTTCTATTTTGAACATCAAGTTAGATAGATGTGAGAAGGAATTAGGGTCTTTGAATCGAGATTTATTTGATTTCCAATTTGACACAATGAAGATAATGGATGCAAATTATGAGATTATGTCTATTATGCATGCCAACATAAATGAAATGTATCTTATGAATGCTCTCACTCTCACCACCACGGGAAAAATATTGCCTCTAACTGAAGATGTTGCTCAACACACCGATGAAAAGGTTGAGAATGTTCTTATGAACTACAACCGTAGAGTGCAGAACATGTTCATTCTCTGTCCTACACATGTTCAGCCAACCGTTCGTATGGTGGAATAATATAAAGTGGTCAAGAAACGACGAGTAGAAGAGAAGAAAAGACGATTAGAGGTTGAAATAAATTATGTACTCAATCAATGGCGTGAAGGCAGTTTTATGAGGATAATCAAGACTGAGCTTGTGGTGTTTGTGACCCCTTCTACTTTTAAAATGTTTATGTGGTTTTTGGAAAAACTTTTTTATGCATATGTAATCACTTTAAAACTCCGTGCTCAAACAATTTTTCTCCCTTGTTGAAAGACAAAGGGGGGAAATTATGGTGATCCGAAATTTCGATATTTTTGGATTCTCATTTTATGTTTTGATATATTACATATGCATCGCGAAACTTAAATGTAGGTACGATATTTGTGTTGTCTTCTATTAAGGGGGAGATTGGAAACTCCACCTCGATTATTTATATGCATATGTGATGATGATAGACTTAACACAAATGAGCGATTTTTTATACTAACAAATATCGATTTTATTTCTAGACTGCTTGGTTTGGTTTTGTGTTTGTCAAAAGTATGCACACCCTTGAAGGCATTTCAAGGGATGAATGAAGGCCTTGAAAACCAATACAAGGCACAAGTGTAGAGATTGGAAAGCATTTCAATTGTTCCACACAGAGGCCTTGAAAACCAATTCAAGGGATCAAGACTATAGCCGAAATAAAAAAAAGATTCAAAGGGCGTGACGGATGGAAGGAATTCAAATGAATCTCAAATAACCAAATCTACCAAGGATCAACAAAAGATCTTCCAACAAGATATCAAGAAGATTTGACCAACAAAAAATATCAAGTAGATCTCGACGAACAAGAAGATTTGTCCCAACAAAAAGATCTTGCTAAGATCATAACCAAATTAACGCAAGATTTCATCCCAACGGATCTTAAAAAGATATCGAAGATCTTTCAGCCAAAGATTCTAAACAAACTTGAAGATCTCGGAGCTTGAATGACAATATCTTCAACAGCATGATTCGAGAGAAGATTACGGAGAAGAAGAATAAGCAAGCGTTAAGGAGATGAAGAAGATAAAGAAAATTTGCAACGGCTATCTCATCTCAACATACATAGGAATATCTAGAGAACTATAAATAAAGTTTTCGATTGAAGAGATCAACTATAAGATTACATGGAAGTTTTTCTTTCTCTTAGTTTGCAAAAGATTTATTCCTTACACAGAGAAAAACACGAGAACTTCATAGGAATATCTAGAGAGTGTTATACTCGTTTGTGTGTGTGTGTGTGTTACTCTACGAAGTAACTATGGTATTATAGCTATGTTAAGAGTTAGACCTAGATCGTAGCATTGGCTAAAGTGAGAGAATAAGGGGATTTCTTCTAGGTTGTATCTAGGACTCTTTGAAGCTGATAATAGATAGTTAGATCTTATGTGTAAACCCTAGGATGGAGAGTAGGCTGTTAAAGCCGAACTTCGTAAACATATCACCGTGTCGATCTTTTCATTTTCGCATCATATCTTGCTTTATTTTGACTAAGGTTGCTTTGCAGGTTTACAAAGTCAAGGCCCTTGAAATCACTTTCTAAGCCCTTGAAAACCAGTTGTGTCACAAAGAGGTCAGATCGACATCAAGGCCTTTGAAATTAGTTTCAAAGCCTTGAGATAGGTTTTTGCGAAATGTTCCTATACTCTATTCAACCCCCTTCTAGGGTATTTATATCCTTTATATTAACCTTACGGTTCTTCATACTCGATAACACGCAATAGTAGAAATCTCGGTCTTGACATGCAAATCTTGGGCGAGATTTGTAGGATGATGGCTAAGATTCTGGACCTTCCATGCAATTCTCCATTCTACCAGACCCTCACATGTTTGAAGCTTGCTGGCAACCTCTCCTTCAACGACTCTTGCTCTTGACCTAGTGATGGTTCCATGTTTAGTAGGAGATATCAAGGATGGTCCCGCATGACTTGTCTCTTTTAGAAAGTTTGTAAGATTGAAGAAGGAAGGGTTACGTAATTTTTTTGCTGAGGGTTTTGATCCAATTGATCTAGGTTGTGTGCTAGTCTAACAATAAGTCTTATCTAACTATATTTATCATTAGTTCATTCCATATTATCATTATCATCTTATCTTACCATTATCATTCCATCAACTCGCGTTCTTTGTCTTTGAGTTTCACAAATCTTAACCCTAGCTATAATATATAGCCTGAGATTTGCTTCTGTTGTAGATTTCGGGGACTTCAATTTATATCGGAAAACAATAGCATCAACACCGTACCAAAGTGGTATCAGAGCTAATTGGTTGAAGTTCAACTTAACCATACACAACGGTTTGAGTATATCTATTTGAGTCTTAATTGACTCATACAAAAATCCAGTCTTTTCTTTATTTCTTTTCTTTTGTGAGATTACTTGAGTTTAGCGTGCGTTGTCTTGTGTCTATTGGAGAAGGGATAAATGCCATAGCCAAACACAAGGCCATCCATAACCTCGAACAAACCGCTCCACAATCCCGAGATTATTGAATTACTTGGAAAATAACTTTCTTAATTTATCGCTAAAAATTAATATTTATATCTACACTTGAGTTAAACCTAATTATACCCACCTGCCATATCCAAGGAGGAAAGAGATCTACAACTTTTCTTATTGTTGAAATCTTATCTTGTAGATGAGATCTTGTTATATCTTTCAAATCCTAACCAAATATATATCCTGAAAATCTTCCTAAAACGACCTACGGTAGCCATATTATTCGTTCTAACCATCCCCTAATTCCACATGAGCACGAAAAACGAAAAGCTCCTTACCATATTCCCAACGCCTATTCATATCATTATGAATGCCCTAAAGATTGGGAAGAGCCTTTCGAGTACGAGTTTTTGCAATCCAATTAAGAAGGAATCATCAAGTCAACAAGGGAAGAGTATACCACAAGCATATTTTGTGGTTATCGCCAAACAATCAAAGATTCAATAATCTCAACCCCCAATCCAAAATCTTGCCCGAGATTTAGGTCGAGATTCGCTATTGTTGCGATTTTATCGATGTTTTATTGAAGGAAAAGTTGAGAAATTCAAGTGTGCCAAGTTCTAGAGGACATCTAAAGAAGATGTTTTATGCCAACCTTAATCAAGTTCATAGCCTAAACACACATGATTTGAACGATCCCGGCTATCTCTCTCTCTCTCTCTCTCTCTATATATATATATATATATATATATATATGCATAAGTTCAAGGTACGTACAACTCTCTTATTAATCTCTTGTGTGCCTATTTCTTGCCATTTTTCCACTCTAAACACATTGAGTCTATTGATTTTGGTATGTTAGTTAGTATTTATACTTTCTATCATACTAGTTAGGTCAACTTGCAATATTATTTCTACTTTGTGTCAATTGTGTTAAGAGAATTCCAACAAGATTACCTTAACTAACTTTCAACACAAGAACCTTCTTGCAAGCCAAGTCAACTACTTGAGTCAACCAAAGAGTTTTAGTTGAAGCTATTCATCAATTTTTAAAGGAGTATAAATCCGTACAAGGAAATTCCATCAAATTAGGTTGCGAAATCACAACAGAGTGTGAGTGTGAGAAAAAACAATTAAGGTACCTTCGTGCTTGTAACTTCACGAGTTTGTTGTTATTTTGTGTGTTTGTGTAGATGTCCAAGAAAAATAGCCCTCGAGGGTCACATAAAAGTGATTCCTCATAACTGGAGGCCATAGACATGCTAAACAAACTCATGACTACAATCTCAACATTGGCTTAATGGATGGAAAAGCACGAATCTCGCCCCAGAGAAGAATCTCGGCCCCAAAATCTCCCCCTGTTCCACCGAGATTTAAAACTAGATCTGTATTTGACGTTGGAGAAAGTTCGCGTAATCCAACTCAGTTTCCAGCCCATGAAATACTTCCAATACACCCCAAGGGACAGAGATGAGATATTGAAATCCTCTTTATAATGAACCTAATGTTTTGGAATTTGTTGATGATTTTCAAGAAGTTGAGAAGGAGAATGACGAGAGCGGATGGAGAGACTATCCTAGAAATAAACATTGTTCTAGGAGAGTTCGAGATTTCGAACCATATAGACCTCACCAAGAGCATGAATGAATTGGAAAAGTGAAGGTTAAAATTCCAAATTTTGAAGGCAAATGTGATCCGGACGCCTTTATGGAGTGAGAGACTTAAATTGAACAAATTTGGTCTTGTCAAAATTTTAGTGAGCAAAGAAAGATCCAACTTATTGTGTTGGAATTTCAAGGTTATTCCTTAATGAAGAACCGTATAGGTGAATATAAAGGATATAAATACTCTAGAGGAGGGGGGTATGGGAACTTTTCGCGAAAATCTATATCATGGCTTTGAAACTGATTTGAAGGCCTTGATGTCAATTTGTGCTATTTGCGACGCAACTGGTTTTCAAGGGCTTTGTAAATGATTTCAAGGACTTGACTCCGAAAACCTACATAACAACATTAGTCACAATTAAGTAAGATATAGTGCGGAATTAAAAGATCGGCAAGGTGATACGTTCATAAAGTTCAGCTCTAGTAGCCTACGTCTCCGTCCTAGGGTTTCCTTACCCGTAGGATCTAACTATCTATTATGTGGTTCAAAGAGTACTAGATTCAAATTAGAAGAAATCTCCTTTTTCTTTCACTATAGCCAATGCTATGATCTCGGTCCAACTCTAACCTAGCAATAATAGCCTAGTTACTTCGCAGAGTAACACACACTCGAATATAACACTCTCTAGATATACCAATGGAGCTCTAGTGTTTTTCTCTCTTTGAAGATGTAAAATTTTGTAAGCTAAGAGGAAGAAAAACTTTTGGAATGAATGAAGAGGCTTTGATCGCTTGAAGACTTAGATATTTCCGTGTAAGCTTGCCGTTGTTCTCTTCAATCATCATCTTCATGTATAGTCTTATATGGACTACAATTTTAGCAGTGTAAAAGGGTTGTTGTGATTTTCTTCTTTCTCCATGGAAAACGGTTTTTGGTGGAGACGAAGTAGCTATTATAAGTTCATCAATCTTCTTCATCTACTTCTTCTTCTTGACGCACATTGAGAGTCTTCTTCGTTGAGATCTTCTCAATGAAAGAGCCGTTGAAGATCTTGTCGTTGAAGCCTTTAGTTCATGCTTCTAGATCTTCCAAGTTGTTGAAGATCTTTGTTGAACTTGAGGATCGTTGAAGATATCCCTTTGATCCGAGATCTTTGTGATAAATGCGTTGGAAAAGATCTTCTTATCCTTTGTGTCGGTGTGTTGAGATCTTTCTATGAATTTGTTCTTGGGCCGAGATCTCCTCTTCAAATCCGTTTGAAAATCTTCTAGTTGAGTTGGCCGAGATCTTATCTTGATATCATTTTTGAAGATCTTCTCTTGATATGTGGTAGATTTGGTTGTTGAGATTTGAATCTTGATTTGAAAAGCTTCTTCATGATTTCTCCCTTGTATCGCTTTTCCAGGCTTTGGCGTTTATTCCTTGAACTGCTTTTCAAGCCTCCGCATTTAACCCTTGAACTACTTTTCAATATCTCCATTCTTGTCCCTTGTAATGAATTTCAAAGCATGTGTTCATCCTTTGAAATTATTTTCAAGGCCTGCACACATTTAACAATTACAAAACCAAACTATGTAATCAAGAAATACAATCGATATTTGTTAGTTTATAAAACTGCTTATAAATGTTAAGTCTTCCATCATACACATATAAATATATAATCAAGGTGGAGTTATCAATCTTCCCCTTGATGGAAGACAAAACAAATATCGTACCTGCATTCAATGTTAGTGATACATATGCAATAATATCGAAAGAGTGCAGAACGCAGAAATATCGGATCAAGCATATTTAATTTCTCCCCCTTTGTTTTTCAACGAGGGGGAAAAATAATTAAAGTACAAGAGTTTTAAAGTTATTACAAACCCACGAAAAAGTATTTCCAAAAACCAAAAATAGGTGAAAAAGCAAAAACTCACATACGGTTTTCAAGGCCTTGTAATCAAAACCAAAGAGGCTTTCAAATCCATGTCAAGGCCTTGGCATCCATTCCAAGGCCTTGAAACTAATTTCAAGACATTGAAAGTCACTTTGTGTACCACTTGGGATTTTTGTGTCCTTTTCCGCTAATGTCATTGTAGCACTTTTGCCTCCATCAGGCATGAGCTTCATCCACAAGAATAGTTTTCATGTACTCATCCACTCTTCTGTCATCCTTCAGATTCTTGTAATTTTTTACCACGCCAAACTCCTCAATGTTCAGAATATCCGGTTCCTCAGCAACAGGTTGACGAATTTGACGACCTTTGATAATTTTGAAACACTGAAGCATCACCTCTTCTACTTGTTTTCTTATTGCTGCAGTATCTTCCTTCGTTAAGGGCTTGATGCTTCTTGCAAAAGTATAGGTGAGTGCATTCCGAAGGAACATCTAATTTATCTTCTGGTTCTTGATCCGCAAGAAGTGATGTGATTCATCCATCTTATTTGTAATCTCATACCTAAAATGCAACAAGTCCTTGCTCATTGTTTCCAGATCAAACTCCACTACATCAAAATCCACTCTCTAGTTAGAGTCTTTTCTATCCCCATGCTCTCGAAGCATTCCTCATCGGTCTTCCCATAAATAAGTTGTGTTTCCTGATTAGTATTATCAACAAAGAATTATCGAAAGATTCTTGGAAGCAGATTGGCATACGGGAAAGGGGTATTGATAGCATGTATTATAGTCTATATTTTGGGACTTGTTTAGACGTTTTATCTTCTATAATCTGCATGTATGGATGTATATTATGTGATTATATTGTTGTTTCATCTACCTTTACGGAAATCGAGGTCTACACCTAATTTCGTTGTAATTGTAGGTAAAATGGCACGTTTTGCATCGAAATGGAGTTAAGGAGCTAAGGAGTCATAGGAGCTACATTCTGGATCTTAAGGAAGAACTCAGGAAGCATGGAGATGATGAAGAAGATTTACTTTGGACGAGATTTGAGAGATTTCGCATTCAGTTGAGCATCACCTCGGTCAGCTACAGTGTCACCTCGACCAAGGTGATCTTGAGGAGCGTCCCGACCGAGGTGAACACCTTGCCGCCGGCGAGATATATATTTTTTGCTGAGATCATTTATTTTTGGAAAGAAGATATCTTATATTTTTGGGCTGGATTTCTGGAAGGAAGATAATATTTTTGGGATATCTATTTTAGAGATATGGATATATTTTCTAGGAAATTATCTTTTTAAGATATTATTATCTTTGGAAGATAATTCTCCTATATAAAGGGTTCGATTTTCAACAAGTTCAACCATGCTTGGAGGATGAGAACTTCCAGCAATTAAGAGATTTTCTGGAAACTTTGAAGGAAGGATTGAAGGATTGAAGATCAAGGAAGGAAGAAATCTAGTTTGGAGATAGCTTTAGAGGGAGTTTGTAAGATTTTCTTAGATTTCCTTTTGGTTTATTGTCTTTGCTGATTTGTGATTTGAGGAACGCTGATTTGTTGTTATTTGATTTAGTTATTGAGACCGTTTTCTTAAGGTTTTCTTGTTCAAATATTGATTCATTTTCCATATATTTGATTATTGTTACCATGATGATTGTTGGCTAAGTTTCTTATGCGATTCTAGGGTGATTGGTTGAAAGTTGTGGGAAAGACGATGATAGAATGATCTTAATCCCAGAAGGACCCTAAAAGCTCGAGTCTTTAACCTTAACCCTAGAACACCTCGCTCAGTTGATGAACATCTCGGCCGGGGTGGAACTTTGTTGAACGAGGTGAACCTTTCTTGATCCGAAACTGAAGTTAAGTGTTCTAGTTTGCCAAATCCTATCCTTATTACACCTTTCCTGGTTCAATGCAAGCCTAGGATGAGACTTACCCGGTAATTCCTTTGCTTGTTTACCCATGATCGTGAGTGTAGGTAATAAAGGTTTATCTTGTGTTAGGGTTTAAGTGTGCCTTCATCCCATCTTTGTGAGTTAGCTTTAGACCTACCCTGTAAAGGTTGATTCTATTCCCTTGGGTGGTGTGTTGGTTTGAGATTATAGTTCCTTTCCTTAGTACCTTGAGACTTACCCGGTGATAGGAGCTTTTTTTTGGGATAGTGAGTAGTGAGACTTACCCGGTAACCTATTCTCACCTTAGAAACACCTTCCCTTTGCAAACCTTAGCTTTGTCCGCATTATCCTTCGTGATCTTTAGTCGGAACCACAATTGGATGCTTTAATCCGTAGAATCCGCATTCCCTTTATCTGACTTTATATCATCTTTGATTACTTTAATTGCTCTCGGTTAATTGCAATATTTGACAACCTATTATGTGCTTTGTTTCACCTAAGTCCTTGTGATCGACCCCTTAAATTCTTGCTTTTATTACAATTGACCCGTACACTGCGGGTTCGCATATTTGTTCAAGCATACTTCTTGGGTTATAAATTTAAAGCTTGCACACACCTTTTGGAGCGAACAAGTTTTTGGCGCCGTTGCCGGGGACTTGGTCTAGGCTAAGCCTGTTGCGGTTGTCTTTCGGGGAAATTGCTCTTGTTGCTATTAACCACTCTAATTGAGTGATTTCGTAGGATCTTTTTCTTATGTTTATGCGAAGAACCCGTGTTGGGATGGAAATCGTTCCTTACGATCCCGAACCAGAAAAGACATGCAAGCGACGATTGAAAGAAGCTAAGATGGCCAATCAAGGCAATCACCCGCCTTTTGGAACACTTGTGCTTCTAGCACCTTTTGAACCTTTGAAATGGATGTCACCGTGCTATCAAGTCCACTCAAGCTTCCAAGCAATTGTTCAAACATCATTTCGGTTCTATCCTTTGGAGGTTGAGCAAAACCGGGTGGAGGCTCTTGTGAAGCCTTAGGTGGTGGGGCTGCACTTGTGGAAGCGGGAGGGTTTAAGGCACCATCCGGGTTAGAATAGGAGAACCCGGGATGGTGGTGATTAGGCCGGTAATTGTTGTATTGCCGGCTGTTGTTGTTGTTGAAGTTCCTTGCGCCTTGATAATTGTTGAAGTTACCCCTTCCCATGTAGTTAACATCCTCCTCTTTGGAAGCCAAATTGGTTTGGACTTGCACTTGAGGACTTGCACTTGAGGACTTGCTTGATTCTTTAAGGTTGTGCAACACAACTCCCTCAAAGACTTAAGCTCATTGTTGATTGCATCAAGTTTGTAGTTGCTCATGGTGACATCACTCACATCATATATTCCCGGTTTCCTCCCATCACTCTTCCTATGGGAGTACTTCTTTATCACCAAGGCTTGCTTCTCTACAAACTCCCAAGCCTCATCCACATTCTTCTCCATGAATGTTCCTCTGGAAAGTGATTAGAGCTTGAATTGACTATCCTCATCAAGCCCTTTGAAATAAATCTCCAATAGCTCTATCTTCGGTATCCCATGATGTGGACAATCTAGGAGGAGGTCTTTGAACCTCTCCCAAGATTTGAATAGGCTCTCTCTATCCTTCATCACGAAGGCATTGATCTTCCCTCTTAGCTCGGTTGTCTTTGAAGATGGGAAGAACTTTGTCAAGAACTCGACTGTCATCTCCTCCCAAGTACCCACATGTCTTGGTGGAATGGATTGTTACCAAGCCAAGGGCCTTATCCTTAAGTGAGAAGGAAAAAGCCCTAAGCTTATGGTTGTTGCTCTCCAATCTAGGTGGCCTTAGAGTCTCCATCAAGATCTCATAATTCATCAAGTGTTGATGAGGAGACTCTCCTTCCATCCCTCCAAATTGATTGTGCCGGATCATTTGTAGCACTTGAGGGCGGAGCTCATAGTCATGGGCTACGCGATCTCCTAAGTTTACACCCGGACGGTGCACTCTTTGGGATGGATCCATACGTTTCCCTAGCGTTTGTGGCTCCTCAATGATGATCGATTCGAACCGAACATTAACCGCCGGCTGTGGTGGTGGTGGTGGTGGTGAAGGTTGTTCACGATTAAGCTCCCTTTGCACAAGAGCTTGCCTAATCTCTTTAATTTCCATCCTAGTTGCTTATTGCCTCTCATTTGCAAGTCTCCTTTCATTCTACAAGGCTTCATCCCTTAGCCTAAGTTGCTCTAAAGCCTCATTCAACTCAGCTTGAAGATCTCTTCCGGCCATCTCCTTCTTCATCTTAATGCTCTTAGATCTAGTCTTAAGGGTTTTCTCCGGTTCGGGATCGAATGGAGCTAAATCCTTGCCACAAGATCTTCGCATGCACCTAAAGAGTGAGAGATGTCCTGAAAATTCAAAGACACAAACCAAACACGATCAAAAGCAACAAGAAAGACCTACATTATAAACAATCACACAAAATGATTCAATCTAGGCCTAGTCCCCGGCAACGGCGCCAAAAACTTGTTACACTAGAAATGTATAGCACAAAAGTCTTACAATTTATAACTCGATATAATTTCCTAACTCCTAGCGAACCCATAGTGTATGGCTCGTTTTGTTGCAAGCATAGTATTCTGAGGTCGAACACGAAGACTAAGGTGAAATCAAATCAAACATGTGATCATAGATAGTGTGAATCTAGTCTAACAAAAGAGAAAGAAATAAAGAAATGAAAATCATGATATTTTTTGTTGGGTTTTTGTGGTGATCAAGCAAAGATCATAAATCATGCAATGTTATAAATCAAACTAACAACTCAAGCTAGAAAAACAAACAAGAAACACAAACACAATATATGTGATCAAAGAGAGAAAAGTGGATTCTAGAGGTCAAGATTTCCGGTTATGGCATTGGACTCGAGCTTCTAAAGATTCTAAGGACAAAGCTGCGGTGTTGGGAAAGGGTGTTTCTCTAATGGAACCAATTACCGGCTAAGTCTCACGCTTCACTAATCCCGCACCAAACTCCTATTACCGGGTAGGTCTGAAGGGGTTAAAGTTGGGAATTCTACACAAACCGGACTCTACTTAAGGGGCAAACCTCTCCATACCGGGTAAGTCTCGGAAAAGGCAAGTCTCAAGCAACAATCCTAGCACACTCAGTCCAATAGCGGCTTATGAAGCTCACTCCTAGCACACTCAGTCCGATTCTCTTGCATAGCACACTCAAGATCTAAAATCATCACACAAGCATACATGGTTTTCATAACTAGATGATGAAGGATAAGCAAGTAAAAACAAGAAATCTCAGCTGAATATAAGTTCAAGCAAGACTTACAACCCTTCAAAAGAAGTTCCAAAACATCTCTAACAATGCTTCCAAAAGTTCTTCAACCAAAGACTCTAAAAATCACTCAAAATCACTCAAAAAATCACTATCACTCTAAGTTTTGATGTTCTTCTTCTTCCCCAAAATGAGAGAGTTTTTCTTCTCCAAGTCTATCCTCCAATGGAATGAGGTGTGTGTGAGGGAATGTGGGAGGTGTCCTTTTTCCACAGCCTGCAGGACCACTTATATTCTCCTTCAAGAGCAAGGGCCGGGCAAAGAGATCGTGAGACACGTAGCACAAGTTGTCAAAAGCCAAAAAATCGACCCAGACAGAAAAATCTTCCGATTTTCCTGAGTGTTAGGTCGATTTTCTTCAACAAGGGCTTGTTATGATCGGCTAGCCATGAGTTGGTCCATTGCTTGTATCAATAAGGGTCCTTGTATCCTTCATTGCTCCAATTATGTTCCTTCAAAGCCTTGGATATGTAACACCGTGAGGCTTGACCCTCGAATGTATTCATTAATGTCCAAAAGATCCCCAAAATACCTACAAAACCGACAAAAGCTCGTGAAGACGTCTTTTCTAGAAATATGCATGAATTAAGCGTAACCGTCATGAACTAATGCCAAACCATGCATGAATAACGGGAAAAACTATCTAATTGAATGTCTAAACTAACGTCATAAATCACGTTATAAGGAGTCTCCACATCAGCATTTGCAGAACTAAGAGGGAAGATCAATGCATTCATCAGGAAGGAAAAGGAGAGTTTGTCCAAGTCATGGGAGAGATTCAAGTTGGGGATGTAACTTGTGAGGCGTTGTGTGATCTAGTAGCCATCGTGAGCATCATCCCGCTGGAGCTATGCTAGAGAATCGGACTTGAAGAGCCCAAGCTGGTGAAGATAAAGTTGTACATGGCGGATCGATCCATTACCCATCCCGTGGGCATTTTGGATGATGCTCCCGTCAAGTTAGGTAACTTCTATTTACCTATAGACTTTGTTGTACTTGACATACCTGTATATTATCCCGTTCCTATCATTCTCGGGAGGCCATTTCTGGGAACGTCGGGCTGCAATGTGGATTGTAAGAAAACCAATTTGAAATTCAACATTGGTGGAGATCAAGTGCAATTTGCATTGCTTGCTACAATGAAAGGAGAGCCGCTGGAAGATGACATCTTCAACATCTATGATGAAGAAGAATCAAGAGAATTGGTGAGCTCTATCCTTATCAATGACCCTCTTGAAAGAGTTCTTAGTTTTAGTTTAAGGGAGGAAAGTATAGATGCCTCTTCTGATGTAGATATACGGAGCTTAAAGGCACTAGAAGCAGATCCAAGAGCTAAAATTGAGAAACTAATCCAGGAGAGGATAAAATCAAGTTTCGGTCCTAGTTCTAGTACCTCGACCGAGGCACTTTCTGGACAAAGCAAGGTGTTCTTATCTGAAAAACATCACGGTCACCCACCTCGGACACCGACCGAGACAGCAAGCGACATGTTGTCAATTGAGGACAACAAACTTCCTAAACCTTTTTCTGATAATCATTAACAGTTTGAATGTATATTATGTGATTATATTGTCATTTCATCTACCTTTGCGGTAATCGAGGTCTACACCAAGTTTCGTTGTAATCGTAGGTAAAATGGCACGTTTTGCATCAAAATGGAGCTAAAGGAGCGAAGGAGTCATTGGAGCTACATTCAGGAGCTTAAGGAAGAACCCAAGAAGCATGGAATTGGATTAAAGATTTACTTTGGACCAGATTTGAGAGATTTCACATTCAGTTCAGAGTCACCTATGTCAGCTACAATATCACCTCAACCGAGGTGATCTTGAGGAGCGCCCCGACCGAGGCGAACACCCTGGACGCGGCAAGATATATTTTATTTGGTTGAGATCTTTTATTTTTGGAAGGAGATATCTTATATTTTTGGGCTGGATTTCTGGAAGGAAGATCATATATTTTGGAGATCTATTTATAAGATATGTATATAGTTTATTAGGAAATTATCTTTTTAAGATATTTTATCTTTGGAAGAAAATTCTCCTATATAAAGGGTTGGATTTTTCACAAGAAAAGGCATGCTTAGATGACTGAGAGCATCTAGCAATTAAGGGATTTTTCCGGAGTTTAGAAGGAAGGAAGGATGATTGAAGATCAATCAAGGAAGGATTGATAGTTCGGATATAGCTTTTAAGGGGATTTGTAAGACTTTCTTAGATTCCCTTTGGGTTGTTGTCTTTGATTGATTTGTGATTCTAAGGAACGCTGATTTGTTTATTTGATTCAGTTATTGAAGCCTTGTTCTTAAGGTTTTTGTGTTCAAATATTCATTCTCTTCCCTTTTATTTGATTATTGCATTCATGATGATGAGTGGCTTATTTCCTTGTGCGATTCTAGGGTGATTGGCTGAAGGTTGTGGTAAAAACAATGATAGAATAATCTTAAATCCAGTAGGACCCTGAAAGCTCGAGCCTTTATCCTTAACCTTAGAGCATCTCGTTCAGACGATGAACATCTCGGCCGGGGTGGAACTTGACTGACCGAGGTGACCTTTTCTGAGCCTATTCTGAGTTAAGAGTTTAAGTTTACCAAATTGTATCCTTATTATACCTTTCTTGGTTCAATGCAAGCCTAGAATGAGACTTACACGGTGATTCCTTTGTTTGTTTACCTAAGATCATAAGTGTAGGTAATATAGGTTTATCCTTTATTGGGGTTTGAGTGTGCCTTCATCCCATCTTTGTGAGTTAGCCTAAGACTTACCCGGTAAAGGTTGATTCTATTCCCTTAGTTGGAGTGTTGGTTTGAGATTATAATTTCTTTCCTTAGTACCTTGAGACTTACCCGGTGATCTATTCTACTTTAGTAACACCTTCCCTTTGCAAAATCTCAGCTTTGTCCACTTATCTTGAGATCTTGAGTTGGAACCACAACTGGATGCTTTAATCGCTAGAATTTGCATATTTCCTTTAATTGACCTTATTATCATCTTTGATTGCTTTAATTGCTTTTATGGTTAGTTGCAATATTGACAACCATAGTAGACTCCCACCATTGGAGCTTGAGAGAGATGACATCCCGATTGATGACTTGTTCCGGGATGAGCAATTGCAAATGGTGGAGGAGTGCTTGTTCCAAGTGTCTAAAGGAAGTGAGCCATGGTATGCCGACATTGTGAACAATCTTGTGTGTGAGGAAGTGCCTCCCGGTTTATCATATGCCCAAAGGAAGAAGTTCTTCAAAGATGTGAGGCACTACTATTGGAGTGAACCGCTTTTGTTCAAGAGAAGACCGGATGGAGTGTTTAGAAGATGCATACCGGAGGATGAGGTGGAGAGTATGATCCGCCATTGTCATTCCTTTCCATGTGGAGGGCATGCTAGCTCACACAAGACATGTGCTAAGGTGTTGCAATCGGGTTTCTTTTGGCCAAGTTTGTTCAAGGATGTGCAAAGCTTTGTGGTAGCTTGTTATGCTTGCCAAAGGATGGGAAACATCTAAAGGAGGAATGAGATGCCCTTGAACAACATACAAGAGGTAGAGATATTTGATGTGTGGGGTGTGGACTTCATGGGACCATTCCCTTCTTCATGTGGCAACCTCTACATCCTATTGGTGGTAGACTATGTTTCGAGATGGGTGGAGGCAATCGCCTCTCCCACAAATGATGCCAAGGTTGTAGTGCGGTTCTTCAACCGAGTGATCTTCCCTAGGTTTGGAACACCAAGGGTGATCATAAGTGATGGAGGGAAGCACTTCACTAATAGGAACTTTGGAGCACTTTTGGCTAAGTATGGGGTGACTCATAAGGTGGCAACACCTTACCATCCCCAAACTAGTGGCCAAGTGGAGATCTCCAACCGGGAGATAAAAGGAATCCTTGAGAAGACGGTTTCTAGAACAAGAAAGGATTGGGATATGAAGCTCGATGACGCTTTGTTGGCATATAGAACCGCTTTCAAGACACCAATTGGCACCACTCCTTACAAGCTAGTTTATGGCAAGTCTTGCCACCTTCCGGTGGAGATGGAGCATAGAGCATATTGAGCCATAAGGTGGCTGAATTTTTACCTCAAGGAGGCCGGTGAGAAGAGGTTGCTAGACATGAACGCCCTTGAGGAGATCCGGTTGGATGCTTATGAGAATGCCCGGATTTACAAGGAGAGGACCAAGCGTTGGCATGACAAGCGTCTCATCCCAAAGGAGTTGAGTGAGGGTGACTTGGTGCTTCTTTTCAACTCGAGGCTTCGGCTCTTCCCCGGAAAGCTCAAGTCAAGATGGACGGGTCCCTATGTTGTGAAGAAGGTCTTTCCTCATGGAGCGGTAGAAATAAGAGGAGATCATTGTGGTAATTTCAAGGTGAATGGGCACCGTTTGAAGAAGTACATCCCGGAAGCCCCGGTGGAAGTAATTGCCCCACTTCACCTTGAATGAAACGCTCCTGAATTTGGTCAAGCTAATGACCTTAAAGAAGCGCTTAATGGGAGGCAACCCATTGGTACATACTTTTCCCTTTCGTTTTTCTTATTTTTGTTTGATCTTACTCTTGGTGTGCTTTGTGTTTCTTTTGTGTTTTTGAGTGCTAGATCTTGTTGATTGTAATGTGTGATGAGATATTGGAAGTCATGTGAAAACCTCATGGAACTATTGAAGGTACAAGATCCAAGCACATGGACGAGGAGGAAATCACCCAGAAAAATCGGCCTGTTCTTCAGCCAGATCGGCCGATTTTCCTGGGTTGTTGGGCCGATTTTTCCTTCTGTCAAGGAAAGTGATGATCTCAAATCAAGCATGGGTGGAGTGGACGTGGAACTTGGACGGCTTGCGGTGCCAAGCGCGGGTTCCGACACCATAATGAACATCAAGAGCTCTCTACCATCCTTGATCGATCATCCACCATCATCATTCGACGAGAACCGAAATACCAAAGCATCACCAATTTTACATTGTGAGGACTCTCTTTCACTTCTTTATTTAGTTTACACATTAGGGACAATGTGTTTCTAAGTATGGGGTGGGGTTTTCATGATCACTTGCATGATTAGCATCTAGGATAGTTTAATTTTGTCACATGTTTCATTATGGCTTGCATTGTACATACATATTTCGAAAAAAAATAAAAAAAAAAACATCAGAAAATTTAAAATGTTTTTAGTGCTTCTAAAGCTTGGGAATGACCCTTATGATGAAAATTGTCTTGTGAATTGGCTATGGATGGCCTTATGTGTTGAATAGATGAATGCATATATGGACTTGAAGTACTTATCTTGAATCCCATGAATGATTTGTAATCATGAATGTTTGCCTTGATTGAATTGAGTATTGAAAGTCGAAATTACATGCTAGTTCTTGCACATCATTTAGGAATGAATGAGGCAATTCATCTTTCTCTACTTCTCATCTTGATCATGGTGTTTGAGCACCTCAATTGATGAAAACAATTGACCTCTTTTGACCCATCCCGGAATAGGAGCATGCTAGTGTGTTGATGTGTGTGAAAAGCAAGTGTGGGGTGAAGTTGTTGATGAATGAATGAGGTGAAGGAAGTGCTGAATTTGTTGTGAAAAGTGTAAAAAAAAAATAGGTTTGGGGACGTTGGTTTAAATGATGAGTAACTGGGCACCATTCACATAATCGGGTGTTTGTGCCTTACCAAAGTTAAATAAACCGATAGTCCTAACGAGCTTTGGTATGTGTGCCCGGTGTGGATGCACCTCGAAAAATAAAAAAAAACCTGAGGATGGCTAATCACCAAGGTTTCGGCTTTTGTACACCAATGTCACTGTCTCAAAACGAGATTGTAGAGTTAGTTCCTTTCCCGGATTAGCATCACATGACCTAAAAATTCCCACCTAATCACAACGTTTCTTAGCTTCTTCTTTCCTAAGTCCTTGTGACCTAAATGCATGTGTATAAGACTTAGTGATCTAGATTGGACATACTCATGATCATCTTGACTTCTTCATTTTCACCTCTCATGCATGCTTTCTACTTAAGTATAATTGTCTTTCCATGCCTTCATTCATTTGATACATGATTGATTATCCATTGCCATAAAACATGACTATGAAGGTGATCCAATGTTAGAAGCACAAATTCCAAAAAGATTTTGTTGTTTTTCTGCATGCATAAATCACGTCATCTCTTAGTCTATAGTTGGATCTTGCTCGGGGACGAGCAAATCTTAAGTATGGGGTATTTTGATAACGTGATTTATGACGTTAGTATAGGCATACATTTAGATAGTTTTTCCCATTATTCATGCACGGTTTGGCATTAGTTCAAGACGTTTACACTCATTTCATGCATAATTTTAGAAAAGACGTCTACACGAGCTTTTGTCGGTGTTGTAGGTATTTCGGGGGTCTTTTGGACATTAACCGATGCATTCGAGGGTCAAGCCTCATGGTGGTACTCATCCAAAGCTTTGAAGGAGCATAATTGGAGCAACAAAGGACACAAAGACCACTATTGGTGCAAGCAATGGAGCAACTCATGGCTAGACGATCATAACATGTTTTTGTTGAAGAAAATCGGACCATCACTCAGGAAAATCGGCCAATTTTCCTGACTGGGTCGATTTTTTGGCCTTCAACAGCTTAAGCCACGTGTCCCACGATCTCTTGGTCCGGCCTTGCTCTTGATAGAGAATATAAGTGGGCCTGCAAGCTGTTGCTGAGCATCTTTCCTCTCCCACATTCTCTCATTCACAGCTCATTCCATTGGGGATAGACTTGGAGGAGAGGAAAACTCTCTCAAATTGAAGGAAGAAGAAGGACACCAAACATAGAGTGATAGTGAGGTTTTGAGTGATTTTGAGTGATTTCTGGAGTCTTTGATGGAAGAACTATTGCAAGGATTGTTAGGAACGTTTTGGAACTTCATTTGAAGGGCTGTAAGTCTTACTAAAACTTAGATTCAGCTGAGATTTATTATTTTTACTTGCTTATCTTTCATCATCCATCTATGAGAACCATGTATGCTTGTATGATGATTTTGGATCTTGATATGCATATTATTGGCTAGTTTATTGTGATTCTGGAGTTATGGATTGATGGTTATGGCTTCGGTGATGATAGGATGGACTTATATGTTAGTTTAGGATGATTTGTATGCACGAAACCTAACCCAGAAGAAAATCCGGCCTGTTGTTCAGGAAAATCGGCCGATTTTTCCATGATCCACCCGATTTTCTTCTTTATTGATCTTTAATTGATGAATCTATATGTTAGAGTGTTAGGTTGTTGAAATCCTAGTGTTTATTAAGCTTAATTTAGCTTAGGATCACCTAATGCTATCAACCTAAGTGAGGGAAGAGATCTACCCGATGATTTCCGATCTTAGATACCTAAGATGATGAATTCTAGGTAGTAGTGAGCCTCACAAGCCGCTATTGGATTGAGTGTGCTAGGATTATTGCTTGAGACTTCCCTATTCCGAGACTTACCCTGTAAGGAGAGGGTTGCCCCCTTAAGTAGAGTCCGGTTTGTGTAGAATTCCCTACTTTAACCCCTTGAAACATACCCGGTAATAGGAGTTTGATGCGGGATTAGTGAAGTGAGAGACCTACCCGGTAATTGCTTCCATTAGTGAAACGCCCTTTCCCAACACCGCAGCCTTATCCTAGAATATTTAGAACCTTGAGTGCAATGCCATAACCGGAAATCTTGACCTCTAGAATCCATTTCTCTCTCTTTGATCACATATTTGAGTTTGTGTACTTGTTTGTTTTGTTAGCTTGAGTTGTTAGTTTGATCTATTACTTTGCATGAATTGTGATCTTGATTGATCATCTAAAAACCATATCAAAAACATTGAGATTTTCGTTTCTTTATTCCTTTCTTCTTTCTTAGACTATTTCTACACTATCTATGCTCACTTGTTGATTCGGTTTCACCTTAGTCTTCGAGTTCGACCTCGGAATACTATCCTTACTACAAAATGACCCATACACTGTGGGTTCGCTAGGAGTTAGGAAAAATATAACGAGTATAAATTTAAGGCTTTTGCACATCTATTCCTGGACGTAACAGAAAACTTTAAGGAATGTGGCGCATGAATCCGGGAAAGTGGATAACTACTCTTTTCTTCTTCTCTTGCGGTTTCCGCAGCACTTTCAACTTAGAGCTTCGCTCTCTTTTTTTCATTTTTCAACTTTACTTTTGGAGTTATGGATAGAGGTGCACAAAAACCGAAGCCTAGGAGATTGGCGTTTCTCAATTTCTAGATGCCTCAAACCCTTAGCGCACATACCATAATCCGCTAGGAATATCGCTCAATCCGACTTTGGCAAGACACAAACACCCGGCTATGTGAATGGTGCCGAGTTACTCATCATCATGATTGACTTCCACAAACCTATAATTTCTTTCTATTCCTTTGAATGCAAAGTATTGCTTTCATGGCCCTCCCACATCAAACATGCCTTTTTCATTCAACCCCTCCAAATTCCCGGATAGGTAAAGGAGGTCAATATTTCAATGAGGGGCTAAATGATCAAAGAAAGAAGAAAGAAAATTGAATTGCCTTAATCATCTCAAAATGAAGCATAAGAACTTATTATGTGATTTCAACCTTAATTCCTCAACATGATTTAAGTAATATTCATCACATTATGAAATTTGCAAAAGAGGGATAATTCATTCATTCAATTTCTTTCCAATTCACTATTCTTTTAAGCACGCGATTGTCATCAAAACTCAATTCACAAGTGGTGATTATCATAGAAATCATCTCTATCCTTAGAAGTACAAAATTTCCAAAATATTTCAATTTTTATGGGTGTTTCAAATTCTTTTTCATGCAATGCAATAATGAAACGTGTAACAATATAATGAAACATGCAAGATAGTCTCAATAGAAGCAAATAAAGTGAGTAAGAGTTATTACAAACGATTAGTCACACCCCACCCCATACTTGGAATAAACATTGTCCCTAATGTTCAAAGAAAAGAAAAAGAAGAAAAGAAAGAAAGAAAAAGAACTCACAAAATGGTGGTGGAGTGGCTAAACTGTCGGTCCTCACGGTCGTCACTACGGCGCCGGTGGAGGTGGGAATGGAGAGAAACTGGGATCGTAATACCGCCCGAACTGCTGGCGATAAACATCCCTCATCATATGGTCAAGATCGTCCATACGTGCGTCCCTAGCGTCAGCGCGGATCTCTAAAGCGCCAAGGCGGCTGCTCATACCACCTAGGCGGCTGGTTGTACCACGCCGGTGCATCTGAAGGTGCTAGTGCAGGTGGCGGCTGTGCTGACCATGGTGGTGGATCTCCGTACCACGCAGGAGGGGCCTCCATCCAAGTGGGCCTCTCGCTGGCACTAGCACGGCGAGAAGAAGATCCTGAAGCTCTAGCTGGACGTGGAGAATGTCTAGGCATGTCAAGAACCATATCTGGCTGATCCGGGAATGTGCCAAAGTCATCAGCTCCTGCTCCTCCTCCCTCATACTCGTCTCCTCCTCTCACCTCCCCCTCCTCTACTACAGGTGGTGGTGGGACATATAGTGGGGCTGCAATCCTGTTCGCATGCATAGCAGCGAACGTCGCCTTCTAGTTATGCGTCCAGCCATAATGGAATACTCTGGGAGCCACTCAATGCCTCTCCCCGTCCTGCTCTCCCATGGCATAGCAGCGTAAGGTGGACCTCTATGGGTAGGGAAGATGAGGCCTCTAGTCATAAAGGCCTGAAGTCCTAGGGGTACAGCAGGGATACGTGTGCAAGCAAAAAAATCTACCCCTAATGCCCTAGCAAGGTGGGTGACTATCCCAGCATATCCAATGTTGTCAGCCCTCTTGTTCTTTAGCTTGCTCATGGTAGCAGCTAAGAGGGTTGTGTAGTCAGCAGGCCATCCATACAACATGGAGTACAGAAAAAAGAGTTCATCTGTCTTGATCTTCTGAGGTGTCTCCGTCCTAGGAAAGAGACACTCAGAAAGTACCCGGTGAGCAATCTTCAAGGCTAAGTGATACATCAACTTAGCCTTGGTGTCAGCTGGCTTCCAGCGGTCCTCGCATGCATTTATCATAGCGACCTCTTCCCAGAAATCCTTGGCGTACACGCCACTAGGGAAACGACCATTGAAGGTCTCGTGGAACCCAAAGAAGGCTCCAAACTCCCGGATGGAGAAATCATAGTTTCTTTCCATCAGACGGAAAGAAACTGTCCTATCAACATGGCTGTACTCAAAAGAAACCACAACCTCTCTCGTGATCTCCTCATATGCGTCTTCTCGGATAGCCGAAAAGACGACAAGACCGGCTCTATCTAAGAGCCAAGTAAGGTCCCCTATGACATGTAGAGGAGATAAATCCTCCAACAGTAGGTATCTAGGTCCTATGACCGTCCTCTTATGGATCCTCTCTAAGGCGTCGAGATGATCCTCGTGAATGGTAGGGACTCTAGGGTGAGGTGGTGATGGTGATGAAGGTGATGATGGAGGTGAAGGGGATGAAGGTGGTGGTGCCCTAGAGGAGGAAGAGGAAGAGGGGTTGCCCTTCCTCTTTTTACTCTTATCCTTGTCTTTGTTCTTGTCCTTATTCCTACCGGACACTCTCCTAACAAAATCCATTTTCTGGTGAAAACAACGGTCTGTTCTTGGTGTTCCACGGCCGTGGTTCTTCCAGGAACCGTGGTTTGTCTTGTTTTTTCGCAACTCTCAACAATCAATCACCAAATTTCATAGCAGCAGTCCTAGACTAATTCTCTTCCAATTCCAATAAGTTATTCCTAAAAATTCTAGAAAATACAAGTCCGAATCGACAAAGATAGAGAAGCGTGAAAAAACCTAGGTTTTCGGATTTTCAAATCCGAATTCTGCTTTCCTTGATGAATTGCCGCTCGAATTGTTGCTTGGATCATGTTGGTGATCGGATTTGCTTCTATTTTGGCCGAAGAATCGTTAAAAACGATTAACGAACGAAGAATTGAGGTGAGGGGAGGGATTCAGCGATTTTGGGCGTAATTTTGGTGTTTGGTTTGTGTTTTGTGAAGGAAAGTGGTTTATATAGTGGCCGTAAAAATTTCTGAAAATCACGGTCTGTCGGGGGGTTCCACGGCCGTGGAAATGTACGGAACCGTGGTTTTGGTGATTTGTCAAAGGCTTTTGTAAATTACGGTCTCAGAGGGTTCCACGACCGTGGTTTAGGCCGTGGAACTCTCTGTAATGCTCCAAAGTCCAAGTTTAGGCCGTGGAACATACCGGAGGTATCGAAGGCAAAACAAAGCAAAAACGTCTAAACTAAGCTAAACTATGAATCAAAAGCAAAAAAAATATAAATGCTATACCTTGGGTTGCCTCCCAAGAAGCGCTTTGTTTAAGGTCCGTAGCTAGACCAAATTCGCACTTATTCGAGTGCGGTGGGCGCGAACTCTTCAGCTTGGAGTTTCGGCGTATACTTCTTGAGTCGTTGACCGTTCACCTTAAAGCTTCCGCCCGCTTAACCCCATACTTCAACTTTACCATGGGGGAAAATACGTTTGATTAGAAAAGGTCCGGTCCAACGAGATTTAAGCTTACCTAGAAAGAGACGAAGCCTTGAATTGAAGAGGAGAACTTGATCTCCTTCTTTGAAGTCCTTTGGAATGATATTCTTATCATGCCAACGTTTTGCTCTTCCTTTGTAGATTTTAGCGTTTTCATAGGCGTTCAAGCGGAGTTCTTCAAGCTCATTAAGGTCCAAGAGACGCTTCTCTCCCACTTCCTTCATGCCGAAATTCAACCACTTGATGGCCCAAAATGCCTTGTGCTCTAACTCTACCGGTAAGTGACAAGACTTCCCATGCACAAGGTTGTATGGTGTGGTTCCTATGGGAGTCTTATACGCAGTCCGGTATGCCTACAATGCATCATCAAGCTTCAAGGACCAATCCTTCCTAGTCCTTGAAACCGTCTTCTCTAGGATTCCTTTGATCTCCCGGCTTGAGATCTCAACTTGTCCACTAGTTTGTAGATGATAAGGGGTGACGATCTTGTGAGTAACCCCATACTTAGCTAGAAGAGCTTCAAAGCGCCGGGCAATGAAGTGAGAACCTCCATCACTAATGATAGTCTTTGGTGTCCCAAATCATGGGAAAATGGTCTTGTTGAAAAACTTGACCACTACCATGGCATCATTGGTGGGAGAGGCAATTGCTTCCACCCATCTAGAAACGTAATCCACCGCCCAGAGTATGTATTGGTTTCCACAAGATGATGGGAACGGTCCCATAAAGTCAACTCCCCAAACATCGAAAATCTCCACCTCTTGGATGTTATTGAGAGGCATCTCATTCCTCCTAGAGATATTTCCTGTTCTTTGACAAGCATCGCAGCAGGAAACAAAGGTTTGCACATCTCTAAATAAAGTAGGCCAAAAGAATCCAGATTGCAATACCTTAGCACTAGTCTTATTTGAACTAGCGTGTCCTCCACAAGGTAGTGAATGACAATGGCGGATAATACTTTGCATCTCATCTTCCGGAACACATTGCCGAATAATGCCATCCGGACCTCTCTTAAAAAGGAGAGGTTCATTCCAAAAGTATTCCCGAACATCCTTAAAGAACTTCTTTCTTTGTACGTAGGATAATCCGGGCGGTATCTCCTGACAAACCAAATAGTTAACAAAATCGCAAACCATGGTTCGTTACCTTTGGAGATCACATCGATGCACTCCTCTATAATGTGTAAGTGTTTGTCCGGGAAGGAGTCATCTATAGGTAGATGGTCGTCCTCTAGATGTGTTAGGCGACTCAAATGATCCGCAACAGAATTATCCGAACCCTTCTTGTCGCGGATCTCTAGATCAAATTCTTGTAGGAGAAGAATCCATCTAATTAGCCTTGGCTTCTCATCCTTCTTTGCAAGGAGATACCGGATCGCAGCATGATGCGTGTACACAATCACGTTTGCACCTACAAGATAAGAGCGAAATTTGTCAATAGCATAAACAATGGCTAAAAATTCCTTTTCCGTAGTGGCGTAGTTGAGCTGCGCTTCATCTAGCGTCTTGCTAGTGTAGTAGATAGCGTGGGTTCTCCCTTCCTTTCTTTGTCCAAGAACAGCTCCTATAGCTACGTCACTAGCATCGCACATAACCTCAAAGGGAAGATTCCAATCCGGAGGTTGGATAATTGGAGCTGAAATTAGAGCTTCCCGAATCATGTTAAACGCATCCAAGCATTCCTGCGAAAACTCAAAAACTGCATCCTTCATCAATAGATTAGTTAGCTGTTTTGATATTTTAGAGAAATCCTTTATGAAGCGTCTATAAAATCCAGCATGTTCTAGAAAACTTCTTATCCCTTTCACCGAAGTTGGGGGAGGAAGCTTTTCTATGGTCTCTATCTTAGCTTTATCTACCTCTATCCCTCTACTAGAGATTAAGTGTCCTAATACAATTCCTTCCTTTACCATAAATTGACACTTCTCCCAATTAAGAACTAGGTTAGTGTCTTCACACCTTTGTAATACAAGAGCAAGGTTAGAAAGGCAATTGTCAAAAGAGGAACCGTATACGGAGAAGTCATCCATAAAGACCTCCATAATTTCCTCTATATATTCGGAGAAGATGGTCATCATGCACCTTTGAAAGTTGGCTGGGGCGTTGCAAAGCCTGAACGGCATCCTCCTATAGGCAAAGGTACCCCACGGGCACGTGAATGTGGTCTTCTCTTGATCATCCGGGTGTATCGGAATCTGAAAGAAACCACTATAACCATCATGATAGAAAATGTGCGAATGTTGTGCTAACCTTTCAAGCATTTGGGCGATGAATGGAAATGGGAAGTGATCCTTCCTTGTCGCATTGTTAAGCTTGCGGTAGTCTATGCACATCTGCCATCCTGTCACGGTTCGGGTAGGAATGAGTTCGTTATTCTTGTTGGTGATGACCGTCATTCCTCCCTTCTTCGGAACTACTTGTACCGGACTCACCCACTTGCTATCGGAGATAGGGTAGATGATACGTGCATCAAGAAGTTTAAGAATTTCCTTCTTGACAACCTCTTTCATGATCGGATTTAACAGCCTTTGAGGTTGTCTTGAAGTTCTAAAGTCCTCTTCCATTAGGATTTTATGCATGCATAGGGAAGGTTTGATTCCTACTAAGTCTTCTATAGTATAACCTAAAGCTTACCTATGTTTCCTAAGGACAACCATAAGCTTACTATGTTCATCTATGGTTAAATCGGAACTAACAATTACCAGATAAGTAGAGTTAGGTCCTAAGAATGCGTACCTTAGATGTGTAGGAAGTTGTTTCAACTCCATAGCTGCAGGAGTCTCCAATGGCTCTTGAGGAGCTACTGATGCTTCCTTAGAAGTGTCTAAGGAAATAGAAGGTGTGGGAGAAGAATCAAGAGAGGTTGAAGAAGTGGAACATTTTCCCTCGTCCACGGCCAAAATCACGGTTTCTCTACATCCTCCACGGCCGTGGTTTTGGGCGTGGAATGTAGTTGCGGGTGCTCTGTTTTCTCCAGGACCGTGTAACCCTCTGGAGTGATCCACGCTTTGGTTGGTGAAATCCACGGCCGTGGAATATAGTGTATGGCCTTGGATCCGTACATTCTCTGCATCGTCGTGGAGTTTCTCAAACTCCTCTTCACATACTTCTTCTTGTGCTTCTAAGGCTTCAATTGCCTCATTGCACTCCTCTTCTTCCCCTACATTCATTAGACTCATAGTAATAACCTTTTGCAAAGGATCTTTGAAGAGAATAGCACTTACCTCCTCTCTAGACAACCCTTCTTCATCTTGGATATTGAATATATCCTCATCAAAGATTGGTTCCTTCACTAGAGTGGAAAGAACGAACTCTACCTTCTCTTCTCCTATGCCAAAGGCGAGTCTAGCATTCTTGCAATGGACTATGCAGCCGGATATTGCAAGAAACGGTCGTCCGAGAATGATCGGGACCGGACTATCTGCAGGAATATCAAGCACAACAAAATCTATAGGAACATAGAATTTACCTAGCTTGACCGGGACGTCTTCCACAATACCGACGGGACGAGTTATAGATCGATCCGCCATGTACAACGTCATCTTCACCGGTTTAGGGTCGCCTAAACCGATCTTCCTACATAATGCAAGTGGTATGATGCTCACGCTTGAGCTTCATGTGTGAGCTTTGCTCCTTGCTCCACACGATTTCCCTCCACTTTCCGGTGAGAATACTTCTCTATGACTCGCGCTTGCTTCTCAATGAAGTCCCAAGCGTCATCTTCCATCATGTCCATGAATGTACCACATGAGAGGGATTGGAGTTTGAATTGTGTCTCCACATCCAGCCCCTTATAGTATATCTCCAAAAGTGCAAGCTTGGATATGCCATGATGAGGGCAATCCAATAGCAAATCCTGAAATCTTTCCCAAGATTGAAATAAACTTTCGTTAGATCTCATGGAAAATGTATTAATCTTACCTCTTAGCTCCGCCGTTTTGGATGGCGGAAATAACTTAGTGAGGAACTCCGCGGAAAGGTCTTCCCACGTGTCTAGTTTCCTACTAGGAATGGTACCAAGACAATGCTTTCCCCTTCAAGGAGAAGAAGAAAGGCTTGAGCTTATAGTTGTTGGTAGTCGCGTTCTTCGGCTTCATCGTCTCCATCATACACTCAAAATTTTGTAGGTGTTGGTGTGGAGATTCAATACTTGTTCCGCCAAATTGGTTTTGGCAAACAAGAGTAATAACCTACGGGTTGAAGCTAAACCCGTCATCATCAGCATCAAAGTTCACGCCCAAACGGCGTGGTTGTTGTTTTGGATCCATCCTTTGGCCAAGAGTTCTTGGCTCCTCATCCACGCGTTCGATCCTTGCGTTCCTAGGTGGAACACGGCGATTTGCAGCTGGCCGTGGAAAGAATGGATTCACATTGATCGTGGGATCAATTTCCTCTAGCGGTGGCATGGAGGAGTCGCTATCCTCATTGGATGAGTTGGCTCTAACCGATCTTCCTGGTCTCCTCCTTTTCTTTTTCTCCTTAAGGTTGTTTATCTCCAACCTCATTTGGAACATCATGTCCGATAGATCATCAACCTTTGTTTGATGACGATCCATCTCTTCCCTACGAATTTTCTCACTCCATTGGAGTTGAGCTTCCTTTTCCGCTAACTCCGATTGGAAATCACGTTCTCTTTTTTCAGCCATTTTCTTTTCCTTACGCTTTCTCCTTAAAGTCCTCTCAAGCTCTTGATCAAGAGGTAAGAGGTCTTCGTTATTCCTAGACCTACGCATGCACTTGAAAAGATATCAAATAACAAGGGAGAAGCTCCCAAGCTTGACAACCGATAACCGAATTCGGCCTAAACCAAATCCCCGGCAACGGCGCCAAAAACTTGTTCCCCACTTAGCGTGCGTGCAAATAAGCTTTAATTATAAAACTAGAAATCAAGCAAGCGAACCCGCAGTGTACGGATCGATATAGTTGAGCAAGAATTCTAGAGTATCGAACACAGGGATTTGGGGGGTTCAATTCAGTAATAGATTATCAAGCAAGTAAATTTATGAAGCTTTTCAAATTATTGGGAAAACAACAATCCTAAAGATCCAGGAATCCAACTGTGGCAATCGATTCAAGATATACTAAAGATATAAGGACAGAGTTGAGTTTTGCAAAGGTATGCGAATGTAAGGTAATCGTACGGTGAAGTTCCAAAAACCTTATATGACCCACCTAAAAGACACTCTCTATAAAGGTTGTTGAGGCTTCAGTATAGAAAGGTTCTAAAGTTAAGAATTAACATCAAATACCCAAACTTGTAATCCAAGGATCAAGACTAACTAAACCGATTAAGGTTGTGACACTCAGAATCGAGGTAGAGGTTGTTGAGGCTTCACTACCACCTAGAAAAGGCAAGCCAAGACTAAGTTAAAGCAATTCTTTAACTTTGGATTAAAGTAAAAGCAAGTTCGTAAACTAACACAAAATTACGGGTTGTTCTTGAGTTCCACGGCCGTGGAAGCTCAAGAACAGACCGTGGTTTAGGGTTGTCGATGATCCTCTCTCTAACTCTTAGGGCCCAATCTATTTATGATCGATCTATCATCATCTAAGCCACAACTATCAACCCTTAACCTTAGAATTGCTAAAGGGTTTTAGCCAACAACAGTCATATTGATATCAAATTCAAAATTTAAAAGAATGAAAGATGAAAATTTCCGAAAACCTTCAATAACTTTCAAGTCAATCTCAAGTCCACAAATCAAGAACAACAATGTCAATAGATTCGGAATAACACAAACAATCACGAATTCTTAGAACAAGAAGGAAGAACGGGATGTCAATCCGTCTTCTACTCAAACCAAAGTATGAAGCGAAATCTCCTTACGAACAATCTTCCGAATCTTCTCTCTTTCCGTTAATCCACGGAAATCGCAATAAGAAAAACACAAATCTCTCAATCACAATCTCCGCCAAAAGCGTAAAATTAGGGTAAACCAAAGTGTAAGCGAAGGTGACGGAATCTCTCTTCTCCCGTCCTTTTATAGTGTAAGATAAAATAATGGCCCGGCCCAATTGCGTAGGAGATCGTGGCTTAAAGTATGGCGTAAAAGATCGCCAAGATCACGGTCGTGGAAGGGTTCCACGACCGTAATTTAGAGCGTGGAAATTGGTCACGGTTTGTTTCAATCCTTCCACGGCCGTAGAACTTGCTGGAATGAACCACGCTTCCCTTGCCAAGGTTCCACGGCTGTGGACTTTGAACGTGGAATATAGTACGGCCGTATTTTAGAGCGTGGTTTAGGGGTAAACCGTAATTCTTCCTTTCCTCATGCTATTCTTCAAGTTAGCACCATCCTTAGCTCCTAGAGATGTCCTCAATCCTTGGGCATGCTCAATCAAACTCCATCTTCGATCAATCCGTTCGGAAATAGCTCTTAATTGCCTACAATCAACATAAAGCTTGTGTAGACCTCTATATCGACAATATAGACAAACTAACTCACAAATGCATCAATGCTTAATCAATGACTATCAATATGGATGAAATACACTTAGAAAACGTGCCTAAAATATCACAATATTTCATGCTAACATACTACTAACCCAATAACCCGACTATGCGTTTGTGTAAAAACAGAAATCCGTTTTTAAAAACTTTAGACCCCTTTCGGGTTCTAGTGCTCTGATACCATATTGTAACACCCCAAATTCTGAGAACTCGGGGAGCTACTGGTTAGGACCTCACAATGGGTCCCGACCATAGTTTGACAACAATTTTACTTGGATCTTACAACAAGGCACAAAAGTATTTAAAACATTTGAAAACTGTAAACAATATATACATGGAGAATATGTATCATCCTTACAAGAAACGCTACTAAAATGATGCATATGAAGAACAGAAGACATCCCCGTCCCCAACTAAATGAGTACGTGGACCCGGCTGACCATTTCCTCCGGATCTCTCTACAACTGTATTAACCTGCAAAGCATCTACAGGCGGTATAAAACCGTTAGCTAACATTCTATGCATAAGTATAAAGGTAAAAGCACAATCACACATCATACACAATCAACATGCAACACTCAATCCTTTTATTATCTTTAATTAGGTGATAGTTCATAACTAATGATACTTATTTTGTGACACGAGGGATTTCCAAACCTCGCCCCTGTCCCCGTTTACCAACGCAGAATGGTACTAATGCATTTGACCGTCTACCGGACTGGGCTGGTCGAAGGGAACCTCCTAGAATCTCACAAGAGCTAGGAAGATGATGTCACGACCCGTTATCATACACTTGGGTCAATTACGTAAATAATAAAGTCAGCCTAATCCGGTTTCGTTGTTTATCATAACTAGCAAACACCACTCATACACATTACACTCGTACAAGAAAGCCAGCTAAGTAAGTCCGTGGACTTACCAGAATCAAATCTCGACTCTCTTAATCACAACTCAATTTGTAACTGTATAACTTGGTTGCCTGTCAAAAGAGACAAGTGTGTTAGCACACTTTCTAGGTAATTAGAAGTCTAAGACTTCTAAGATAGTAGATCCTATTAGAACAAAATTTAATACAGTACCAATTTATGGTAAAATGACTATTTTACCCTTGGTCTCGAAACTTCCAAAAATTCCATATATCATTCCTAAACTCTTATTTGAGACTAAAAAGTCCTATTTTTAACTCCTAAAGATGAGTTTGGTTACAAACTGGCTATTTACCTATTTTCCTATTTTCCGAAAGATCGTTAAGGTCCAACTTCAGCTTCAAATATGAAATTCGAATAAACTTATAAAAATTCCGAAATAATTATCTAGATCATCTATGATATCCATTCTACTCATAGGAGAAAGAATTTCTTAAAACTGTTAAAGCATCACTTCTACAAAAAATTTCTAACGTTGGTTACAACACTTAACAAACAACACAGTGTCTTAACTTTGAAAAATCATAACTCCTAAACTACTCGTTGGATTTATCCCACATTTTGATATGTTCTACTATATAATCGTATCTATAATATATCCAAAATTCAGCAGCAAAAGAGATAAAAATCCTATTTAAAACTAACTCACAAAACCGAATTTCAGCACAACAGAAAAACTGCTTACAACTCCATCTTTGAAAACTCATAAATCCCAAATCATTCGCTGGATTCCTCTCAAATTTTAATATGTTCTATAACAATATGTCAACCATATCATATCCAAAATTCAAGCCCAACGGAGATCAAGAGTTTATTCAAAACCATCTCACAAAACAGCATCACTTGCTGTTTTCCCCAACACTCAGCACATATATAAAAACTGCATGAGGCGTCAACTTTGAAACACAATAACTCTCAAACCGTAACTCCGATTCTTCCCAAATTTTAGTATATTATACTATGTACTACTGTCTATGACATATCAGAAAACCAGCCAAAAAAATTAGTCTAGCTTACCCAAATTGGACCCGAAGTTGACTGCTCGTCACTTCCGAAAACTCAGAAAACTAAGAGATGTAACAGCTCTCTGAAGTTGCTCCTTTGGCTGAAATGTATGGGTTTAAAGATGGTTTAGAGGAACCCATTGACACGTAAACATGGAGGGGAAGTAAGGAGGTAGATGTAGGTCTTACCCGGCTCCAAACTCGAAGGCATGAAGGATGAGGATGGCTCTCGCGTTCATAGCTTTGTTGGAAACTGAAGAGGTCCGATAGGAGGCTGTTGTGCACGACTCCAGGGGCTAGAAGGCAACTGGAGAGGAGGGTACGCCTGCACTGCTCGCTCGACAAAAGCGAGGAGAGGGCTTCTGCTGCCTGCAACTAGGCACAGAGCGATATGTAGCAATCGTGTATGTGTGCAGCGCGATGGGGGTTCTGTAGCGAAAGGAAGGAGCAGCGGTCGATAGAAGATGAATCTGGACATCCTTGGCAGCAGATGTAGCGTGATTTTAGGAGGAGGAGTCACCGGTTGTTGCGTACGGGAGGAAGAGTTGAACGTAGACGGGAAAGATGGGAAGTGGCTACTGCTGAGTTTACTCTCTCTTTAGCGTGAATTCAGGAGCAGTTACAGAAGATCTCTTTCCTATAAATTAGCAGCTGTTACGTAATATGAGGAAGGGGAAATGTTGGCTGCTAATACGTAGGAGATAGGAGGGAACTGCTGTGCTCCCTGGGCTGCAAGACAAGGAGCAACAGGCCCGCAACATGATTGTGTTCTGGGCTGGAAACATTGTATCTCTGGGCTGCAGCAGGCATCACTAGGTGGATGAAGATCCGGGCTGCTGAAGGTGTGGCTGTTGGCAACAGAAGTTGGTGTGGGCTGGAGCAAGGTAAGTAAAAGAGGTGGGCTGAAACAAGGTAAAAATAAGAGTGGGTTGAGTTGTTTGTCAAAATCTGTCAAAACTTGTCATGGCCTTGTCAGGCCCATGAATGAGTTTGTCATAGATTTGTCGGGCTTTGTCATGGCGTCGTCTCAGCTTAGTCATGATCTCGTCACAGCTTGTCATGATCTCGTCTAAAGTCATCGATACGAAAGAATTATAATAACTAGGGTTTGATATAAATCTATCATTTTATGTGAATTAAATTCTACATAAAATAATAAATAATTATAAGGATTGGAGCTTGATATGATTTTTTCATTTTATGTGAATTAAATTCTACATAAAATAATAAAATTTATGAAGAAAGAAATCCTAGATAGAATGGGAAACCGTCAACGGTTCGAAGTCCGATTTGATTCAGAATTAAACGGAATAAAAATTCCAGATATTACATGGCTAAACCCCTTTGCGATTCTAGGGCGATAAGTTGATGGTTGTGGTTTAGATGATGATAGATTGATCCTTGCAAACAGATTGGACCTTGAGAGTTGTGTTATAACCGCCGAAGAAGACAAATCTTGGAGTGTTCTTGAGAATCTCGGCCGAGATTTCCCAAGATCCACCTATGGTTGTGTCTATCGTGCACGTTTTGCTATGTCCTTTAACGAAAGCTAAAGATTGCCTAAACCCTAGGCTTGTTGAACCATTCTAACCCATATCCTTGCCAGGGAAGAGACTTACACGGTGATTCCCTTCCTTAGTTACAAACGATTACAAGTTCTAGGTAATAAAGGATTCAAAATCCTTTATTAGGTTTTAATGTGCCATCCTCTTGCCTTTGTGAGTTAACTTGAGACTATCATTCCTTTCCCTTGAAGTTCTAGATTTACCCGGTGATAAGTTTCATTGGTTTAATAGTGGATAGTGAGACCTCCCCAATGATCTATCCCATCTTTAAAAAACCTTACCTTTACAATCCAAGCTCTATCCTTTACATATTTATAGACATCTTGAGTCAAAACCACGATCGGATGCTTGAACCTCTAGAATACGTGTTCCCCAATTAATCTATGTTCTTATCATCGTTATTGATCATTGCTTTTGCATGCTTGTTGAGTTAGACTACTTTACTGAATTGTTATCACTGACCATGAGATCCACTCCGGAATATTAGCCATTACTACGATAGATCCGCACACTGCGGGCTTGCTTATCGTTAGGCTTATTTCAGGATATAAATTTAAGACTGTTTGCGAACACATCTTCTGGAGCGAACAAAGGCCTTGATGTCGATCTGTGCTCTTTGCGACACAACTGGTTTTTAAGGGATTTGAAAGGGAATTCAAGGCCTTGACACCAAAAACCTGCAAAACAACGTTAGTCACAATTAAGCAAGATATAGCGCGGACATAACAGATCGACACGGTGATATGTTGACGAAGTTCAACTCTAATAGCCTACGTCTTCGTCCTAGGGTTTCTTTACCCGTAGGATCTAACTATCTATTAACTGCTTCAAAGAGTCATAGATAAACCTAGAAGAATTCTCCTTCTTCTCTCACTATAGCCAATTCTACGATCTCGTTCCAACTCTAACCTAGCAATAATAGCCTAGTTACTTCAGAAAGTAACACACAATCGAGTATAACACTCTCTAGATACACCAATGGAGCTCTAGTGTTTTTCGCTCTTTGAGAATGTGAACTTTTGTATGCTAAGAGGAAGAAAAACTTTTGGAACGAATGAAGATGCTTTGATCGCTTGAAGACTTAGATGTTTCCTTGTAGGCTTGATGTTGTTCTCTTCAATCGTCATCTTCATTTATTGTCTTCTATGGAGTACTCTTCTAGCCATTGTAAAAGGGTCATTGTGATGTTCATCTTTCTACACGGAAAGCGGTGTTTGGTTGCGACGAAGTAGCCGTTATAAGATCTTTAATCTTCTTCATCTACTTCTTCTTCTTGACGCACGTTGAGAGTCTTCTTCATCGAGATCTTCTCCTTGAAAGACGCGCTGAAGATCTTGCCATTGAAGCCTTCTATCCATGCTTCGAGATCTTCCAAGTTGTTGAAGATCTTTGTTGAACTTGCGGACCGTTGAAGATATCCCTTGAATCCGAGATCTTTGTGTGAAATCTGTTGGAAAAGATCTTCTATTCCTTTGCGTCGGTTTGTTGAGATCTTTGGAAGTTCTTGTTCTTGGGCCGAGATCTCCGCTTCAAATCCGTTTAAAATCTTCTACTTGAGCTGGCCGAGATCTTTTCTTGTTATCTCTTTTGAAGATCATCTCTTGATCCTTGGTAGATTTGGTTGTTGAGATTTGAATCTTGATTTTGAAAATCTACCAACCGATTTCTCCCTTGTATTGGTTTTCAAGGATTTGGCGTTTATTCTTTGAACTGCTTTCCAAGGCCTCCACGTTTAACCCTGGAATTGCTTTTCAATATCTCCGTGCTTGTCCCTTGTAATGAATTTCTAGGCCTCTCTTCATTCATTGAAATGCTTTTCAAGGCCTGCACACATTTAACAAACACAAACCAAACCATGCAATCTAGAAATACAATCGATATTTGTTAGTTTATAAAACCGCTTATAAATGTTTAGTCTTCCATCATCCACATATAAATATATAATCATGGTGGAGTTATGTAACACCCCAAATCCGTTGGACTCGGGATGCTACGGGCGAGACTTCACAATTGGTTCCGACCCTTAGCTTCACAACAATTTCACCGGACCATTCCAACAAGGCACAAATAAAGGCAAATACTCAAAGCGTTTATAATGTATGCAAGAGAAACCTAAAAGTAAAGTTACAACGTGGCAACTCAGCCGAGTCCTCTAAAAGACACAACTCCAATACATAATCCAAAAACGTAAAACATAAAACCATAATCCATAACAACAAAACACATAAACGTCCCCATCCTATAACGTACGGAGACCCCAGCTTTCCACTCCTCCACCTCACTCGGCGGCGTCCCTAACCTGCAGGGACTCTACACAATCGGTTTAAAACAGTTACCTAATGGCATTAGAATCAAGGTGAAAGGAATACACAAAAGTAAATCATCATAACACGCAACATGCTCCAAACACAAAAATCCGGTTTATTATCGTTTTATTATTAAGTCATATCCCGTTCTAATTCAACTTCTTTTGTCACACGAGAATATCCCGAAACTCGCCTCGGTCCCTACTTACCGGCAAGGAATGGTACTGATGCATTCGACCATCTAACTACCTGGGCTGCTCCCGTAAGAGCTAGGTAGTGATGTCACCGCCCGTTCTCATACACTTGAGCCTAAATAATATAAGTCGGTGGTCCTATTACCGGTTTAGTTGTTATAACATAAACAATAAACGCACACCACCAAACACGCATCAATGCCAATACAAGGAATGCGAGCTAAGTAAGTCCGGAGACTTACCTCGTCCCAAACGCTAACTCACAAAATACTCTCGCTTTCCTTGGGAAGAAGCCCACAACCTACTCACCAGAAGTTACATATTAACACATGCTGACGCTGAAGAAGTCTTAGACTTCACTCAAATGATCTATGCAAGATCACCTAACCCTCATGCTAGGACCGCATCCTAGAATCCATGATACTCATAACACTCTCAACATATAAAAGAAACTCCCAACAGCCTACCACCTCGCATGATCAAAAACCACAACCAAGATGATACGCCCCCGGATGGCGATGCCATCCGTGTTCTGGCTAGAAGGACCCGCACATTTTGGAAGACCGTTATTATTACTCGGCTATTTAATAATAAGTCTCTTTGTATTCGGAACTTTAATTCCGGAACTTAATTCCGTGAATTAAATTCCGACCTTTCATATTTTAGGCTTTTCATATTCGGAACTTAATTCCGACTTTAATTCCGTCATTTATGTTAAGACTCTTTGTATGGCCTCCATCCACTATATAAGGATGGCTTGGCTCATTTGTAAGATATGTCTAATTTGAATACTAAGTATTGAGAAGGAAAACCCTCTTACTTAGTTTAGGCATCACTTCTTCTTCCACCCTCTAAATGTTCTTATCTTGGATCTAGTCTTTGAGCCAAGACTCTCATACTCGAGGATCCTATTGAAGGATCAAACCCAGCGCTTCCGCCACCCAAACTCTAGTTTGATCCGATTCGAACAATGAAGAAGAAGTAGTTGAAATTTCTCCTCGATCTAGATCACCCGTTTTTCTATCATTGGTATCAAAGCAAAGGGATCTAAGCTAAGTTATCTTTACTCTTGTTTTTGTGCGTTATTATATTCATCCTTTTTGCCTTTTGTTCATCATCATCTTCATCTTGTTCTTCGCATCTTCATCCACGTTCTTGAAATTTTTTTTTTCTCGATCCATTTTGCAAAGCAAATTTAGGAGATTTTTGGTTTGCCATCAAACCATTAATCAACAAAACAGTTTTCCTTACCCAATCCGACATTTTTGTTAATCAATTTCACCATTTTCTTGGGATTTTTTGTTGACAAAATCGGATATCACGCCTTTTGATATTCCAAAAACCAAAAACAAAGCAAAAACTCTTCAAAAAAAACGGATTTGTTTCAAAGAAAAGTGGATTCATCTCTTGCATTCCAAAGGTTGTATTCAAAAGTTTCAAGAAGACGTCCGGCAAACCGGTCCATCCGAAAAATCGGATTTTTGAAAAGGTCAAAGACCAAAGCAAGTAAAACTTGCCGATAAACGATCCGTCCATTTCCTACCTCTCCATTTTCTCACAAGTTGCAAATTTTCTTTTGAAATTGTGTGCATTTTGGTTCAAATTTGTTGGATTTGCCTTCCTTGCCTAACCGCCAAACGGCTTTCCCAAAGATAGAACCTTAACGCACTTGAACTTGGGTACGTTGACTTATCTTGTCACCTTGCTCATTTGATTGCTTGCAATTTGTGTCCAATCTTGGAGTTATGACTAACGTCACAATGGAAAATGATAGAAAAACGGGTGATCTAGATCGAGGAGAAATTTCAACTACTTCTTCTTGATTGTTCGAATCGGATCAAACTAGAGTTTGGGTGGCGGAAGCGTTGGGTTTGATCCTTCAATAGGATCCTCGAGTATGAGAGTCTTGGATCAAAGACTAGATCCAAGATAAGAACATTTAGAGGGTGGAAGAAGAAATGATGCCTAAACTAAGTAAGAGGGTTTTCCTTCTCAATACTTAGTTTAGGCATCACTTCTTCTTCCACCCTCTAAATGTTCTTATCTTGGATCTAGTCTTTGATCCAAGACTCTCATACTCAAGGATCCTATTGAAGGATCAAACCCAACGCTTCCGCCACCCAAACTCTAGTTTGATCCGATTCGAACAATCAAGAAGAAGTAGTTGAAATTTCTCCTCGATCTAGATCACCCGTTTTTCTATCATTGGTATCAGAGCTCGGGATCGAGGTCAAGTTCTTTACTTCTGTTGTTGATTGTTCGTCAAATTTTTTTTCTCTCCTTGGTGTTCTTTGAAGATCTTCAACTGTTCTTCGGCTTTCTTCGAAGATCTTCAACTGTTCTTCGGCGTTCTTCGAAGATCTTCAAGTGTTCTTCGGTGTTCTTCGAAGATATTCAATTGTTTCTTCATCGTTCATCATGTTCTATGATGATTCTGATTCTTATGATGAGGATGAAGAATGGTTACCTCCTCCATATCCACCTAAGGCCAAACAAACCATACGGAGGTACCGACAGAGAGAATACTTTGAGGATGAGGAGTGGTTGCCTCCTCCAAATCCACCAAGACCCAAAGAGACCCTCCATGAGTATCAAAGGTATCCACACCGACAAGAATATTATGAGGATACCTTTGTTGCCCCAATACGGCATGCCAATCATGTGCAAGTAGTAAACGTTGCTGCCAAACGTTGTGCTAATTCCAAAGAGGAGTATGTTATGCTCAAGGAAACAAATGACGCTCTAAAGCGTGAGATTCAACTTTTGAGGGAACAACTTCTTGGCCACACGACGGCCGCCCAACAAGAACAACCGTTGTGTGATGTTCCATTAGAAGAGGCAAAGGAAGAAATCATCATTCCCGAGGTATCCCCGATCATTCCAATTCATCTTGTCAATCCGTTATGTGGAGAATACTTTGAAGATGACAAAGATGAAGCCATCATCAAGGGTGACGAACCCATCAACCATGACAATGACACCATTATGTTGGTGGCCTACAAATTCGAGCCGGTTGACCCGAGGTTTGACTTTGTTTTGTCTAATCATTTATTTACCGGCTTACCCTTGCTTCTTTCCGGCATGCCTCCGACGTACAATGTCATAAGCTTAAAGGGCATGGAAGACAAACTCACCGGCGAGGCCATCCTCATGTACTACAAGTTTGAGCCTCCCGATTCCAACAAGCTTGGCGGCCCGAACATCCTTGTGAAAGACTACAAGTCGAAGTCGCCCGACTCCGACATTATGCATCCAAGGTTGATTTTCAAGGGTCTTGTTCTTCAAGTGACTTCTTCCTTTTTTTACGGTGAAACGAGGACGTTTCACATTTAAGAGGAGGAGAATGATACGCCCCCGGATGGCGATGCCATCCGTGTTCCAGCTAGAAGGACCCGCACATTTTGGAAGACCGTTATTATTATTCGGCTATTTAATAATAAGTCTCTTTGTATTCGGAACTTTAATTTCGGAACTTAATTCCGTGAATTAAATTCCGACCTTTCATATTTTAGGCTTTTCATATTCGGAACTTAATTCCGACTTTAATTCCGTCATTTATGTTAAGACTCTTTGTATGGCCTCCATCCACTATATAAGGATGGCTTGGCTCATTTGTAAGATATGTCTAATTTGAATACTAAGTATTGAGAAGGAAAACCCTCTTACTTAGTTTAGGCATCACTTCTTCTTCCACCCTCTAAATGTTCTTATCTTCGATCTAGTCTTTGATCCAAGACTCTCATACTCGAGGATCCTATTGAAGGATCAAACGCAACGCTTCCGCCACCCAAACTCTAGTTTGATCCGATTCGAACAATCAAGAAGAAGTAGTTGAAATTTCTCCTCGATCTAGATCACCCGTTTTTCTATCACAAGAAGGAGCAACCTAGCCTAGGAGGTTCAACAAGCTCACAACACTCGAATCCAACAACTACAACAAGCCTTAAGGGCTCCTAGGTTCACAACCACTAGATGGCATTCACAACTACCCTAGTTTCATCCTAGGCATGCTAGTAACATGAAACAACCTCACAACTAAGGAAGGAACGAAGAAGAAGGGAGAAGAAGAGCCTACTGTGAAAGAAACTAAGCCGCGGAAACAAAAGACAACTACGTGCTGAAGGTCACGGCCCCCGCGGCGCCAGGAACCATCCCCGCGGTGCTACTTACGGCCCCTGTGGCTGGCTAGGTTCTACCGTCATGTCGTCTGGTCCCGCCTCCGCGGTAGAACTCCAAAAACAGCATTTTCTTCGTCTTCGAATGTGGATCTTGAGCTTCAATGGCCTCCTTCTCTTGCTGGGTCTTCTCCAAAATTATCCACGGTATCAAGGCTCTTCCTCACAACCTAATTGAGCTAAGAACACATGCATACAAAGGATTTAAGAGACCTTCACCCCAAAGCTTCCAACCATGGAAATATAGAAGGAGAGAGGAAGAAGAAGATGGCCAGCATGGAAGAAGAAGAGAGGGAGGAGGAAAGACTTATGAACTGAATCCAGAAGATCTCCTTTGTTGGCCACACTTAAAGAGATCCAAAGGAAGGAAAGATAAGAGAGCTCAAGGAGAAGGGAAGAAGGCCAAAGAAAACTAACGTGAAAGAACGAATGATGAGAGAGGGAAATCAAAGCAGCCAAGGGGTAGGGGGTAGGGGAACAAGGGGTTAGCTGACCTCCTTGTCTCCTTGGTGCTAGCAACGAAGGGTCCAAAATGTAATGGTGGGTAACGAGGGATCGGAAAGGGATTTTGGAATAAAATCCTCTTATTCAGCATCCAGTGTTTGCGGAAAGACTGAGCCGCTCGTGCGGAAAGATCGGTAACTCGCTTACTACCTGGAATAAAATTTCCAGACGTTACAACTAATCCCCCTAAAAACAAGTTTCGTCCCGAAACTTGCTAACGCCGAACTCTCGGCATAACTAACTAGGTAGCTAAAGAAAACCGTAATGTGCCAACTCTCTACTCAAGAACCATCACACTCGTATACCCACGTCAAGACCTCGCAAGGCTTACACACATACTTGCATGAACAACATATCGCATAATAAGTCAGAAGGTAAACAATTATACAACACATTCATGCTCGGGGAACAAAACGCATAAACTCGCACATCCACATAATATCTAACCCATCGTCCATCTCGACTTAACTAGATCATCGTAAAAACTCCAACAAGGATACTATCCCATGCCCTCCCGGTACCCTCATCGGTTCTTTGTCTATCACTAGATCATCACAATAAGCATCATATCTTGAGTCATACATGTATTCCCTCGACCGTCACACCTGAAACCTTCTGAACATCCTCCCCTCTCGGTGTCCGTGTCAACCGGTAAACCACATCCCACCTCCCGCCAAGATCTCTAAAAAGGTACGATATATACTGGGACTTAAGTCCCTTCTAATGACCAACATGTATCACACCTCTCATCCGTGATACCCTTAAGTAGACTCGTCTCATATTCGAACCCTTGAGGTTCGTACCTGTATATGTACTCCCTTTTGGCGACATAGCTCGGCTATCATCCGCCCTTGGACCATCGCTACTCCGGCGAGGTAGTCGCATATTCGCTCAGGGCTCCCTACATATACTATCCAAATACCGACACCACGGTGTACTATACTTCCGTCCACAAAGTGCCCCACAAGGCCCATCTCAAACGACATCTCACTATCATAATACGAAAGCTCGATCAAAGGGGAGGTATCATGTCCACCCTTACCTCCTACCTCCCACATATGCTCTCTACTCGGCATCCAAGATCATAAAAGTCTTCTCTTGTTGACCAAATATCCGAGGATGGAACTGTCATCAGAGAAAACTGGTCTCCTTTGCGGAACAATCCCGCTGCCCAACCATCCCTGGATGAATCGTCCATCTCGCTCCGAGATAACGATACTCGGTATTCAGGTCCTCTAACTATCACTTAGTAGATTTCACAACTAGCCGACTCATCGGCCCTGTTTTCCAAAAGGTATAAAGGAATTGTCTCCGTCGATCGGCCTTGAATGACCCAAACACGTCAAAATTGTTACTTGGTCTCAAACCAGTAATAACCGCTATGGACGTCTCCTCCCACACCCACTACGTAACTCGTGCTGGATGAAGTCCTCTTCCCATCTTAGGGTGCTCAAGCTTGACCTGACAACGGTCACTTACTGACTAAGCACTTAGCCACCTCGGCTTTAATCCTGTATTACTAATGTGAATATCACCAATCCAAATACCTCTTACCAACACTACGGTGCACTAGTAAGGTGGTGTGAGCCTCTTGGGGAATCTATCTCAGCTCTCTGTTACTTGTATACATGGGAGGTCCTAACGTCTCAAAAAATCATCAACTCAAAATGTAACTAATTGGCCTCTCCTCGGGACCTTCTATCACTGGTATTTCTCAAACCCATTCTAATTCTGCGATTCTATCGGGTCTTTCCCATACCATCTACTTTAATAAACTAAGGTTGAATCGTTAGTTACGTTGTTGCTTCCTCTCAAAGTGTCCACTTACTAATAGTGTTGGGGACCACATTCACCTCCCCTTAAACGATCCCAAAATCATAAGACTGAAGTCCTTAACAAACTCTGACCATCACCTCTGGCGGATATTTAGGTGTTGCGGAGCGAATATTTATCCATGACATACTCTTTTTGTCCGTATCACACTAGCATGTTTCTCATAACAAGATACAGACTTCATGATAATTACGTGTATAAAAGCGCCTTACTCTCGACCCTTCGACGGTCATTTTTCTTATATGCCCACAATTAAACCTATCTTGTTACTTCATACGCATCCCAATGTATCCCTGATGTCATACAGCTCCCTTAACTAATGTTTGTGTCAAAGAGAATGGAATGGAGATCACTCACCTCCTTTGCTTCTAATAAAGCTCGATGGACACGTCTCGGTCCTTACGATTTAATCGACTTCCTAAGAAAGGAAGAAAGTTTCAAACCATCCCGCAACTCGGCGTTTACGGCCAAACAACTTATAAGTTGCATATCTCCTCCACATACCTTGGATATATTACCAAAACTATCATTTGGTTCTCATGTGATCAACTGGATATTCTCAAGACCTCTACATGTCTTAGGAGGTCTTCTCAGACGTCCCTACCCGTTTAGATAACTCTACTCATCTTGCATAACTTGTATTATCGTTGTCCTATGACAAGCTTGTTCCTCCCAATTCTGAGAGTACAACAAGGCATCGTCAAATTTTGAAAATAAGAATCATTTGTGCAACTCATGCACCAATAACTGTCATTAAAATCCTTAGGTTATGGTCCAACTTGGAATCGCCTGAAACACGACAAATTACGTGACTTCATCGCAACTCGATTCAGAAAACCGAAGAATACCCCTCTATGTAAACTCCGACTCATCAATCGCACTTGTGATCTCAAATGGATTCCCTACACTTGTAGTGACCATATTGGCCCTAAATGCCGCCTTACGAAGGTCCTTTCTCCTCTCCACCCAAATCTTGTGGCATCTCGACTTCAAGTCGATCTAATCAAACGTCGTAGCCACATGCAACTTGTTCTAACGAGTCGTCCACTAAAGGGTGAAGGTATTTATCCTCATTGGTAGCCTTACACATTTCTCCATAGCATACGTACAACATCTCGGATCGTATCCTTCCTCGCAATCCGTAACAAAAGGCCTTGAGAGGAAGACCGGAAGAAAGATCCCATTCCGAACCGCTGAAACTTCTTACTCATGAATTCTCAAGTACCATCACCTTATGCTTAAATCTTACAAAGTTACCATAACCTCGGTAGCTCCTTTGGGTGAGTCTAGTAACTTTGACTCATGCCTTGTTCGCGACAACATATCATTCGTTTCTTCAAAACGAAGTACCATGCGTCTACTTTCCATATCTTCCCGTTTGATTAAAGCAACTCGGGAAACTTCACTTTCCTCCTGATCCACTAGGTCCTTATATCCTGTTGAAACCATAAAGGTCCAATCCGCGTCATTACTCCATATGCCAAATCTTGAGACCTAAAAAGGTCACATAAAGGGTCATTTCCATCCATCCTTGGGAGGTCTATTACCGTCACTTGCTTAAACCATTCAACGTTATAATGCTCAAGACAATCACGCTTCTGCTGATGTACTTCTTACTATTGACATCGAACAATTCTAAAAACTCAAAGCTTTTGTTACCGTTCCTTCACAATATCTACTTGAGGTTACGCCTCCTATCTACAATTTTTCAACAGGTAACCCGCATTTTATGCTATCTTGGTCATTACCGGTAAGCTTATGGTTGACCATCTCTAAGGTCGACGACTTACCATTCTTCCATACTTTGTGTCCCTAATCTTCCGAGGCTACCCTCCTTTGAGTACTCCATGTCAACTCCGTTAGCTCTTTCAATTTTCCATGGTTTCTTCCTCTTCCATATGGTAACAATATTCTTCTCAACCTCGTGCACCGTATAAATCGCCTTCATAGGCTCAACAGCGCCTCATGATATCATGTAAGCATGTGTCCTCAAAATTTCTACCATTACTCGGTAGCCGCTCGCATTTCTCTTGATTGTAGTCTTAAGTCTTTTCATAACTAAATCTCCTTGTTGCGTCACTCCTCTTCTCGGGATCACATCTACTCACACTTCTATCTTCTTGGCGTGTCTTAGCCTTATCATCATATCAGGATTCGGTCAACTCCACGTGAATCCGTACCATGCCATTGTTCTCGTAACTCTCGGAATGTTGAATCTTCACTTAATGGTACCTCGTAAGCTTAACTTATGGTATCTTACATTTTTCAAACCAGCTGAGCATGACTATGAGCTTCAACCTCAAGTCCTCACAATGATTCGGCAATGTCAATTTTGAGGAATGGAAAGAGAATCTCCACATCAACTTGCAAAATTATGAGATTCTTATGGAGACTTTGAGACCATCAAGATGGGAGAATAAAAACTACAAGCTAAGGCCTCTCCACTTCTCCTTGAAAGACAAGGCGCTTGCTTCGTATCAATCTCTTCCAGTAGGAAGAGTTAACACATGGGAAGAGATGACTATTAAGTATCTCACAAAGTTCTTTCCCCCATCAAAAAATGTGGAGTTAAGGGGTAAGATTAATGCTTTTGTCATGATAGATAGAGAAAGTTTGTTTAAATAATGTGGAGTTTCTAGAGATCTACTTCAAGGGTTTGGATGAGGAAACTAAAATCAAACTCCAATCACGCTCTGTTGGAATTTTTATAGGTACACCGGTTGATGAAGCTTGGGAGTTTGTTGAGAATCAAGCTTACACATGGAGAAGTACTCCCATCGAAGCGTTGAGAATGGAGCAAAATGAGTTGGATATCCGCATCTGAATCTTACTAGATCAAGCGTTGCTCAACTCACCACCCTCAACAATGAAGTCAAAGCTATGAAGGAGCTTTTATTAGCTCAAAGAAAGGGAGCATCCAAGGACCAAGATGTTGGGTACTTGGGGAGAGGAAACTATCATGGGCCAAGGAATAAAAATTACAATAACAACAACAACAAAACAACAAAAATTTCAACAACAATTGGAGATCAAATCAACAAAATTCCGGTGACCCTTATTCTAATGCTGAAAGTGCTCTAACTCCCCCATCTTCTTCTTATATTCCATTGAAGAGTCAAGAGTCGTCATCAAGCTCATCCCAACAGCCTAAGAAGAAGACGGATGTTGTGCTAGAAGCAATCATGACCAAGCTCAATGCTATGGAGAATACATTTTTGAAGGCACAAAAAGCCTTAGAACATCAAGTTTTCAACAAGGGTAATGAAGCGCCTAGAAATCCGGGTAAACTCCTAAGAAGGGTAGAGATTAACCCAAAGGGGCAGGTCATGACAATCACCACACGAAGTGGATTGAAGACAACTGATCCAGTACCTCGGTCAGACCACAACCAGACGAAGAATACATTGGTCGAGGTGCCAACTGAGATGGAGCCCAAGAAAGCGAAAGAGAAATCTGATGTCTATATTCCACCACCAGCTTACAAGCCTCCACTGTCGTTCCCTCAGTCTAAGGCATGGGAATATCTAGACAAACACTTCGGTAAGTTTCTTGACCATATGAATAAGCTACATATTAATATCCCTGCCATTGATGTTATCTTAGGTATGCTCGCCTATGGGAAGTTTTTGAAAGAGATCTTGTCAAGGAAAAGAAAGCTGGAAGACTTTGGAAAAGTGCGGATGACCTCTAGATCTTCGGAGCTCATTCAAATTATGAAAGAGAACATGCAGCCAAGTTAAGAGATCCCGGTTCATTTTTTATTCCCATCGAAGTTGGGGATGTGAATTATGATGCACTTTGTGATCTAGGAGCTAGTATGAGCATCATTCCTCTAGCACTTTTTTAGAAGATTGGTCTTGGAGATCCCAAGCCTGTGAAGTTGACCTTATACATGGCGGATTGTTCCATTACTCGTCCCGTTGGAATCTTAGAGTACGTTCCCATCAATTCAGGTAATTTCTATATATCTATAGATTTTGTTGTGTTGGACATTCCTGCAGATTATCCTATTCCCATCATTCTTGGAAGACCATTTCTTGCAACATCGGGTTGCAACGTTGATTGTAAGAACGCCAAGTTGTCGTTCAATATTGGAGAAGATCACGTGGAGTTTGCACTCTTAGCCACGTTGAAAGGAGAATCCTTAGAGGATGACATCTTCAAAATCTATGATGTAGAAGATTCTCGAGAATTGGTGAGCTCTATCTTAATTAAAGATCCTCTTGAAAAACTTTTGAGTTTTAGTATGATGGAGGAAGGTGTAGATGTTTTGTGCGATGAAGATGTACAAAGCTTGGAAGCATTAATAGCGTATCAAAGAGCTAGATTTGAAAAATGCATCCAAACGAAAAGCACATTAGTTTTCGGTCACCCTCCCAATACCTCGACTGAGATGGTTTCTAAAGTAAGCGAGATGACCTTCTCTGGAAATTACCTCGGTCCATCACCTCGGTCCCTGACCGAGACAGTTCTTGAAGGAAACGAGATGGTGTCAACTGAAGATCAACCCGGTTCACCACCTCGGGCTAACCCTAGATGCCTTGACCGTGTCTCTCCTGAGGCAAACGACATCTCCTCTTCTAGGGATGTTCTCTTCTTTGATGATGCAATTGTTTCTTCGATCTCTTCTGGAGCTTCAAAATCCTCTTCGATAGAGGAAGGAGGCACATATTCACCACTCAAGGCACCTCCTATCTTAGAGATTAAACCTCTTCGAACTCACTTAAGGTATGCTTTCTTTGGTCCAAATTTTACTTATCATGTCATTGTTAGTGCTACTCTTTATGAAGATGAGTTTTCTAAGTTGATGCATGGGTTCAGAAAACATAGAAAGGTTTTGGGCTATACTATTAATGATCTTGTTATTTTTAAGCCTTCTCTTTGTATGCATAATATACTAATGGAAGATGATCACAAGACTTCACGGGAACCTCAACGACGGTTAAATCCGATCATGAAAGAGGTTTTCAAGAAAGAGATTCTTAAGTTGCTTGATGCAGGTATCATATTTCCCATATCGGATAGACAAATAGGTGAGCCCGGTGCATGTAGTTCCCAAGAAGGTTGGGATGACCATTGTAACCAACAAGAACAACGAGTTGATTCCCACAAGGACCGTTACGGGCTCGAGGATGTGCATTGACTATAGGAAGTTGAATCTGGCAACGAGAAAGGACCATTTGCCCCTTCCATTCATAGATCAAATGCTTGAACGGTTAGCACAATACTCCCATTTATGCTATCTAGATGGCTACAGTGGTTTCTTTCATATTCCTATCCATCCAAATGATCAAGAGAAGACCACTTTCACTAGTCCATGGGGGACATTCTCTTATCGGAAGATGCCATTCGGATTGTGTAATGCACCCGCCACTTTTCAATGTTGTATGATGGCTGTCTTTTCCGAGTATATTGAGGAGATAATGGAGGTATTCATGGATGATATTTCGGTATATCGTTCCTCTTTAGATAATTGTTTGGCTAACCTCTCTCTAGTGTTACAAAGTTGTGAAGACACTAATCTTGTTTTGAATTGGGAGAAGTGTAACTTCATTGTTAGCGAAGGGATTGCTCTAGAACACCCCGTTTCCAACCGAGGAATAGAGGTCGATCGAGGTAAGATCGAGACTATTGAGAAACTTCCTCCACCTTGTTCCGTTAAAGGTGTACGGAGTTTTCTAGGGCATGCAGGTTTCTACAGGAGGTTCATCAAAGATTTCTCTAAGATCTCTAAACCACTTACTAATCTTTTGAATAAGGATGTTGTTTTTGAGTTTTCGCAGAAATGCCTTGATTCTTTTTACAGGATAAAGAAAGCATTAATCACCGCTCCTATCATTCAACCCCGTGATTGGACCTTGCCCTTTGAGATCGTGTATGATGCTAGTGATGTGGCCGTAGTAGCGGTACTTGGACAGAAAAAGGATGGCTGGACCAACGCCATTTATTATACTAGCAAGACGCTAGATGAAGCTCAACTGCACTACACCACCACCGAGAAAGAGCTCTTGGCAGTTGTTTATGCATTTGAGACGCTTTGCTCTTACTTAGTGGGTGCAAAAGTTATTGTTTATACTGACCATGCTATTATTCGATACTTGCTAGCTAAGAAAGATGCAAAGCCGCGCCTTATTCGTTGGATTCTCTTACTTCAAGAGTTTGATTTGGAGATTTGCGATAAGACGGGGTCCAAGAATTCCGTGGTGGATCACCTTAGCCGGCTACCACCTATCTCGCTCGAGAGGGACGACCTACCCATTAATGATTCATTCCCGATGAGCATTTGCATTTTGTGGACCAGCGGACTGAACCTTTTGTCTTTCCCCATGGTTCAGTTGAAGTATGAGGTGAAGCTACCACCTATCTTGCTTAAGAATCAAGTACAGTACAGCTAGCGACCTTAAACCAAACACTTCTTGGAAGGCAACCCAAGGTATTGCTTTCTTTTTCCTTTTCTAGTTTAGTTTAGATAGTTTGCTTTGTGTTTTTGTGTCCTCTTAGACATGATTTCGGTGTTCTCCAAGAAGTAATACAACTCAGGAAATACATGGGAGGATTAATGTTCGAGATATTGAGAAAACGGAGCTCGACTGAGATACATCTCGGATGTTGTCAGAGCACCTCGACCGAGATGTTCTTCACCCAACCGAAGTGCCATTATTTGAGAATGATCTTGCTTTGTCACCTCGGCCGAGATGAAATCAAATTTTGCAAGGGGTATAAAATGAGAACAAATTTCTCTCTCCTCACAACCCAACTCTCTCTTCGCACTCACCTCGACCGCGGCCCCCCTTTCTCAAGAATTCTCAAATCTCGATCGTTTACTCCGATTTTTGGTTCCAAATCATTTAGGAAAGCAAGAGAAAAGGGTTTCAAGCACCAAACAACACTCAAATCCACCACAAGCGGCACATTTGGGTATTTTGTTCGAAACCCTAACTTGATTCGTTTTTGCTTGATTTTGGAAAGATTAGTGCCTTTTTGTTGTTGACTTCTGTTAAAAAGAGTTTAAGTACACCATATGAAGCAAGTGGTAGTGGAAATTAGGTGAAAAGCTTACGATTTTTGAAACGAGATAGAAGCAGCACTTCGCCTCGGTCGGTTTTTCTGCATCTCGGCCGAGATACCCCTAGATCCAACCAAGATAAGTTTCAGTTTTGGAGAATTTGGGGAGTTCTGATCGCCAATTAGCCCTTAGGGATTGTCCTAGCAGTTCCCGACATTCCTCTCTTTCCCCTCCTCCACAACCTTCTACACCAATGATCCATGAGAGATTTCAAAAAGATTTTGACTGGGTTTGCGGCCGCCCTATCATTGCACCTATGTACGTAGACATTCCTGACTTTGAGTGTTTGTATGTAGTGGATGACTTGCAGAAGATGGTCTCCATGGTTGGTTTGGACACCTTCATGGCTATTTGAGCGCCGGCTTATCTAGAGCCGACGTTCAAGTTTTTGAGTTTTGTGACTTACACGCCGGAGAACAGAGGAATAAATTACCGGCTCCTAAACAAGAACACTATCGTCCCCCTCGAGCAGTTTGGGGAGATTTTTTGCTTCCACGCCCCTACAGCTACAAATTTTGCTTCTCGAGCGCAGGCTCGTAGTTTTTGGGAGAGTATCGCTCACATCACCTCCCACCGTGATAGATGGCAGCCCGGTGATTCTCGGGAGCGCATTATCTACCATCTGGCTTTCCATATCGCTCACCCGATCTTCAGTGAGACACTTCTAGCGCGTACTGAGACGCCTTAGAAGGTCCGTCAAGGTGAGCTGTTTAGCATGATTTGTATGGTGACAGGAGGGATCCGACTTTGATGCTTTACTTGAAGAGGAGCTGCAAAAGATGAAGGGAAAGGCCAAGGGAGATATCTGTTGTGGCGCCCTTGTGACTCATATTGCCACCGAGATGGGGTTGGGCCTCTCGGGATGTACTTTAGTTGCGGCAGTGAAGCCCCTAGGTTTACAGGAGTTTATCACACGCCACATTCTCGTTCCCCGAGGACTTGGCACTCGCTTTATGGCCATTCCGTGGGAAACGAAGTTTCTGAGGGGTATTGCTTGGTCTTCACAGTTCTTGGACTAAGACCATATGAACTGGTCATCTGTTTGGTTTCCGATCATGCACGAGGATGCTACTATAGAGGCAGCGGGTGGATATGGGGACGGTGATGCAATTGGTGGAGCTGCAACCAGGGATACCGGTACTGGCACCGGCGGCCCTATTATTCTCATAGTTGACCTCAAAGACGAGGTTACGGAGGACGAGAGAGAGGCACCAGCACCTCCGGATGACATTCCCCATCCTTCCCAGCAGAGAGCTTGTCGGCGTCGTGACCTTGAGGCGCACCGCATGATTGATGATCTGACGCGGCAGATGATGAATTCATAACAGGCCATGCGGATCGCCATCTCTCAACGCTTTACTGCTCAGACTCGCTCATATCAGGCCCTGCGGCTCGAAATCTCTCAGCACTATCAACGCCAAATGATGATGCTGTAGTTCCAGCAGTAGATGGGATATCCATTTGATCCGTCCCAGTATCCCTACATCTCACCACCACCACCGCTAGTAGAGGATTGGATTATACATGATTGATTTTGATAAATATGATTTATTGTGCATTCTATGATTTTATACAAAGATGATCAACTTTCTTATATTTATAAAATGTTTTGACCATGTGTTGATTTTATTTGCTATGAAGTATTCTCTTAGGGTGATCTATGAATGGAGCACACCACCAAAAGGTTTATAAAATGTTTTTCATTGGTCTTTTTTTTTATGACTTATAATTCATTCTATATTGTATCTAAGGTTTGAATGTTGCTTGGAGACAAACAAGGGACAAGTATGGGGTATTTTGATAGCATGCATTATAGTATATATTTTGAGATTGGTTTGGACGTTTTATCTTCATAAATCTGAATGCGTGGATGTGTATTCTTGATCATTATGTCGTTTTGTTTACATTTGCAAGAATCGAGGTCAACACCTAGTTTTGTTGTAACTGTAGGGAAAATGGCATGTTTTGGAGCGATATGGACCCAAGGGTTTAAAGGAGTCATTCGTGCTACACTTTGGAACATTGAGATGCTACAACAAAACATAGGAACCATTGAAGTTGGATAGAAATTTTGATATTGGACCAGTTTTGAGAGATTTGCACGTAGCTAAAGATCATCTCGGTTGACCTCATGTTCTCCTCGACCGAGATGCTTTGTTCTCCTCATACGTCTTCAGCTGTCTAGACGTATAAGCAATCACTCTGCCTCTCTACATCAACACACATCCCAAGCCTAGATTGGATGCATCACTATAGACCACAAAATCATCAGAACCCTCTAGTTGTGCCAAGACAGGAGTAGAAGTCAAAAGTCTCTTCAACTCCTCAAAACTCTAGGCACACTGGTCAGTCCACACAAATCTGGTAGTCTTCCTTAGAAGATTCATAAGAGGGCGGGAAATAAAAAAAATTCCTCCACAAAACGTTTGCAATATCCGGCTAAGCCAAGAATGCTACGCACTTCCTTGACGTTCGTCGGTGTCGTCCATGTAGCAACAAACTCAATCTTTGCCGGGTCAACCATAATCCAATCAGTAGAGGCGATATGCCCAAGTAAAGCAACCTCCGACATCTAGAACTCGCACTTAGAGAGCTTGACATACATCTCTCTATCACTTAGAATCTGCAAAACCGTCCTCAGATGACCGGCATGCTCCTCTCTACTACGAGAGTATACCGAAATATCATCAATAAATACCACCACAAACTGATGAAGGAAGTCGATTAAGATACTGTTCATCAACTCCATGAAGACTGTTGGGGCATTCGTCATGCCGAATGGCATCACTACAAACTCATAGTGTCAATAACGGGTACGAAATGCCGTCCTATGTACATCATGCTCTCTTACCCTCAACTGGTGGTATCCTGAGCGTAAGTCAATCCAGGAGAAGACTATCGCTCCTTGAAACTGATCAAGTAGATCATCAATACGAGGCAGTGGATATCTATTCTTGATGGTCACCTTGTTCAGCTATCTATAATCAATGTACAGTCTCAACGATCCGTCCTTCTTCCGCACGAAGAGGACAGGTGCACCCCATGGTGAAACACTAGGGCGAATGAAGCCCTTCTTAGCCAACTCCTCGAGTTGCTTCTTCACCTCCAACATCTCGACAGGTGCCATACGATATCGGGTCTTCGAGATGGGTCTCGTATTAGGCTCCAACTCGATATTGAGGTCCACACTCCTTTGAGACGGCAAACTCGACGGCTCAACAAACACATCTGCAAACTCGCAGACCACTGGTATGTCCTCCAAAGCTGGACTCTCTCCATCCTTCATGGCGAAGTACCAGAAGGCATCACAACCGTGTGCAATCAGTCTAGCGGCTCGTACGGCACTGATACAGAACCTGTCTTCCCAAGGTCCTAACCTCGGAAGACCTCAATCTGACCAACCTCGGTCGACAATGTAACAGTCCGTCTACCAACATCAAAAACCGCACGGTGTCTACGCATCCAATCCATACATAATATGACTTCTTCATGCATTAATTGTATGACTAAGAAGTCAACAAGCCAAACACGAGTCCCTAAACGAAGGGGACAACTATGTATCTCACGGGTACCTCTGACCCAACTACCATCAGGTAACCCTATTGTAAAGGGTATCCCCTCTATGGTAGCTAAACTTAGACGCTCCAGAAATGTATCGGAAATAAATGAATGCGTAGCACCATATCAAATAAAACTCTAACATGTAAACCATGAAGCAGAATGGTATCTGTAGCAGCCGGTGCAGGTGGATCCTTTGCACTCCTCAACTCAAAAGCTCTACCTTGAGCTACTCTAGCATCCATGGTACTTCTACCACGACCTCTACCTCTACTCGGCCCGGGAGCAGATCCTTGAGTAGATTGACGATATAGGACTCTCTGCTGGCCTTGTGTTTGTTGCTCAAGTGTCGTCCGACTACCTCCTACAACACTTGCAGGGGAAGAAGCCTGTTGAGATGCAACTCCACCCTACCTCAGAAGGCAGCTCGATGTCCTGGTCTACCACGAGTGTAACATGTCCGAACTTGTCTGGGACAATCCGGCTTCAGATAGCCAGGATCACCACATTTGTAACACTGTCGTCCCTTGTCTGCAGTCAGTGCAGACGAGGGGTAACTGACGTCTCTGGTCTCGTCTAGACCAAGATGCTCCTCCAACTCCACTAGTCTGCCCAGTGCGCTGCCTCTTCTCAAACCGTCCCGTTTGAGAAGCTCTCCTCTTACTAGCTCGCTCCCCCTCATAGGTAGAAGCCCGGTCGTGATAATCAACGAGGGACTCGCAATGGAATCCCACCATGTATGAACACGTGCTCTCCCTCAAACGACAAGAGAATAGATACACATGTTGGTCCTCAGATGGTGCAGCTAGACCTAGCAAAGCTAACTCAGTCTAGAAGCGGCGGATGGCGTCTGCAATAGGTACATCCTCAAAACCGGCCTCTATAAAATCCTGCAGCTTCTCCCTCCTCAATGAGGCAGGGCAGACATGCTCTCGAATCATGCCCCTCATATGATCGTAATTGGTGGCTCTGGCTCACACTGTCTACACCACTGATGCGCAAGGTGGCGGAATAGATACAAGACTAGCTCTATCGGTCTATCCTCAGGACATCTGATAGACTCTAAAACTGAGTCTACATGTCCTATCCATACCTCAGTTTGTAAGCCGATCTCTCTTGAGAAGGGTTGTACGCCCTGCTGATGAAATGCCTTCAACCAGGCATCTAGTCGAGGCCCTCTAGTCTCCTTTACAGCTCGAATAGTCTCAACAGCACGTGCCGGCATAGTTGGCACCTGTGTGTCTCCCTGAGACATCTTAGAAGATCCCTCATGCCTTGGTATATCTGGGGCTCGTCTGCCAGCTCTGACGGCCTCCTCAAAACGTCTGAGGTACTCTCTAAACTCTAGTCCCCCATGGAGACACGATCTGAATCGTCAGAATGGGCTCGATGTGAATGGTGTCTCCTAGATCTACCACTCCTCGTCTCTTGGACGATACTCTCGGCGACCTTCTCATGTACCTCCTCCACCACTGGTGGATCAGCAGCTGGAACTGGTCCCTCACCTACCACACCCGGAGGAAGGGGTGGTCTACCTCTACCTCAGCCTACCGCGACATTAGCTCTAGTCCGATCCATCTGTGGGGTATGTACACCTAACTTGTAAGGCTCTATATAGTCCATATGTGTATATATATATATATATATATATACTTAACACATACACATACATGATCCAAAACACATATACACATAACTATACTACAGAGATCCGTAGCAGAGGTGGCGACTTCTCGTACATTATAACCCAAACCACATTTAAAACTAAAAACCTTTTGAAAACGTCATACTCCTTTCGAGTTCAGTTTATTTTACCCATCAAACCTCATTGCAAGTAACAAGTGCCATTGTGAGAGATATAAAAACAATGGATCATGACCCTAGCCTAACAACCTCTGTAACACCCCGAATCCGCAGGACTCTGAGTGCCACATTGGGCTAGGATCTCACAATGGATCATGACCCTAGCCTGACAACAAGTTCACTGGACCTTACAACATGACACTGAGAGATACAAAACAAATGCATAAAATTGTATACACTGTACAAACAAAAGGTAAAACAATATAGCCGAGTATAAACAACAACGTCCTCACACAGGAGGTAATAAAAGATCATCCTCACGCAGGAGGGAAAGGTAAACAACCCCAAAAGCCCAACATCCTATGTACGAGAGGTCCACGGCCTGCCACTTTGCTAGATCACCAAACAACATGCCTATCCCGTGGGGCATCTACAACATGGTAATAAACAATGAGCTAACCACACATATATAGAGTAATGCATAAGCACAAACACAATCATATAAAGATCAACACATCAGCATGATATCACACATTTACCCATTTTATCATCTGAAAATAATAGTCATTCACTCAAGTCGTATATATATAAATAAATGAAAGTATGTGACACGAGGACCGATACATCCCCGCCTCTGAGTGTTATATCCAATTGTACGAGTATCGGTCACAAATCTAGTGTACCCTATGGGATTAGATTGCGTCCTTCCTATAAACCGTACTTGCCTGACGTCAGAGAATCTCCCAAACTCTACTATGGGATGAAAGGGAAAGGTTATTACAGCCACGCAGTGGGGCAGTCAATAAAACATAGGTCGGTATAAGCGACATCTCATGCTATCATAACAAACATATAAGCACACACCACTCATGTAAACACCCAATATAAGGATAGTAGCTAAGTAAGTCCTACGGACTTACCTCAACCTTGTACACAACTCAACAACAAACAACATCCAATCTCGAGAGAGGGGCACTCCTAATAACAAGGCATAGAAAGATATCAACCTCTATTCATCATAGTGGTCACACCTAGACCCAAGGGATCCATAGAGATCATACTCAACCGATCATAATCTCATCAAAGAACAACCTCACACATCTAGCATGATCCTATACAATCAGACTAGGAAAGGAGGGAACAAAGGCATCCAAAGGTAAGTCTAGAAGCAACACACACCTACAGAACCAAGAGAAGAACCTAGTTTATGTAGGTGGGCGCAAGGACGGATGACATGTGGCGCAGGGGCGGGTTTTGGCCGGCGCTGGGGCGGCTGCAAAGCGGCGCAAGGGCGGCTGGATAGCAGAGGCATCACTTCAGCCCTTTCTTCACTTCTTCCCAAGGTGAAGGTCCAAATAAGGCTGGAGGTCCAGAAGCTCCAGCCTTAAGAACCTAAGCTTACCAAGGTGAAGGTCCAGAAGCCAAATAAGGCTGGAACAAGATCCAAACCTGAAGAACCTAAGCTAGACTAAAGAAAGATAGGAAAAGAGATAACTAGATGAAAGAATGAAGAAAGAAGGGATGGAAGCCATGAAAGCTTACCAAGGTGAAGGTCCAGAAGCTCAACACATCACCAAAACGTCCACAAGTTGGCTCACAAGGCTCAACAACCATAAACATCATCAAAGCCAAGCACAACTCTCACAAGCACAATCAAAACTCAAAGAAGATCAAAGATGATACAAGGGAGAAGAGAGGAGAAGAAGATGTACGCAAGAGAGAGATGAAGCTGGAATGAGAAGAAAAGAGATGAAGGTTATAAAGGGTAAAAAGAGTAAAGCACGGGTCAAAGGGTCAAAGAAGACGGCTGCAGCACACAGAGCCGGAGGGGCGGACTTTGTGAACCGCAGGTGCGGCCCAAGCAAACCGAAGGGGCGCCTAATAGGTCACGCAGGGGCGGATCAGCCCAAATCTAGGTCCTCAGCAACTAGGCTCTTACAGTCTATTATAAACATGATAAGGTTTTCTATTTTAAGCATATCTATTAAAGAGAACTTCGTCACTACGTGCATCAAATTTACCAAGGTTGTCTTTGTCATTATTATGGAAAAGGCACGTGCATCCAAAGGGTTTAAAATAGGAAATATTAGATTTTCGACCCGTGAAGAGTTCATAAGTAGTCTTTTAGAAATAGGAAATAATAGATTCTTGCGCTAAGTTCCACAACCCCGTTTTGTTGAGGTGTTCTAGGAGCTGAAAAGTTGTGTGAAATACCATATTTTGTACACAACAAATCAAACTTTAGTTGATCAAATTCTCTACTATGATCGCTTCAAATCGAAACAATAGGTAGATTTTTCAAAGTTTGCAACTCCTTACACAATTTGGAAAACTCAAACAAAGCTTCAGATTTTTCTAGTAAGAATGAGATCCATATAAAATGAGAAAGATCATCCATAACGAAAAGGATGTACTGTTTACCCTTGAGAGATTTGACACGCATAGGAGCACATAAATCCAAATGTAAAAGTTGAATGGGTCGAGAGGAAGTTACAACCTTGTTTGGTTTGAATGAACCTCTTGTCTGTTTACCTTCTGTAAAAGCCTTACATAGTTCTAGAAGTTTAGGTTTGGCAAACCACGTACCAAATCCTTTGAAAGTTGTTTCTTCATGGTATGCATGCTTACCTGACCAAGTCGTCTATGCCAAAGCCTTAGATCGTCAGTCAAGGCCTTGAGACACATTAGCTTAGTTCCTGAAACTTAGTTAGTGCTCATAGAATAAACATTGTTACATCTTGGAGTAGTAAGCACAACATCACCCGATATTTTATCTTGAACTTCACATTTTTCCGAATCAAAATTCACCTTGTATCCTTTATCACATACTTAAGAGATAATAAGCAAGTTATACTTTAAATCGTTAACATGATAAACTTCATTAATAAAGTAACATGAATTATAACCAATTTTACCAATGCCAATGATGTTACACTTTCCTTTATCACCAAGCGTAATGGTTCTAGATGATTGCTTCTTTAGATCTGAAAAAAGTGAGCTTTTTCCACTCATATATCTTGAGTCACCACTATCTAATATCCATTTATGCTCCTTTACCTTGGTTATATCATGCAAAACAGCAAACATCAACCTTTCCGGACCAAATGGCATATTTTGGTCCATATTAAAGTTCAATCATGTTTTGTGGTCTAGTACCTTTAGGAACGTATATTTGCTTAACTTGTTTCCTTAAACATAGAGGATATGTGTTTTTAATTATGTAAGGGTCATTTCTTCTATATGGACATGTTGATTTTACGTGAGCCTTTTTACAACAATAGAAACATGTGGGCATATGCATAGTTCCTTTAGCTTTAGCAAAAGTGTTAGTCGTTTTTCTAGGAAAACATACGTGATAGCCTATACCATTCTGTTAAAGAAAAGATTGTTGCTCACCCACCATCCTTTCGAGATTGAATTTCGAACGAGTGAATTGATTAAGTGCAGTCTTCTATTCTTGACACGTCATAGTAAGATTAACCTTTTATTTCTCTAGATTGATATATTCTTGATGGAGAGAAGAAAGATTTCCCTTGACAATGGCATTTTCCGATTCCAAGGCCTTGAGATAGATATCAAGGTCTAACTTTTCAGTGTTAAGATTTTTAATCTCCAAAGACATGTCACTTAACCTTTTCTTTTGTTTGAGAAGCATTTCACTTAAGGAACATATCCTTACCCTATGTTCTTTATAACATATAATTATGTCTTTAAGAAATTGCGTGAGTTCATGTTCGGATTGCGACATAATCGTACTTACCACACCATCAACATAGTGGTTTGGGTCCTCTTCACGATCAGGCACTAAGCACAAGTTTGCTTATTCTTTCTCGTCTTTTGATTCATTGGTAGAATTTGAGTCACTCCATGATGCTACAATAGCTTTCTTCTTTCAATCATACTTCCTAAAGTTGTTCCTCTTCTTTTTTGGACAATCCTTTACGAGATAATTTGTTTCACCACATTCAAAACAAGTCAGTACTTTAGTTTTCTTAATAGGGTTAGAAAACTTACCTCGAGGTCTTGATGATTGTGGATATTCCTTTTTTTTTCGAACTGCTTCTTCATTTGAAGAATTTTAGCAAGACCCCTTGAGATCAAGGCGAATGGATCATCCTCATCTTCATCATCACTGTGACGCTAGGATTGTACGACACAAATCCAAGGCAAGAGTGCCAAGAACTCGTTCGCCCAAAACATGCACACACAAAGTCTTAAATTTATAACTCGATCTAAAATCCTAAACTACCTAGAAAAACACACATTGTACGGATCGTTATGCAGGAAGGAAAGTATTCCGAGGTCGAACACAAGGACTAAGGTGAAATCAAGTCATTCAATGATCAAAGATAGTGTAAATTTAAACTAAGATAAGATGATGAATAAAGAAAGTGCAAAACACAATATTTTTGGATGGTTTGGGGTGATCAAACAAGGATCACAAATATATCAACACAAACAAGCAAACTAACACACAAACACAAAGATATGAGATAAGAGGTAAGAAAGCGGATTCTAGAGATTCGGAATTTCAATTATGACAATGGACTCATTCTTCTAAAGATCAAAGGAAAGCTGTGGTTGTTCGGAGTTGGGTGTTTCTCTAATGGGAGCAATTACCGGGTAAGTCTCATGCTCCACTAGTCTCGCACCTAACATCCTATTACCGGGTAAGTCTTAAGGAACCTAAGGACGGGAATTCTACACAAACCGGCCACCACCTAAGGGTCAAACCACTCCTTACCGGGTAAGTCTCGGAAAAGGTAAGTCTTAGGCAACGATCCTAGCACACTGAAACCAATTGCGGCTTTTGTTGGCTCACTATTGCCTAGAGTTCATCATCTTATGTATCTAAGGGAGGAAATTACCGATAAGTCCCATTCTTCCAAAAGGTTGCTAACATTAGGTCACCCTAAGCTAGATTAGGCTCAACACACACTAGCATTTCAACAGATCTACATCGTAACATCTAGATTCATCAATATAAGCACAATAGAGAAAATCACGGGTGGATCATAGAAACCACGGCCGTGGAATCATGAAGAACAGGTCGTGATTCTTCACTTAGTTGGTGTTTCGAACACAAACCGATCCTAAGCTAACATGGAAGTCCATACAATCATAGTCTAAAGCATAAACATCATTCCTTCACCGTAGAATAACAACTATTCAGCCAACAACATACATTTCAAGATCAAACTTCACAAATAGAGCATGCTTGCAAGTCATGGCTAGATAATAAAGAATAATCCAAAGAAAAGACATTACAAGCTAGAATAGAAGTTACCAAGTCTTACAAAGGCTTCAAGAGCTGCTCCAAGTTGTCAACAAAGGAAACCTCACTCAAAACCACTCAAATATCACTACAAAACTAAAATCTACACTACCCTCTCCCAAGAACACCCACAAGGGTGCTTGGAAGAGAAGCTCCAATGGAGAAGTTTTTTGGGGAAGAATATAGCTCAAAAAGGGATGGGAGAGTGTCTTCAAATACAGCCTGCAAGATCACTTAAATACTCCTCCAATAAGCAAAGGTCGGGCAAAGATATCGTGGGACACGTGTCAAAGTGGTCCAGACAGACACCACGGCCAAAACCACGGGCGTGGAAAGGCCTTCGGGGCCGTGGTTTTCTTTGTTCAACCCTCTTTGGATCATTAAGCCATGAGTTGGTGCAATGCATGCACCAACAAGGTCTTTTGTGTTCTTATTTGCTCCTAGCTTGCTCCTTAATGAGTCCGGATGTGTGCCATCACGAGGAATGATCCTCAAATGTATCGATTAAGCTCCAAAAGCTCCCCAAAATACCTACAAAACCGACAAGAGTTCGTGTAGACGTCTATTTCGACAATATGCATGAATTAAGCGTAAACGTCATGAACTATGACCAAACCATGCATGCATAACGAGAAAAACTATCTAAGTCAATGCCTAAACTAAAAGTCAAAATTCATGTCATCAAAATACCACATACTTGTCACTTGCTCGTCCCCGAGCAAGGTCCAAATATAGGCTACGAGATGGCATGATTTATGAATGCAGAAAAACAGAAAATATTTTTGGAATTGTGCTTCTAAAGTTGGATCACCTTCATAGTCATGTTTCATGGCAATGGACAAGCAATCATGTATTAAATAAATGAAGGCACGGAATGACAATCATACTTAACTCAAAAGCATGCATAAAAGGTAAAAATGATGAAGTCAAGATGATCATGAGAGTATCCAAACTAGTTCACTAAGTCATAAACATAAGAAAATAGGTCTTAAGGACTTAGGAAAGAAGAGGCAAAGAAATGCGATAATAAGGTGGGAATTTTCTAAGGTCATGTGGTACAAATCCGGGAAAGAAACTAAACAACCACAACTTCACATTTATACTTCATCCACCAAAGTGTATTTTTCTCCTTGTTTTCTTTCTTTTCTTTTCTTTTTTTTTCTTTTTCATTTTCTTTCACTTATTTTTGAGACAATGACTTTGGTGTACAAAAGCCGAAACCTTGGTGATTAGCGGACCTTGGGATTTTTTCCTAGGTGCCTCACACCGGGCACACATACCAAGGCTCGTTAGGACATTCGGTTTATCTGACTTTGGCAAGGCACAAACACCCGATTATGTGAATGGTGCCGAGTTACTCGTCATCAAAACCAAAGTCCCCAAACCTATATTTTTTCTAAGCTTTTCACAACACATTTTCAACAACTTCATTCACAACATTCATACACCAACTTCACCACCCCATACTTGCTTTTCACACACTCAACACACTAGCATGCTCCTAATCCCGGATGGGTCAAAAGAGGTCAATATTTTAATTAAGTGAGGTGCTCAAACAACATGATCAAGATGAGAAGAAGAGAGAGATGAGTTGCCTTAATCATTCCTAGATGACGTGCAAGAAATAGCATGTAATTTCGACCATCAATTCTCAATCCAATCAAGACAAGCATCATAATCACAAATCACGCATAGGATTCAAGAGAAGTATTTCAAGTGCACATATGCATAAATCCATTCAACACACAAGGCCATCCATAGCCAATTCACAAAAAAATCTCATCATAAGGTTCATATCCAAACTAGGAAGCACAAAATTTTATTTTATTTTATTATTTTAAATTTTTTCGACTTTTTGGAATTTTCGAGATAAATATGTACAATGCAAAGCATAATGAAACGTGTGACAATAAAAGGAAACTATCCTAGATGCGATCATGCCATGCTAAGAATCATGAAAACCCCACCCCATACATAGAAACACATTGTCCCCAATGTGCAAATCAAGTAAAGAAGAGTGAAAGAGAGTCCTGACAATGTAAAAATGTAGCGTTTTCGGTATTTTGGTTCACTCATGTAGACTGGTGGTGATGGATGATCAATCAAGCATGGTAGAGAGCTCTTCTTAGTTATTCCGGCGTCGAGACCCGCACTAAGGTGTATGCGAGATGGGAGTTCTTCCATCCAACAAAGACACCTTGAGCCGTCCAAGCCTCATGTCCACTCCACCCATGATTGAAAACGGAATAATCATCATCAACTCTCCTTGCAAGGCTTCTTTGTTACCTAGACTCTAGCACACAAACACAAAACACAAAAACACACAAACACAAAAACAAAAGCAAAAACGAAAGAGAAAAGGAAAAGATTTCTTACCCTTGGGTAGCCTTCCAAAAAGCGTTTCTTTTAGGTCATTAGCTTCACCAAACTCCGTGGATGTTTCAATCAACCTCAAATACCATGGTTTGCTTGAGGAGTCTAAGCAACCATCGCTTTCCGGCATCCACGATGACAAGCATGGGCCACTAGATGCCCAAATAAGCTTTAAGTTCTCTCTTCACCGGTTAGTGGTGGACTCCTTCATCACCGCTTTCTTGATGATAGTATGGAGTTCCAACCATAGGTGCCACCCCATACTTAGACAATTTGTGTTCCGCGGTCACACCGGTGAAAAGCTTGCCATCCTCATCCTCTATGATCCGAAGAAAGCCGATTCTTGGAAACAATTCTTCATTGGAGTGCTTCATAACCATCATGGATCCATCATGCTTGCATCCATCATTCAATATGGGAGACTCCTTAGGAAAGGGACTACAATCTTCGTATGTACTCCGGGCAAGCAAGAAAGGATTGGAAGGAGGTGCAGTTAACTTAGGGCTCTAAACGACAGAGCTTTCCACGGTTGAAACCGCGGGCGTGGTTGTGCCAAATAGGCCATGGTTCTCTCCGTGCAATTCCTCCCTCATGATCTCTTCAAGTGTGGTTATGGGGTTGATGACAAGGATGTCCAAAGGTGAGAGAACTTCATTGCACTCCTCCAAAGCTGAAGGAGGTGAAGGTAAGCCTTGAAGGATGGTAGGATCTCTTAGCATAAGAGCATGCCTAATCTCCTCAATCTCCCTCCTCATTTGTTGTTCTCTCTCGAAATTCAATCTTCTTTCATCCTTCAAGGCCAAATCCCTTAGCCTCACTTGCTGCCAAGCTTCATCCAACTCTTCTTGAAGTTCCTTAATGATCATGGTTGATTCGGGCAATTCTTGAATCTCCTCATGGTGAACCTCTTCTTGTTGAAATACTTCCGTTTCAAGCACCATGTGGGAACTCGAAATGGAAGCAAGGTTGCTCTCAAGATCATCCATCTTCCTCAACATTTCTTCTAGCATTGATTCCACTCGTTCATTGTGTGGTTGATGGTGAGGTTCTTCATTAGGCAATGTAGTCATGTGAGCTTGATCATGGGACTCATGATAGGCATTGAACTCCTCCCAATACTCAAACTCATCATGGAGAGGTCCTAGATCTTGGTATTCCATCCACTCCTCATACTCCATGTTGTCATCGTCTTGGAAGTACAATCCATCCATGGCAAACATGAAAAGGCAAAGATAAAAACAACACAACATCAAAAGTAACAAGAAAGATATGCACTAAAAACAATCAAACACAAATGACTTAATCTAGACCTAGTTCCCGGCAACTGCGCCAAAAACTTGTTAAGGCGCTGCCGATGGACTTACCTAAGTCTATTTTGAACACTTCAATCACCGGCAACGGAGCCAAAAACATGTTACGCTAGGATTGTACGACACAAATCCAAGGCATGAGTGCCAAGTCAGTACTTTAGTTTTCACCACATTCAAAACCACTCAGTAC
>BSUD01000008.1:47126590-47373298 GCA_033239045.1 Fagopyrum esculentum | reverse complement strand
GGGTTGAATAGAGTATGACAACTTTTCGTAAAAACGTATCTCAAGGCTTTGAAACTGATTTCAAGGCTGATAGCATGAAATATGATGTTAGTTTAGATGTGCATTTAGGTAGTTTTTCCCTTTCTTTTGTTTACATGAACATATATTTGTAGCATTTATGATCATATGAACCTATTATGTTTGAATGGAGATCTACACAAGCTTTGTGGTGATTTTAGGTGAATTGACACTGATTTGGAGTTGAAATGGAGCATTCATGAGGTGTTGATCAAAGTGGACCTCAACAGGAAGCATTAGAGAGCTCAAGAAGAACAATGAAGTGAGAACTTAGAAGATACAAAGAAGAACAAGAGGAAACACGTCTAAGAGAAGGAACCTCGGCCAAAGAAGCATTTCCACGGCCGAGGTTTTCTTAATTCATTGATTAAAACCTGTGGAAACACAAGTCGAGAGTCGCCATGGTATAAATGTCGGACGAGATTTAGAGACATCACCCGAGATTTTCTTCGGAAAAATCCGAACCGTTATTGCCACGTGTTCGCTCCAAATGGTGTGTGCAAGCTTTAAATTTATAATGCAAGAAGTATGCTTAAAACAAGGATGCGAACCCGCAGTGTACGGGTCAATTATAGTAAAAGCAAGAATTCCAAGGGTCGATCACAAGGACTTAGGTGAAACAAAGCAAGTATAGGTTGTCAATATTGCAACTAACCACAAAAGCAATCAAAGATGATAATATAGTCAATTAAGGAAATATGCAAATTCTAGGGATTAAAGCATCTAGTTGTGGTTCCAACTCAAGATCTCAAGATAAGCGGACAAAACTGAGATTTTGCAAAGGGAAGGTGTTACTAAAGTGGAATAGATCACCGGGTAAGTCTCACTACTCACAATCCCAAGCCAAAGAACCTATCACCGGGTAAGTCTCAAGGTACTAAGGAGAGGAATTATAATCTCAAACCAACACACCAACTAAGGGAATAGAATCAACCTTTACCGGGTAAGTCTCACGCTAACTCACAATGATTGAATAAAGGCACACTCAAACCCCAATAAAGTATAAACATTTATTACTACAATTATGATCATGGGTAAACAAACAAAGGAATCACTGGGTAAGTTTCATCCTAAGCTTGCATTGAACCAGGAAAGGTGTAATATGGATAGGATTTGGCAAACTCTAACACATAACTCTCAATTACGGATCAGAAAAGTCACCTGAGTGAGTCAAGTCCCACCCCGGCAGAGATGTTCATCGACTGAACGAGATGTTTTAGGGTTAAGGATAAAGACTCGAGCTTTCAGGGTCCTACTGGAATTTAAGATTATTCTATCATTGTTTTTCACATAACTTTCAGCCAATCACCCTAGAATCGCACAAGGAAATTAGCAACTCATCATCATGAAAGCAATAATAAAATATAAGGGAAGAGAATGAATATTTGAACACAAAAACCTTAAGAACAATGCTTCAATAACTGAATCAAATATCAAACAAATCAACATTCCTTGGATCACAAATCCATCAAGACAATCAAACAAAAGGGAATCTAAGAAAGTCTTACAAATCCCCTCAAAAGCTATATCCGAACTATCAATCCTTCATTGATTGATCTTCAATCTTCCTTCCTTCCTTCAAAACTCCGGAAAAATCCCTTAATTGCTGGATGCTCTCAGCCCTCTAAGCATGGTTCAACTTGTGGAAAATCCAACCCTTTATATAGGAGAATTATCTTCCAAAGATAAAATATCTTAAAAAGATAATTTCCTAATAAAATATATCCATATCTCTAAAATAGATCTCTAAAATATATGATCTTCCTTCCAGAAATCCAGCCCAAAAATATAAGATCTCCCCTTCCAAAAATAAAAGATCTCAGCCAAATAAAATATATCTCGCCGCGTCCAGGGTGTTCGCCTCGTCGGGGCGCTCTCTATATCACCTCGGTCGAGGTGATCTTGTGGTCAACCGAGGTGACTCTCAGCTGAAGGTGAAATCTCTCAAATCTGATCCAAAGTGAATCTTCTTTGTTAATTATTTGCTTCCTGAGTTCTTCCTTGAGCTCCTGAATGTAGCCCCAATGACTCCTTCGCTCCTTTAGCTCCATTTTAGTCCAAAACGTGCCATTTTACCTACGATTACAACGAAACTTGTTGCAGACCTCGATTCCCTCAAAGGTAGATGAAACGACAATATAATCACAAAATATACATTCAAACATGCAGATTATGGAAGATAAAACGTCTAAAAAGTCCCAAAATAGAGACTATAACACATGCTATCACCACGTCATCAACTCAAAAGGGGATCTTCTAAACCTAATTTTATCTTATAAGAAGGGAGCTACTGCGGCATTTTGACATTGCGTGCTACATACTTCACACGACGAGCGCTTATGGGAGATAGACGGCATTGAAGAGCTTTTGGATTAGGAACTTGGAAACAAATTGACAACCCGTACATGGAGAGTAGAGATACTTTTGTGAGATTTTCTTGATTTTGACTTTCCCTTCTTTGAACATAAGAATGGAGATTATTTGTGGATTGATTTGCATTGATATATTTAGAGATTGATTATTTAGAGATTATTGTGTTTTCTTGGTTTCATCCCTTCTTAACCTTCTTTTGTTATTATTGATATTGATATGATGATTGTTGGCTAAACCCCTTTGCGATTCTAGGGCGATATATTGATGGTTGTGGTTTAGATGATGATAGATTGATCCTTACAAACAGATTGGACATTGAGAGTTTTGTTATAACCGCCGAAGAAGACAAATCTCGGGGTGTTCTTGAGAATCTCGGCCGAGATTTCCCAAGACCCCCCTATGGTTGTCTCTGTCGTGCACGTTTTGCTAAGTCCTTTAACCAAAGCTAAAGATTGCCTAAACCCTAGCCTTGTTGAACCATTCTAACTCATAATCTTGTTAGGGAAGAGACATACACGGTGATTCCCTTTCTTAGTTACAAACGATTACAAGCTCTAGGTAATAAAGGATTCAAAACCCTTTATTAGATTTTAATGTGCCATCCTCTTGCCTTTGTGAGTTAACATGAGACTTACCCGGTGATGAATAATTCTATTCCCTTAGGTTGAGTGGTTGGTTTGAGACTATCATTCCTTTCCCTTGAAGCTTTAGACTTTCCCGGTGATAAGTTTCATTGGTCTAATAATGGATAGTGAGACCTCCCCCGTGATCTATCCCATCTTCGAAACACCTTACCTTTACAATTCAAGCTCTATCTTTTACATATTTAAGACATCTTGAGTCAAAACCACAATCGGATGCTTGGACCTCTAGAATACGCGTTCCCCAATTAATCTATGTTCTTATCATCTTTATTAATCATTGCTTATGCATGTTTGTTTAGTTAGGCTATTTTACTGAATTGTTCTCACTGACCATGAGATTGACTCCGGAATATTAGCCCTTACTACGATAGATCCGCACACTGCGGGTTCGCTTATCATTAGGCTTATTTCAGGATATAAATTTAAGACTTTTACACACACATCTTTTGGAGCGAACAAAGGCCTTGATGTCGATCTGTGCTCTTTGCGACACAACTGGTTTTCAAGGGCTTTGAAAGTGAATTCAAGGCCTTGACACCAAAAACCTGCAAAACAAGGTTAGTCACAATTAAGCAAGATATATTGTGGACTTAAAAGATCGACATAGTGATATGTTCACGAAGTTCAACTCTAATAGACTACGTCTTTGTCCTAGGGTTTCTTTACCCGTAGGACCTAACTATCTATTATCTGCTTCAAAGAGTCATATATACAACCTAGAAGAAATCTCCTTATTCTCTCACTATAGCAAATTCTACGATCTAGTTCCAACTCTAACCTAGCAATAATAGCCTAGTTACTTCGCAAAGTAACACACAATCGATTTTAAAACTCTCTAGATACACCAATGGAGCTCTAGTGTTTTTCTCTCTTTGAGAATGTAAACTTTTGTAAGCTAAGAGGAAGAAAAACTTTTGGAACGAATGAAGATGCTTTGATCGCTTGAAGACTTAGATGTTTCCTTGTAAGTTTGTTGTTGTTCTCTTCAATCGTCATCTTCCTTTATTGTCTTCTATGGAGTACTCTTCTAGCCGTTGTAAAAGGGTCGTTGTGATGTTCATCTTTCTCCATGGAAAACGGTGTTTGGTTGCAACAAAGTAGCTGTTATAAGATCTTTAATCTTCTTCATCTACTTTTTCTTCTTGACGCATGTTGAGAGTCTTCTTCGTCGAGATCTTCTTCTTGAAAGACGCGCTGAAGATCTTGTCATTGAAGCCTTCTATCCATGCTCCGAGATCTTCCAAGTTGTTGAAGATCTTTGTTGAACTCGAGGACCATTGAAGATATCCCTTGAATCCGAGATCTTTGTGTGAAATCCGTTGGAAAAGATCTTCTTATCCTTTGCGTCGGTTTGTTGAGATCTTTGTAAGTTCTTCTTCTTGGGCCGAGATCTCCGCCTCAAATCCGTTTAAAATCTTCTAGTTGAGTCGGCCGAGATCTTTTCTTGTTATCTCTTTTGAAGATCATCTCTTGATCCTTGGTAGATTTGGTTGTTGAGATTTGAATCTTGATTTTGAAAAGCTTCCAACCGATTTCTCCCTTGTATTTCTTTTCAAGGCTTTGGCGTTTATTCCTTGAACTGCTTTCCAAGGCCTCCTCGTTTAACCCTGGAATTGCTTTTCAATATCTCCGTGCTTGTCCCTTGTAATGAATTTCAAGGCCTTTGTTCATTCTTTGAAATGCTTTTCCACGCCTGCACACATTTAATAAACACAAACCAAACCATGCAATCTAGAAATACAATCGATATTTGTTAGTTTATAAAACCACTTATAAATGTTAAGTCTTCCATCATCCACATATAAATATATAATCAAGGTGGAGTTATGTAACACCCAAAACTGGACTTGGGATGCTACGGGCGAGACTTCACAATGGGTCTCAACTCTTAACCTGGCAACAATTTCACCGGACCATTCCAACAAGGAACAAAAAAAGGCAAATACTCAAAGCGTTTATAATGTATGCAAGAGAAAACTTAAAGTAAAGGTACAATGTGGAAACTCAGCCGAGTCCTGAAAATGACCCAACTCCAATACATAATCCAAAAACGTAAAACATAAAACCATAATCCATAACAACAAAAGACATAAACGTCCCCATCCTATATCGTACAGAGACCCCAGTTGTCCACTCCTCCACCTCACTCGGCGGCATCCCTATCCTACAGGGCATCTACACAATCGGTTTAAAACCGTTACCTAATGTTCAAGGCATTAGAATCAAGGTGAAAGGAACACACACAAGTAAATCATCAAAACACGCAACATGCTCCTAACACACAAATCCTGTAGGATAGGTATTGATGCATTCGACCGTCTAATTAAACTTCTTTTGTGACACGAGATTCTCCCAAAACTCGCCTCAGTCCCTACTTACCGGCAAGGAATGGTATTGATGCATTCGACCGTCTAACCGCCTGGGCTAGTCACCGAGAACATCCTAGCTCCCGTAAGAGCTAGGCAGTGATGTCACCTTCCGTTCTCATACACTTGGGCCACAATAATATAAGTCGGTGGTCCTATTACCGGCTTAGTTGTTATAACATAAACAATAAACGCACACCACCAAACACGCATCATTGCCAATACAAGGAATAAGAGCTAAGTATGTCCGGAGACTTACCTCGTCCCAAACGCTAACTCACAAAATACTCCCGCTTTCCTTGAGAAGAAGCCCACAACCTACTCACTAGAAGTTACATATGAACACATGCTCACACTCAAGAAGTCGTAGACTTCACTCAAATGATCTATGCAAGATCAACTAACCCTCATGCTAGGACCGCATCCTAGAATCCATGATACTCATAACACTCTCAACATATGAAAGACACTCCCAATAGCCTATCACCTCACATGATCAAAAACCACAACTAAAAAGGAGCAACCTAGCCAAGGAGGTTCAACAAGCTACAAACACTCAAATCCAACAACTACAACAAGCCTTAAGGGCTCCTAGGTTCACAACCACTAGATGGAATTCACAACTACCCTAGGTCCATCCTACGCATGCTAGTAACATGAAACAACCTCACAACTAAGGAAGGAACGAAGAAGAAGGGAGAAGAAGAGCCTACTGTTGAAGAAACAAAGCCGCGGAAACACAAGACGACTGCGTGCTGAAGGTCACGGCCCCCGCGACGCCAGAAACTGTCCACGCGGCGCTGGTCACCGCCCCTGCGTTTGGTAGGTTCCACCTCCGTGTCGTCTGGTCCCGCTCCCGCGGTAGAACTCCAGAAATAGCGTTTTCTTTGTCTTCGATTGTGGATCTTGAGCTTCAATGGCTTCTTTCTCTTGCTGGTTCTTCTGCAAAATCATCCACAGTATCAAGGCTCTTCCTCACAATCTAATTAAGCTAAGAATACATTCATGCAAAGGATTTAAGGGAACTTCTCCCCAAAGCTTCCAACAATGGAAATATAGAAGAGAAGAAGAAGATGGCCAGCGTGGAAGAAGAAGAGAGGGAGGAGGAAAGACTTATGAACTGAATCCAGAAGCTCTCCATTGCTGGCCACACTCAAAGAGATCCAAAGGAAGGAAAGATAAAAGAGCTCAAGGAGAAGGGAAGCAGGCCAAAGAAAACTAACGTGAAAGAACGAATGGTGAGAGAGGGAAATCCAAGCAGCCAAGGGGTAGGGAGTAGGGGAACAAGGGGTCAGCTGACCTCCTTGTCTCCATGGTGCTAGCAACGAAGGGTCCAAAATCTAATGGTGGGTAACGAGGGGTCAAAACGGGATTTTCACATCCCGCGTTTACGGAAAGATTGAGCCGCTCGTGCGGAATGATCGGTAACTCGCTTACTAACTGGAATAAAAATTCCGGATGTTACAACTAATCCCCCTAAAAACAAGTTTCGGCCCGAAACTTGTTAACGCCGAACTCTCGGCATAACTAACTCGGTAACTAAAGAAAAATCGTGATGTGCCAACTCTCTACTCGAGAACCATCACACTCGTATACCCGCATCAAGACCTCGCAAGGCCTACACACATACTTGCATAAACCACATATCGCATAATAAGTCAAAAGGTAACCAATCATACAACAAATTCAGGCTCGGGGCACAAAACACATAAACTCGCACATGCACATATATCAAACCCATCGTCCATCTCGACATAACTAGATCATCGTAAAAACTCCAACAAGGATACAATACAACGTCCTCCCGGTACCCTCATCGGCTCTTCGTCTATCACTAGATCATCAAAACTACCATCATATCTCGAGTCATACATGTATTCCCTCGAGCGTCACACTTGAAACCTGGTGAACATCCTCCACTCTCGGTGGCCGTGCCAACCGGTAACCCACATCCCACCTCGCACCAAGATCTCAAAAAGGGATGATATATAGTGGGACTTAAGTCCCTTCTAATGACCAACACGTATGATGCCTCGCGTCAATGATACCCTTAACTAGACTCGTCTCGTATCCAAACCCTTGAGGTTCGTACCTGTATTTGTACTCCCTTCTAGCGACTTATCTCGGCTATCATTCGCCCTTTGACCATGGCTACTCCGGCGAGGTTGTCCCATATTCGCTCAAGGCTATCCCTACATATACTATTCAGATACTGACACCATAATTTACTATACTTCAGTCCACAAAGTGCCTTACAAGGCCCATCTCAAATGACATCTCACTATCGTAATACGAAAGCTCAATCAAATAGGAGGTATCATGTCCACCTTTACCATCTACCTTGCACATATGCTCTTTACACGGCATCTAAGATCACAAAAGTACTCTCTAGTTGACCAACTATCCGAGGATGGAACTGTCACCGGAGAAAACTGGTCTCCTTTGCGGCACAATCCCGCTGCCCAACCATCCCGAGATGAATTGTCCATCTTGCTCTGAGATAACAATACTCGGTATCCCGGTCCTCTAACTTTCGCTTAGTAGATTTCACAACTAGCCGACTCATCGGCCCTGTTTCCCAAAAGGTATAAACGCATTGTCTACGACTGTCGGCCCTCAATGACCAAAACACGTCAAAATTATTACTTGGTCTCAAACCGGTAATAACCGATATGGAGGTATCCTCCCACACCCACTAAGTAACTCGCGCTGGATGATGTCCTGTTCCCGTCTTAGGGTGCTCAAGCTTGACCCGACAACGGTCACTGTAAGAGCCTAGTTGCTGAGAGAGGGAGTAGAGTGGCCAGGTTTATGCCTGAGCGGCCCCTGCATGACCCAGGGGGCGCCCCTAGGCCTTACCTGGTTCGCCCCTCCAAGAAGTCGAATGGGGCGCCCCTACGACTTCCTAGAGACCTTTGGTAAGCTTCCATTGCTTCTTTACCTTCTTTCTTCTTTTCTTCTTCTTTTCTCCCTTTCCTTAGCTTAGTTTAGCTTTCCTTAGGATTGGTTCTTGTTTAGACATGGTTTGGCTTATGATGATGTATATATGTATATGTTATGTTCATATGTTGTTGTTGGAGTGAAGAGAAGTAAAGAATCGAGAGTAGTAGTAAAGAAGGAGCTGAAGTGGTGTCCTCTGCACACCAGCCGCCCCTGCGCCTGCATTGCAAACGCCTTTGCGCCGGCCTGTGCACCGCCGTTGCGCCACCAGAGTGTTGCCCATGCGCCTGTCTGTACCAACTTGGTGTTTCCTTTGGTATTGCAGGTGTGTGACACTTCTAGGCCTTTCTTAGGGTGCCTTTGTTCCCTCCTTTCCTAGTATGAGGGTTTAGGATCATGCTAGTTGTGTGAGGTTGAGTTTTGATGATGTTATGATTGTTTTATGCCTAGTATGGCTTCTGAGGATCGTTAGGTTTGAGTGAGGTTGAGGTTGATCCATTGGATCCCTTTGGGTCTAGGTTTGACCCTTATATGGTTAGGAGTCTGAGATATCTCATTATGCCTTGTTTATAGGTTGTGCTACCCCTCCAGTGTTTTGGTCATTGAGGGCCGACAGTCGTAGACGCCCTACAAGATAGGCATGCTACTGGGTGATCAATCAGAGTGGCAGGCCGAGGACGTATCGTACGTTAGGATGTGTGGGATTTTGAGTCTGTTATCTTTCCCTCCTGCGTGAGGATGATCTTTTGTTACCTCCTATGTGAGGGTATTATGTTTCTTACTCGGCTATGATGTCTTATCTTTTCGGTTGTACAGTTTATACAGTTTTATGTATTTGTTTTTATATCTGTCAGTGCCATGTTGTAAGGTCCAGTGAACTTGTTGTCAGGCTAGGGTCAGGATCCTTCGTGTGATCCTAGCCCAATGTGGCACTCCGAGTCCCGCGGATTCGGGGTGTTACAGTCACTTACTGGCTAAGCAGTTAATCACCTCGGCCTTGATCCCACATTACTAATGTGAACATCACCAATCCAAATACCTCTTACCAGCATTATGGTGCACTAGTAAGGTGGTGTGAGCCTCTCGTGGACTCTATCTCAGCTCTCTGTTACTTGTATAGATGGGCGCTCCTAACGGCTCAACAAATCATCAACCCAAAATGTAACTATGAGTCCTCTCATCGGGACGTTCTATCACTGGTCTTTCTCAAAGCCATTCAAATTATGCGATTCTATCGGGTCTTTCCCATACCATCTACTTTAATAAACTGAGGTTGAACCGTCAGTTACGTTGTTGCTTCCTCTCAAAGTGTCCACTTACTAATGGTATTGGGGACCACATTCACCTTTCCTTGAACGATCCCAAAATCATAAGAGCAAAGTCCTTAACCAACTCTAACCATCATCTCTGGCGGATATTGAGTTCTTGCGGAGCGAATATTTATCCATGACATACTCCTTTTGTCCGTGTCAGACTAGCATATTTCTCATAACAAGATACCGACTTCATCATAAGTGCATGTATAAAGCGCCTTACTCTCGACCCTTCAACTGTCATTTTTCTTATAAGCCCACAATTGTCAACATACGCACGAAACCTATCTTGTTACTTCATACGCATCCCAATGTATCCCTAATGACATACAATTCCGTTAACTAATGTTTATGTCAAAGAGAATGGAATAAAGATCACTCACCTCTTCTGCTTCTAATAAAGCTCCATGGACACGTCTCGGTCCTTACGATTTAATCGACTTCCTCAATAAGAAAGAAAGTGTCAAACCATCCCGCAACTCGGCGTTTATGGCCCACCAACTTATAAGTTGCATATCTCCTCACATACCTTCGATATATTACCAAAACTATCATCTCGTTCTCATGTGATCAACTAGATATTCTCAACACCGCTACGTATCTTAGGAGGTCATCCCAGACGTGCCAATCCGTTTAGATAACGCTACTCATCTTCCATAGCTTGTATTATCGTTGTCCTATGACAAGCTTGTTCCTCCCAATTCTGAGAGTACAACAAGGCATCGTAAATTTGAAAATAAGAATCATTTGTGCAACTCATGCACCAATCACTATCATTAAAATCCTTAGGTTATGGTCCAACTTGGAATCGCCTGAAACACGACAAATTACGTGACTTCATCGCAACTTTATTCAGAAAACCGAAGGATACTCCTCTATGTAAACTCCAACTCATCAATCGCACTTGTGATCTCAAATGGATTCACTAAACTTGTAGTGATCATATTGGCCCTAAATGCCGCCTTACAAAGGTCCTTTCTTCTCTCCACCCAAATCTAGTGGCATCTCGACTTCAAGTCGATCTAATCAAACGTTGTAGCCACATGCAACTTGTTCTAACGAGTCGTCCACTACGGGGTGAAGGTACTTATCCTCATTGGTAGCCTTACACATTTCTCCATAGCCAATGTACAACATCTCGGATCGTATCCTTCCTCGCAACCCGTACTAGAAGGCCTTGAGAGGAAGACCGGAAGAAATTCCCCATTCCGAATCGCTGAAACTTCTCACTCATGAATTCTCAAGTACCATCACCTTAAGCTTAAAGCTTACAGAGTTACCATAACCTCGGTAGCTCCTTTGGGTGAGTCTAGTAACTTTGACTCAGGCCTTGTTCGCGACAACATATCATTTGTTCCTTAAGAACGAAGTACCATGCGTCTACTTTTCATATCTTCCCATTTGCTTGAAGCAACTCGGGAAACTTCACTTTCCTCCTGCTCCACTATATCCTTATATCCTGCTGAAACCATAAAGGTCCAATCCGTATATGCAAAATGTCAAGACCTAAAAAGGTCGCATAAAGGGTCATTACCATCCATCATTGGGAGGTCTATTACTGTCACTTGCTTAAACAATCCAGCGTTATAATGCTCAAGACAATCACGCTTCTTCTGATGTACTACTTACTATTGACATCAAACCATTATAAAAAATCAAAGCTTTTGTTACCGTTCCTTCACAATCTTTGCTTGAGGTTACGCCTCCTATCTGCAAATCTTGAACAGGCAACCTGCATTTTATGCTTTCTCGGTCATTACCGGTAAGCTTATGGTTGACCGTCTGCTAAGGTCGACGACTTGCCATTCTTCCATACTTCGTGTCCCTAATCTTCTGAGGTTACCCTCCTTGGAGTACTCCACATCAACACAGTTAGCTCTTTCAATTTTCCATGGTTTCTTCCTCTTCCATATGGTAACAATATTCTTCTCAACCTCGTGCACCGTATAAATCGCCTTCATAGGCTCAAGCGCGCCTCCTGATATCATGTTAGCATGTCTCCTCAAAATTTCTACAGTTACTCGGTAGCCGCTCGCATTTCTCTTGATTGTAGTCTTAAGTCTTTTCATAACTAAATCTCCTTGTTGCGTCACTCCTCTTCTCGGGATCACGTCTACAAACACTTCTATCTTCTTGGCGTGTCTTAGCCTTATAATCATAACGGTATTCGGTCAACTCCACGTGAATCCGTACCATGCCATTCTTCTCATAAGTCTCGGAAGGTTTAATCTTCACTTAATGGTACCTCGTAAGCATAACTTATAGTATCTTACATTTTTCAAACCTGGTTCGATCACTCTTCTCATCTGGACTCCAAAGCTTAGAAGCATTTAAGGGAAGCTTCACTTCTCGTAATGGAACATCGCCTTTAACCTTGTTAGATTGCACCCATCTCCTCCTCGATTTGCATTTTTAGTGTTCCACGCGTCTTCTTGAAGAACTCAAGTACGTTATCTCTATTGGTCTCGTTGTCTTTCAATCGTGACTTCTTTATAACCACTTCTACACCTTAATGTTGTTCCCTTTACTTGCATTGCTTCCATATCGATTTCTCTTTAGTTGTCTCGAGTTTTCTTTTACTTGGTTATCCTTTGTTTACGTCATCTCTAATCTTCCTCTTTGACATCCTTTTAAAGAAATCAGAGAAACACCATGGTGTTCGTCAGCATGGAATGCTCAACTCGATACTTGAGTGTACCCCTTCATGTATGAACGATATCCCAAACCAACAACGTGTCTTAAAGGTGATTATATCAAACAATCACCTTTTCTATTAGGTCCCATATCTACATATGCTACTATATATAATAAGAATCAGTATATATGACTATATAAGTCCTATGTCCATATTACTACTTATATAACACATCCGGAAATCCAGTACCACAATACAAGGTCCAAAGATGTCCTATAGCCCACATATACATAGCTAGATACATACAAATCCAACAACGTCCTAATTCAATATATATAACTATACATGTACATATATCAAATCCAATAAACTACGTCGCCGAGGTCTGCGGAAGGAGTGGTGGACCTTACATTCTAACCCAAGCCCGACTCATGCACATGATTTTGAAAATGAAAAGTCAGGACCCTTGGGTGTTCTGTTTATTCCTCATTTTGCCTTTAGAAGATTGCGAGTGCCATTTGTTGTCAACCTAGGGCTCTGATACCATATTGTAACACCCCAAATCCCCTGGACTCGGGATGCTATAGGGGAGACCTCACAATGGGTGCCGACTCTTAGCATGACAAAAATTTCACCGGACCTTTCCAACAAGGCACAAATAAAGGCAAATACTCAGAGCGTTTATAATTTATGCGAGAGAAAACTCAAAGTAAGGGTACAACGTGGAAACTCAATTGAGTCCTCAAAACGACACAACTCCAATAAATAATCCAAAAACGTACAACATAAAACCATAATCCACAACAACAAAAGACATAAACGTCCCCGTCCTATAACGTATGGAGACCCCAGCTGTCCACTCCTCCACCTCACTCGGCGGCGTCCCTAAACTGCAGGGACTCTACACAATCGGTTTAAAACCGTTACCTAATGGCATTAGAATCAAGGTGAAAGGAATACACACAAGTAAATCATCATAACACGCAACATGCTCCAAACACACAAGTCCGGTTTATTATCTTTTTATTATTAAGTCATATCCCATTCAAATTCAACTTCTTTTGTGACACGAGAATCTCGCAAAACTCGCCTCAATTCTTGCTTACCGGTAAGGAATGATACTGATGCATCCGACCGTCTACCCACCCGAGGTAGTCGCCGAGAACCTTGTAGCTCTCGCAAGAGCTAGGCAATGATGTCACCGCCCGTTCTCATATACTCGGGCCAAAATAATATAAAAGTTGGTGGTCCTATTACTAGTTAAGTTGTTATAACATAAACAATAAACACACACCACAAACTCGCATCAATACTAATAGAAGGAGTACGAGCTAAGTAAGTCCGGAGACTTACCTCATCCCAAAGGCTAACTCACAAAACATTCTCGCTTCCCTTGGGAATAAGCCCACAAACTACTCACAAGAAGGTAGGTATCAACACATGCTCACGCTCAAGAAGTCTTAGACTTCACTCAAACGATCTACGCAAGATCACCAAACACCCATGATAAGACCGCATCCTAGAATCCATGATACTCATAACACTCTCATCATTTGAAAGAAACTCCCAACAACCTACTACCTCACATGATCAAACACCACAGCCAAGAAGGAGCGACCTATCCTAGGAGATCCAACAAGCTCACAACACTCGAATCCAACAACTACAACAAGCCTTAAGAGCTCCTAGGTTCACAACCACTAGATGGCATTCACAACTACCCTAGGTCCATCCTAGGCATGATACTAACATGAAACAACCTCACAACTAAGGAAGGAACGAATAAGAAAGGGGAAGAAGAGCCTACCGTTGAAGAAACGTACCCGCAGAAACAAAAAGCGCGACTACGTGCTTAAGGTCACGGCCCCCGCGGCACCTGGAAATCCTGTCGCCGCCCCCGCGGCGCTGCTCACTGCCCCAGCGGTTGGATAGATTCCTCACCCGTGGCGCCTGGTCCCGCCCTCGCGGTAGAACATCACAAATAGCGTTTTCTTCGTCTTCAATTGTGGATCTTGAGCTTTAATAGCCTCCTTCTCTTGTTGGGTCTTCTACAAGCATCATCAATGGTATCAAGGCTCTCCCTCACAACCTTATCGAGCTAAGAACACATGCATGCAATGGATTTAAGAGAACTTCACCCCAAAGCTTCCAAACATGGAAATGGAGAAGGAGAGAAGAAGAAAAGGATGTCCAAAATGGAAGAAGAAGAGAGGGAGGAGGAAAGACTTACCACACTAAATAAAGAAGCTCTCCGTTGTTGGCCACATTCAAAGATATCCAAACGAAGGAAAGAGAAGAGAGCTCAAGGAAAAGGGAAAAGAAAACTAACGAGAAAGAACAAATGAGGAGAGAGGGAAATCCAAGCTGCAAAGGGGTAGGGGGACAAGGGGTCACTGACCTCCTTGTATCCTTGGTTATTCAGTATCCTGTGTCTGCGGAAAAGATTTAGTCGCGCGTGCGGATAGTTCGGTAACTCACTCACTAATCGGAATACAAATTCCGGACGTTACTAGTAATCACTTAGTGTGGTGGGATCATCTTGTAAAAGAAAGAAGAAGAACACTAGATCTAGATATCAACACTTGGGAGCAAATTTAGGCCTTAATGAGAGCTCAATTTGGGCCTCAACACCATGCTAGAGAGTTAATGCAACGATAGGAGAACCTTATTTAAGGATCTATGAGTGGTGAGGAGATATAAACCTCTATGCAAGCTTAAGTGATACTGGTGAAAGCCAATCTCATAGAGGTTAAGGAGACAACAATTGCTCGTTATTTACGTATATTGCATCCATCTTTAGCAAATGAAATTGACTTGTATGCATATACTACTATGACAGATTTGTTGGATCCAAGCAACTAGATCGAATTTTGGGGTACAACAGCGTTGAAGCAACAATAATCTTGTCTCCAAGGAGCACAAGGTTGAGATATTGTAGTCTCAGCCAAGGAGGAACAAATAGGGTAAAAACTCGATCCATCAATCCCGAAATACTTGCCTAGTCAACAGATTCTTGATCCTTGAATGGGCCTTCAAGTGGTCCTAAAGGGAGAAATTCTAACTCTACTTTACGTTCTAGTGAATATTTTTATGCTTTAAAAGTGAAGGTAGAGGTCATTATATGAGAGATTGTCCTAATAAAAGGATTTTATTTATAAACCAACAAGGACAATATGAAAGTGAAGAAAAGCATGATCATGATCATACACATCTTAATGCATCGAATGAACATGATAACGCCGTTGATATTGATGAAGGAATTGAGTATGAGCATGGAGAATCATTGATTGCTAAGAGAACATTTCATAATAAGATAGCTCCATGTTGGGATAGCCAAAGGAAGACTCTTTTTCATACTAGGTGTCTTGTTCTAGGAAAGGTGTGTAATATGATTTTTGATGGAGATAATTGTTGCAATATTTTTTGTAGAGAATTGATAAATAAATTGCAAATTACTGCATTTTACCATCCTAGACCATAGAATTTCATTGAATGAATGATTGTGGTGAATTGAAGATGAATAAGCAAGGTAGAGTTACCCTCACTCTAGGTAACTACGAGGATACTATTGTTTGTGATGTTGTGCCCATGCAAGCATGCCATATCTTATTAGGATGCCCATGAAAATTTGATAGAAAAATCACACATGATGAATATACTAATAGGCATTCTTTTGGGTATAAGGAAAAAATCTTTACTTTAAAACCCATGACCCCTTTGCAAATTGCGGAAACCTCTGAGAAAAAGAACGAGCGGGATTTTGGCAAATGAAAGGAACGTGAAAAGCACCCCAGTGAAGAATCTCTCCCCAAAGACGTAAATCTCGCTTGAGAACATAAAATTCTCGCCCTAGTGGGGTAACTTCTAAATCTAGTACGGAATCTCGCCCTAGTGCTTCAGAATCTCGTCCTAGTGCAAAAATCTTGAACAGTCAATAACCCTTTTAGCATCTAAGAAAGAGTACATCGATGATTTCATTCCTTTGGATTTTGTTCTTATGAGCCTATGTAAAAGCCTTGTGACTCTAAGTGATGAAGTCAAGACTACTTTGCTCAAACTGTCCTAACCCTTTTGGATAAGTTTTGTGATGAATATCCTAATGAGGTTCCTAATGATCGTATGTAAAAGCCTTGTGATCTTAAGAGTGGATACCATCAAGTTTGAATGCAGAAAGGAGACAAGTGGAAGACAACATTCAAGACTAAGTTTGGTCTTTATGAGTGGTTGGCTGCCTTTTGGTTTGACTAATGCCCTAGCACCTTCATGAGAATGATTAATCACGTCGTACGTCGTTTTATTGGAAAATTTGTTGTGGTTTACTTTGATGGCATCCTCATCTATAGCAAACCAATTGAGGAGCATGAAGATCATTTAAGGGAAGTACTGGTAACTCTTACAAATGAATCTTTATATGCTAATATTAAGAAATGCGAGTTTAGCATTAATCAAATTATTTTTCTTGTTTTTGTAGTGAGTAAAAGAGGTCTAAGTGTAGATGAAGAAAAGATCAAAGCAATCCAAGGGTGGCCAACACATACAAATCTCGGCCATGTACAAAGCTTCCACCATTTAGATACGTTTTACCGATGCTTCGTCCGAGATTTCAGCACCATAGCGGCCCCTCTCACATCTTTAATGAAGAATAAAATACAATTCGGGTAAGGAGAAGCTCAAGAGAAAGCTTTTAAAGAATGGAAGTGGAAACTATCACGTGCACCCCTTCTAGCACTTCCGGATTTCACTAAACCATTTGAGGTTGAGTTTGACGCTTCAGGAATTGGCATTGGAGGATTAATATGCAAGAAGGTAACGCACTTGATTTCTTAGGTGAGAAATTCAAAGGAGCATGCTTGAAATAATCGACATATGATAAGAATTTGTATGCATTATTGATAACACGATTTATGGCTTAGGTTTATGTAATCATTTACATAGATTTCTCACTCATTCATGCATGGTTTAGCACTAGTTCATGACGTATGCACTCAATTCACGTATTTTGTCGAGATAGACGTCTACACGGGCTTTTGCATTGCTTTGTAGGTATTTTGGGAGATTTAGGAGCTTTATCGATACATTTGAGGATCGTTCATCAAGATGACACACCTTCGGACTCATTGGGATGCAAGCTAGTGGCTAAGGAAGACCCATGGGACCTTGTTGGTGCAAGCCATGCACCAAATCGTGACTCAATGATCCAAAGCAAGTTGAGGCACCAAAACCACGGTCACTAGCACTTCCACAGGCGTGGAATCCAACCGTGGTTTTTGCCAGACGGTTGTGACAGCTGTGCCACGATCTCATGGCCGACTCTAGCAAAGTCGTAGTATAAAAGTGGTCCTGCAAGACTGAGGGAGGGCATCTTTCATCTCCCATCACTCCCATTCTCCCTCACACTCTCAACAAGAAGATTCTCTCAAGAGGAAGCTTGGAGGAGAGCTACCATTGGAGGAGGAGAAAAGCTCCATTGGAGAAGAAGAGAAGAAGACACCATTGCTAGTCTTTGATAAGTTTTGTAGTGAAGATTATCGGAATCGTTTTCTAGAGTTGTAAGAATCAGTTGAACCTTCTTTGAAGGGTTGTGAGTCTTTCTAATCTCATTTTCCGCTTGGTTTTACTAGCTTCTCTTGTTCATCTCTTTCTCTTCATTATCTTGCAAATGGAAGCCATGATTTTATGTTTGATGATTTCGATTGTGATGATGTATGTTGTTGGCTAAATAGATGCGATTCTAGGGTAAGAAAAGGAGGGTTATGGCTGGACTATGATAGGATGGACTTAGATTTGCCCTTGGATGATTCATTTACTTAAACAGAGCCACTGTTGGAGTCCACGGTTTGTTCTTGCTAGTCCACGGCCGTGGAAGTAGATGAACAGCCCGTGGTTTGCCTGATTTGTTTGATTTGATGAGTCTAAGTTCTAGAATGTTAGAATGTTGAAATCCCAGTGTTTGTTGAGTTAAATCTATCCTAGGGTGACCTAGTGTTAGCAACTAAGAGTTTAGAAGAGACCTACCCGGTGATTCTTGCTCTTAGATATCAAAGATGACAAACTCTAGGTAGTAGTGAGCCTCACAAGCCGCTATTGGACTGAGTGTGCTAGGATAGGTATTTAGGACTTGCCTTTCCGAGACTTACCCGGTAAAGAGAGGTTGGATCCCTAGAATGTCATCCGGTTTGTGTAGAATTCCTATCCTTAGGCTCTTTGAGACTTACCCGGTGAAGAGACCTTAGGAACAGACTAGTGGACCATGAGATCTACCCGGTGATTGATCCCAATCTAGAAACACTCACTCCCAACATATTATAGTTAATCCAAGGAATGATTAGATAGCTTGAGTCCATGCCATAACCGGAATTTCCAACCCCTAGAATCCACCTTTCCTCCCTTTGATTACATACTTCGTGTTTGCTTTGTTACTTGTGGTGTTAACTAGTTGATTATCTATTTCGCATGATTTGTGATCCTTGATTGATCACCTAAAAACCAACTAAAAACATTGAGATTTTCATTTCTTTATTTCTTTCTCTTTTCTTAACCTAGATCTTCACTATCCTTAGTCACTAATCGATTCAATCTCACCTCAGTCTTTGTGTTCGACCTCGGAATACTATCCCTACTACAAAACGTCCCGTACACTACGGCTTCGCTAGGAGTTAGGAGAAATATAACGAGTATAAATTTAAGGCTTATTGCGTGACACGTTCTTAGCGTAACAAGTTTTTGGCGCTGTTGCCTGGGACTAGGTCTAGATTGAGTTATTATTTGTGATTGTTATAGTGTAGGTCTTTCTCGTTGCTTTTGATCTCTTTTTGGTTTGTGTCTTTTCTTTTCAGGACATCTCTCACTCTTTAGGTTCATGCGAAGATCTCGTGGCAAGGATTTAGCTCCATTCGATACCGAACCGGAGAAAACCCTTAGATCTAGATCCAAGAGCATTCGAAAGGGAAAAGAGATGGCCGGAAGAGATCTCCAAGCTGAGTTGGATAAGGCTTTAGAGCAAATTAGGATAAGGGATGAAGCTTTGGAGAATGAAAGGAGACTTAACAATGAGAGGCAAGAGGCAACTAGGAGGGAGATTGAAGAGATTAGGCAAGCTCTTGTGCAAAGAGAGCTTAATCGTCAACAACCTCCTCCACCTCCACCACAACCGCAGCCGGCGGTTAACATTCGGGTTGTGCCCATTGCTATTGAAGAGCCACAAATGTTAGGGCAACGTATGGATCCGGCACAAAGAGCGCAACGACCGGGTGTGAACTTAGGAGATCCCGCAGCCCATGATTACGAGCTCCACCCTCAAGTTCTACAAATGATCCGGCATAATCAATTTGGAGGGATGGAAGGAGAGTCTCCTCATCAACACTTGATGAACTATGAGATCTTGATGGAGACTCTTAGACCGCCTAGATTGGAGAGCAACAGCCATAAGCTTAGGGCTTTCTCCTTCTCACTTAAGGATAAAGCCTTAGCTTTGTATCAATCTATTCCACAAGGGCGAGTGAGTACTTGGGAGGAGATGACAACCGAGTTTTTTACTAAGTTCTTCCCACCTTCCAAGACTACCAAGTTAAGAGGGAAGATCAATGCCTTTGTCATGAAGGATAGAGAGAGTTTGTTCAAGTCTTGGGAGAGGTTCAAAGACCTTCTCCAAGATTGTCCACACCATGGTATACCAAAAATTGAGCTATTGGAAATCTACTTCAAAGGACTTGATGAGGATAGCCAATTCAAGCTTCAATCTCTTTCCGGTGGGACTTTCATGGAAAAGAATGTGGATGAAGCTTGGGAGTTTGTAGAGAAACAAGCTTTGGTGATTGAAAAGTACTCCCATAGGAAGAATGATGGGAGGAAAGCGGGAGCATATGAGGTGAGTGAAGTCACCATGAGCAATTTCAAGCTTGATGCCATCAACAATGAGTTAAAATCTTTGAGGGAGTTATGTGCTACAACTTTGAAGAGTCAAGCAAGCCCTCAAGTGCAAGTGCAAGCAAATTTGTCTTCCAAGGAGGAAGATGTGAACTACATGGGAAGGGGCCATTACAACAACTATCAAGGCCCAAGGAACTTCAACAACAACCGGCAATTCAACAATTACCGGCCCAACCACAACCATCCCGGGTTTTCCTATTCTAACCCGGATGGAGCCTTGAACCCTCCCGCTTCCACAAGCACAACTCCATCACCAAAGGCTTCACAAGAACCTCCACCCGGATTTACTCAACGTCCAAAGGATAGGACCGAGATGATGTTTGAGCAATTGCTTGGAAGGTTGAGTGGTCTTGAGAGCACGGTGACTTCCATTTCTAAAGCTCAAAAAGGGTTGGAAGCACAAGTGTTCCAAAAGGCGGGTGAAGCACATAGAGATCCGGGAAAGCTTCCCGGAAGAACCGAAGACAACCCAAGAGGCCAAGTGTTGGTCATCACAACAAGGAGTGGACTGAATATGAAGGATCCCTTGCCCAAGGAGAATGCTAAGGGAAAGCAAGTAGTGGTAGAAGAAGAGATATTGCAAGAAGATGGAGGCAATAGCAAGGATGTTGAGCCAACATATGTGGCACCACCTCCATACAAGCCACCACTACCATTCCCACAATCACGAGCAAGACCTCGCTTGGACAAACACTTTGGTAAATTCCTTGAACTTAAGTCTAAATTGCATATTAAGATTCCGTTCATGGATGCTATCTTAGGTATGCCGGCATATGGCAAGTTCTTGAAGGAAATACTCTCCAACAAAAGGAAGTTGGAGGAGTATGGGGAAGTAAGGATGACAAAGAGGTCCTCGGAGTTGATTCAAACAATGAAGGAGAAAATGCCTCCTAAACTAAGAGATCCCGGTTCCTTTTGTGTGCCAATTGGAGTGGGAGAAGTGAAGTATGAAGCCCTTTGTGATCTTGGGGCAAGTGTAAGCATCATACCGCTTGCACTATGCAACAAGGTTGGGCTAGGAGAGCCAAAACCGGTCAAGATGACTCTCTACATGGCGGACCGTTCTATCACTCATCCGGTTGGGATCTTAGAAGACATACCGGTGCAACTCGGGAAGTTCTATGTGCCGATTGATTTTGTTGTCTTGGATATCCCGGCGGACTATCCGGTTCCCATCATCTTAGGAAGACCTTTCCTAGCCACTTCCGGATGCTTGGTGGATTGTAAGAATGGAATTCTCTCCTTCAACATTGGAGAAGAGAATATCAAGTTCAAACTGTCCACAATGATGAAAGGGCCAACCCTTGATGAGGATGTGTTCAACATTTTCGAGCAAGAGGAGTCTAGGGAAGTTGTGAGCTCGATCCTGATCAAGGACCCCTTGGAGAAAGTTCTTAGCTTGAGTTTGATGGAGGAAGGTATTGAGGAAGCTTACAATGAAGAGATCAAGGCCTTGGAAGCATTAGAGAAGGAAACAAGAGCTGAATGTGAAGTCCACGAGAGTATGCTGAAATCCTGTAGCAACCACGGTCGTGAAAGGACTTCCACGGCCGTGGAACTCTCTGGAATGCTCCGAAGAGAAAGCTGTGCAAGGTCCACGGCGGTGGATGTGCCAGGATCCGTGGAGTTGCCTGTGGTTTCCCCAAAAGCAGCCCTTGTTGTTGATTAAGCTTCAAGGAGCCTTGGAGAGCCTTCATTTGCTTTGGATTCATCTCAACCAACGTTATTTGGATCGTCTCCACTCGATAAAGGTCCTCCTACACTTGAACTCAAACCCCTCCCCTCTCATTTGAAGTATGCTTTTCTTGGTGATAATTCTACATATCCGGTGATTGTGAGTGCATGCTTGAATGATGATGAACTTTCTAAGCTGTTGCATGAGCTAAGATTGCATAGGAAAGCTATTGGCTATACTATTGATGATTTAGTTGGCATAAAACCCTCTTTGTGCATACATAAGATATTGATGGAAGATGACCATAAACCCTCAATTGAACATCAAAGAAGATTGAATCCTATAATGAAAGAGGTAGTCAAGAAAGAGATCGTTAAGTTGCTAGATGCGGGAATCATTTACCCTATTTCGGTTAGTAAGTGGGTTAGTCCCGTGCATGTGGTTCCTAAGAAGGGTGGGATGACCGTAGTGACTAATAAGAACAATGAACTAATCCCAACTAGGACGGTTACGGGATGGAGGATGTGTATTGACTATAGGAAATTGAACATGGCCTCTAGGAAAGATCACTTCCTCCTTCCTTTCATTGACCAAATGCTAGAGAGGTTAGCTCAACATTCTCACTTTTGCTACTTAGATGGTTATAGTGGATTTTTCCAAATCCCTATCCACCCCGATGACCAAGAGAAAACCACATTTACATGTCCATGGGGTACTTTTGAATATTGGAGAATGCCATTTGGGTTGTGTAATGCACTCGCCACCTTTCAAAGGTGTATGATGGCTATATTTTCTGAGTACATTGAGAATATCATGGAAGTATTTATGGATGACTTTTCTGTTTATGGTTCTTCCTTTGATGATTGCTTAGCTAACTTGTCGCTAGTGCTTAAGAGATGTGAGGAGACAAACCTTGTCTTGAATTGGGAAAAATGCCACTTCATGGTAAGTGAAGGTATTGTGTTGGGACACTTGGTGTCCAACCGTGGCATTGAGGTTCATAGGGCCAAGATTGAAACGATAGAGAAGTTGCCACCACCTACCTCGGTGAAGGGGGTAAGGAGTTTTCTAGGGCATGCCGGTTTTTACCGGAGGTTTATTAAAGATTTCTCTAAAATTTCTAAGCCTCTTACTAACCTACTAATGAAAGATGTTGAGTTTGTTTTCTCCAAGGATTGCCTTGAGGCTTTTTGTAGGTTGAAGAACGCTTTGATCTCCGCACCTATCATGCAACCTCCGGACTGGAGTCTACCGTTTGAGATCATGTGTGATGCAAGTGATGTAGCCGTTGGGGCTGTTTTGGGGCAAAAGAAAGATGGGCGCACACACGCCATTAATTATGCTAGCAAGACGCTAGATGATGCCCAACTCAATTATGCTACAACCGAGAAAGAGTTGCTAGCGGTGGTGTATGCATTTGAGAAGTTCCGCTCATATCTTGTTGGAGCGAAGGTCATTGTGTATACGGATCATGTTGCGATCCGTTATCTCCTTACAAAGAAGGATGCCAAGCCTAGGTTGATTCGGTGGATCCTTCTTCTTCAAGAGTTTGATTTGGAAATCCGGGACAAGAAGGGGTCCGAAAATTCAGTGGCGGATCACCATAGTAGACTCCTACCATTGGAGCTTGAGAGAGATGACATCCCGATTGATGACTCGTTTCGGGATGAGCAATTGCAAATGGTGGAGGAGTGCTTGTTCCAAGTGTTTAGAGGAAGTGAGCCATGGTATGCTGACATTGTGAACTATCTTGTGTGTGAGGAAGTGCCTCCCGGTTTGTCATATGCCCAAAGGAAGAAGTTCTTCAAAGATGTGAGGCACTACTATTTGAGTGAACCACTTTTGTTCAAGAGAGGGCCGGATGGAGTCTTTAGAAGATGCATACTGGAGGATGTGGTGGAGAGTGTGATCCGCCATTGTCATTCCTTGCCATGTGGAGGGCATGCTAGCTCACACAAGACATGTGCGAAGGTGTTGCAATCGGGCTTCTTTTGGCCATGTTTGTTCAAGGATGTGCAAAACTTTGTGGTAGCTTGTGATGCTTGCCAAAGGACGGGCAACATCTCAAGGAGGAATGAGATGCCCTTGAACAACATACAAGAAGTGGAAATATTTGATGTGTGGGGTTTGGACTTCATGGGACCATTCCCCTCTTCTTGTGGCAACCTCTATATCCTATTGGCGGTGGATTACATTTCGAGATGGGTAGAGGCAATAGCTTCTCCTACAAATGATGCCAATGTTGTGGTGCGGTTCTTCAACCGAGTGATCATTCCTAGGTTTGGAACACCAAGGGTGATCATAAGTGATGGAGGGAAGCACTTCACTAATAGGAACTTTGGGGCACTTTTGGCTAAGTATGGGGTGACTCATAAGGTGGCAACACCTTACCATCCCCAAACTAGTGGCCAAGTGGAGATCTCCAACCGGGAGATAAAGGGAATTCTTGAGAAGACGGTCTCTAGGACGAGAAAGGATTGGGCTATGAAGCTCGATGATGCCTTGTGGGCATATAGAACCGCTTTCAAGACACCGATTGACACCACTCCTTACAAGTTAGTCTATGGCAAGTCTTGCCACCTTCCGGTAGAGATGGAGCATAGAGCTTATTGGGCCATTAACTGGCTAAATTTTAACCTCAAGGAGGCCGGTGAGAAGAGATTGTTTGATATGAATGCTCCTGAGGAGATCCGTTTGGATGCTTACGAAAATGCCCGGATCTACAAGGAGAGGACCAAACGTTGGCATGATAAGTGCCTCATCCCGAAGGAGTTGAGTGAAGGCGACCTTGTCCTTCTCTTCAACTCAAGGCTGCGGCTCTTCCCCGGAAAGCTAAAGTCGAGGTGGACCGGTCCTTATGTGGTGAAGAAGATCTTTCCCCATGGAGCAATTGAGATAGGAGGGGAGCATTGTGGAGATTTTAAGGTGAATGGGCACCGGTTGAAGAAGTATATCCCGGGAGCTCCGGTGGATATGATTGCCCCACTTCACCTTGAGTAGACACCCCCGAGTCTGGTAAAGCTAATGACCTTAAAGAAGCGTTTGATGGGAGGCAACCCATTGGTAATCATTTTTCCTTTTTCGTTTTTGTTTTTGTTTTGATTTGTGTGTTTTCGTGTGTTTGGTGTGCTTTGTGTGTGTGCTAGAGTCTTGGTAGCATAGAAGCCTTGCATGGCATGTAAATGATGATGATGAATCCCTCATCAATTATGGGTGGAGCGGACGCGGAACTTGGACGGCTAGCGGTGCCTAGCGCGGGTCCCGACGCCTTGATGACCACTTAGAGCTCTGTACCATCGTTGATAGGATCATCCACCATCAATCCACTTGAGTAATCCGAAATACCAAAGCAATCCATTTTCAAATTGTGAGAACCCTCTTTCACTCTTCTTTACTTGAATGCCACATTGGGGACAATGTGTTTCTAAGTATGGGGTGGGGTTTGCATGATCTTTTGCATGATTAGCATCTAGGGTAGTTTCTTATTGTCACATGTCTTGCATTGTACATAGATATTTCGAAAAATCCAAAAAAATCAAAAAATTTAAAAAATTTTAGTGCTTCTAAACTTGGGAATGACCCTTATGATGAAATTGTCTTGTGGATTGGCTATGGATGGCCTTATGTTTTGAATAGATAAATGCATATGTGGACTTGAAGTACTTATTTTGAATCCCATGAATGATTTGTAATCATGATGTTTGTCTTGATTGGATTGAGTATTGAAAGTCGAAATTACATACTAGTTCTTACACATCATCTAGGAATGAATGAGGCAATTCATCTTTCTCTACTTCTCATCTTGATCATGATGTTTGAGCACCTCAATTGATATAAATTTAACCTCTTTTGACCCATCCGGGAATAGGAGCATGTTAGTGTGTTGATGTGTGTGAAAAGGAAGTGTGGGGTGAAGATGTTGATGAAAGAATGTTATGAATAAAATGCTGAATTTGTTGTGAAAGTGTAGACAAAAATATAGGTTTGGGGACGTTGGTTTAAATGACGAGTAACTCGGCACCATTCACATAATCGGGTGTCTGTGCCTTGCCAAAGTCAAATAAACCAATAGTCCTAACGAGCTTTGGTATGTGTGCCCGGTGTGGATGCACCTCGAAAAATAGAAAAAACCCGAGGATGGCTAATCACCAAGGTTTCGGCTTTTGTACAACAATGCCATTGTCTCAAAAATAAGTGAAAGAAAAAGAAAAGAAAGAAAAGATGGAGAAAATATACACTTGTGGGAAGTTGATCAAGGAAAAAATTGTGGAGTTAGTTCCATTCCCGGATTAGCATCACATAGCCTAGAAAAATCCCAACCTAATCACAACGTTTCTTGGCCTTTTATCTCATAAGCCCTTGTCACCTATTTGCATGTGTGTAAGACTTAGTAATCTAGATTGGATATGCTCTTGATCATCTTGACTTCTTCATTTTTACATTTCATGCATGCTTTCGAGTTAAGTACAATTGTCTTTCCGTGCCTTCATTTATTTGATACATAATTGCTTGTCCATTGCTATCAAACATGACTATGAAGGTGATCCAATATTAGAAGCACAACTCCAAAAAGATTTTGTCTTTTTTCTACATGTATAAATTATGTCATCTCTTAGTCTATAGTGGGGACTTGCTCGGGGACGAGCAAACCTTAAGTATGGGTATTTTTGATAACACGATTTATGGTTTAGTTTCAGGTAATCATTTAGATAGATTTCTCACTCATTCATGCATGGTTTAGCACTAGTTCACGACATATGCACTCAATTCACGTATTTTGTCGAGATAGACGTCTACACGGGCTTTTGCATTGCTTTGTAGGTATTTTGGGAGATTTAGGAGTTTAATCGATACATTTGAGGATCGTTCATCAAGATGACACACCTTCGGACTCATTGGGATGCAAGCTAGAGGTTAAGGAAGACCCATGGGACCTTGTTGGTGCAAGCCATGCACCAAATCGTGACTCAATGATCCAAAGCAAGATGAGGCACCAAAACCACGGTCACTGGCACTTCCACGGGCGTGGAATCCAACCGTGGTTTTTGCCAGACGGTTGTGACAGCTGTGTCACGATCTCATGGCAGACTCTAGCAAAGTTGTAGTATAAAAGTGGTCCTGCAAGGCTGAGGGAGGGCATCTTTCATCTTCCATCACTCCCATTCTCTCTCACACTCTCAACAAGAAGATTCTCTCAAGAGGAAGCTTGGAGGAGAGCTACCATTGGAGGAGGAGAAAAGCTCCATTGGAGAAGAAGATAAGAACACACCATTGTTAGTCTTTGATAAGTTTTGTAGTGAAGATTATCGGAATCGTTTTCTAGAGTTGTAAGAATCAATTGAACCTTCTTTGAAGGGTTGTGAGTCTTTCTAATCTCATTTTCCGCTTGGTTTTACTTGCTTCACTTGTTCATCTCTTTCTCTTCATTATCTTGCAAATGGAAGCCATGATTTTATGTTTGATGATTTCGATTGTGATGATGTATGTTGTTGGCTAAATAGATGCGATTCTAGGGTAAGGAAAGGAGGGTTATGGCTGGACTATGATAGGATGGACTTAGATTTGCCCTTGGATGATTCATTTACTTAAACAGAGCCACTGTTGGAGTCCACGGTTTGTTCTTGCTAGTCCACGGCCGTGGAAGTAGATGAACAGCCCGGGGTTTGCCTGATTTGTTTGATTTGATGAGTCTAAGTTCTAGAATGTTAGAATGTTGAAATCCTAGTGTTTGTTGAGTTAAATCTATCCTAAGGTGACCTAGTGTTAGCAACTAAGAGTTTAGAAGAGACCTACCCGGTGATTCTTGCTCTTAGATATCAAAGATGACAAACTCTAGGTAGTAGTGAGCCTCACAAGCCGCTATTGGACTGAGTGTGCTAGGATAGGTATTTAGGACTTGCCTTTCCGAGACTTACCCGGTAAAGAGAGGTCGGATCCCTAGAATTCCATCCGGTTTGTGTAGAATTCCTATCCTTAGGGTCTTTGAGACTTACCCGGTGATGAGACCTTAGGAATGGACTAGTGGACCATGAGACCTACCCGGTGATTGATCCCAATCTAGAAACACTCACTCCCAACATATTATAGTTAATCCAAGGAATGATTAGATAGCTTGAGTCCATGCCATAACCGGAATTTCCAACCCCTAGAATCCGCCTTTCCTCCCTTTTATTACACAATTAGTGTTTGCTTTGTTTCTTGTGGTGTTAACTAGTTGATTGTCTATTTCGCATGATTTGTGATCCTTGATTGATCACCTAAAAACCAACTAAAAACATTGAGATTTTCATTTCTTTATTTCTTTCTCTTTTCTTAACCTAGATCTTCACTATCCTTAGTCACTAATCGATTCAATCTCACCTCAGTCTTTGTGTTCGACCTCAGAATAATATACCTACTACAAAACGTCCCGTACACTGCGGGTTCGCTAGGAGTTAGGAGAAATATAACGAGTATAAATTTAAGGCTTATTGCGTGACACGTTCTTAGCGTAACAATTATTTTGAGTTTTCAAGACATGGCAGTGCTGTCTTTGGCCTAGTGAAATTTTCCTTAGAACTAATCATGATTCTTTAAAGTGATTTAGGAGTCAAGATAATTTGGATAGGAGGCATGGTAGATGGATGTCTTTCATAGAAACTTTTCCATATATCATTACACATAAGAAAGGAAAGGATAATGTTGTTTTTGATGCCCTATCTAGGAGACATTCTTTGATGAGTACTATGTATTCTAAGGTTTTAGGTTTCTATTATATTAAGGATCTATATCTAAATGATATTGATTTTGGTGACATTTTTGAGCAGTGTAGGACACAACATTCACATGACAAATTCTATTTATGTGATGGATTTTTGTTTTGTATGGATAAAGTGTGCATTCCTAGATGTTCTCTTAGATTTTTACTTGTTTAGAAAGTTCATATGGGATGTTTAATGAGATATTTTGGAAGGCATTAGACATTTCATATGTTGCATTCACACTTTTATTGGCCTCATATGCTTAAATATGTAGATAACATGAATAAGCGATGTCTCCTATGCTTGAAAGCTAAGGCTAGACTGAAACCACATGGTTTGTACACCCCTTGCCTACGCCTACCTCCTCATGGCTAGACATTAATATTGACTTTTTTGTAGGGTTACCTTGGAATAAGAATGGGTGGGATTCTATTTTTGTGCTTGTTGATAGTTTTTCTAAAATTGCTCATTTTATTGCTTGTCATAAGCCCGATGATGTTTATGATGTTGCTAACTTGTTCTTTAGGGAAGTTGTTAGGCTACATGGAGTACCTAGGACTATTGTGAGTGATAGGGATGTTAATTTCCTTAGTTTCCTTTGGAAGACTCTTTGGGGCAAGCTAGGAACTATGTTGTTATTTTCGACCTTTAGTCATCCTCAAACGGATAGTCAAACGGATGTTACTAATAGGACCTTAACTACCATATAGCGGGCTGTTTTGAAGGATAATTTGAATACTTGGGAAGATGTGTTACCTTATGTTTAATTTTCATATAATCGAACCTTGCATTCATCTACTAACCTAGCACCTTTTTAGTGTGTTTATGGTTAAATCTTTGACCCTTTTTGATCTTATATTGTTGCCTATCAAGGAGTGAGTAGATTTTAATGCAGGAAAATAGGTTAAGTTCATCAAGGAGTTGCATGAGCCCTACCAATGTAGAAGACTTGAGTCGTACCTTCAATGTAGAAGACTTGAGTCCTTATCAGACTTGTGATGCGAATGGTGATGATTCTAGGACAAATCCTTTTTAAGAAGAGGAGTATGATGAGAGATCATACCCAACACCAACTATAAAATGACCAATAACTAGACCTAGAGCAAAAGCATTGAAAGAGAAGGAGGTTACAAATCTTTAAGTCATGACATAGAAGGATCTATCACTTCATCAAGAGCATGGTCCATCAAAGAAGAGTTTGTTAGCTTATTTGCATCATGTACATCTAATTAAAGAGACTCTATTTGCGTCTAAATCTTCTTTAGTGACATTGATATCTACTACGGAAGGACTTACAAGAGTAATGATGATCCATGAGCCAAGGAAAGTGGCTAAATCGAGATTTGACCAAGCCAATCAATATCTCGGCCCTGAGAACAAAATCTCGCCAAATATCCCAGTCGCGACTTCCTTTTGTCGAGAATCACAAATATATAGTTGAGATCTTATTAGTTTTTAGTTATTTTATTTAAATACCCTTAAAGCTCTAAACATTTTAAAGGTATCCTTTTGTTTTGATTCTCTCTTTTATTTTATCTTTTAGAGGAATCTCGTCTATAAATAGCCTAAGGAGGACGAGACTATTAGATAGATTTGATTTGATATTTTTCCACATACATTGTGAGATACTCGTTGCTTCATTTACGAAGTGTGCGATTTATTCGTTCCTATTTAATCAAAAAGAGACCCTTTGATTGAATCGTTGTGAGTCCTTGTTAGGTTGTTCTTGTGTGTGTTAATCTTCTTAAAGATTGTAGCTACTAGTCAAACTAGTACCGCCTTGTTCTTGTCTTATTTAGAAGGTTTGTATAAGGTTAAAGAAGGAAGGGTTAAAGTAATTATTTGCTTAGTGTTTTTCTCCAATTGATCAAGGTTCTTTGCAAGTTTAACATTAAGTCTTGTCTTCCTATATTTACCATTAATTAATTCCTTATTATCATTTTCTTATCCTACCATTATCATTCCATCAACTCACGTTCTTTGTGTTCGAGTTTAATAAATCTCGGCCCTACCAATAATATCTCCCCCGGATATTGCCCGGGATTTTCTTCTGTCATCGATTTCGTGGACTTCAATCTAGATCGGGAAACTGCGGCGTCAACCTTGCATCAATACACCTTGGTATGGTAGGATCACTTGGTGAAAGAGAGGGTGATGACCCTAGATCCACCTATTTCTGCATGGGCAAACATGAAGGCTCTCATGAGTGCAAGATTCGTCCCACCTTACCATGCTATATAATTGAGGCAAAGGTTGGTGAATCTAAGGCAAGGGACCTTGAGTGCCGAAAAAATCTATATCCCCATGCTAATCGCCATGCTGAAAAGAAAGTTCCAAGGTGAAAAGAAAGACCAAAGGAAGGAGCCAAAGCAAGGTAATTTACACATTCTTAATACATCTTTAGCTAATGAGGTTGACATGTTTCCCTAGAGAACTATGGAGCAATTGCTACACTTAGAATTAAGGTGAAAAGAAAGACCAAAGGAAGGAGCCAAAGCAAGGTCTCCTATTGGTCTCCAAGTGAATGGAAGAGCCAAAATAACCGGCCAACCGCCCCTAGCATCCGTAAGCATGTCGGAACTAGGGAGGAGAGAAAAGCACAAGCCCTAGATCAGGAGCACTTGACAAGAACTCCTACGCAATCTACAACAATACCTTTGATTGGGGCTTCAAATGGTCCTAAAGGGAGTACTTCTAATCCTTTTCCTAGATCTATGGATATTGTGTGTTTTAAGTTCCAAGGTAGAGGGAACATTAGTAGGGATTATCCTAATACGAGACCTTTACCATAAATCATCTGGAATAATATGAAACTGATGATGAAAATGAGCATGAAAATGACATTAATAATGAAATTGAGCATGAGAATGATTATGATGATAATGATGATTGCATTGAATATGAGCATGGTGAATTGATAGAATGCATTATAGTTTATATTTTGAGATTGGTTTGGATGTTTTATCTTCATAAATCTACATACATGGATGTATATTCTTGATCATTATGTCGTTTTGTTTACATTTGCAAGAATTGAGGTCTACACCTAGTTTTGTTGTAATTGTAAGGAAAATAGCATGTTTTGGAGCGATATGGACCCCAAGGATTAAAGGAGTCATTGGCGCTACACTTTGGAACATTGAGCAACTACAAGGAAAGCATAGCAACCATGGATGTTAGATAGAAATTTGATATTGGACCAGTTTTGAGAGATTTGCACATAGCTGAAGATCATCTTGGTTGACCCCAAGATCACCTCGACCGAGATTCTTCGTTGGGCCTGGATCGAGACGCACGGCCAATGGCCCATGAGATCTTTTATTTTTGGCAAGTGATTTTTCTATAAATTGGAAGATATTTTGTAGATGGAAAAAAGGTTGGTTAACTGATTAGTTTGGAAGATTGAAGATATTCTAAGGAAGAAGGAAGTTGAAGGAAGATAGCTTTGAAGTAAAAGTTGAAGTCTTTGAATGAAGTTCTAAGGTTTTCTTAGGAACCTTGATTGTTGTCTTTTGGTTTGTTATTAAGGAACACAATTTGCTGATTGTTTTGATTGATTGATTCTTTGATTGAGTGATTATTGACACCTTTGTGTTAAATTTTTCTTGTTTGGTTATTGCTTCCTTCATATATTTTTTTGTTATTATCATGATGATTATTGGCTAATTTCTCTTGCGATTCTAGGGTGATTGGCTGAAAGTTGTGGGAAAGACGATGAAAGAATGAGTATTTACCTTAGTGGACCCTGAAAGCTCGAGCCGGAACCTTAGCTGAACCTCACCTCGGTTTGTTCATAGAACACCTCGACCGAGGTCGATATGAAATCAGCGAGGTTTGCACCAGATCTGATCTAAACCTGAGTTTAGGTTATAATTTGCCAAATCCTATCCTTGTTGTACCTTTCCTGGTCCATACGCAAGCCTAGGATATGACTTACCCGGTGATTCCTTTGCTTGTATACCTATGATGATGAGTGTTAGGTAATAAAGGTTTATCCTTTATTAGGGTTTGAGTGTGCCTTCAGCCTACCTTTATGAGTTAACCTGAGACTTATCCGTTAAAGGTTAGTTATATCCTCTTGGTTGGTGTGTTGGTTTGAGATTATAGTTCCTTTTCTTAGTTCCTTGAGACTTAACCGGTGAGAAGATCTTTTGTCAGTGATAGTGAGTAGTGAGAATTACCCGGTGATCTATTCCCAACTTTGAAATACCTTCCCCTTGCGAACCTCAGCTTTGTCCACGTTATTCTTTTGAGATCTTGAGTCGGAACCACAACTAGATGCTTTGACCTCTAGAATGTGCATTTTCCTTATCTAATTATTACATCATCTTTATTATCTTTGTTTTGTTGCTTGCCTTTGCTTGACAACCTGATTATTACCGTGCTTGATTTCACCATAGTCTCTGTGTTCGACCTTGGAGTATTTGCCGTTATTATAATTAATCCGTACACTACGGGTTCACATAGTGTTTCAGGCTTATATTTTAGGTTATAAAGTTAAAGCTATTTCGTTCGTATTTCACACACGTTTGAGAGTGAACAAGTTTTTGGCGTCGTTGCCGAGGACTTGGTCAAGACCGAGTCTAGTATTTGGTTGTCTTTTAGGGTTACTAGCCTTGTTGCTATTGATTACTTTACTTGAGTGATTTCGAAGGATCTTTCTTTAGGTTTATGCGAAGAACTCGTTCTCAGAAATAAATCGTTCGTTACGATCCTGAACCAGAAAAGACATACAAGAGAAAATTGAAAGAAGCTAACATGGCTGAACAAAATAATCGAAATCTTGAGGCTGAATCAAAAAGACGTATTAGAAAAACTTCGGCTAAGTAATGAAGCTTTAAAACGAGAAAGAGAGGAATCTCGCGCAAGAACGGAAGAGATTCGAGCTGACATGGCAGGGCTGCAGGCTCATATAATACCTCGACCGAACCCATTTATCGGACCGAGGCAGAATCCTGACCTAGTAGCACCGGTCGAGATACCGCCCCCACCTCGGTTTCCGGCTAAGGTTGATCGAGGTAACTTGTTCGCTAGGGAACCACAAACCCTAGGTTAAAGGATGGACCCGAATCAACACGTGCGGCGTCCCAGAGTTAATCAAGGAGACCCAGTTGAGCATGACTACGAGCTTCAACCTCAAGTCCTCACAATGATTCGACAATGTCAATTTGGAGGAATGGAAAGAGAATCTCCACATCAACACTTGCAAAATTATGAGATTCTTATGTAGACTTTGAGACCATCAAGAGTGGAGAACAACAACTACAAGCTAAAGCCTTTGTACTTATCCTTTGTAACGACCATTGTTTTTTTCGTTACGCTTTGATTAGGTTAGAGAAGTTTAGGAAACGAATAAAAATTTAGTGAGACTAGGACATACTAGTTTATTTATGGAAGTCGTTTAATTAAATACCTTGTTCTAAGTTTCGGGACAAACTTATTTTAAGGAGGTACTGATGTAATATCCGGAATTTTTATTCCGTTTGATTCAGAATCAATTCGGACTTCGAGCCGTTGACGGTTCCGATTCTATCTATTATTTCTTTCTTCAAAAATTTTATCATTTTATGTAGAAATTAATTTACATAAAATGATAGAATTATATCAAACCCTAATTCATATAATTATTTATCATTTTATGTAGAATTTAATTCACATAAAATGATGGAATTATATCAAATCCTAATTCTTATAATTAATCCTTAACGACGACTTTAGACGAGATCATGACAAGGCTGAGACGAGACTGTGACAAAGCTGGGACGAGACCATGACAGTGCTGAGACGAGGTCATGACGAAGCCTAACAACTCATTGACGAAGTCATGCATGGGGCTGACAAAGCCATGACGAGTTATGACGAGTTCTGACAACCCAGCCCACCTTTGCTTTTTACAAATTCAGCTCACCTCTTCATGCCAGATTGCTTCAGCCCAATTTCTGTACACCTCCAGCCAGCCCGGTTTGCATCAGCCTTGCCGTACCTTACCCTCAGCCAGCCCAATAGTGCAAAGCCCAAGCCATCTCATGTCCGAGCCCAGCTAGAAGGGAAGATTAACAACGCTTCTTTTCCCCTATTTCACGCTCTAACACTAGAAGCGTCACGCAACTCTCAACCTCGTCACCTCGCGTGATTCCGGAACCAACCATTCAGCTCCACCCTCTTCGCCTTCTGCACACCGCCAAGGACCCTTCAGCTCGGGCCTCTGCGCCTCCTGCACACCAACGACAACAACGTTGGGGCTGTGAGGAACCGTTGGGACGGTGTGCACAACCCAATGGTGAACCTAGAGCAGGCTACAGGCGTGCCTCCTGGGCCATTGTCGAGTCTTTCCCCTGCTGCAGTTACGGGCTCTAGCAACAGCAGTCCGATGCTACATTCTTCACCTCTTCATGACATGGAATCGAGTAAGATCCATATCCGTCCTTCTTGGTCCTTCTCTTTCATCAATCCTTAACTTATATATGCTGATGTGATCCATTTGAATCCGAACCTTTAATAACAGCCATGGAAGATAGCTAGAAGGGCTGGGAATTTTCTGAGTTTTTGGAGGTGACGAACAATCTACTTGGAGTCACGATTTGGCTATGTTAGACTCCTCTTTTTTGGCAGGTTTTCGGATATGATATAGTCGGTTTTGCAGTGTATAAGATACTAAAATTTGGGAAGAATCCGAGCTACGGTTTGAGAGTTATGGTGTTCCAAAGTTGACGCATCATGCAGTTTTTATATATGTGGTGAGTGTTGGGGAAAACAGCAGGTGATGCTTTTTTGTGAGATGATTTTGAATAAGCTCTTGATCTCAGTTGGGATTGAAACTTGGATACAATATAGTTGACATATTGTTGTAGAACATATTAAAATTTGGGACGAATCCAGCGAGTGGTTTAGGATTTATGATTTTTCAAAGATTGGATCGTAAGTAGTTTTTCTGTTGTGCTGAAATTTCTAAGTGTAGAGAAAAACTGCTTGTGATGCAGTTTTGTGATATAGGATTGAATAGGTTATTAAACTATTTTGGACTTGAATTTTGGATATATTATATATATGATTTTATAGTAGAACATATCAAAATTTGGGATAAATCCAGCGAGTAGTTTAGGAGTTATGATTTTTCAAAGTTAAGACAGTGTGTTGTTTGTCAAGTGTTGTAACCAACTTTAGAAATTTTTGTAGAAGTGATGCTTTAACAGTTTTAAGAAATTATTTCTCCTATGAGTAGATGGGATATCATAGAGGACCTAAGGAATTATTTCGGAAATTTTATAAATTTATTCGAGTTTTATATTTGAAGCCGAAGTTCGACCTTATTGACCTTTCGGAAAATAAGAAGAATGTGCAAATTGCCAGTTTGTAACCAAACTCATCTTTAGGAGTTAGAATATGACATTTTAGTCTCAAATAAGAGTTTAAAAATAAATTATGGAATTTTTAGAAGTTTCGGGACCAAGGGTAAAATAGTCGTTTTACCATAAATTAATACTGTAATCAATTCTGTTCTATTAAGACCTACTATCTTAGAAGTCTTAGACTTCTAATCACCTAGAAAGTGTGCTGACACACTTTCCTTCTTTGACAAACCACTGAATTCCTACTGTACAGATCGATTTGCGAATTAGAAAGTCGAGATCTGATTCAGGTAAGTCCACGGACTTACTTAGCTGGCTTCTTGTATGAGTGTAATGTGTAAGAGTGGTGTTTGTTACCTATGATAAACAACGAAACCAGATTAGGCCGACTTTATTATTTATGTAATTCACCCAAGTGTATGATAACGGGTCGTGATATCATCTACCTAGCTCTTGTGAGAGTCTAGGAGGTTCCGTGCGACCAACCCAGTCAGGTAGACGGTGAGATGTATTAGTACCATTCCGCATTGGTAAACGGGGACAGGGGCGAGGTTTGGGAATCCCCCGTGTCACAAAATAAGTATCATTAGTAATGACATATCACCTAATTAAAAGATAATAAAAAGGATTGAGTGTTGCATGTTGATTGTGTATGTTGTGTATTTGTGCTTTTACCTTTATACTTATGCATAGAATGTTACCTAACGGTTTTATCCATGTTGTAGATTTGTAGAGATAGACAGTTGCAGAGAGATCCGGAACCGATGGTCAGCGTATTCATTAGATGGGACAGGGGCGAGGTTTGGGTCCACGTATTCATTAGATGGGACAGGGGAGTCTCCCATACGGCATGCATGTTATGTATCTATATATATGTTTTGTAAGGCTGTCACATGTGTACATTCATACATTAAAAATGATATGTTTTGAACTTATTTTAAATACATTTGTGCCTTGTTGTAAGATCCTAGTGAAATTGTTGTTAAACCAAGGTCGGACCCATTGTGAGGTCTTAACCCGTAGCTCTCCGAGTTCTCAGAATTTGGGGTGTTACAATATGGTATTAGAGGGAGGTTGGCAACAATGGCACTTGAAATCTTGTGAAAGAGCGAATGTATAAAATAACTAGAATTTTCGGGGTCTAAAATTTTCAAAACGGATTTCTGTTTTTACACACACGCATAGTCGGGTTGTTGGGTTAGTAGTACGTCGGACCACCATCGCTCTCCGTGGATCTCTGCAACTTGGATCGATATGAGTTAGTATACAGACTTTCTATGATGTTTCTTATTATATGTTATATACATGTGTATGCTTAGTTTGTTAGTATCCTAAAGGATATTTTATATCCTTTAGTCGTGATATCACGAAGCGATTATCGCCTCATGATAAATCAACTGTGGACTTGAAGAATCTCCAACACGAGGCAATGGAATCGGACCTTGAATTGAGTATTATACTCGGGTAGGCTGCTTGGTGATCCTTACAAATCATCCAGAGAACAAGTGAACAAGGAAGTAAAGTTGTGAAGATAATTTTTACCACAAGAATAATCAAAGGAGGAAGAAATTCTTGAGTCAGTTCAGTTAGAAGGAATAGAAGGTTGTACAAGGAACTCGGGCATACGAGGCCGAGAGACGGAATTAGATGAACCATACAAGAGACTACAAGAGTGCGTAGTAGAAATAACAATATTGGAACGAGACAAGTAGAATTGAGTACAACCAAGATTGTGGAATCGAGGACATTACAATCGACGCGGATGCCCCATAGACTATTATGGGCATTAGAAACAAGAAGAGGCAGAGTGTCAATCCGGGTGTGAGAATCTAAGATGTACGGAATGAAGACATACAATTGAGTGTAAAAGCGAAAAGGCAGACCCCACAAGTGTGGGGAGGGTTTGACCTCCTCGAAAATATAAGAAGTTTGAAAGAAATCACGATGCCAATATCCAAAGAATGAAGGCATGTAGCAGGGTCAACGGAATTTCAGGAAGGCGATATTACCACCAACACCAGTGAAGAAATCTGTATGGGAGAACGGCCTTGCTAGACTCGAGAGTCCAGGGTAACCCGAATTATCACGGGACCTAAGCCATCAACACAAATTGTCCATGCAAAAGGAACTGCAAGTGGATGATCATTACGGCCATAAGAATTTCAAAGACGCTTGCAAGCTATCGTGGAAACTTGAAACGACTATTTATGCCAGATGAATGACACAATCGGACTAGAGAAATGGAGTTATCCCATAAGAAGCGGAAGGGTGGAATGTAGAACGAAATAAAGAAGTATAAAAGGATGGTTGTGAGCAACTGTTTACCTACTAGCTAAGGAAATTTTGACAGTTCACAATTAACATGGAATGGAGACTTACAACTTAATGTAAGAGCGAAAGGTAGACTTCACAAGCCTGGAGACGTTTTGTCTTCTTTCAAGATAAGAATTCTAAGAACAATCACAACGCCAGTATCGAAAGGATCGAAGCCTTGTAACATAGTCAACAGAGATTTAGAAGGAAATATTACAAACAACGCAGATTAAGGAACCTATGCTTGTGAGAATTGTGTGGTTTACTCAAGAGTCCAGGGTAACCCCCATTTATAACAGAATATAGGTCATCAACACAGACGGTCCCTATAAAGGGACTACAATTGGGAGGTAATTAAAAGTCATCGGAACTACAAGGCGCTTACCATCTATCGTGGAGTGTTAGGAACGACTTTTGACGTCAGGCGAATGGCAGAGTGAGATTTGAGAAAGAGAGTTGTCCCAAACGAAGTAGAAGAGTGAAAGATAAGACGAACTAAAGAAGCATAAAAGGATTAATCTAGTAGGTGATGTGCACCAAAAGCTTAATACTAGTAGGTGATGTGCACCGAAAGATAAGACGAACTGAAGAAGGCTAAAGAGAAACATTTTAAGGGTTACTTCTTGGGTGGTTAAGATCAAACTCCGGTCGAGTCTGGTAGTTTGGATCCGTGCTAAGAGAATTAAGAAAGTAAACGGAAGAAGTTGTTCTCCAATCGTATTTTGTTTCATTAAGGCAATTAAGGAAGGTACTTGGTACTTCATCCGGTTAGGACTTATGGTATAATTGGAAGAAAGAGTTTGAGGTTAATCACTTGGGACTCACAAAAAATGTCCTTATGATTAATGAGTGACAACAAAATTATCAGAGTAGCGCAGCGGAAGCGTGGTGGGTCCTAACCCACAAAGTTGGAAGAAATAGTACAGAAAAACGACGTGTCGAGTTTAAGATGATGATAGTTGGTGAAACGCATTTCGCTTGGAAGGAACGTGAGATAGGTTACGCAGAGTGACTGAAAATATTGTACGGGAGTTGTATCACCATCAAGGTAGACAAGGAAAATATGTGCATGTAAGAGGTTATAGAAGGAGATTAGTACCCTATTATGGATTCAAGTGAATAATGACGGCTTGTCACATGTTGTCAGATAACTAGTTTGGAATCCAATACGTAATGGAGTACGTTAGTGCGAGTTTTCTTGATGGATCGAGAGAATAATTAACGATGTAATAAAACTATTGTGCATGGTCTGCACTAGGAAGCTCAAAGTGAGTAACTAGCATTCTGAGTCAAAGATACATAAGAGAGAGAAGCGACAGGAGTATATTTACAACCTAGTAACCGTGCTTAAAGAAATCATAATCTCGGAGTAGATTTTACGTCTAATGTTATATCGGGACGGATCCGAGTTGCGTTTTGAGTCAGAGGGATACTATCGGGCTGGTAACCATGGTGTATAAAATAGTGCACTACTGATGGCATGCGAACAATTATTGAGTACTTATGATCAAATACGGTGATAGGAGATCACTTTCTGTCTAATACCGTCATTCCGGACATGTTTTGGGTCACTTAAGATCTTGGGAAATGTGTGGGAAGCCTAGGTTAGAGCTAACGATATATTAGAGATCTATAAATAATATAATAATGCCAAGTGAACATAGAGGATGACCACTAGATTTGATTTTAGTTGTCTCGAGTGTTAGACCTGAAAAGGGTAAAGGTGACGATTCCTTACCTAAGGAATAAGATGACTGAGTAATATTAAAAGACAAGACCAAGTGAGTCGTGATACGAAGAGCATTGAGCACTTGGTAAGTGCTGGTGGATGTCCAAGACCTTGGACCTGATGGTGTAGTCATAACCTTTTTAGAAGGCCGGAAGCAAGTGGTCATAACGAAGGGAAGAAAGTTGAATAGATCATTTTCCGTACGGTCATCAAAGGATCTAGAAGTGAGTTATGTAAGGCAACCATTAGAAGTTTTGAAGCGGTTTAAAAGTGACTGATGGACTAATATTCCTCACCCTATTGGAGAGTGCAACTTCAGTTTTCCACGGAGAATAAGTTTGGGAACTGAATTTGAGAGTTTCAGTTGGAGAGATACCTACCAGACACGAGTTAGGTCATCAGATTAGAGGATTAGACGGTTGGGCCGGATGATACCGGTGAGATATTCGGTAACCACGCTAGAACGTGGTGGCAGACGCTTGTGATCTAAGTACCTGAAAAGATGTAAGATTCAGTGGTTTTATGAAAAGCTGATAAGGCTACCTAAGATACTGGGGATAGTAAGAGACGCAACCTTTCAAAGACCTATGTAGTGATAGTTGTAACCTCGAGAGTGACGAGTTAGGGCTTGACCTTGGTGTGATATTTTTTGACTGCGTATTTATTTCATGATTGAGTGTTTAGTCAGTGATGTGTGTTTTTGGTAATCTTGATGTGAGGGAAACTTAGATCTGGAAACGATGAGACTTTTTTGTAGTGATCAAACACACCCATTTGGTGCCTGAAAGGCCGATCAATATTGTCTTACCCTAAGTTTCGGGATGAAACTTATTTTGAGGGGGATCTTATGTAACGACCAGTTTTTTTTTCGTTACGCTTTGATAAGGTTAGAGAAGTTTAGGAAACGGAGAAAAATTTAATGAGACTAGGACATACCAGTTTATTTATGGAAGTCATTTAATTAAATATCTTGTCTAAGTTTTGGGAGAAAACTTATTTTAAGGGGATACTGATGTAATATCCAGAATTTTTGATTCCGTTTAATTCCGAATCAATTCGGACTTCAAGCCATTGATGGTTCCCATTCTATCTAGTATTTCTTTCTTCACAAATTTTATCATTTTATGTAGAAATTAATTCACATAAAATGATAGAATTATATCAAACCCTAATTCTTATAATTATTTATCATTTTATGTAGAATTTAATTCACATAAATTGATAGAATTATATCAAACCCTAATTCTTATAATTAATCCTTCACGACGACTTTAGACGAGATCATGACAAGGCTGAGACGAGACTGTGACAAAGCTGTGACGAGACCATGACAGAGCTGAGACGAGGTCATGACGAATCCCGACAACTCTGTGACGAAGTCATGCATGGGCCTGACAAAGCCATGACGAGTTTTGACAACCCAGCCCACCTTTGCTTTTTACAAATTCAGCTCACCTCTTCATGCCAAATTGCTTCAGCCCAATTTCTGTACACCTCCAGCCAGCCCGGTTTGCATCAGCCTTGCCCTATCTTACCCTCAACCAGCCCAACAGTGCAAAGCCCAAGCCATCTCATGTCTGAGCCCAGCTAGAAGGGAAGATCACCAACGCTTCTATTCCCCTCTTTCACGCTCTAACCCTAGAAGCGTCACGCAGCTCTCAACCTCGCCACCTCGCGCGATTCCTGAACCAACCATTCAGCTCCGCCCTCTTCGCCTTCTGCACACCGCCAAGGACCCTTTAGCTCCGCCCTCTCCGCCACCTGCACACCAACGACAGCAACGTTGGGGCTGTGAGAAACGGTTGGGACGGTGTGCACGACCCACTGGTGAACCTAGAGCAGATTGTAGGCGTGCCTCTTGGGCCACTGTCGAGTATTTCCCCTGCTGCAGTTACGGACTCTAGCAACAGCAGTCCGATGCTACTTCCTTCACCTCTTCATGACATGGAATCGAGTAAGATCCATATCCGTCCTTCTTGGTCCTTCTCTTTGATCAATCCTTAACCTATATATGTTGATGTGAGCCATTTGAATCCTAGAACCTTTCATAACAGCCATGGAAGATAGCTAGAAGGGCTGAGAATTTTCTGAGTTTTTGGAGGTGACGAACAGTCTACTTGGAGTCACGATTAAGGTATGTTATACTCCTCTTTTTTGGCTGGTTTTCGGATATGATATATTAGGTATTGCAGTGTATAATATACTAAAATTTGGGAAGAATCCGAGCTACGGTTTGAGAGTTATGGTGTTTCAAAGTTGACGCCTCATGTAGTTTTTATATATGTGCTGAGTGTTGGGGAAAACAGCAGGTGATGCTGTTTTGTGAGATGGTTTTAAATAAGCTCTTGATCTCCGTCGGGCTTGAATTTTGGATATGATATAGGTGACATATTGTTATAGAACATATTAAAATTTGGGAAGGATCCAGCTAGTGGTTTGGGATTTATGATTTTTCAAAGATTGGATCGTAAGCAGTTTTTCTGTTGTGCTGAAATTTCTAAGTGTTGAGAAAAACTGCTTGTGATGCAGTTTTGTGATATAGGATTGAATAAGTTATTAAACTATTTTGGACTTTAATTTTGGATATATTATAGATAAGGTTTTATAGTAGAACATATCAAAATTTGGGATAAATCCAGCGAGTAGTTTAGGATTTATGATTTGTCAAAGTTAAGACAGTGTGTTGTTTGTTAAGTGTTGAAACCAACTTTAGAAATTTTTGTAGAAGTGATGCTTTAACAGTTTTAGGAAATTATTTCTCCTATGAGTAGATGGGATATCATAGAGGACCTAACGAATTATTTCGGAAATTTTATAAATTTATTCGAGTTTTATATTTGAAGCCGAAGTTGGACCTTAATGACCTTTCGGAAAATAAGAAGAATGTGTAAATTGCCAGTTTGTAACCAAACTCATCTTTAGGAGTTAGAATATGACATTTTATTCTCAAATAAGAGTTTAGACATAAATTATGGAATTTTTAGAAGTTTTGGGACTAAGGGTAAAATAATCATTTTACCATAAATTAATACTGTAATCAATTCCGTTCTATTATAAACTACTATCTTAGAAGTCTTAGACTTTTAATCACCTAGAAAGTGTGTTGACACATTTGTCTCCTTTGATAGGCCACTGAATTCCTACTGTACAAATCGATTTGCGAATTAGAAGGTCGAGATCTGATTTAGGTAAGTCCACGGACTTACTTAGTTGGCTTCTTGTATGAGTGTAATGTGTATGAGTGGTGTTTGTTACTTATGATAAACAACGAAACCAGATAAGGCCGACTTTATTATTTATGTAATTGACCCAAGAGTATGATAACGGGTCATGACATCATCTCCATAGCTCTTGCGAGAGTCTATGAGGTTCCCTGGACCAGCCCAATTAGGTAGACGGTCAGATGCATTAGTACCATTCCGCGTTGCTATCAATCTCTTCTAGCTGGAAGAGTTAACACATGCGAAGAGATGACTACGGAGTTTCTCACTAAGTTCTTTCCCCATAAAAAAAATGTGGAGTTAAGGGGTAAGATTAACGCTTTTGTCATGACAGATAAAGAAAGTTTGTATAAATCATGGGAAAGGTTCAAGGACATTTTGTTGGATTGCCCTCCCCATGGGATTCAAAAGATTGAGTTGCTAGAGATCTACTTCAAGGTTTTGGATGAGGAATCTAAATTCAAACTCCAATCACTTTTTGCTGGCATTTTTTATGCATACACCGGTTGATGAAGCTTGGAAGTTTGTTGAGAAGCAAGCTTACACATGGAGAAGTACTCCCATCGAAGGGTTGAGAATGGAGCGAAATGAGTTGGATTTCCGCATCTGAATCTTACTAGTTCAAGCGTTGCTCAACTCACCACCCTCAACAATGAAGTCAAAGCTTTGACGGAGCTTTTATTAGCTGAAACTAAGGGATCATCCAAGGATCAAAATGTTGGGTACTTGGGGAGAGAAAACTATCATGGGCCAATGAATAACAATTACAATTACAACAACAACAGAACAACAGAAATTTCAACAACAATTGGAGATCAAATCAACAAAATTCTGTTAACCCTTATTCTAATGCTGAAAGTGCTCTAACTCCCCCATCTTCTTCTTATATTCCATTGAAGAGTCAAGAGTCATCATCAAGCTCATCCCAACAGCCTGAAGAGAAGACGGATGTTGTTCTGGAAGCAATCATGACCAAGCTCAATGCTATGGAGAATACATTTTTAAAGGCACAAAAAGTCTTAGAACATCAAGTTTTCAACAAGGGTAATGAAGCACCTAGAGATCCGGGTAAACTCCCAAGAAGGGCATAGATTAACCCAAAGGGGCAGGTCATGGAAATCACCACACGAAGTGGATTGAAGACAACTGATCCATTACCTCAATCAGACCATGACTAGACGAAGAAAACCTCGGTCGAGTTGCCAACCGAGATGGAGCCCAAGAAAGCGAAAGAGAAATCTGATGTCTCTATTTCACCACCAGCTTACAAGCCTCCACTCCCGTTCCCTCAGTCTAGGGCATGGGAACATCTAGACAAACACTTCGGTAAGTTTCTTGATAATATGAATAAGCTACATATTAACATCCCTTCCATTGATGTTATCCCTTCCATGGATGACCTCTAGATATTCGGAGCTCATTCAAATTATGAAAGAGAACATGCCACCCAAGTTAAGAGATCCCGGTTCGTTTTTTATTCCCATCGAAGTTGGGGATGTGACTTATGATGCACTTTGTGATCTAGTAGCTAGTGTGAGCATCATTCCTCTAGTACTTTTTGAGAAGATCGGTGTTGGAGATCCAAGCCCGTGAAGATGACCATATACATGGCGGATCGTTCTATTACTCGTCCCGTTGGAATCTTAGAGTACGTTCCCATCAAGTCAAGTAATTTCTATATACCTATATATTTTGTTGGGTTGGACATTCTTGCAGATTATCCTAATCCCATCATTCTTGGAAGACCATTTCTTGCAACATCGGGTTGCAACGTTGATTATAAGAACGCCAAGTTGTCATTCAATATTGGCGAAGATCTTGTGGAGTTTCCACTCTTAGCCACGATGAAAGGAGAACCCTTAGAGGATGACATCTTCAACATCTATGATGTAGAAGATTCTCGAGAATTGGTGAGCTCTATCTTAATTAAAGATCCTCCTGAAAAACTTTTGAGTTTTAGTATGATGGAGGAAGGTGTAGATGTTTTGTGCGATGCAGATGTACAAAGCTTAGAAACATTAATAGCGTATCCAAGAGCTAGATTTGAAAAATTCATCCAAACAAAAAGCACATTAATTTTCGGTCACCCTCCCAATACCTCGACTGAGATGGTTTCTAAAGTAAGCGAGATGACCTTCTCTAGAGATTACCTCAGTCCATCACCTCGGTCCCCGACCGAGACAGTTCCTGAAGCAAGCGAGATGGTGTCAACTGAAGATCACCCCGGTTCAGCACCTCGGGCTAACCCTAGATGCCTTGACCGAGTCTCTCCTGAGGCAAACGACATCTTCTCTTCTTCAAGGGATGTTCTCTTCTTTGATGACCAAATTGTTTCTTCGATCTCTTCTGGAGCTTCTAAATCCTCTTCGATAGAGGAAGGAGGTACGTATTCACCACTCAAGGCACCTCCTATCTTTGAGCTTAAACCTCTTCCAAGTCACTTAAGGTACGCTTTCTTTGGTCCGGATTCTACTTATCATGTCATTGTTAGTTCTACTCTTTATGAAGATGAGTTATCTAAGTTGATGCATGGGTTGAGAAAACATAGAAAGGCTTTGGGTTATACTATTGATGATCTTGTTAGTATTAAGCCTTCTCTTTGTATGCATAAGATACTAATGGAAGATGATCACAAGACTTCACGGGAACCTCAACGACGGTTAAATCCGATCATGAAAGAGGTTGTGAAGAAAGAGAATATTAAGTTGCTTGATGCAGGTATCATATTTTCCATATTGGATAGCAAATGGGTGAGCCCGGTTCATGTAGTTCCCAAGAAGGGTGGGATGACCGTTGTAACCAACAAGAACAACGAGTTGATTCCCACAAGGACCATTACGGGCTCGAGGATGTGCATTGACTATAGGAAGTTGAATTTGGCAACGAGAAAGGACCATTTTCCCCTTCCATTCATTGATCAAATGCTTGAACGATTAGCACAAAACTCCCATTTCTGCTATCTAGATTGCTATAGTGGTTTCTTTCATATTCCTATCCATCCGGATGATCAAGAGAAGACCACTTTCACTAGGCCATGGGGGACATTCGCTTATCGGAGGATGCCATTTGAATTGTGTAACGCACCCGCCACATTTCAACGTTGTATGATGGCTATCTTTTCCATGTATATTGAGGAGATCATGGAGGTATTAATGGATGATTTTTCGGTATATGGTTCCTCTATAGATAACTCTTTGGCTAACCTCTCTCTAGTGTTACAACATTGTGAAGACATTAATCTCGTTTTGAATTGGGAGAAGTGTCACTTCATTGTTAGCGAAAGGATTGCTCTAGGACACCTCGTTTCCAACCGAGGTATAGAGGTTGATCGAGCTAAGATCGAGACTATTGAGAAACTTCCTCCACCTTGTTCCGTTAAAGGTTAACTGAGTTTTTTAGGGCATGCAGGTTTCTATAGGAGGTTCATCAAAGATTTCTCTAAGATCTCTAAACCGCTTACTAATCTTTTGAATAAGGATGTTGTTTTTGAGTTTTCGAAGAAATTCCTTGATGCTTTTTACAAGATAAAGAAAGCATTGAACCTCGTCATTGGACCTTTCCCTTTGAGATCATGTGTGATTGTACTGATGTGGCCGTAGGAGCGGTACTTGGACAGAAGAAGGATGGCCGGACCAACACCATTTATTATACTAGCAAGACGCTAGATGAAGCTCAATTGAACTACGCCACCACTGAGAAAGAGCTGTTGGTAGTTGTTTATGCATTTGCGAAGTTTTGCTCTTACTTAGTGGGTGCAAAAGTTATTGTTTATGTTGACCGTGCAACTATTCGATACTTGCTAGCTAAGAAAGATGCAAAGCCGTGCCTTATTCGTTGGATTCTCTTACTTCAAGAGTTTGATTTGGAGATTCGCAATAAGAAGGGGTCCGAGAACTTTGTGGTGGATCACCTCAGCCGGCTACCACCTATCTCGCTAGAGAGGGACGATCTACCCATTGATGATTCAGTTCCGATGAGCATTTGTATATTGTGGAGCAGTGGACTGACCCTTTTGTCTTTCTCCATGGTGTAGTTGATGTATGGGGTGAAGCTACCACCTATCATGCTTAAGAGTGAAGTACGGTACAACTAGCGACCTTACACTAGTACAAATACCCCCCTAGACCCCGGTTATTTTGTACATGGGAACCCGGTTTAGGAAGCGTGGTTAACGGGAGCGAGGACCGACAGTTCGCACCCCTGTAAATGTCACCGTGTTACTATTTTCGGACCCCGGATATTTTAAAATAACCGGCCCCGGTTATTTTAAATAACCGCGGTCCGACTTTTACCCCGGTTATTTTAAAAAACCGGGGTAAAAGTCGGAAAAAAATGGTAATTTGCTGACCTCGATTTTAGTGTAATAACCGGGTTATTTTTTACCAGTTTTAAAAATTTGATTCCCCAGTTTCTACATAAAACCGTGGTAATTTTTTAACCGTAATTTATTATATTTAATATGAAAAATAGCTAATTTGACACTTGCTTAAATTACACAATACGTATTGTACTTAACCGAAATTATTAATCAGTAAATAAATAATATTAAGCTAAAATACATAAGCAAACTTATCATGCTATTAATATTTCAATCATATAATCAGAAAGTAACATCAAAAAACAAACCAAGTTTCTACCGTTCTTCGTTCTGTAAGTAGATTATATATCTTAACAAAAGATAACAAACACTTTTTACCGATGGTCTCTACATGGAAAACTAAGCTAGGAAAGTCAGACAATGTCATGCATTCTTGAATGAGAGACTCCACAAACTCGAGCCACTCCTTGTGCAGTTCATGAAGATGGTCTTTGTCATACGTCTTCGGTGAGCCTTTTAAGTACTAAACAATTAAATAAACACTAACTCTCAGCATTCATGCCTAGAATCCAATTGAATCAACAACAAACCTGAAAATTTATATAAATACATTTAAATATTATATCTTAGGAAATTAGATATAAATATTTTATAAAACAAATAAGAAAATCCATGTAAATATACGGAATATATATCCTTCAAAAAATAAAGTCTTACTGCGTGATATACCACACCACAATTGTATCAGAACTCAAATAGTATGTAAAAACATATAAATCCTACAAGATAGCAAACTTTCATCCATGCTTCAGAAATAATAGGGACCTGACTCTATTTATGTCACAAACCAAATGCACTAAACAATTAAGTACAATATTTAATTCAGCAAAACACACAAAACTATATATTTTATAAATTTTAAATATTTACAATATTTTAAATTTCCCCAAATTATTTTCACAATAAAATGATTTCTTTTTAATAATATATATATTTTACAAGTTTTTTCCTTTTTTTCAAAAAATATTTTTACAAAAAAATTGTAACACTTTATAAAAAAAATTAGTTACAAAAATTATAGTTTAAATATATTAATAAGAAAAAAGACCTTAATTAGAAGTAAATATGCATTGGCGATTAGTAACGCCCCCCCTCCCAATAGTTTCCAACACAGCTAAACAAGCCAGGAAATTCAAGATGAATATCTCTATTTATCTATACCTCGTCACCTTGGATATGACCCTGTCACTGCTCTTTTAACAGTCAGTTTCAGTGGAGAATATAAAGCAAACAAGTCTGAGTTGGTTTTGAGTTATGTCTTTGTAAACCTGTACGTTATGCAAATTGTTAAGAAGGCAAGTCAAATAGTATGCTTGATTAAACATGACCTGGGATGTGTAAATAATCAATCAGAAGTACACATATCAGAAGAAAAGAGAAAAACTCTTGATTGCTAAACTAAAGTGGAAAAACAAACACTAACTCTCAGCATTCATGCCCTGAAGCACATAGTTAAATCAACATAAGATATAGAAAAGACAAAGACTCGTTTCATTTATTCATTCTTCCCTCGTACATACATTTTAATATCCACAAACCCAACCATCTCAACACTTTAAAAGACAACCTTAACTGGCTTGTAGCCTTTCTCGATCGAAGCCATCACTAGTAGTTTCAAAATTTGAACGTCCCTAGCAATCATAGAATTCTTCAATGGCAAGTCTATAAGAGAAAGAACAATAAGCTCGAAATCTTAGTTCCATGGTTGGATTTTCAGCTTGGTATTTCTATAAACCAGTTCTTGTCAATCTTGGCCGCTTCCAACTCTGATTTCAGGTATATGTCAATACAAAATGATCACTTGTAGTTTACACACTGAGTTACTAATTTGGTGAGTGCATACCATGCAGGAACCGAGCATTCTCACTGCTGTTCAAAGAAGGAGCAAATGAAGATCTAAACGAATCACAATCTGTCGACTCACATAACTATCCTCAACCATTTTTTGAATCAAAAGAGAGAATTGGCTTGGCACCTGCTGTTGTTGTTGTCACACGAAAGGATCCTTATGATTCTAAGAAACCGAGGGTTAACACACCTATCATAGGTAAGCATTTAGAGAAATGATAATGGAGTTTCTTTATGGGCTTATCAATGTTGATTCTAAATTGCAACTTAATTTTTTGATAGCTGCAACAAAATCCAAGCATGGTGTTGTGCTGAAAGAAAATATGAGTTTGGATATGGTGACAAACCCATATCAGGCCATTATGTTGGCAAGGAATTCCTTGAAGCAAAGAGAGGAAACTTTAAAAATGAAGGCAGAAATGCAGAGAATGGATGATGAAATGTATGATATGAAACACAAGAATGAAGAGGAGAAGGTAACTATTCAGGACTTGGAGATGGAGCTGATGAAGTGTAAGAGAAGAGTTGAGAAATGTCGTCGTTTAGCTGAAGCGCAATCTTTTTATAGAGCTACGCTTGAGAAAATGATCAAAGACGTATTGCATTAGTAAGTAATTGAGTTTTGTTTCAAATTATTTGTCATGTTAATTTTTATTGAAGTTGCTTGATTGGCTTTTTGAAGGAGTACGTGTTGTTTACAAGGAACAAGCGAGAATAAACCAAGCTGCAGCAAGTGCTTTGATGGCAAGACTCGAAGCGCAGAAGGCAATATGTGACTTAGCTGAGAAAGAACTCCACATGAAGTTCAAACAGAAAGAAGATTTGGAGAAGCAGATTAGAGCCGAGTTGGATGCAAGGAAAAGATCAAGAATGGATGAGGATGATACTTTGCAAGAAGATTGTAAAGCATTATTAGCTTTGCCGGATACTTCGTCTGCTCACAAGGAACAAATGTTGTTCCTTGAAGAGGAATAGAAGTTGTTTGAAGAAAGGTTCTTGCTTAATGATCAAATAAAGAGAGAGGAGATAGAAGAGGAATTGGGTGATTGTGATGGGCAAATCACTACAATCAGTGATAAAATAAGTCAACCTGAAGCTGAAAATCTTGATGGAATGGGAGAATCAAGGAAGTGTAGTTTCCGGCTAAGAAACAACTTTGAATTATTCTCGATTGAATTCTAAGATTGCTAGTTTCTCAATTTCTCTAAAGGAAGGAATTCATCTCAAAATAAAAACTGAATGAACAGAAACAACCAGATCTATAACATCACTATCTAAAAATTTGAACGAATTTCTATCAAGGTATGACAGAGATCTGAACAAAAAGACAAACAGGTTACCTAATTATCATTGTATAACAGTTTCATTCTCAGAGAAAACCACATGTCAACTTTCCTACTTATAGCTTTTATAGGCCATGCCAACCATCCATAAAGCATATGCATGATTTATAGAATCCCAAGTCACTCTTGTACACAAAAGACAGATATCTCTCTTTTTTGTTGATTAGGAATTTCATTCCAGCTAATGTAAATCTATCATATGCATCATTTATAGAATCCACACACCTTCATATATTTTGGATGCTTGATGACATGAGGCATTAAGGCATGTGATTTGTCAATAAATGCAAAACAACCCTCTTAATCTGTTGAATAAGCAAAATATAAAATACCTTCTTTGAAGACAAGTCCGGTGAGAGAAGCAAAGCTAGAGCCAACAAACAAGACAGCAGCAACAACTTCCACAAGATGAAGAAAGACCAACCTGAGTATAACAAAAATAGATTTAGAAAACTTAATATCATAAGAGTCCACTGAAATAACTGAATGCTTTATACTGAAGGCTTGCATAACTTCCAAGCATGAGTCTCCCACACAAGACAGAATATATAAAGCCATCAAACAATGAATTTTCAAAGCCAAAAGTAGCAACTATATCAAAAAATGAAATTAACAATGACAGGTTATGACCATGGTAGTAATAATGCAAGAAGAAAAAAAATTTCAGGCGAAGTTATCATGATATCGGCTAGATAGTTTGTGATCATATTTACTAAGCTAGTAAAATTATCAAAAGATTCAACTTGAAGATGTGGGGAGAGTCAGAGAATGAGAACTTACTCCAGTTGCATTCTCTTGGGAGAAAGATATTCCTCAACTTGCTCCACCACACCACCATTCCCCTACTTATAAGGAGCAGCCCCTGCAACCTTTTGTTCACACAACTCAACTTCACTCTCCTCTCTACACACACTAAGAAAATTTGTTTTCTAATTACTTTTCAACTTTACCTCTTCATTCACTTGTTAAAAAGCTTCATGGCTTTTATTTCTCCTTGGACCCAAAAACAAAACAAGAAATTTGAGAACGCTCTTGCCTTGTATGACAGAGACACCCCACACCGTTGGCAAAACATTGTCAAGGTTGTAGGAGAGTGTTAGCATGAAATATTGTGATATTTTAGGCACGTTTTCTAAGTGTATTTCATTCATATAGTTAGTCATTGATGAAGCATTGAAGTATTTGTGAGTTTGTTTATCTATTTTGTCGATATAGAGGTCTACATAAGCTTTGTGTTGTTTGTAAGCAATTAAGAGCTAAATCCGAACGGATTGAGAGAGAATGGAGTTTGATTGAGCATGTCCAAGGATTGAGGACATCTCTAGGAGCTAAGGATGGTGCTAACTTGAAGAATAGCACGAGACTAAGGAAAATCACGAACTACCCTCTAAACCACGCTCTAAAATACGGCCGTACTAGATTCCACGTTCAAGTCCACGGCCGTGGAACCTTGGCAAGAGAGGCGTGGTGCATTCCAGCAACTTACGCGGCCGTGGAGGGTTGTGACAAACCGTGACCAACCTCCACGTTCTAAATTACGGGCGTGGAACCCTTCCACGACCGTGATCTTGACGATCTTTTACGCAATATTTTTTGCCACGATCATCTACGCAATGGTCCGGGCTTATATTTTATCTTACACTATAAAAGGACGGAAGAAGAGAGATTCCGTCACCTTTGCTTAGGCTCACCTTCGCTTACGCTTCGGCTTACCCTAGTTTTACGCTTTGGTGGAGATTGTGATTGAGAGATTTGCGCTTTACTATTGAGATTTCCGGATTGACGGAAAGAGTGAAGATTTGGAAGATTGTTCGTAAGGAGATTACGCTTCATACTTAGGTTTGATTAGAAGGCGGATTGACATCCCGTTCTTCGTTCTTGTCTAAGATTTGTGATTGTTTGTGTTATTCCGAATCTATTGACATTATTGTTCTTGATTTGTGGATTGAGATTGGCTTGAAAGTTATTGAAGGTTTTCGGAAGTTTTCATCTTTCATTCTTTTAAATCTTGAATTTGATATCAATATGACTGTTGTTGGCTAAAACCCTTTAGCAATTCTAAGGTGAAGGGTTGATAGTTGTGGCTTAGATGATGATAGATCGATCGTAAGCAGATTGGACCCTGAGAGTTAGAGAGAATCGCCGACGAACCTAATCCACGGTCTGTTCTTGAGCTTCCACGGCCGTGGAACTCAAGAACTACCCGTAATTTTGTGTCAATTTACGAACTTACTTTTACTTTAATCCAAAGTTAAAGATTTGCTTTAACTTAGTCTTGGCTTGCCTTTTCTAGGTGGTAGTGAAGCCTCAACAACCTCTACCTCGATTCTGAGTGTCACAACCTTAATCGGTTTAGTTAGTCTTGATCCTTGGATTACAAGTTTGGGTATTTAACGTTATTTCTTACCTTTAGAATCTTTTCTATATTGAAGCCTCAACAACCTTTATAGAGAGTGTCTTTTAGGTGGGTCATATAAGGTTTTTAGAACTTCACCATACGATTACCTTACTTTCGTATACCTTTGCATACCTCAACTCTGTCCTTATATCTTTAGTATATCTTGAATCGATTGCCACAGCTGGATTCCTGGATCTTTAGGATTGTTGTTTTCCCAATAATTTGAAAAGCTTCATACATTTACTTGCTTGATAATCTATAACTGGATTTAACCCCCCAAATCCCTGTGTTCGATACTTTGGAATTCTTGCTCAACTATATCGATCCGTACACTGCGGGTTCGCTTGCTTGATTTCTAGGTTTATAATTAAAGCTTATTTGCACGCATGCTAAGTGGCGAACATGTTTTTGGCGCCGTTGCCGGGGATTTTGTTTAGGCCGAATTCGGTTTTCGGTTGTCAAGCTTGGGAGCTTCTCCGTTGTTATTTGATATCTTTTCGAGTGCATGCGCAGGTCTAGGAATAAAGAAGATCTCTTACCTCTTGATCAAGAGCTTGAGAGGACTTTAAGGAGAAAGCGTAAGGAAAAGAAAATGGCTGAAGAAAAGGAACGTGATCTCCAATCGGAGTTAGCGGAGAAGGAAGCTCAACTCCAATGGAGTGAGAAGACTCGTAGGGAAGAAACAGATCGTCATCATATGAAGGTTGATGATCTAACGAACATGATGTTCCAAATGAGGTTGGAATTAAACAACCTTAAGGAGAAAAAGAAAAGGAGGAGACCGGGAAGATCGGTTAGAGCAAACTCATCCAATGAGGATAGCGACTCCTCCATGCCACCGCTAGAGGAAATTGATCCCACGATAAATGTGAATCCATTCTATCCACGTCTAGCTGCAAATCGTCGTGTTCCACCTAGGAATGCAAGGATCGAACGTGTGGATGAGGAGCCAAGAACTCTTGGCCAAAGGATGGATCCAACGCAGCAACCACGCCGTTTAGGTGTGAACTTTGATGCTGACGATGTACAAGGGTTTAGCTTCAACCCTCAAGTTATTACCATTGTTCGCCAAAACCAATTTGGTGCAACAAGTGCTGAATCTCCACATCAACATCTACAAAACTTTGAGATTATGATGGAGATGATGAAGCCTAAGAACGCTACTACCAACAGCTACAAACTCAAGCCTTTCTTCTTCTCCTTGAAGGGGAAAGCATTGTCTTGGTATCAAGCTCTTCCAAGTGGAAGCTTGAGACATGAGAGGATCTTTCCGCGGAGTTCCTCACTAAGTTCTTTCCGTCATCCAAAACGGCGGAGCTAAGAGGTAAGATTAACGCATTTTCCATGAGATCTAATGAAAGTTTGTTTCAATCTTGGGAAAGGTTTCAGGATTGTCTATTGGATTGCCCTCATCATGGCATATCCAAACTTGCAGTATTGGAGATATATTATAAGGGGCTGGATGTGGAGACACAATTCAAGCTCCAATCCCTCTCATGTGGTACATTCATGGACATGAGGGAAGATGACGCTTGGGACTTCATTGAGAAGCAAGCGCGAGTCATAGAGAAGTATTCTCACCGGAAAGTGGAGGGGAATCGTGTGGAGCAAGGAGCAATGCTTACACAACGGTGGTGAGAATCAAGACCAACTTTCCAAAGCAACAAGGAAAAGATGTGGGTTATTTAGGCAACAACAATAACCACAACGGTGGTGAGAATCCAAACCGCAACAACAACAACAACCGGAACAACAACCGGAATAATTGGAACAACAACAACAACAACCGGAACAACAGTTGGAACAACAATAGGGGTTCAAACAACAATTGGCGCTCCAATCAACAAAATTCCGGTAATTCTTATCCTTCCAATTCGAATTCACTAACTCTACCTTCCTCTTCTTCCACTCCTTTGAAAAGCCAGGGGCAAACATCTAATGGTGGAAGCACTTCGGGGAAGGAGAAGCCCGATCCCATGTTGGAAACGATTTTGGGGAAGCTTCAAGGGTTGGAGACTCGCATCATCAAGGTTGATGATCACATTTCTAAGGTTGATAAAGCCCAAAAGGTTTTAGAAAACCAAATGTTCAGCCATGCGGAGGAAGTTCCTAGGAATCAAGGGAAACTTCCAGGAAAAACGGAGGACAACCCAAAGGGAAGGGTGATGGCAATCACAACTAGGAGCGGGGTGACAACTACCGACCCGCAGCCCAAGTTTGTAGAAGTCCCCGTTGAGAAAGAGAAAGAAAAGGGGAAGGAGAAGGAAGATGTCTACGTTCCTCCTCCAGCTTATAAACCTCCCCTACCGTTCCCACAATCTAGAGCAAGAGCGCGTCAAGATAAACAATTCGGTAAGTTTATAGAACTCATGAGCAAACTGCATATTAATATACCTTTCATTGATGCTATTGTAGGTATGCCAGCTTATGGCAAGTTCTTAAAGGAGATCCTCTCTAACAAGAGAAAGCTAGAGGATTTCGGTGAGGTTAAGATGAGTTCGGATTCTTCGGATCTCATCAAGACCATGAAAGAGAAGATGCCCCCAAAGCTAAAGGATCCGGGGTCATTTTGTATTCCCATAGGAGTGGGAGATGTCACATATGAGGCATTATGTGACTTGGGAGCAAGTGTGAGCATCATACCACTTGCATTATGTAGGAAGATCGGTTTAGGTGACCCTAAACCGGTGAAGATGACGTTGTACATGGCGGATCGATCCATAACTCGTCCCGTCGGTATTGTTGAAGACGTCCGGGTCAAGCTAGGTAAATTCTATGTTCCTATAGATTTTGTTGTGCTTGACATTCCTGCAGATAGTCCGGTCCCGATCATTCTCGGAAGACCGTTTCTTGCAACATCCGGCTGCATAGTCGATTGCAAGAATGCTAGACTCGCCTTTGACATAGGAGAAGAGAAGGTAGAGTTTGTTATTTCCACTCTAGTGAAGGAACCAATCTTTGATGAGGATATATTCAATATCCAAGATGAAGAAGGGTTGTCTAGAGAGGAGGTAAGTGCTATTCTCTTCAAAGATCCTTTGCAAAAGGTTATTACTATAAGTCTAATGAATGTAGGGGATGAAGAGGAGTGCAATGAGGCAATTGAAGCCTTAGAAGCACAAGAAGAAGTGTGTGAAGAGGAGTTTGAGAAACTCCACGACGAGGCAGAAAACGTACGGATCCACGGCCATACACTATATTCCACGGCCGTGGATTTCACCAACAAAAGCGTGGCTCACTCCAGAGGGTTACACGGTCGCGGAGAGAACAGAGCAACCGTATTTCCTTTCCACGCCCAAAACCACGGCCGTGGAGGATGCAGAGAGGCTGTAATTTTGGGTGATTTCGAAGGTAATTGTGCCTCTTCCTCAACTTCTTTTGATTCTTCTCCCCAACCTTCTACACCCTTAGACACCTCTAAGGAAGCATCGGACGCTCCTCAAGAACCATTGGAAACTCCGATAGTCATGGAACTAAAGCCACTTCCTACTCATCTAAGGTACGCATTTCTTGGACCTAATTCTACCTTTCCGGTTATTGTTAGTTCCGATTTAAGCATAGATGAACATAGTAAGCTCATGGTTGTCCTTAGGAAACATAGAAAAGCTTTAGGATATACTATAGAGGACTTAGTTGGAATCAAACCTTCCCTATGCATGCACAAGATATTAATGGAAGAGGACTTTAGGACTTCAAGACAACCTCAAAGGCGGTTAAATACGACCATGAAAGAGGTTGTCAAGAAGGAAATTCTTAAATTGCTGGATGCAGGTATCATCTACTCTATCTCCGATAGCAAGTGGGTGAGTACGGTCCAAGTAGTTCCGAAGAAGGGAGGAATGACGGTCATCACCAACAAGAATAACGAGCACATTCCTACCCGAACCGTAATAGGATGGGGGATGTGCATAGACTACCGCAAGCTAAACAACGCGATGAGGAAGGATCACTTTCCACTACCCTTCATCGATCAAATGCTTGAAAGGTTAGCGCAACATTCGCACTTTTGCTATCTTGACGGTTACAGTGGTTTCTTTCAGATATCGATACACCCGGATGATCAAGAGAAGACCACGTTCACGTGCCCGTGGGGTACGTTTGCCTATAGGAGGATGCCGTTCGGGCTTTGCAATGCCCCAGCCACCTTTCAAAGGTGCATGATGGCCATCTTCTCCGAATACATAGAGGAAATCATGGAGGTTTTTATGGATGACTTCTCCGTTTATGGTTCCTCTTTTGACAATTGTCTTTCTAACCTTGCTCTTGTGTTACAAAGGTGTGAAGACACTAACCTAGTTCTTAATTGGGAGAAGTGTCAATTCACGGTGAAGGAAGGCATTGTTCTAGGACACTTAATCTCTAGTAGAGGGATTGAGGTGGATAGAGCTAAAATAGAGACTATAGAGAAGCTTCCTCCCCCAACTTCGGTGAAGGGGATAAGAAGTTTTCTAGGACATGCTGGATTCTATAGGCGTTTCATAAAGGATTTCTCTAAAATATCAAAGCCGCTAACTAATCTATTGATGAAGGATGCAGTTTTTGAGTTTTCGCAGGAATGCTTGGATGCGTTTAACACGATTCGGGAAGCTCTAATTTCAGCCCCTATTATCCAACCTCCGGATTGGAATCTTCCGTTTGAGGCTATGTGCGATGCAAGTGACGTAGCTATAGGAGCTGTTCTTGGGCAAAGAAAGGAAGGGCGAACCCATGCCATATACTACGCTAGCAAGACGCTAGATGAAGCGTAGCTCAACTACGCCACTACGGAAAAGGAATTTCTAGCCATTGTTTATGCAATTGACAAATTTCGCTCTTATCTTGTAGGTGCAAAGGTGATTGTGTACACGGATCATGCTGCGATCCGGTATCTCCTTGCAAAGAAGGATGCGAAGCCAAGGCTAATTAGATGGATTCTTCTCCTACAAGAATTCGATCTAGAGATCCGCGACAAGAAGGGTTCGGAAAATTCTGTTGCGGATCATTTAAGTCGTCTAACACATCTAGAAGACGACCTTCTACCTATAGATAACTCCTTCCCGGACGAACACTTACATATCATAGAGGAGTGCATCGACGTGATCTCCAAAGGTAACGAACCATGGTTTGCTGATTTTGTTAACTATTTGGTTTGTCAAGAGATACCGCCCGGATTATCCTACGCACAAAGAAAAAAATTCTTTAAGGATGTTCGGGAATACTTTTGGAATGAACGTCTCCTCTTTAAGAGAGGTCCGGATGGCATCATTTGGCGATGTGTGCCGGAAAATGAGATGCAAAGTGTCATCCGCCATTGTCATTCACTACCATGTGGAGGACACGCTAGTTCAAACAAAACTAGCGCTAAGTATTGCAATCTGGATTCTTTTGGCCTACTTTATTTAGAGATGTGCAAACCTTTGTTTCCTGCTGCGATGCTTGTCAAAGAACAGGAAATATCTCTAGGAGGAATGAGATGCCTCTCAATAACATCCAAAAGGTGGGGATTTTCGACGTTTGGGGAGTTGACTTTATGGGACCGTTCCCATCATCTTGTGGAAACCAATACATACTCTTGGCGGTGGATTACGTTTCTAGATGGGTGGAAGCAATTGCCTCTCCCACCAATGATGCCATGGTAGTGGTCAAGTTCTTTAACAAGACCATCTTCCCACGATTTTGGACACCAAGGACTATCATTAGTGATGGAGGTTCTCACTTCAATGCCCGGCGCTTTGAAGCTCTTCTAGCTAAGTATGGGGTTACTCACAAGATCGCCACCCCTTATCATCCACAAACTAGTGGACAAGTTGAGATCTCAAACCGTGAGATCAAAGGAATCCTAGAGAAGACGGTTTCAAGGACAAGGAAGGATTGGTCCTTGAAGCTTGATGATGCATTGTGGGCGTACCGGACTGCGTACAAGACTCCCATAGGAACCACACCATACAACCTTGTGTATGGGAAGTCTTGTCACTTACCGGTAGAGTTAGAGCACAAGGCGTTTTGGGCCATCAAGTGGTTAAATTTCAGCATGAAGGAAGCGGGAGAGAAGCGTCTCTTGGACCTAAATGAGCTTCAAGAACTCCGCTTGAACGCTTATGAAAACGCCAAGATTTACAAAGAAAGAACAAAGCGTTGGCATGATAAGCATATCATTCCAAAAGACTTCAAAGAAGGAGATCAAGTTCTCCTCTTCAATTCAAGGCTTCGTCTCTTTCCAGGTAAGCTTAAATCTCGTTGGACCGGACCTTTTCTAATCAAACGTATTTTCCCCCATGGTGCAGTTGAAGTATGGGGTGAAGCGGGCGGAAGCTTTAAGGTGAACGGTCAACGACTCAAGAAGTATACACCGGAACTCCAAACTGAAGAGTTCACGCCCACCGTACTCGAATAAGTGCAAATTTGGTCTAGCTACGGACCTTAAACAAAGCGCTTCTTGGGAGGCAACCCAAGGTATTGCATTTACGTTTTTTGTTTTTGATTCATAGATTAGCTTAGTTTAGACGTTTTTGCTTTGTTTTGCCTTCGATACCTTCCGGTATGTTCGTGTTTTTGGATGTAGGAACAGTGGAAAAGGAAAGGGGAAGAGAAAGTTTGAAGAAAAGTGACGAAACTTGGACTTTAGAGCATTACAGAGAGTTCCAAGGCCTAAACCACGGTCGTGGAACCCTCTAAGACCGTAATTTACAAAAGCCTTTGAAAAATCACCAAAACCACGGTTCCGTACATTTCCACGGCCGTGGAAACCCCCGACAGACCGTGATTTTCAAAAATTTTTACCGCCACTATATAAACCACGTTCTTCACAAAACACAACACCACAACCCATTCCACGCCCAAAAACGCCGAAATCCTTCCCCTCACCTCAAATCTTCGTTTGTTAATCGTTTTTAACGATTCTTTGACCTAAACTGAAGCAAATCCGATCACCAACAAGATCCAAGCAACAATTCGAGCGGCAAATCACCGAGGAAAGCAGAATTCGGATTTGAAAATCCGAAAACCTAGGTTTTTTCGCTTTTCTCTATCTTTGTCGATTCGGTCTTGAAATTGCTAGATTTTTTAGGAATAACTGATTGGAATTGGAAGAGAATTAGTCTAGGACTACTGCTGTGAAATTTGGTGAAATTTTGTCGAGGTTTACGAAAAAGTCGAGAAGAACCACGGTTTTTTGGCAGTTCCAAGGCCGTGGAATCTCAAGAACAAACCGTGATTTTCACCAGAAAATGGATTTTGTGAGGATAGTGTCCGGTAGGATTAAGGACAAGAACAAAGACAAAGATAAGAGTAAGAAAAGGAAGGGCAACCCCTCTTCCTCTTCTAGAGCACCACCACCTTCATCCCCTTCACCTCCATCATCACCTTCATCACCATCACCTCCTCTCCCTAAGATCCATACCATCCATGAGGATCATCTCGATGCCTTAGAGAGGATCAAGAAGAGAGCTGTTATAGGGCCTAGATACCTGCTGCTAGAGGACTTAGAGCCTCTCCATGTGATAGAGAATCTTACTTGGCTCTTAGATAGAGCCGGTCTTGTCATCGTCTCGGCTATTCGAGAGGATGCTTATGAGGAGATCACTAGGGAGTTTGTCGTCTCGTTCCAGCATAGTCACGTTGATAGGACTGTCTCTTTCCGGCTGATGGAAAGAGATTTTGAGTTCTCCATTAGGGAGTTTGGAGCCTTCTTTGGGTTCCATGAAACCTTCAATGGTCGGTTCCCCAGCGGCGTTTACGCCAAGGATTTCTCGGAGGAGGTTGCTATGGTGTATGCCAGCGAGGACCGCTGGCAGCTAGCTGACACCAAGGCTAGATTGATGTACCATCTAGCCTTGAAGATAGCTCATAAGGTACTTTCTAAATGTCTCTTCCCTTGGACTGAGACACCTCAGAAGATTAAGACAGATGAGCTCTTTCTTCTTTACTGCATGTTATATGGACAGCCTGCTGATTGTGTCACCCTCTTAGCTGCTACCATGAGCAAGCTAAAGAATAAGAGGGCAGACAATATTGGATATGGTGGGATGGTCACCCACCTTGCTCGACAGCTAGGGGGAGATTTTTCTGCTTGCACACGCATCGCTGCTGTACCCCTAGGACTCCATAGCCTCATGACTAGAGGCATCATCTTCCCTACCCATAGAGGTCCACCTTACGCTGCTATGCCATGGGAGAGTAGGACGGGGAGAGGTATTGAGTGGCTTCCAGAGTATTCCATTATGGGTGGACGCCATAACTAGAAGGCGACGTTCGTTGCTATGCATGCAAACAGGATTGTAGCCCCTCCATATGTCCCACCACCACCTATAGTAGAGGAGGAGGAGATGAGAGATGACTATGAGGGAGGAGGAGGAGGAGCTGAGCAGGACTTTGGCACATTACCGGATCAGCCGGACGCAGTTCCCACCATGCCTAGGCATTCTCCCCTCCCCGCTAGAGTTTCAAGATCATCCTCTCGCCGTGCCAGTGTCAGCAAGAGGCCCACTTGGATGGAGACTCCTCCTGCGTGGTATGGAACTCCACCACCATGGTCTACACAGCCGCCACCACCAGCAGCACCAGCACCTTCAGATGCACCGGCGTGGTACAACCAGTCGCCTGGCTGGTATGAGCAGCTGCCAGAGTGGGCTACCGACCTTTCCAGCAGGGTTGGAGCTTTGGAGATCCGAGCCGATGCTAGAGATGCACGTGTGGAAGACCTTGACCACATGATGAGAGACGTCTACCGCCAGCAGTTCGGGCGGTACTATGATACTAGCTTCTCTCCATTTCCGCCTCCACAGTAGTGATGACTTGCATGATCGACAGCTTTATCCGCTCCACCACCGTTTTGTGAGTTCTTTTTCTTTCTTTCTTTTCTTCCTTTTCTTTTCTTTGAACATTAGGGACAGTGTTTGTTCCAAGTATGGGGTGGGGTGTGACTAATAGTTGTAATAACTCTTACTCACTTTATTTGCTTCTATCGAGACTATCTTGCATGTTTTATTCTATTGCTACACGTTTCATTATTGCATTGCATGAAAAAGAGTTTGAAAAACCCATAAAAATCAAAAAATTTTGAAAATTTTGAAAATTTTGTGCTTCTAAGGATAGAGATGATTTCTATGATAATCGCCACTTGTGAATTGAATTTTGATGACAATCGCATGTTTAAACGAATAGTAAATTGAAAAGAAATTGAATGAATTGATTATCCCTCTTTTGCAAATTTCATAATGTGATGAATGTTTCTTAAATCATGTTGAGGAAATAAGGTTGAAATCACATAATAAGTTCTTATGCTTCTTTTTGAGATGATTAAGGCAATTCGATTTTCTTCCTTCTTTCTTTGATCATTTAGCCCCTCAATGAAATAATGACCTCCTTTACCTATCCGCGAATTTGGAGGAGTTGAATGAAAAAAGCATGTTTGATGTGGGAGGGCCATGAAAGCAATACTTTGCATTCAAAGGAATAGAAAGAAATTATAGGTTTGGGGAAGTCAATCATGATGATGAGTAACTCGGCACCATTCACATAGCTAGGTGTTTGTGTCTTGCCAAAGTCGGATTGAGCGATATTCCTAACGGATTATGGTATGTGCGCTAAGGGTTTGAGGCATCTCATAAAATATGAGAAACGCCGATCTCCTAGGCTTCGGTTTTTGTGCACCTCTATCCATAACTCCAAAAGTAAAGTCGAAAAATGAAAAGAAGAGAGCGAAGCTCTAAGTTGAAAGTGCTGCGGAAACCGCAATAGAAGAATAAAAGAGTAGTTATCCACTTTCCCGGATTCATGCACCACATTCCTTAAAGTTTTCCTTCCCTTTCCACATTGTAGACCTTGTTTGAAAGTCCTTAAGATCAAAAGAATGTTATATGACTTGGTGATCTAAATTGAAGTTTCTTATGATTGATTTTAATAATGTTTAAAGGTTATGATGTTTACATGGAAGTTTGATTGATTCATGAGCTTTCTTTACTCTTTACTCTTTGATTAAGTGTATGAAAGTCTTATAAATGAATGAAACAAGATTTGAGAATGATCTATTGATTAGAGGGCACATTCATCCAAAAGAAGTTTTGCTTTGAAAAGGTACACATAATTCATCCTAACTTGTTTTTAAAAGCCTTTTGAAAGACCTTGCTTAGGGACAAGCAAGTGGCAAGTATGGGGTTATTTGTTAGCATGAAATATTGTGATATTTTAAGCACGTTTTCTAAGTGTATTTCATCCATATAGTTAGTCATTGATGAAGCATTGAAGTATTTGTAAGTTAGTTTATCTATTTTGTCGATATAGAGGTCTACATAAGCTTTGTGTTGTTTGTAGGCAATTAAGAGCTAAATCCGAACGGATTGAGAGAGAATGGAGTTTGATTGAGCATGTCCAAGGATTGAGGACATCTCTAGGAGCTAAGGGTGGTGCTAACTTGAAGAATAGCACGAGACTAAGGAAAATCACGAACTACCTCTAAACCACACTCTAAAATACGGCCGTACTAGATTCCACGTTCAAGTCCACGGCCGTGGAACCTTGGCAAGAGAGGCGTGGTGCATTCCAACAACTTACACGGCCGTGGAGGGTTGTGACAAACTGTTACGCTAAAAAGTGTGCACGCAATAAGCCTTAAATTTATACTCGTTATAATTATCCTAACCTCTAGCGCACCCGCAGTGTACGGGACGTTTGTAGTATGGATAGTACTCCGAGGTCGAACACAAAGACTAAGGTGAAATTGACTCGGTTTTGTGATCAAATTTAGTGAAGGTCTAAAATTAGAAAAGAGGAAGGAAAACAAGAACAAAAATCTCAAATGTTTTTGTCGGTTTTAGGTTATCAAAGATCACAAATCATGCAGGGCAAACAATCAAACCAAAAATCACAAATAACAAATCAAATAAGATATTGATCAAGGGAAAAGAAAGACGGATTCTAGGGGTCGGAAATTCCGGTTATGGCATAGAACTCAAGTTATCTATTCGTTCTTTGGATTGATTTTGATATATTGGGATTAAGTGATTCTAAATTGGGATCAATTACCGGGTAGGTCTCATGGTCCAACTAGTCCACACCTAAGGTCTCATTACCGGGTAAGTCTCTAAGAACCTAAGGTTAGGAATTCTACACAAACCGGAATTGTTAATTAGGAATCTAACCTATCCTTACCGGGTAAGTCTCGGAATGGGAAGTCCTAATCATCATTCCTAGCACATCTAATCCAATGGCGGCTTATTAGGCTCACCACTACCTAAGGTCTTGCTATTTTAAATTCTAAGGGCAAGGATTACCGGGTAAGTCTCTCCTAACACTCAGTCTCTACTCTAGGATACTCTAGGGTAGGTTTAACTCAGCAAAAACTTAGGGTTTCAACATTTATATGGATCTAAGGTAAGATTCTTCGAATTAGAGAAAATCACGGTTTGTTCTACAGAAACCACGACCGTGGTTCTTCAAGAACTACCCGTGATTTCTAACAGAAACTACGTTCATAAACAAAATCGTCCAAAGGTAAATCTAATTCCGTCCTATCATAGTTCTAGCCAAAACCATCTTTTCCTCACCCTAGAATCACATCAATTTAGCCTACAACATTCATGATGGAAATCAAAGCAAGCAAACATAAAATCATAACCTCCATTGCAAGATAATGAAAGAAAAGAGATGAACAATGAACTTCAAGAACAAACAAATTCGAGAATGGAATTAGAGCTACTTACAACCCTTCCAAAAGAAGGTTTCAAGGGTTTACAAAAACTCCAGAAATAAAATCCGAAATACAAGAAAGCTATGGTGTGTTCTTCTCTCCTCTTCAATGGAACCTTTCTTCTTCTCTTTGGCACTTTCCTTCCTAGAAAAAATCTTCTTCTTTGAGAATATATTTGTTAGAGAAATGGGTAATGGATGAGCTGCTCCCAAACTACCCCACTTCCAGCTACCTCAAACAACCCATCGAGGACCACTTTTATAACAAATTCTTCACGAGCTGGCCATGAGAGTCGTGGCACAGCTGTCACGAGAATCTGGCAAAATCCACGGTCATTTCCACGGCCGTGGTTCTTCAGGAAACCGTGATTCTATGCAGAAACTTCGCTTTGGGTCATTGAGCTGTGTTTTGGTGCATGGCTAGTGTTGGCAAGGTTCCATGAGTCCTCCTTACCCCTTTGGTGTGTCCTAATGAGTCCGAGGACGTGTCATCTAAATGAACGGCCTTTTAACGCATCGTTTTAGCTCTAAACTTCCCGAAATACCTACAAAACGCACACAAGTCCGTGTAGACGTCTATCTCGACAAAATACATGTTTTGAGCGCAAAACATATTGGACTAGTGCTAGATCATGCATGATTGAGCGAGAATAGTATCTAAATGTACACCTAAAACTATGCTATAAATCGTGTTATCAAAATACCCCATACTTAAGGTTTGATCGTCCCCGAGCAAATTCCCAACTATAGACTAAAAAGATGACATGATTTATGTATGCAGAAAAATGGCAAAGTCTTTTTTGGTTTTTTGTGCTTCTACTATTGGATCACCTTCATAGTCATGATCAATGGCAATTGGATAAGCAATTATGTATCAAACAATAAGGGCATGGAAAGACAATTGTACTTAACTCAAAAGCATGCATGAGATAGGAGGACGAAGATGTCAAGAAGATCAAGAGTCTATCCAATCTAGATTACTAAGTCTTACAAACATGCAAGTAGGTCATAAGGGCTTGTGACATAAAAGGCTAAGAAACGTTGTAATTTGGGAGGGGGAATTTCTAGATATGTGATGCTAATCCGGGAATAGAACTAACTTCACTTCCTTGTCCTCGATCAACTTCCCCCAAGTGTATGTTTTTCCCTATCTTGCTTTCCTTTCTTTTTTTTTTCTTTAACTCATTTTTGAGACAATGGCATTGGTGTACAATAGCCGAAACCTCGGTGATTAGCCATCCTCGGGCTTTTTCTCTTTTTCGAGGTGCATCCACACCGGGCACACATACCAAATCTCGTTAGGACTATTGGTTCATTTGACTTTGGCAAGGCACCAACACCCGATTATGTGAAGTGTACCGAGTTACTTGTCATTTAAACCAACGCCCCCAAACCTATATTGGCTACACTTCCACAATAATTTCAGCATTCCATTCACGATATTCTTTTCATTACATCTTCACCCCGCACTTGCTTTTACACATTCAAACACACTAGCATGCTCCTATTCCCGGATGGGTTTAAAGGAGGTCGAATTTATATCGATTGAGGTGCTCAAGCAATCATGATCAAGATGAGAAGTAGAGAAAAATGAAATGCCTCATTCATTCCTAGATGGTATGCAAGAACTATTATGTAATTTCGACTTTCAATACTCAATCCATTCTAGGCAATCATCATGATCTCAAGTCATTCATGGAATTCAAGAGAAGTAGTTCAAGTCCACATATGCATTTATCAATTCAACACATAAGGCCATTCATAGCCAATCACAAGACAAGTTTCATCATTAGGATCATATCCAAGCCTAGAAAGCTCAAAATTTTTTTAAATTTTCTGATTTTTATAGGGTTTTCGGTTTAAGTATGTACAATGCAAGACACATGCAAGTATTAACCTATCCTAGATGCTCATCATGCAAAGGATCATGCGAACCCCACCCCATACTTAGAGACACATTGTCCCCAATGTGGTATACAAGTAAAGAGAGTGAAAGAAGGTTCTCACAATGTAAAAGTGTTTGCCATGGTATTTGGGAATTCTCAAATGACTTGATGTTGGATGATCCTATCAACCATGGTAGAGAGCTCTTAAGCATCCTTCAAAGCTTCGGAACCCGCGCTAGGCACCGCTAGCCGTCCAAGTTCCGCGTCCGCTCCACCCATAATTGGTGAGGGTTTCATCATCATTATTTCCGAGAAAGGCTTCCAACGCCATTAATGCTTCTAGCATACACATGAAGTAGACAAAACACACAAAGCACACAAAAACAGAAAAATCTAAGCAAAAATGAAGGAAAAATGTTACCGATGGGTTGCCTCCCACCAAGCGCTTCTTTAAGGTCACTAGCTTGACCAAACTTGGGAGCGTTTATGCAAGGTGAAGCGGGGCAATCATGTCTATCGGGGTTCTCGGAATATACTTCTTCAAGCGATGCCCATTCACTTTGAAATCTCCACAATGCTCCCCTTCTATCTCAATAGCTCCATGGGGAAAGATCTTCTTTACCACATATGGCCCGGTCCATCTTGATTTGAGCTTTCCGGGGAAAAGTCTTAGCCTCGAGTTGAAAAGAAGGACAAGATCTCCTTCACTCAACTCCTTTGGAATAATCCTCTTGTCATGCCATCTTTTGGTTCTCTCCTTGTAGATCCGGGCATTCTCATAGGCTTCCAACCGGAGCTCCTCAAGGGCATTGATATCGAGCAATCTCTTCTCTCCCGCTTCCTTGAGGTCAAAAATTAGCCACTTAATGGCCCAATAAGCTCTATGCTCCATTTCCACCGGAAGATGGCAAGACTTGCCATAGACCAACTTGTAAGGAGTGGTGCCAATAGGTGTCTTGAAGGCGGTTCTATATGCCCATAGTGCGTCATTGAGCTTCATAGCCCAATCCTTCCTTGTCCTAGATACCGTCTTCTCGAGGATGGCCTTTATCTCTCGGTTGGAGATCTCCACTTGACCACTAGTTTGGGGGTAGTAAGGTGTTGCCACCTTATGCGTTACCCCATACTTAGCCAAAAGTGATCCAAAATTCCTATTTGTGAAGTGCTTCCCCCCATCACTAATGATCACCCTTGGTGTTCCAAACCTAGGGAAGATCACTCGGTTGAAGAACCGCACCACCACCTTGGCCTCATTTGTAGGAGAGGCAATTGCCTCCACCCGTCTTGACACATAGTCCACCGCCAATAGGATGTAGAGATTGCCACATGAAGAAGGGAATGGTCCCATGAAGTCTACACCCCATACATCAAAAATCTCAACTTCTTGGATGTTATTCAAGGGCACTTCATTCCTCCTTGAGATGTTCCCCGTCCTTTGGCAAGCATCACATGCCGCTACAAAACCTTGCACATCTCTAAACAAGTTAGGCCAATAAAAACCGGATTGCAATACCTTGGCACACGTTTTGTGTGAGCTAGCATGGCCTCCACATGGTAAGGAGTGACAATGCCGGATCACACTTTCCATTTCATCTTCGGGTATGCATCTCCTAAGCACCCCATCCGGGCCTCTCTTGAATAGAAGCGGCTCACTCCAATAGTAATGCCTTACATCGTTGAAGAACTTTTTCCTTTGTGCATATGTTAATCCGGGAGGCACTTCCTCACACACCAAGTAGTTCACGATGTCGGCGTACCATGGCTCACTTCCTCTAGCCACTTGGAACAAGCATTCTTCCACCATTTGCAATTGTTCATCCCGGAATGAATCATCTATCGGGATGTTGTCTTTCCCAAGCTCAAATGGTGGGAGTCTACTAAGGTGATCCGCCACGGAGTTCTCGGACCCCTTCTTATCTCGTATCTCCAAATCAAACTCTTGAAGAAGAAGGATCCACCGAATCAACCTTGGTTTGGCATCCTTCTTTGTAAGTAGATAACGGATCGCCGCATGATCCGTATAAACTATGACCTTCGCTCCAACAAGGTATGAGCGGAACTTCTCAAATGCATACACCACCGCTAACAACTCCTTCTCGGTAGTAGCATAATTGAGTTGGGCATCATCTAGCGTCTTGCTAGCATAGTAAATAGCATGGTGCGCCCTCCTTTCCTTTGCCCTAAAACGGCCCCAACGGCCACATCACTTGCATCGCACATGATTTCAAATGGTAGACTCCAATCCGGAGGTTGCATGATAGGAGCGGAGATCAAGGCGTTCTTCAACCTACAAAAAGCTTCAAGACAATCCTTGGAAAAGACAAAATCAACATCTTTCATTAGTAGGTTAGTGAGAGGCTTAGAAATTTCGGAGAAGTCTTGAATAAATCTCCGGTAAAAACCGGCATGCCCTAAGAAAATCCTTACCCCCTTCACCGAGGTAGGTGGCGGCAACTTCTCTATCGTTTCAATCTTAGCCCTATCAACCTCAATGCCACGGTTAGACACCAAGTGTCCTAACACAATACCTTCACTTACCATGAAGTGGCATTTTTCCCAATTTAAGACAAGATTTGTCTCTTCACATCTTTGCAACACTAATGACAAATTAGTCAAGCAATCATCGAAAGAAGAACCATAAACAGAGAAATCATCCATGAACACTTCCATGATATTTTCTATGTATTCCGAAAAGATAGCCATCATACACCTTTGGAAGGTGGCGGGTGCATTACACAACCCAAATGGCATTCTCCTATATGCAAAGGTACCCCATGGACATGTAAAAGTCGTTTTCTCTTGGTCATCGGGGTGGATAGGGATTTGGAAGAATCCACTATACCCATCTAAATAGCAAAAATGAGAGTGTTGAGCTAACCTTTCTAGCATTTGGTCAATGAAGGGGAGAGGGAAGTGATCTTTCCTAGAGGCCATGTTCAACTTCCTATAATCTATACACATTCTCCATCCCGTGACCGTCCTAGTTGGTATTAGTTCATTGTTTTCATTAGTTACTACCGTCATTCCACCCTTCTTAGGCACTACGTGAACGGGACTAACCCACTTACTATCCGAGATAGGGTAGATAATTCCCGCATCTAGCAACTTAATGATTTCCTTTTTGACCACCTCTTTCATTATAGGATTTAATCTCCTTTGATGTTCTATAGAGGGTTTGTGGTTATCTTCCATCATTATCTTATGCATGCACAAAGATGGTTTAATGCAAACCAAATCATCAATAGTATAACCAATGGCTTTCCTATGCAATCTTAGTTCATGCAGCAATTTAGCAAGTTCATCATCACTCAAACATGCATTAACAATCACAGGATATGTAGAATTATCTCCAAGGAATGCATACTTTAAATGAGAGGGGAGGGGTTTAAGTTCAAGTGAGGGAGGACCTTTATCGGTTGAAGATGATCCAAATAAGATGGGATGAGATGAGTCCAAAGCAAATGAAGACTCCTCCTGGCTCCTAGAAGCTTCATCATCATCAAGAGTTGATTCAGGGAAAACCACGGTTGGAAACACGGGTTGCTCACTTTCCACGACCGTGGTTTTTCCCAAGTTTGCTTCTCGGAGTTGTCCAGAAAGTTTGACGGCCGTGGTTTGTAAATCTCGACCGTGGAACTTGCAGCTATTCACAATCTCTTCGTGGCTCTCAAATCCAACTCTTGGCTCCTCTTCCAAGGCCTCCAAGGCCTTGATCTCTTCATTGCATTCCTCCTCAATGTCTTCCTCCATCATACTCAAGGTAAGAACCTTCTCCAAGGGGTCCTTGATCAAGATCGAGCTTACAACTTCTCTAGATTCTTCTTGCTCGACTATGTTGAAGATATCTTCATCAAGGGTTGGCCCTTTCATCATTGTGGACAGCTTGAACTTGATGTTCTCCTCTCCAATGTTGAAGGAGAGAGTCCCGTTCTTGCAATCCACTAAGCATCCGGAAGTAGCTAGGAAAGGCCTTCCTAGAATGATAGGGACCGGATAATCTGCCGGGATGTCCAACACTACAAAGTCGATGGGCACGTAAAATCCTCCCAATTGCACCGGAATGTCCTCTAGAATCCCAACTGGATGAGTGATAGAACGGTCCGCCATATAGAGGGTCATCTTGACCGGCTTTGGCTCTCCTAGCCCGACCTTGTTGCTAAGTGCAAGTAGTATGATGCTTACACTCGCCCCAAGATCACAAAGGGCCTCGTACTTCACATCTCCCACTCCTATTAGGACGCAAAAAGAGCCCGAATCCCTTAGCTTGGGAGGCATTGCCTCCTTCATCGTTTGGATCAACTCCGAGGATCTCTTGGTCATCCTTATCTCCCCACACTCCTCCAACTTCCTTTTGTTGGAGAGTATTTCTTTCAAAAACTTCCCATATGCCGGCATTCCTAAGATGGTATCCATAAACGGAATGTTAATATGTAACTTGGACATTAGTTCAAGGAACTTACCAAAGTGATTGTCCAAACGAGCTCTCGCTCTTGATTGTGGGAACGGTAGTGGTGGCTTGTATGGAGGCGGTGCCACATAAGTTGGCTCTACATCTTTGCTCTTCCCTCCATCTTCTTGCTTTCTTCCCTCTTCTACCACTACTTGATTTCCCTTAGCTTGGTCCTTGGGCAAAGGATCCTTCATACTCACCCCACTCCTCGTTGTGATAGCCAAAACTTGGCCTCTTGGGTTGTCTTCGGTTCTTCCGGGAAGCTTGCCCGGATCTCTATGTGCTTCACCCGCCTTTTGAAAGACTTGTGCTTCCAAGACCTTTTGAGCCTTAGAAATTGAAGTGACGGTGCTCTCAAGTCCACTCAATCTTCCTAGCAATTGTTCAAACATGACTTCGGTCCTATCCTTTGAAGGTTGAGTAAAGCCGGGTGGAGGTTCTTGTGAAGCTCTTTGTGGTGGAGTTGTGCTTGTGGAGGCGGGAGGGTTCAAGGCTCCATCCGGGTTAGAGTAAGAAAACCCGGGGTGGTTGTGGTTTGGCCGGTAATTGTTGAATTGCCGGTTGTTGTTGAAATTTCTTGGGCCTTGGTAATTGTTGAAATTGCCCCTTCCCATATAATTCACATCTTCCTCCTTGGAAGATAAGTTAGCTTGTGGAGGTGCTTGAGGAGTTGTTTGGCTCTTCAAGGTAGTAGTACACAACTCTCTCAAAGACTTCAACTCGTTGTTGATGGCGTCAAGCTTGAAATTGCTCATGGTGACTTCTCTCACCTCATATGCTCCCACCTTTCTTCCTTCGCTCTTCCTATGAGAGTACTTTTCAATCACTAGAGCTTGCTTCTCCACAAACTCCCAAGCATTATCTACATGTTTCTCCATAAATGTCCCACCGGAAAGAGATTGAAGCTTGAATTGGCTATCTTCATCAAGCCCTTTGAAATAGATCTCTAATAGCTCAATCTTTGGTATGCCATGGTGCGGACAATCTAGGAGAAGGTCTTTGAATCTCTCCCAAGACTTGAACAAACTTTTTCTATCCCGCATCACAAAGGCATTGATCTTTCCTCTTAATTTGGTGGTCTTGGAAGGTGGGAAGAACTTGGTCAAGAACTCGGTTGTCATCTCCTCCCAAGCACCAACTCTCCCTTGTGGAATAGATTGATACCAAGCCAAGGCTTTGTCCTTAAGAGAGAAGGAAAAGGCCCTTAGCTTATGGTTGTTGCTCTCCAATCTTGGTGGTCTAAGAGTCTCCATCAAAATCTCATAGTTCATCAAATGTTGGTGAGGAGACTCTCCTTCCATCCCTCCAAATTGATTATGCCGGATCATTTGAAGAACTTGAGGGCGGAGTTCATAGTTGTGGGTAGCGGGATCTCCTAGATTCACACCCGGTCGGTGTGCTCTTTGTGCCGGATCCATACGTCTCCCTAGGGTTTGTGGCTCCTCAATAGCAATAGGAACGACCCTAACATTAGCTACCGGCTGCGGTTGTGGTGGAGGAGGTGGAGGTTGTCGGCGATTAAGCTCTCCTTGAACAAGGGCTTGCCTAATCTCCTCAATCTCTCTCCTTGTTTCCTCTTGCCTCTCATTGGCAAGTCTCCTTTCTTCCTCCAAGAGCTCATCTCTTAGCCTTATTTGCTCTAAGGCTTCATCCAATTCAGCTTGAAGATTTCTACCGGCCATCTCTTTCTCTTTTCGGATGTTCTTAGATCTAGATCGAAGGGTTTTCTCCGGTTCGGGGTCAAATGGAGCTAGATCCTTGCCACGAGATATTCGCATACACCTAAAGAGTAATAGATGTCCTAAAAAGCCAAGACAAAAACCAAAAAGAGATCAAAAGCAACAAGAAAGATCTACACTAGAAACAATCACAAAATAGACTCAATCTAGACTTAGTCCCCGGCAACGGCGCCAAAAACTTGTTACGCTAAAAAGTGTGCACGCAATAAGCCTTAAATTTATACTCGTTATAATTATCCTAACCTCTAGCGCACCCGCAGTGTACGGGACATTTGTAGTATGGATAGTACTCCGAGGTCGAACACAAAGACTAAGGTGAAATTGACTCGGTTTTGTGATCAAATTTAGTGAAGGTCTAAAATTAGAAAAGAGGAAGGAAAACAAGAACAAAAATCTCAAATGTTTTTGTCGGTTTTAAGTTATCAAAGATCACAAATCATGCAGGGCAAACAATCAAACCAAAAATCACAAATAACAAATCAAACAAGATATTGATCAAGGGAAAAGAAAGACGGATTCTAGGGGTCGGAAATTCCGGTTATGGCATAGAACTCAAGTTATCTATTCGTTCTTTGAATTTATTTTGATATGTTAGGATTAAGTGTTTCTAAATTGGGATCAATTACCGGGTAGGTCTCATGGTCCAACTAGTCCATACCTAAGGTCTCATTACCGGGTAAGTCTCTAAGAACCTAAGTTTAGGAATTCTACACAAACCGGAATTGTTAATTAGGAATCTAACCTATCCTTACCGGGTATGTCTCGGAATGGGAAGTCCTAATCATCATTCCTAGCACATCTAATCCAATGGCGGCTTATTAGGCTCACCACTACCTAAGGTCTTGCTATTTTAAATTCTAAGGGCAAGGATTACCGTGTAAGTCTCTCCTAACACTTAGTCTCTACTCTAGGATACTCTAGGGTAGGTTAAACTCAGCAAAAACTTAGGGTTTCAACATTTATATGGATCTAAGGTAAGATTCTTCGAACCAGAGAAAATCACGGTTTGTTTTACAGAAACCACGACCGTGGTTCTTCAAGAACTACCCGTGATTTCTAACAGAAACTACGTTCATAAACAAAATCGTCCAAAGGTAAATCTAAATCCGTCCTATCATAGTTCTAGCCAAAACCATCTTTTCCCCACCCTAGAATCACATCAATTTAGCCTACAACATTCATGATGGAAATCAAAGCAAGCAAACATAAAATCATAACCTCCATTGCAAGATAATGAAAAAAAAGAGATGAACAATGAACTTCAAGAACAAACAAATTCGAGAATGGAATTAGAGCTACTTACAACCCTTCCAAAAGAAGGTTTCAAGGGTTTACAAACTCCAAAAATAAAATCCGAAATACAAGAAAGCTATGGTGTGTTCTTCTCTCCTCTTCAATGGAACCTTTCTTCTTTTCTTTGGCACTTTCCTTCCTAGAAAAAATCTTCTTCTTTGAGAATATATTTGTTAGAGAAATGGATAATGGATGAGCTGCTCCCAAACTACCCCACTTCCAGCTGCCTCAAACAACCCATCAAGGACCACTTTTATAACAAATTCTTCATGAGCTGGCCATGAGAGTCGTGGCACAGCTGTCACGAGAATCTGGCAAAATCCACGGTCATTTCCACGGCCGTGGTTCTTCAGGAAACCGTGATTCTATGCAGAAACTTCGCTTTGGGTCATTGAGCTGTGTTTTGGTGCATGACTAGTGCTGGCAAGGTTCCATGAGTCCTCCTTACCCCTTTGGTGTGTCCTAACGCGTCCGAGGACGTGTCATCTAAATGAACGGCCTTTTAACGCATCGTTTTAGCTCTAAACTTCCCGAAATACCTACAAAACGCACACAAGTCCGTGTAGACGTCTATCTCGACAAAATACATGTTTTGAGCGCAAAACATATTGGACTAGTGCTAGATCATGCATGATTGAGCGAGAATACTATCTAAATGTACACCTAAAACTATGCTATAAATCGTGTTATCACAAACCGTGACCAACCTCCACGCTCTAAATTACGGGCGTGGAACCCTTCCACGACCGTGATCTTGGCGATCTTTTACACAATATTTTAAGCCACGATCTTCTGCGCAATGGGCCGGGCTTATATTTTATCTTACACTTTAAAAGGACGGAAGAAGAGAGATTCCGTCACCTTTGCTTAGGCTCACCTTCGCTTACGCTTCGGCTTACCCTAGTTTTACGCTTTGGCGGAGATTGTGATTGAGAGATTTGCGCTTTACTATTGAGATTTCCAGATTGACGGAAAGAGTGAAGATTAGGAAGATTGTTCGTAAGGAGATTACGATTCATACTTAGGTTTGATTAGAAGGTGGATTGACATCCCGTTCTTCGTTCTTGTCTAAGATTTGTGATTGTTTGTGTTATTCCGAATCTATTGACATTATTGTTCTTGATTTGTGGATTGAGATTGGCTTGAAAGTTATTGAAGGTTTTCGGAAGTTTTCATCTTTCATTCTTTTAAATCTTGAATTTGATATCAATATGACTGTTGTTGGCTAAAACCCTTTAGCAATTCTAGGGTGAAGGGTTGATAGTTGTGGCTTAGATGATGATAGATCGATCGTAAGCACATTGGACCCTGAGAGTTAGAGAGAATCGCCGACGAACCTAATCCACGGTCTGTTCTTGAGCTTCCACGGCCGTGGAACTCAAGAACTACCCGTAATTTTGTGTCAGTTTACGAACTTACTTTTACTTTAATCCAAAGTTAAAGATTTGCTTTAACTTAGTCTTGGCTTGCCTTTTCTAGGTGGTAGTGAAGCCTCAACAACCTCTACCTCAATTCTGAGTGTTACAACCTTAATCGGTTTAGTTAGTCTTGATCCTTGGATTACAAGTTTGGGTATTTGACGTTAATTCTTACCTTTAGAATCTTTTCTATATTGAAGCCTCAACAACCTTTATAGAGAGTGTCTTTTAGGTGGGTCATATAAGGTTTTTGGAACTTCACCGTACGATTACCTTACTTTCGTATACCTTTGCATACCTCAACTCTGTCCTTATATCTTTAGTATATCTTGAATCGATTGCCACAACTGGATTCCTGGATCTTTAGGATTGTTGTTTTCCCAATAATTTGAAAAGCTTCATACATTTACTTGCTTGATAATCTATAACTGGATTTAACCCCCCCAAATCTCTATGTTCGATACTCTGGAATTCTTGCTCAACTATATCGATCCGTACGCTGCGGGTTCGCTTGCTTGATTTCTAGTTTTATAATTAAAGCTTATTTGCACGCACGCTAAGTGGCGAACAGAGAGCTACATATCGGACTACCAAAAACTAATTACCCTAGTCGAATGAAGTTCCTAAATTAAACTCTTATCACCAATTTGCCAATGTCCCTATTTTTATGCTCAAGTTAAAGTGGTGTAGAACTTATTAACCTAGTCCTCTTAATTTATTCTTGTGAATGTATTATGAAATGACTAGTGAGTGGTGTAGAAGTTAATTATGAATGGAAATTCAGCAGAAACCATAGATTTGAGTACATAAACAGCCAATGTCTACCAGTCAGTGTGAAATACACAAAAAAACCCTAAACCCCAAATTCACTTCGACTAACAGTGCCGTTTGAGACAAGGGTTGAGCAGGAGAGCTACATATCGGACTACCAAAAAAATTGGAATCAAACCAATAAACAAGAAGGAGGACGTAGGGGATCAGTGTGCTTCAATTCATACCTTACATGTTCAGTCAAACCAAAAACAATGGAATCAAACTAGAAGGGAAATCTCACGAAGAATTCATACCTTACGTGTTCAGTGTGCTTCAATTCATAGCAGCTCGTCGCCAGTCCTTCGTTGGAGAGTCGGGTTCGAGGTGCAGTCGCCTGATGGTTGAACACGAAGGAAGACTTACGGCATCGATAGCTAAGGAAACAGAGAGTGTTCTTTTCCTGATTAAGGTCAAAACGGCATCGTTCATTAGGTTATTATACCACGGTTATTTAATAACCGGGGTCCGGTTCGTTTTTTTAACACGGTAAAAATAATAACCGGGGTCCAACTTCATAATTTCAACACGGTTAATATACGAACCGGGGTCCGAGCCTTTAATACCCTAGTTATTTAAAATAACCGGGGTCTAAATTTAAAAAAAATAAAATAAAAACCAATTGACCTCGGTTATACATATAACCGTGGTCCGAAAATACCTTTTATCACGGTTCTTTCAAACCGCTCCAACATAAGCGAGGTCTGAAGGGGGTTTTTGTACTAGTGTTAAACTAAACGCTTCTTGAGAGCCAACCCAAGGTATTGCTTTCTTTTCCCTTTTCTAGTTTAGTTTAGATAGTTTGCTTTGTGTTTTTGTGTCCTCTTAGACATGAATTTGGTGTTCTCCAAGAAGAAATACAACTCAGGAAATACATGGGAAGATTGATGTTCGAGATATTGAGAAAACGGAGCTCAATTGAGATACATCTCGGATGCTATTAGAGCACCTCGACCGAGATGTTCTTCACCCAACCGAAGTGCCATTATTTGAGAATGACCTCGCTTTGTCACCTCGACCGAGATAAAATCAAATTTTGCGAGGAGTATAAAAGGAGAAAGAATTTCTCTCTCCTCACAACCTACTCTCTCTTCGTACTCACCTCGACCGCGGCCCCCCTTTGTCAAGAATTATCAAATCTCGATCGTTTACTCCGATTTTTGGTTCCAAATCATCTAGGAAACCAAGAGAAAAGCATTTCAAGCACCAAACAACTCTCAAATCCACCACAAGCGACAAATTTGGGTATTTCATTCAAAACCCTAATTTGGTTCGTTTTTGCTTGATTTTGGATAGATTAGTGCTTGTTTGTTGTTGATTGCTGTTGAAAAGAGTTGAAGTACCCCATATGAAGCAAGTGGTAGTGGAAACGAGATCGAAGCAGCACTTCCCCTCGGTCGGTTCTTCTGCATCTCGGCCGAGATACCCCTAGATCCAACCGAGATAAGTTTCAGTTATGGAGAATTTGGGGAGATCTGATCGCCAATTAGCCCTTAGGGATCGCCCTAGCAGTTCCTGACATTTCTCTCTTTCCCCTCCTCCATAGCCTTCTACCCCAATGATCCATTAGAGATTTCAAAAAGATTTTGACCGGATTTGCGGCCGCCCTATCATTGCCCCTACGTACATAGATATTCCCAACTTTGAGTGTTTGTATGTAGTGGATGACCTGTAGAAGATGTTCTCCATGGTTGGTTTGGACACCTTCATGGCTTTTAGAGCGCCGGATTATCTAGAGCCGACGTTCAAGGTTTTGAGTTTTGTGAATTACACGCCGGAGAATAGAGGAATCAAGTACCGGCTCCTAAACAAGAACTACAACGTCCCCCTCGAGCAGTTTGGGGGGATTTTTGGCTTCCACGCCCCTACAGCAACTAATTTTGCTTCTCGAGCGAAGGCTCTTAGTTTTTGGGAGAGAATCGCTCACATCACCTCCCACCGTGATAGATGGCAGCCCGGGGATTCTCGGGAACGCATTATCTTCCAAATGGCCTTCCATATCGCTCACCCGATCTTCAGTGAGATACTTCTGGCGCGTACTAAGACGCCTTAGAAGGTACGTCAGGGTGAGCTGTTTAGCATGTTTTGTATGGTGACAGGAGGGATCCGACTTTATTGCTTTGCTTGAAGAGGAGCTGCATAAGATAAAGGGGAAGGCCTAGGGAGATATCTGTTGTGGCGCCCTTGTGATTCATATTGACACTGATATGGGGTTGGGCCTCTCGGTATGTACATTAGTTGCGGTAAAGAAGCCGATGGGTTTACATGAGTTTATCACACGCCGCATTCTCGTTCCCCGAGGACTTGGCACTCCCTACATGGGCTTTCCGTGGGAAACGAAGTTTCCGAGGGGTATTGCTTGGTCTTCACAGTTCTCGGTCTATGACCATGTGAAGTGGTCATCTGTTTGGTTCCCGAGGTCCCCGTCCAGAACTACACGTGCAAGTTTCATGCACGCGGATGCTACTACAGAGGTAGAGGGTGGATATGGGGACGGTGATGGCATTGGTGGAGCTGCAACTATGGATACCGGTACTGACACCGGCGGCCCTATTATTATCATAGTTGACCTCGGTGCCGAGGTTATGGAGGACGAGAGAGAGGTACCAGCACCTCTGGCTGACATTCTCCAGCCTTCCCAGTAGAGAGCTTGTCGGCGTAGTGACCTTGAGGCGCACCGCATGATTGATGATCTGACGCAGAAGATGACAAATTCATATCAGGCCTTGCGGATCGAGATCTCTCAGCACTATCAGCGCCAAATGATGATGCTGCAATTCCAACAGCAGATGGACTATCCATTTGATCCGTCCTAGTATCTCTACATCTCACCACCGCCGCTAGTAAAGGATTGAGCATATTGTGGAGCTTGCTCTTATTTCTTTATGATGTTCTACTTTTCTTAGGTGAGTACTATGCTTCTGACTCTTATTTGGCTTATATGTCATTTACATGTGTTGCATACATATTTTTGTTTGAGAAAAACGTCGAAAACCGATTTGAAAACAAAAATTTGCCTCGACCGAGACGTTTTGGCCGAATGAGGTTGTGATAAATGAGATTCACCTCGGTTGAACACCTCGGGCGCCGTCAAATCACCTCGACCGAAATGGTTTTAAAATTGAATAAATTTTCAAAATGTTTTGTGCTTGTATTCCAGATATGACCTTGATGATGATATTTGTTTGCAAATTAGCTTTAAAATCTTTATATGCTCGAAAGGTTTTATGATATGTTTAAGCTGCTAAATGTTTTGTTTGAAATTTTAGCATATTTAATATTTTGTTCTTATCAAAATCATGTTGATCATGCTTTATCCCCTCATATACATATTTGCCTCCCTTTACATATCCGGGAATTTGAATGCAGTTGATGACAAGCATGTGAATTGAAATTGAGATTGTGGTTGAAAGCATTAGAAAAAATAGGTTTCGGGACGTTGATCTGGATGATAAGTAACTCGACACCATTCACATAGCCGGGTGTTTGTGTCTTGCCAAAGTCGGATTGATCAATAGTTCTAACGGGTCATGGTATTTGCATCAAGGGTTTGAGACATCTCGAGAAATTGAAAATTGCTGATTTCCTAGGCTTCGGTTGTTGTGCACCTCTGTCCATGTTTGTGATTCAAATAACTGAAGTAAAGATCATATTCCCGGATTGCAACACCACATTACCCTATATACATCCCATCCTACACGTTTCTTGACCTCTTTTTGAAGCCCTTGAGATCTTGAGTTTGTTGATTGACTTTGTGGTTTAAATTGGATTATACATGATTGATTTCGATAAATATGATTTATCATGCATTATATGAGTTTATGCAAAGATGATCAACTTTCTTATATTTATAAAATGTTTTGACCATGTGTTGATTTTATTTGCTATGAAGCATTCTCTTAGGGTGATTTAGGAATGGAGCACACCACCAAAAGGTTTATAAAATGTTTTGCATTGGTCTTTTTTTTTTATGACTTATAATCCATTCTATCTTGTATTTAAGATTTGAATGTTGCTTGGGGACAATCAAGGGACAAGTATAGGGTATTTTGATAACATGCATTATAGTCTATATTTTGAGATTGGTTTGGACGTTTTATCTTCATAACTCTGCATGCATGGATGTATATTCTTGATCATTATGTCGTTTTGTTTACATTTGCAAGAACCAAGGTCTACACCTAGTTTTGTTGTAATTGTAGGGGAAATGGCATGTTTTAGAGCGATATGGACCCAAGAGATTTAATGAATCATTAGAGCTACACTTTGGAACATTGAAAAGCTACAAGGAAAGCATAGGAACCATGGAAGTATGATATAAATTTGATATTGGACCAATTTTGAGAGATTTGGACGTAGCTGAAGATAATCTCGGTTGACCCCAAGATCTCCTCGACCGAGATGCTTCGTTGGGCCTGGATCAAGACGCACGGCCCATGACCCATGAGATCTTTAATTTTTGGCAAGTGATTTTTCCTAAAAATTGGAACATATTTTCTAGATGGATTAAAAAGCTAGTTAACTGATTAGTTTGGAAGATTGAAGATATTCCAAGGAAGGAAGGAAGCTGAAAGAAGATAGCTTTGAAGTAAAAGTTGAAGTCTTTGAAGGAAGTTATAAGGTTTTCTTAGGAACCTTGATTGTTGTCTTTTGGTTTATGATTGAGGAATGCAGTTTGTTGATTGTTTTGATTGATTGATTGTTTGATTGAGTGATTATTGAGACCTTTGTGTTAAGGTTTTCTTATTTGGTTATTGCTTCCTTCATATAATTGTTTGTTATTATCATGGTGATTATTTGCTAATTTCTCTTTCGATTCTAGGGTGATTGGCTGAAATTTATTGGAAAGACGATGAAAGAATGAGCCTTTAACTTAGTGGACCTTGAAAGCTCGAGCCGAAACCATAGTTGAACCTCGCCTCGGTTGGTTCATAGAACACCTCAAACGAGGTCGATATGAACTGAGCGAGGCGTGAACCAAAACAGATTAAACCTAAGTTTAGGTTATAGTTTGCCAAATCCTATCCTTGTTGTAACTTTCCTTGTCCATACGCATGGCTAGGATGAAACTTACCCGGTGATTCCTTTGCTTCTATACCTATGATGACGAGTGTTAGGTAATAAAGTTTTATCCTTTATTAGGGTTTGAGTGTGCCTTCATCGTACCTTTCTGAGATTATAGTTCCTTTATTAGGGCTTGAGACTTACCTGGTAAAGATTAGTTCTATCCCCTTGGGTGGTGTGTTGGTTTGAGATTATAGTTCCTTTCCGTAGTTCCTTGAGACTTACCCGGTGAGAAGATATTTTGTTTGGGATAGTGAGTAGTGAGACTTACCCGATGATCTATTCCCACCTTCGAAATACCTTCGCTTGCGAACCTTGGCTTTGTCCACGTTATCCTTTGAGACCTTGAGTCGGAACCACAACTAAATGCTTTGACCTCTAGAATCATCATTTTCCTTATCTGATTATTACACTATCTTTATTATCTTTGTTATGTTGCTTGCCTTTGATTGACAACTTTATTATTACCGTGCTTGATATCACCATAGTCCTTGTGTTCGACCCTGGAGTATTTTCCGTTATTACAATTGATCCGTACACTGTGGGTTAGCATATTCTTCAGGCTTATATTTTACGTTATATATTTAAGCTATTTCGTTCATATTTCACACACGTCTCAGAGCGAACATGAATCTTTGATAGCTAGGATAAATTTCCATGCTAAAATGGCCCCTTGTGAGGATTATCAAAGAGAAAACATATTTCATACTAGGCCATACAAATTGCATTGGATGTTGATAATTGTTGCAACATAGCTAGCACCAAATGAATCAACAAGTTACAAATTACCACATTTTATCACCCTAGGCCATACAAATTGCATTGGATGAGTGGTTGTGATGAATTAAAGATGAATAAACAAGCTTGAGTTACTATCACTTTAGGTAATTATGAGGATACTTGTGATGTAGTTCCCATGCAAGCTTGTAATATTACTTTAGAATGTCGATCACAATTTGATAGGAGAGTTAAGCATGATGGTTTTACCAATAGACATTCTTTTGAATTCAATGAACAAACACTAGCTCATCACGTTATGACACCATTGCAGACTGTCGAATTCTATGACAATAAGATGAAGATGAATGTGGAGCTAAGTAATGGTAAGAATATAAGAGATGGTTCATGGCAGAAGGAGGAAACCACACCCAAGCCTAACAACAACCTATCGGTGCAAGCTTCTAGAGTCCTTTTAGCATCTAAGGAGGAGTATCTCTTAGACTTCACACATTTAGATGCCCTTCTCATGAGTTTGTGCAAGAGCTTAGTAACCTTGAGTGATGGAACCAAGTCCACCTTACCTAAGCTCCTCCAAGCCATCTAAGAAGAGTTTATTGATGTTTTCCCAAATGAGATTCCTGCCGTCATTCCTCCCTTAAGGGGTATTGAGCACCAAAGATCTTATACACGGTGCTACACTCCCAAACCTACCGGCCTATAGAATGAACCCTAAGGAGAACCAAGATGCTTATAATGTCGCTAACTTGTTCTTTAGAGAAGTTGTTAGATTACATGGAATACCTATGACTATAGTAAGTCATAGGGATGTTAAATTTCTATGTTTATTATGGAAAACTCTTTGGCGAAAACTAGGGACGAAGGTGTTTCCCTCAACTTCTAGTCATCCTGAAACGGATGGTCAAACCGAAGTAACCAATAGAACTTTAACCACCATTTTAGGGGTTGTTTTGGAGGATAATTGGAAAAATTGTTCTTTAGAGAAGTTGTTAGATTACATGGAAAACCTACGTTCAGTGTGAGCGATTTATGCCCATTTGTTGCTAGTAAAGCCCCATGTGACGATTCGAGGTAGAATCCTCTCCAAGAAGGGGAGTATGATGAGGGACCATCTCCAACATGCCCTACAGAAGGGCTCATGACTATATTAAGGGCTAAAGCAATCCAAGGGGAAGCATCAAAGCATGTGACCTTGGCGTCACATGAAGTCATGCTCGAACCCTTACCGTCCATGAAAACACTAGTCCTACTCACCCCCATATTGGCTCCATGAATGCAAGCAATCCCAAACTGTGTTCATACCGCGCCAGTGGGTCCTAGCTCTACACCCAAGGCACCTCATGCCGAGCCGACGGTTCCCATGTTTTGGCCCAAGGCACTCTTTGGTGCACCCGTTGCTTTCCTTCTTTGCACTGCGGCATTAAAGGTTCTACACCGACGACTTGTATTGTATTAACCAAGCCCGTGGTTGTCCTAGTTTCTCCCACAGTTAAGTGATTCTGACGTTTTGAGTCCAAACGTTTCATGCTTTTAATACAGCGGTTACAACGTTCTGAATCCGGAAAGTCCGCGTCCGCGACAATAGTGGTAGTACCCGCAACAGACACTTTTCAAAGAAATTTTCACATGTATGTTCTTCTTCATGCGGTACCAGTGGCCGCGCATGCGGTCAAAATTTGCTCAAGAATAAACATAGATGTTTTGAAGTTTAAAGGTTATTTGCTTTTATATCATAAGGTATAAAATTTCTAAATTCTTGCATTTATTTTTGTACCTATAAACAATGTACATAAGCACTTGAAGCCAAATAAATGATAATATTCAACAAGAGTCGTACAACCATAGCAGGTAGGTCAAATAATACAAATACCCCATACTTGGGACACATTGTCCCAATGTGTCAAAAATAAGTCATAGGAAACAAGTACTCACCGGACATAGCTGAACTGCATAATAAAAGAAAATAAATCCATGAAGCACTCAATCCTCATTAGTTGGCGGCGGTGGTGGAATGTAGGGGAACCGGGACAGGTCGAATGGATACCCCATAAACTATTGGAACTACACCTCCACCACGGGGAACGAGTATACACCGTGTAATCATCTCCTGCAAATCCAGGGGCTTCGGAGCCACAACCAATGTACAACTAGATAGATCCTAACCCATAGAAGTAGCAATGTAGGTCATCAACCCACAACAACAAATATCGCCCTTTGCATTCCCCTTGATCTTGTGAAGATCCTCTGCCAGCATGGGAACAAAGTCTGGAACCCACCCTGTAACCATACAAAGCAAACTCAAGAGCTCACCTAGTCGGACCTTTTGGGGCATCTCACTATGCGCCAGAAGCATCTCACTAAAGATCCTGTGAGCTAGACGGAAAGCAAGGTGAAAGATGATCCGCTCCCGGGAATCTCCGGACTACCATATGTCACGGTAATCAGTCACACGAGCTATCTCTACCCAAAAACTTTGAGTCTGCGCTCTAGAAGTAATATCCAACCTGATCTAAGGGAAAGAAGTAGTTCTTGATCAGCAATTTGTACTTGATTCCTCTATGCTCTGGTACGTAGGTAACTTAACTCAAAAATTCAAAAGTCGGCTCCAGGAAAGCCGGTGCTCTAATGGCCATAAAATCCTCGAGGCCAACCATCGATATCATCTTCTTCAAGTCCTCCACCACGTGAAGGCACTCGAAGTCATCCACATCTACAAAACGTGGGGCAATGATGGGGTGCCGACATATCCTATCAAAATCCCACTGATGTGTCTCGTGAATCACCGGGATGGTAGACTGAGATGCAGAAGAAGGGGAAGAGTGGTGTGAACTGCTTGGCCTATATCTCAGGGCCAGTTGACGATTAGATCTCCTTGAACCACTCATAGATGGGGTTCATCTCGGTCGGGTCAAGAACACCTCGGCCGAGACGCAAACGAGTCAACCGAGGCAAAGGGTTGTGCGAGGTGAAATCCAAAAATAGCAAGATTCCCCCCCCCCCCAAAAAAAAAAAAAACACAACCAATTGTTTCCTAAGGGGTACTTATACTCTTCTCAACAACAATATATGGCAACCAATGCCAAATCTATGCGAAATCGAAGAAATAAGAACCGAGTTAGGGTTTTGGTGAAATACCCCAAAATGTGCAGATTCGAGGCGATCTTTGTGATGTTTGTTGCTTGGGAACTGATTTGCGCAGTTCTCTTGAGGATTTGGAGCAAAATTTCTTCAAAAACGAGCAAGAATCGAGAATCTGAGTGAAGAGAGGTGCGTTGTGGTCGAGGAGAGCGAAGAGAGGGGAGAGAGAAATGTCGAACCCATTATATACCCCTCGCTGAATTTGATTTCACCTCGGTTGAGATGTTACTGGATGGACCGAGGTGTCAGAGCGAGGTGGATTGTCGGACCTAGGGACCTCGGTTGACGGAGAACACTTCGGTCGAGGGAATGTGACACGACCCGAGAAGTGTCTCATTCAAACTCCGTCTTCTCAATTTCTCGAACATAAGTCCTTCCATGTAGCTCCTGAGATGTAATTTCTTCTTGGAGATCACCTCATTCATGTCTAGGAGGACACCCAAAACACGAAGCAAACTATCTAAACTAAACAAGAAAAGAGAAAAGAAAGCAATACCTTGGGTTGTCTCTCAAGAAGCGCTTGGTTTAACGTCGCTAGCTGAACTATACGTCATCCCCAAACAAGGTGCAAGGGTGCAATCTCCTCAGTCTGAACTTTTGGTTTATACTTCTTCAACCTATGACCATTGACCTTAAAGCTTCCACTAGCTTCACCCATACTTCAACTGCACCATGGGGAAAAACATTTTTCACAACGTAAGGTCCTGTCCATCTAGATTTGCACTTACCTAGAAAAAGGAGAAGGCGGGAGTTGAAGAGTAGAACAAGATCTCCTTCTTTGAGCTCCGTAGGAACGATATGCTTGTGCTGCCATCTCTTCGTTCTTTCTTTGTAGATTTTGGAATTCTCATAAGCGTTTAAACGTAAGTCCTCCAACTCATTAATGTCTAAAAGTATCTTCTCTCGAGCTTCCTTGATGTCGAAATTCAACCACTTGATTGCCCAGTATGCCTTGTGCTCTAGCTCGATGGGTAGACGACATGACTTCCCATAGACCAAATTGTAAGGGGTGGTACCAATGGGAGTCTTGAATGCGGTCCTGTAAGCCCAAAGAGCATCGTCCAACATCATCGACCAATCCTTCCTTGTCCTTGAAACTGTCTTTTCCAAAATTGCATTGATTTCTCTATTAGAGATCTCCACCTGCCCACTAGTTTGAGGGTGATAAGGGGTTGCTACCTTGTGGGTCACCTCATACTTCAATAGAAGTGCCTTGAACTCATGGTTAATGAAATATGTCCCTCTATCGCTGATGATGATACGTAGTGTCCCAAAATGTGGAAAGATTGTTCTATTGAAGAATTTCACAACCACCACAGCGTCATTGGTGGGAGAGGCAATGACTTCCACCCATCTAGAAAAGTAATCAACAACTAAGAGGATGTAGAGGTTCCCCGCGGATGATAGGAAAGGTCCTATGAAATCAGCTCCCCACACATCAAAGATTTTGACTTCGTGAATATTGTTGAGCGGCATCTCATTCCTTCTAGACAAGTTCCCTGTTCTTTGGCATGCATCACAAGAGACAACAAACGCTTGCACATCCTTAAATAATGTAGGCCAAAAGAAACCGGAACGTAATACCTTAGCCCATATTTTGTGAGCACTAGCATGTCCTCCACAAGGAAGTGAGTGGCAAAGATGTATGATAATAACAGTTTCATCGTACGGAACGCATCGTCGAAGCATCCCATTTGGACCTCTCTTGAAGAGTAGAGGTTCATTCCAATAGTAGTGACTTACGTGTTTGAAGAACTTCTTTCTTTGAGCGTATGTCAATCCGGGAGGTACTTCCTGAGAAACAAGATAGTTAACAATATCAGCATACCAAGGCTCCTTACCATCAGAAACTTGGCGAAGCCAATGCTCCACCAACTGTGAATGTTCATCAGAGAATGAATCATCAATGGATAGATCGTCCTTCTCAGTTGACTTCATCTCGCTTGCTGTCTCGGTCGTGGCCCGAGATGGTGGGCCGATGTGTTCTTCAAAGATGATCACTTCGCTTGCTCCGGAAACTGTCTCGATCGAGGTATTGGAACTGGGACTAAAACCTAATTTTATTTCCTTCACCTGAATCAGTTTATCGAATCTGGCTCCGGGATCTGATCTGATTCTTCCAAGCTTCGCACATCTGCATCACACAAAACATCTACACCTTCCTCCATCATACTAAAACTCAAAACTTTCTCAAGAGAATCTTTAATAAGGATAGAGCTCACCAATTCTCCAGAGTCTTCTTCATCATAGATGTTTAAGATATCGTCTTCCAAAGGTTGTTCCTTCATTGCAGCTAAGAGTGCAAACTCCACATGATCGCCACCAATGTTAAACTTTAGCTTGGTGTTCTTACAAACAACGTTGCAACCCGATGTTGCTAGAAATGGTCTTCCGAGAATGATAGCAATGGGATAATCTGCGGGAATGTCCAACACAACAAAGTTTATAGGTATGTAGAAATTACCTAGCTTGACGGAAACGTCCTCCAAGATACCAACAGGGCGGGTAATGGAGCGATCCGCCATATATAACGTCATCTTCACGGGCTTGGGATCTCCAAGGCCGATCTTCTCACAAAGAGCTAGAGGAATGATGCTCACACTAGCTCCTAGATCAAAAGTGCATCATAACTCACATCCCCAACTTCGATGAGAATGGAAAACTAACCGGGATCTCTCAACTTAGGTGGCATGTTCTCCTTCAAGAATTGAGTGAGCTCCGAAGATCTAGAGGTCATCCGTACTTCTCAAAAGTCTTCTAGCTTTCTTTTCCTTCATAGATCTCTTTCAAAAACTTCCCATAGGCGGGCATTCCTAGGATAGCATCAATGAAAGGGATGTTAATATATAGCTTATTCATAAGGTCTAGAAACTTACCAAGAAACTTGTCTAGGTGTGCCCGCACCCTATACTTAGGGAATGGGAGCGGAGATTTATAAGCAGGTGGTGGAACATAAACTTCAGCTTTTTCATTCGCTTTTTGGGGCTCCTTCTCGGTTGGCACCTCGACCAAGGTGTTCCTCGTCTTATCGTGGTCCAACCAAGGTACTTGATCTGCAGTCTTTCATCCACTGCGTCTTGTGATTTACATGACTTGCCCTTTTAGGTTGTTCTTTGTCCTTCTTGGAAGTTTTCCAGGATCTCTTCGTGCTTCATTAGCCTTATTGAAAACTTGTCCTTCTAGGGATTTGTGTGCCTTCAAAGACAAGTTCATAGAAGTCTCCATAGTGTTGAGCTTGACCAATATAGCTTCCAGCACGGCGTCTGGCTTCTCCTTAGGCCGCTGGGATGAACTTGATGACGGCTCCGGGCTTCTCATAGAAGAAGAAGAAGAAGAAGAAGAAGAAGAAGAAGAAGAAGAAGAAGAAGAAGAAGAAAAAGAAGAAGAAGAAGAAGAAGAAGAAGAAGAAGAAGAAGGGGGGTTAAGAGCATTTTCAGCATAAGAATAAGGGTTACCGGGATTTTGTTTTTCGATCTCCAATTGTTGTTGAAATTCTTCTTGTTGTTGTTAGTGTTGTTGTTACAAGGCCCTTGATAGTTTCCTCTTCCCACATATCGAGCTTCTTGCTCCTTTTTGGTTTGAGCTATCAAAAGCTCCTTCAATGCCTTGACTTCATTGTTGATCGTAGTGAGTTGAGAAGCACTTGAATTTGTGAGGCTCATATCCGGAAAGCTAACTCGTTTTGCTCCATCTTCAACTCTTCGATGGGAGTACTTCTCCATGTGTAAAGCTTGCTTCTCAATAAAAACCTAAAATTGATGTGTCCATAAAAGTTCCAGTTGAAAGTTATTGGAGTTTGAATTGAGTTTCCTTATCTAACCCCTTGAAGTAATCTTTAGCAACTCAATCTTTGGAATCCCATGGTGAGGCCAATCCAATAAAAGGTCCTTGAACCTCTCCCATGACTTGAATAAACATTCTTTATCCTTCATAACAAAAGCATTGATCTTTCCCCTCAATTCAGCGGTCCTTGATGGGGGAAAGAACTTAGTGAGAAATTCCGTAGTCATCTGTTCCCAAGTTTTAACTCTTCCAGTTGGAAGGGATTGATACCAAGCTAGAGCCTTGTCATTCAAAGAGAAGTAGAAAGGCCTTAGCTTGTAGTTATCATTCTCCAATCTTGATGGTCTCAAAGTCTCCATAACAATCTCATAATTTTGAATTTGTTTTTCCGTGCATCCACATATACATTGTTGAATCATAATTAGAACCTGAGGTCTAAGTTCATAATTATGCTTAGCTGGATCTCCTATATTAACTCCTAGACGCCGCAATTAATGGATCGAGTCCATCCTTTGACCTAGGGTTTGCGGAGCTCCAACGAAAAGGTGACCTCGGTCAACCATAGCCTGTAACCGAGGTGATGAGTGTATCTCGGCGGGTGCAACTAGAGCTAGATCTTGCCTCGGTCGACCAACTAGGACCGGTCAAGGTTGAATCTGAGCTCTTACAGCGGCCATATCAGCTTGAATCGTTTAAGTTCTTGCACGAGATTCTTCTTTCTCTCTCTAAAATTCATCCTTACTAAGTCGAAGTTATTCCAATGCCTCCTTCAATTTGGCTTCAAGATCGAATTTATCTTGATCGGCCATCTTAACTTCTTTCAATCTCCTTTTGTATGTCTTTTGTGGTTCGGGATCGTAAGGAACGATTTCCTTTTCAGCACGAGTTCTTTGCATAAACCTAAAAAAAGATCCTGCGAAATCACTCAAGTAAAGTAATCAATAACAACAAGGGCAGCAACCCTAAAAGACAACCGAAACCGACTTGGTCTTGAACAAGTCCCCGGAAACGGCACCAAAAACATGTTCGCTCTCAGACGTGTGTGTATGGTGAAAGATATAGCTTTAAATTTATAACCTAAAATATAAGTCTGAAACAATATGCGAACCCGCACTGTACGGATCAATTCTAATAACAGCAAATACTACAGGATCGAACATAGGGACTATGGTTAAACAAAGCACGGTAATTCAGGTTGTCAATCAAAAACAAGCAACAAAGCAAATGTTTCAAAGATGATGTAATAATCAGATAAAGGAAATGCAAATTCTAGAGGTCAAAGCATCCAGTTGTGGTTCGGATTCAAGATCTCAAAGGATAACGTGGACAAACTTGAGGTTGGTAAGGGAAGGTGTTTCTAAGGTGGGAATAGATCACCGGGTAAGTCTCACTGCTCACTAACCCAAACAAAAAATCCTCTCACCTAGTAAGTGTCAAGGTACTAAGGAAAAGAACTATAATCTCAAACCAACACACCATCCAAGGGGAAAGAACTAACCTTCAAGTGGAAGTCTCAGGCTAACTCTCAAAGATGGGATGAATGCACACTCAGACCCTTATAAAGAATAAACCATTATTACCTACATTCATGATCTTGAGTATACAAGAAAAGGAATCACCGGGTAAGTCTCATCCTAGGCTTGCGTATGGGCCAAGAAAGGTATAACAAGGATAGGTTTTGGCAAACTGAAACCTCAACTCAGATAAGGATCAGGAGAGGTCTCGCCTCGCTCAGTTCATGTTCCAACTCGGTTGAGATGTTCTACAAGCCGACCGAGGTGTTCGTCAGTTAAGGTATGGCTCGAGGTTTCAAGGTCAACTGAGGTAAAGGCTCATTCTTTCATCGTCTTTACCACAACCTTCAGCCAATCACCCTAGAATCACACAAAGAACTTAGCCAATACTCATCATGATAACAATAATCAAATATATGAAAAGGGAACCAAAACCTTAAGACAAAGGTCTCAATAACTCAATCAAACAATCAAATTGCGTTCCTCAATCACAAACCAAAAGACAATAATCAAGCAATCTAAGAAAACCTTACAACTTCCTTCAAAGCCTTCAAAAGCCAACTTCTTTCCTTCCTTGGATCTTCAATCTTCCAAACTTCCTTCAACTTTCAGATTTGAGACTTCCTTCCATCCAGAAAATCCATCCCAATATAGAGGAGACTCACTTGCAAAAAATAAACGATCTTCAGCCAAGAATAAAAGATCTCATGGGCTGTGGGGCGGTCGCCTCGGTCCAGCCCATCACAAAGATCACCTCGGTCGAGGTGACATTGTAGCCATCTGAGGTGTGTCTCAACTACGTGTAAATCTCTCTAATCTGGTCCAAAATCAATCTTTTGTCCAACTTCAATTGTTCCTAAGCCTTTCTTGTAGCTCCTCAATGTTCCATAATGTAGCTCCAATGACTCCTTAGCTCCCTTAGCTCCTAATTGCTCCATCACATGTTATTTTCCCTACAATCACAACAAAACTAGGTGCAGACCTCGATTCTTGCAAAGGTAAACAAAACAACATATTTATCAAATAATACACATCCACACATGTAGATTTATGAAGATAAAATATCCGAACCAATCCCAAAATATAGACTATAATACATGCTATCAAGGTCTTTGTGAGGGTTGTAACGTTGATATGGGACATGGAAAAGTGATGTTGGTAGGCAAAAAAGTAGGTCAAAATGGAAAATAATATATGGTGCAACGAGTGTGATCAATACTTGAAATCCAATAATGATTTACAAACTCGCACTTTTCCTCATCTTTGCACACTTTTCTATGTAGCATAACATTTTGATCTTTGTGATACTTTTTATTTGTTCTTCATCTTCTTTCTCAAGGATAAATTTTTCTTCGCTTTCGAACTAATTCTTACTTATTTGCATCAACAAGGATGACATAAACTTTTATCCCTTTCACCACCCATGCAAATGTCTTCCATAAGAATAATACATTCCAGACTCGCATATTAATTCTTGCAAACATTCACACTTCTTTTAGGGAAACCCCATACATGATTTCTTCATTCTCTTCTTCCATCACAACCCTTGATAGGTCCAAATGAGGCTATATACAGCTGTGAGACATTTTTTAGGAGCACCAAAGAAAGAAAATTTAAAGGCAAGAAGTGGGTCTTAGAACGGAAACATATATAAGGGTGGAAAAGGCCACGTAAGCTTATCAAAGAGGTTCTCAATCATTTAAATATCAATACATACAGAATCAAATGAATAGGTAGTTTTGAAACAGAGTCGATCACAAGTTCTAGAAGAAACTAAACGCGTTGGAGATCACATAGTAATATGAAAGAAAGGGCACATGAAAATGCATGTCCATAGGCTAGAGCACTCACAAGGGTTATATTTGGTTAATCTAATAATCATAATTCATTCAAAACCTCATGTGCATAGACAATAGAAATAAGTAGTAAAGCTTCTGCTACCTTACCGCACCTGCGGGTCCTTGCAGCCGCCTCTGCGGTGACTTGCCTTGACGAGACGAAGACAAGCTCCCCTGTGCCTCCCACTGTGCCCTGCCTGCGCCTCGCCTTGGGAGCTTGAAGGTTAAGAGTCTGTGTCATTGCCCCTGCGTTGGCCTTAAGTCGCCCCTGCGCCTTGACATCGAAAAAACGTCCGGAAGGCAAAAGGTCAGACGTTGAAGTGCATTAAAGATCCGCCACAGCGGAGTTATGTAGCCGCCCCAGCGGATTTGAAGAAGATCAACCAATTCTGCTTAAACCGCCCCTGCGGTTCCTGAAGGCCGCCCCTGCGGTTTAACGCCAAAAGCTTTACTCCGACTGTTTACACCACCTTTATGGCATTTAAGGTGGCTGTTTTAGGCCGGCTATTTACTCCTAATTAATTGTCTTTTGTAGTATAAATAGTCCATGGCTGATTGCTAGAATCATATATACTTTTCCCCACAAAATCCATTTTAGACTTGAGGTTTTCCATTGTAATGAGTTGCTAACTCCCTTGCTACATTGGGTTGGTTTGTAGCTGCTTTGTTACTTTATTTGTAAGTTCTTTTTAATATAAGTTTTTATTCAGTAATGTGTGTTTTCTTGATCTCCATTGTTGAATTGCATGTTAACTATTACTTGAGATTGATCACCTTAGGTTCTAAAGTGCATGTAAACAACTAGGATTAACAGGTTCCGGGTTCGGGTCTTTAATCTAGTAGTAACTTTAAGTAATAACGGGTTGTAATTACTTAAAGAAAAGGAACACAAATATAAAGATAAGTTTAACGGTTTTAATCTTCTCTTTATATCCCTTAGTTTTTGTTTGAATGCTAACTTGTTATTTGTTCTTGTAGGTTTACGGAACTTTAATAACTTAAGTTGTGTTGATTCCGGTTGACTCAACACATATGTATGATCGAGACGGGAGATTACTTAAAAACTTGTAAAAGGAATGCGCCAAAGTAGCAATTGCATGCTTAGAATCACCCTAGTGTAGATTCATCCATTATTGTCTTACTTGTCGCATTAATCGTTTTCATAAGTTTTTGTGCATCAATTCAACCAAACCCCCCCCCCTTTTGTGTCACTTGACATTATAATCGATAATTGCATCTAAAACACCTTAACTCTCTTGGGTTCGACCCTTACTTAATCACTATACTTGTTCTTAGTGCTAAGTCGGGATTTACTTTTGATTGGGTATAGACGACCATAGAAATACCTTCGGTCAAGTATTGAGAAACTTCCTCCCCCTTGTTCGATTAAGGGTGTGCGAAGTTTTCTTGGGCATGCAAGTTTCTAGGAGGTTCATCAAGGATTTCTCTAAAATCTCTAAACCGTTCACTAATCTTTTGCATAAGGATGCTGTTTTTGAGTTTTCGTAGGAATGCCTTGATTCTTTTTATAGGATAAAGGAAGTGTTGATAACCGCTCCAATCATTCAACCTCTCGATTAGACCTTGCCCTTTGAGATCATGTGTGATGCTAGTGATGTGGCCGTAGGAGCGGTACTTGGACAGAAGAAGGATGGCCGGACCAACGCAATTTACTATGCTAGCAAGACGCTAGATGAAGCTCAACTGAACTACACTACCACCGAAAAGGAGCTTTTGCCAATTGTTTATGCTTTTGAGAAGTTTCGCTATTACTTAGTGGGAGCAAAAGTTATGGTTTACACTGACCATGCAGCTATTCGTTACTTTCTTGCTAAGAAAGATGCAAAGCCGTGCCTTATTCGTTGGATTCTCGTGCTTCAAGAGTTTGACCTAGAGATTTGCGATAAGAAGGGATTCGATAGTTCTGTTGCGGATCACCTCAGCCGGCTACCGTTCACCTTACAGCTTTTTTGATGATGACGTACGTTCCAACTAATAACCTTAAACCAAGTACTTTCTAAAAAAAGGATTACAGCTCAGAAGCTACATTGGAAGGACAAAGGTTCGAGAAATTGAGAAGACGGAGCTTGAATGAGACACATCTCAGGTGCAGTCACAGGACCTTGACCGAGATGTTCTTGGCCAACCGAGGCGACTAGGTCTAACATCCGCTCTGACACCGCGGTCCACTCGGGACCATCTCGACCGAGGTGTAATCAAATTCAGCGAGAGACATATAAGGCGCGACGGTTTCTCACTCTTCCACTTTTTCCCTCTAAAAGACCTCCTCGACCGCGGCGGCCTCCTACTCCCAAATTTTCGATTCTTGCCCGTTTTCCACGTTTCTTGGCTCGAATTCACCAAAGAAAGCAAGAAATTCAGTTTCCAAGCAACAAACAGCAAGGAAAACGCTCCAATCTGTAGAATATGAGGTATTTCATTCTAAACCCTAACTCTTCCCTTCTTTTGACGATTTTGAGTAAATCTGGCTTTGGTTGCCATAGTTTGTTGCTGAAAAAGATATAAGTTCCCCTTAGGAAGCTTTTGGTAGCGTTTTTTGGGGAAAAAGCTTACATATTCAGAGAGTGCGTTCCAACAGTAGTTCGCCTCGGTCTAGTGGACTGTGTCTCGGCCGAGATGTTCTTAGGGCGACCGAGGTGTTCTTCATTTAGAAAAATGAGCAACAGATTTGATCGTCAGTTGGCCTTGAGGGACAGGCCTAGCAGTTCACACCAGTCTTCCCCTTCCTCGGCTTCTCAGTTTTCCATTCCGGTGATCCACGAGCGACACTAGAAGGATTATGATCGCATTTTTGGGCGCCCGATCGTTGCCCCACGTTTCCTTCACGTTGATGCCTTCGAATGCGTCCATATGGTGGTGGACTTGAATAAGATGATCTCCATGGTTGATCTAGAGGAGTTCATGGATATTAGAGCGCCGGCCTATCTGGAGCCGACGTTGGAGTTTGTCAGCTTAGTGACTTACGTGCCGAAGCGTCAAGAAAACAAGTACCGAATGCTGAACAAGAACTATGCAGTTCCTATGGATCAGTTGAGGGAGATTTTCGGCATACTTATTCGCCCTAAAACATACGTGCAAATATGTTTTAATTTATAAAACTAGAATAAAAGCAAGCGAACCCGCAGTGTACGGATCGGCGTAGATTAGCAAGTATTCCAGAGTATCGAACTCAGGGAATTGGTGAAACAAAACCGGTTTCAAGAAATCGAGCAAGTAAAAGTGTAGAAGCTTTGCAAATATTGGGAAAACAACAATCCTAAAGATCCAGGTATCAAATTGTGGCAATCGATTCAAGATATACTATATATATAAGATAAGAGTTAAGAATATCAAAGGTATACTAAAGCAAGGTTATGTACGGTAAAGTTCCAAAACCCTATATGTCTAACCCAAAGACTCTCTCTATAAAGGTTGTTGAGGCTGCAGTATAGAAAGGATCTAAAGGTAAGAATTGAACTCAAATACCCATGCCCAAACCCAAGGAATCAAAGATAGGCTAAAACGGTTAAGGTTGTGACACTCGAAACCAAAATAGAGGATGTTGAGTCTCACTACTACCTAGAAAAGGCAAGCCAAGGCTAGGTTAAAGCTAATCTTTAACTTTGGATCAAAGCAAAAGCAAAGTTCGTAAACCAGGGGAAATCACGGCTAGATCTTGAGAATCACGGCCGAGGAAACCAAGAACAACCCGTGATTTAGGGTGTCGATGAGGTTTTTCACACTCTCAGTGTCCAATCAAATTACGATCGATCTATTGTCATCTAAGCCATAACTATCAACCCTTCACCATAGAATTGCTAAGGGGTTTTAGCCAACAACCATTATCATGATATCAATATTCAAATTAAGAAGAATAAAAGATGAAAACCCTCGAAAACTCAAATAAAACTCAAAGTCAATCTCGAAATCAAAACACAAAGTCGTATGTTTATAAATTCAAAAGAATAGGAATAGAAACACTCACAAAGATCTAGAGAAGTCACAAAGAACGGGATGTCAATCCGTCCTTTAATGAAAACCCTAAGAAATATCAAAAAGTACACAATCTCCGAAAATGCGTCCTTCACGAAATCTCCAATCCTTAAAATTCAAATGAAACCTTAAGCTCGTCTCCAAACTCCAAGTGAAACCCTAAGCAACGGCTAATCGTCCGTAAGAGAAGGTCCCGAAAACTCTCTTTTCAAGCCTTTTTATAAGGCGAGGTAGGGTTACGAGAAAGCCCAATGACGTGGCTGATGTGGAAAAATATGACACGTCACAAAATCACCAAAATCACGGCTAAGAACAACTTTCCACGACCGTGTTTTAGGGCGTGGAACCAGATTACGGTGTCATATGATTTCCACGGTCGTGGTTTAGACCGTGTAACTCTCTAGAGTGCTCCAAACTCACGTCCACGTTCATGTTGCCAAATCCACGGCCGTGGTTTAGATCGTGATTCTTCAAATCCTCTTCCACGACCGTATTTCAGGGCGTGGTTCTTCCAAATCCTTGTTTTTTCTTTAGTTTCGTGACATCCTTCATCCATTCTCCTTCCTTAGCCTCTCCAATGCATCTCCTTGCCATCAAATGTGATCAAACACTCCTTTCCTTCCACATTTTTCTCCAATCCAAGCTTTATTCACCTAAAAACACAATGAAGCTAGTGTAGATCTCTATATCGACAAAGTGGGTGAACTAGCTCACAATTACTTCAAACACATATCTAAGAACACTATAAAGAGGGAAAAACAACTAAAACAAGTGCCCAAAATATAGTCATATTTCATGCTAACAAAATACCCCATACTTGCCACTTGCTTGTCCCCTAGAAAGGTTTTTAAAAGCTTAGAACATAAGGTAGAATGAAAGATGAATGCAAAACAAAACAGACTAATCTTTTTTTGTTGGTGTGCTTCTAGTCAATAGATCATCCTCAAAGTTTGCTTCATTCATCGTTGAAAACGCTCATATCCATAAACCAAAATATGCAAAACAAGAAACTTCATAAATTGCAAATACTTCAAGACAAACATCATAGCCTTCAAGAATTGTCAAAATCAAGCATGTGAAACTTCAATTTAGATCACCAAGTCAAATAACAATCTTATGATCTCAAGGACTGTAGTGTATGGATATGGGAAGAAGGACAACACAAACTCTTTTCTTTTTACCATTTGAACTTCCACCAACTTAGAGCTTTGCTCTTGACTTTTTGCACATAATTTTTTGACTTTACTTTTGGAGTTATGGACAGCGGTGCACAATAAACGAAGCCTAGGATATTGACATTTCTCAATTTTAAGATGCCTCAAACCCTTTATGCACATACCATAATCCATTAGGAATATCGCTCAATCCGACTTTGGCAAGACACAAACACCTGGCTATGTGAATGGTGCCGAGGTACTCATCTTCATGATTGACTTCCCCAAACCTAGAATTTTCCTACACTTTGAAAACAATTGCTTTAATGGCCCTTCCACATCAAACATGCCAAATTCAACTCTTCATAATTCCCGGACAAGTAAAGGAGGCAATTATTTCATTGAGGGGCTAGATGATTAAAGAAAGAAGTAAGAAATTCGAGGTGCCTTAATCATTTCATAAAGAAGTATAAGAACTTATATTGTGATTTCAACCTTTGTTTCTCAATATGATTTAGATAAAACCTTCACATTATGAAATTTGCAAGAAAGGATAAACAACATACTCAATCTCTTCACAATTCATAACTCAATTTAAGTATACAATTGTGATAAAAAACTCATTCCACAGGCAGTTTTCATCATAGAAATCATCTTTAATCTTAGAAGCACAAATATTTTTAGATTTTTCAAATTTTTATGGGTTTTTCAAAGCCTTTTTCATGCAATGCAATAATGAAACGTGTGACAATGAATGGAAACATGCAAGTATTCATAGAATCCTCAAAGCAAAGTAAGTAGAGTTATTACAAACCATAGTCACACCCAACCCATACTTGAAATATACATTGTCCTCAATGTTCAAAAGAAAAATAAAGACAAGAAAAGAAAACAAAGAACTCACTAGATGGTGGTGGGGCGGCTCAAACCGGCAATCATCTCATGTCATCACAAGGAAGGCGATGGAGGAAATGGACGGAACTCGAAGCTGTAGTTCCGCCCAAACTGCTGGCGGTAAATGTCTCTCATCATATCATCATGCTCCTGGCTCCGTGTGTTCTCAGTCTCCTGGCGGATCTCTAGGTCTCCCACTATCCTGGATAGATCGGGGTGACCCACGCTGGTAGCTGTTCATACCAAGATGATGGTTGTCCGTACCAAGATGGAGCATCCTGAGGTGGGGGAGCTGGCGGTGCTACCGGTGCCTGCTCGTACCATGGTGAAGGAACTCCCATCCAGTCTGGCTGCGCTCCATACCAAGTGGGAGGAGCGTCCATCCAAGTCGGCCTCTCACTCACGCTAGCACGACGTGAAGAAGAGGAACCAGAAGGTCTAGAAGGGCGGGGAGAACGTCTAGGTGGGTTAGGGAAGGTATCCGACTGATCCGGAAATGTACCAAATGTGTGCTCATCACCTCCTACCTCATGATCATCACCTCCTCCCATCTCCTCATCATCATCCCCAACTGGGATATCATCTGCCACATACGGAGGAGCTACAAGTCTGTTGGCATGCATAGCCGCAAAGGTCGCCTTCCAATTATGGCGTCCGGCCATAATGGAGTACTCGGGATGCCAAGGGATACCTCTAGCACCTCTCTCCTCCCATGGAATGGCTGCGGTAGGTGGAGCTTGGTGGCGGGAAAAATGATGCCTTTAGTTATAAGGTTGTTGAGACCCAAAGGTCTAGCCGCTATCCTAGTGCAGGCGGAGTAGTCTATCCCTAGTTGGTTGGCTATATGAGTAACCATGCCACCATAACCAATGTTCCCGGCCTTCTTCTTTTTCAGCTTACTCATAGTGGAGGCAAGGAGGGTAGCACAATCAGCGGATCTACCATAAAGCATGCAATATAGAAGAAAGAGCTCATCGGTCTTAATCTTTTGGGGGGTCTCGGTCCCAGGGAAGAGACACGCGGAAAGGACCCTATGAGCTATCTTCAAGGCTAAGTGATAGATGAGCTTAGCCTTAGTGTCAGCCGGTTGCCAACGATCCTCACTAGCATATATCATGGCATTCTCCTTCCAAAAGTCCTTAGGGTACACACCGCTAGGAAATCTCGCATTAAAACTCTCATGGAACCCAAAGAAGGTTCCAAACTGAACTATGGAGAACTCATAGTCTTGCTCCATTAGCCTAAAAGATACGGTTTGGTTCTTGTGGCTATGCTCAAAGGAGGTGACAAACTCCCTAGTGATCTCCGCATACGCGTCTTCTCTAATAGCGGAGAAGACTATCAAACCAGCTCTATCCGAGAGCCACGTGAAATCATTAAAAACATTGAGCGGGTCAAGTTCCCCAAGGACTAAGTATCGAGGTCCTATGACCGGCCTCTTCTCAATCCTCTCTAAAGCTCCTAAGTAGTCTTCATGGATGGTTGGGATCCTAGGTGGTGGTGGTGATGGTGGTTCACTAGGGGGAGGTTGAGAAGAGGAGGAACTACCATTCTTTCTCTTCTTAGTCCTACTAGATTGCCTTCTAATAATATTTTTCAACATCAGAGAAAATCACGGCCTGTTCTTGGAAAACCACGGCCGTGGAACGTACAAGGACCGTGGTTTTTGTCTGTTTTTCACAAATCTCAACAATCTCACACCAAACTCAGCAATCTCTGTCCTAGACTAATTCCATTTCGAATTCTATGCAGTTCTTCTAAATTCTTGCGAAAAATGGAGCCGAATTGACAAAGTAGAGAAAGTAGAGAAAAACCTAGGTTTTGGATCTTTAAAATCCAAATTCCTTCTGCTGAGTGTATTCTTCACTTTGTTTGTTACTTGGATCGTGTAGATGAACGAAAATGCTCCACTTTAGGCTCAAGAATCGAACGAATCGGACTTCGAACGAAGAAATGCAAGATGAAGAAGGGTGTCGGCGATTTTGGGTGTGGTTTGGGGCGTGGATTTGGGATTTTGTGTGTTTTTTGTGAAGAAGGTGGTTTATATAGTGGCCCGTAAAAATTTTGAAAATCACGGTCACTCGGGGCAAATCACGGCATTGGTGTTGTACGGAACCCGTGGTTTTGGTGAATTTTGCTTGATTTTTGGGAATTACGGTCACCTGTTACTTCCACGACCGTGGTTTAGGGCATGGAAGTCTCTATTGTGTGCCAACATCCAAGTTTCGTCAATTCCTTCCAACTTTTGCTTCTTTCCTTTGCCCAACCATTATCCTACATCCAAAAACATAACATACCGGAGGTATCGAGGGAAAAACAAAGCAAAAACAACTAAACTAAACTACTCTAAGACATAAAAAACAAAAACGTAAGTGCAATACCTTGGGTTGAATCCCAAGAAGCGCTTGTTTTGGATCCGTAGCTAGACCGTTTCTGTGTTTATTCGAGGGTAATCGGTGCAATTTCCTCAACCGGGAGTTCCGGTGAATACTTCTTAAGGCGTTAACTATTAACCTTCAAACTTCGGCTTTTTCACCCCATACTTCAACTGCGCCATGGGGAAAACACGTTTGATTAGATAAGGTCCAGTCCAACAAGATTTAAGCTTCCCTGGAACGAGACGAAGCCTCAAATTGAAGAGGAGAACTTGATCTCCTTCTTTGAGATCCTTTGGAATGATATGCTTATCATGCCAACGCTTTGCCCTTTCTTTGTAGATCTTGGCGTTTTCATAGGCGTTCAAGCGGAGTTCTTCAAGCTCATTGAGGTCTAAGAGGCGCTTCTCGCCCGCTTCTTTCATGCTGAAGTTCAACCACTTCACAGCCCAGTACGCCTTGTGTTCTAGCTCAACCGGGAGATGACAAGACTTCCCATACACAAGGTTGTATGGTGTTGTACCTATGGGAGTCTTGTATGCAGTCCTATATGCCCATAATGCATCATCCAACTTCAAAGACCAATCCTTCCTCGTCTTTGAGACCGTCTTCTCGAGGATGCCCTTGATCTCTCTATTCGAAATCTCCACATGTCCACTTGTTTGTGGATGGTAGGGAGTGGCGATCTTGTGAGTCACCCCATACTTAGCTAGTAGAGTTTTGAATCGCCGGGCAATGAAGTAAGAACCTCAGTCACTAATGATGGTCCGTGGTGTCCCAAACCTTGGGAAAATAGTTCTATTAAAGAACTTAACTACAACCATGGCATCATTAGTTGGAGAGGCAATAGCTTCAACCCATCTCGAAAAATAATCTACAGCTAGAAGTATGTATTGGTTTCCACAAGATGATGAGAAAGGTCCCATGAAGTCTACTCCCCAAACATCGAAGATCTCTACCTCCTGAATGTTTTTTAGAGGCATCTCGTTTCTCCTAGAGATGTTTCCTATTCTTTGACAAGCATCACAACACGAAACAAAGGTTTGCACATCCTTAAACAAAGTAGGCCAAAAGAATCCAGATTGCAATACCTTTGTGCTAGTTTTATTGGAACTAGTGTGTCCTCTACAAGGTAGTGAATGACAATGACGAATGACACTTTTCATTTCGTCTTCCGGAACACATCTCCTAATGATGCCGTCAGGACCTCTCTTGAAGAGTAGAAGTTCATTCCAAAAGTATTGCCGGACATCCCTAAAGAACTTCTTCTTTTGTGCATAGGATAATCCGGAAGGTATTTCCTGACAAACCAAGTAATTTACAAAATCAGCAAACCAAGGTTCGTTACCTCTAGATATCTTGTCGATGCACTCCTCTATGATGTGTAAGTGCTCATCCGGAAATGAGTCATCTATAGGTAGATCATCGTCTTCTATGTGTGGTAGACGAATCAAATGATCGGCAACAGAATTTTCCGTGCATTTCTTGTCACGGATCTCTAGATCAAATTCTTCTAGGAGAAGAATCCATCTAATCAGCCTTAGTTTTGCATCCCTCTTGGCAAGTAAATACCGGATCACAGAATAATCCGTGTATACAATCACCTTTGCACCTACAAGATTAGAACGAAACTTTTCAAAGGCATATACAATAGCTAAGAATTCTTTTTCAATTGTGGCATAGTTGAGTTGCGCTTCATCTAGCATCTTGCTAGCATAATAGATAGCATGGGTTTGGCCTACTTTCTTTTTCCCAAGTACAGCTCCAACAGCTACGCCACTTGCATCACACATAACCTCGAACGGGAGATTCAAGTCCAGAGGTTGGATAATCGGGGCTGAGATGAGAGCTTCCCGGATCTTATAGAATGCATCTAAACAATCGTGCAAAAAATCAAAAACTGCATCCTTCATCAATAGATTAGTAAGCAGTTTTGATATCTTAGAAAATTCCTTGATAAAACGTCTATAGAATCCAACATGTCCTAGAAAACTTCTTATCCCCTTCACCGAAGATGGAGGGGGAACTTCTCTATGGTCTCTATCTTAGCCTTGTCTACCTCAATCCCTCTACTAGAGATGAAGTGTCCTAGCACAATGCCTTCTTTTACCATGAATTGACACTTCTCTCAATTAAGAACTAAGTTAGTGTCTTCACACCTTTGTAACACAAGAGAGAGGTTAGAAAGACAGTTATCAAATGAAGAACCATAAACAGAAAAATTGTCCATAAAAACCTCCATTATCTCCTCAATATACTCTGAGAAGATGACCATCATGCACCTTTGAAAGGTGGTTGGGGCGTTGCAAAGCCCGAATGGCATCCATCTATAGCCAAACGTCCCCCATGCACACGTGATGTGGTCTTCTCTTGATCGTCCGGATGGATCGGAATCTAGAAGAAACCACTACAACCGTCAAGATAGCAAAAATAGGAATATTGTGCTAACCTCTCAAGCATTTGATCAATGAAGGGTAGCGGGAAGTGATCCTTCCTAGTTGCATTGTTCAGCTTGCGGTAATCAATGCACATCCTCCATCCCGTGACGGTTCTTGTAGCAATGAGTTAATTGTTCTTGTGAGTGATGACCGTCATTCGTCCTTTCTTCGGGACAACTTGAATGGGGCTCACCCACTTGCTATCTGAGATAGGATAGATGATACATGCGTCAAGCAACTTAAAAATTTCCTTCTTAACAACCTCCTTCATGATCGGATTTAACCGTCTTTGAGGTTGTCGCGAAGGCTTCAAATCTTCCTCCATTAGAATCTTGTGCATGCATAATGATGGTTTAATTCCTACAAGATCCTCTATAATATAACCTAAGGCTTTCCTATGTTTTCTTAGAACAAAGATTAGTCTCTCGTGTTCATCTTCACTTAATTCGGAACTAACAATTACGCGAAAAGTAGAATTAGTTCCAAGAAATGCATACCGAAGATGTGTGGGAAGTGGCTTCAATTCCATTGCTATTGATGCCTTTGATGAGTCTTGAGATGTGTCCGACGCTTCCTTAGAAGTCTCTAAGGGTGTGGGAGTGATGGAAGAAGACTCAAGAGTATTTGTGGAAAGAACGGAATTGTTCTCTGAAATACCCAAAATTACGGCATCACTGTTACTTCCACGGCTGTGGTTTAGGGCGTGGAAGTCAATTACGGCATCACTGGTGGTTCCACGGCCGTGGTTTTGGCCGTGTAACTTACTAGAGCTCTCTAAATAGCTGATTACGGTTATCCTGGGGGAAACCACGGCCGTGGAATAGCACGACTGGCCGTGATGCCTCATGTTTTCTAGACCCATCATAGAGTTTTTCAAACTCTCCCTCTTGCACTTCATTTAGCTCCTCCAAGGCTTCAATATCTTCATCGCAATCCTCATCCTCTCCCTTTTCCATGATGCTCATGGTGATAACCTTTTGCAATAGGTCTTTGAATGGAATCAAGCTCACTTCTTCTCTAGATGCTTCCTCATCATAGACATTGACCATGTCCTTTCCAAGAGCTGGCTCTTTCACCAAAGTTGAGAGAACAAACTCAACCTTCTCTTCACCTATGTCAAACGCCAATCTAGCATTCTTGCAATCCACTATACAACCCGATGGTGCAAGAAACGGTCTTCCGAGTATGATCGGAACTAGACAATCTGCAGGAATGTCAAGCACTACAAAATCAATTGGAATGTAAAACTTACCGAGCTTGACTAGGACGTCCTCAATGATACCGACGGGACGAGTTATAGATCGATCCACCATGTATAACGTCATCTTGACCGGTTTAGGTTCACCTAACCCGATCTTCCTACACAAAGCAAGTGGAATAATGCTTACACTTGCTCCCAAGTCACAAAGAGTGCCACATGTGACTTCTCCTACTTTAATTGGAATGCAAAATGACCCCGGATCTCTCAGCTTTGGGGGCATCATTTCAGTCATCTTTTTGATGAGCTCCAAAGATTCTGAACTCATCTTGACTTCTCCAAAGTCTTCTATCTTCCTCTTGTTAGAGAGGAGCTCTTTCAAGAACTTCCCATAAGCAGGCATACCTACAATTGCATCAATGAAAGGTATATTAATATGCAGTTTTCTCATGAGTTCAATAAACTTCCCGAATTGCTTGTCTAGGTGCGCTCTTGCTCTAGACTACGGGAATGGTAGGGGAGGTTTATAAGGTGGAGGAGGAACGTAGACATCTTCCTTCTTCTTCCCCTTATCTTTCTCCTTCTCAGCTAGGCCTTCCACAAACTTGGGCTGCGGGTCGGTGGTTGTAATGCCACTCCTAGTGGTGATAACCATCACCCTTCCCTTTGGGTTGTCCTTTGTCTTCCCGGAAAGCTTTCCTTGATCCCTAGAAACTTCTTCAACCTTGTTGAACATATGGTTTTCTAATGATTTTTGAGCTTTATCAACCTTAGTTATGTAGCACTCTAGTCCTTGGAGTTTTCCTAGAATCATCTCCAACATAGGATCGGGCTTCTCCTTCTCTTTATTGTTTGAACCATTTGATGTTTGCCCCTGAATTTCAAAGGGGTAGAAGAAGAGGGAGATGTTAGTGAATTTCCAGAATTTGAATAGGGATTACCGGAATTTTGTTGTTGTTGGTTGGAACGCCAATTGTTGTTGGAATTTCGGTTGCTGTTGTTGTTACTCCAATTATTGTTGTTCCAATTGTTGTTCCGGTTATTGTTCCTATTCCTTTGGCGGTTGTTGTTGTTGTTGTTGCCTAGGTAGCCAACATCTTGCTCCTTTGGCTTTTGATGGCCAGCTCTAATGATTTCCTTAAACTCCTTGATTTTGGTATTGACGGAAAAGATTTGAGTTTGTGCAGCTTGTGTTAGCTTCACTGCTAGCTCAATCTTCCGGTGGGAATACTTCTCAATCACATAGGCTTGCTTCTCAATGAAGTCCCAATCATCATCCTCTCTCATGTCCATGAATGTACCACAAGAGAGAGATTGGAGGTTGAATTGTGTGTCCACATCCAACCCCTTGTAGTAAATCTCTAGAAACTCAAGCTTTCAAATGCCATGGTGTGAGCAATCCAATAAGAGGCCCTGAAATTTTTCCCATGATTGAAACAAAATTTCATTAGCTTCCATAGAAAATGCATTAATCTTACCTCTCAACTCCGCCGTCTTGGATGGCGGAAAGAACTTGGTGAGGAACTCCGAAGATAGATCCTCCCATGTGGCCAGCTTTGCAGCTGGAAGAGCTTGATACCAAGGCAAAGCTTTATCCTTCAAAGAAAAGAAAAACGGCTTGATTTTATAGTTATTGTTAGTAGCCCTTTTCGGCTTCAATGTTTCCATAAGATTTTCAAAATTCTGTAAATGTTGGTGTGGAGATTCAGCACTAGTTCCACCAAATTGACTTTGGTGATCCATGGTAATACCTTGCGGGCTAAAACTGAATTCCTGGATGTCCTCGGCTCTGAAATTCACACTTAGACGGCGTGGTTGCTGAATTGGATCCATCCTTTGCCCAAGAGTTCGGGGTTCATCCCCTCCATTAGCAACTCTCACATCTCCAGCGGGAATGCGAGGAACAACCGGTGGTCTTGGGTTGTTACGAACGGCGTGAATCACCGGATCGATTTCCTCAAGTTCAAGCATATTAGGATCTTCATCATCGGATAAATCATCTCTAGTGGACTTAGTTGGTTTCTTGACCTTCTTCTTTTTCTTAGCATCATTCAGCTCCAACTTCATCCAACTCAGCTTTGATGTTTCTTTCATTGTTTTCAGCCATCTTTTTCTCTTTCAATTTTCTTCTTAAAGTTCTCTCAAGTTCTTGATCGAAAGGAACTAGATCATTGGTAGATCTAGTCTTTCGCATATACCTAAAGAACCTACAAAAATCACTCGCAAAAAGATATCAAATAACAAAAGCAACAGCTCCTAAGCTCGACATCCGAAAACCGGAAATGGTCTTGACCAACTCCCCAGCAACGGCGCCAAAAACTTGTTCGCCCTAAAATGTGCGTGCAAATAAATTTTAATTTATAAAACTAGATTAAAAGCAAGCGAACCCGCAGTGTACGGATCGGCATAGATTAGCAAGTATTCCAAAATATCGAACTCTAGGAATTGGTGAAACAAAACCAATTTCAAGAAATCGAGCAAGTAAAAGTGTAGAAGCTTTGCAAATATTGGGAAAACAACAATCCTAAAGATCCAGGTATCAAATTGTGGCAATCGATTCAAGATATAATATAGATATAAGGACAGAGTTGAGAATTGCAAAGGTATACTAAAGCAAGGTTATGTACGGTGAAGTTTCAAATTCCTGTATGTCTAACCCAAAGACTCTCTCTATAAATGTTTTTGAGGCTGCAGTATAGAAATGATCCAAAGGTAAGAATTGATCTCAAATACCCATGTCCAAACCCAAGGAATCAAAGATAGGTTAAGGTTGTGACACTCGAAACCAAAATAGAGGATGTTGAGTCTCACTACTACCTAGAAAAGGCAAGCCAAGGCTAGGTTAAAGCTAATCTTTAACTTTAGATCAAAGCAAAACCAAAGTTCGTAAACCAGGGGAAATCACGGCTAGATCTTGAGAATCACAGCCGTGGAAACTAAGAACAGCCCGTGATTTAGGGTGTCGACTAGGTTTCTCACACTCTCAGGGTCCAATCAAATTACGATCGATCTATCGTCATCTAAGCTACAACTATCAACCCTTCACCTTACAATTGCTAAGGGGTTTTAGCCAACAATCATTATCATGATATCAATATTCAAATTAAGAAGAATAAAAGATGAAAACCCTCGAAAACTCAAATAAAACTCAAAGTCAATCTCGAAATCCAAACACAAAGTCGTATGTTTATGACTTCAAAAGAATAGGAATAGAAACTCTCGCAAAGATCTAGAGAAGTCGCAAAGAACGGGATGTCAATCCGTCCTTTACTGAAAACCCTAAGAAATATCCAAAAGTTCACAATCTCCGAAAATGCATCCTTCACGAAATCTCCAATCCTTAAGGTTCAAATGAAGGTCCCGAAAACTCTCTTCTCAAGCCTTTTTATAAGGCGAGGTAGGGTTACGAGAAAGCCCAATGACGTGGCTGACGTGGCAAAACATGACACGTCACAGAATCACAAAAATCACGGCTAAGAACAACTTTCCACGACCGTGGTTTAGGGCGTGGAACTAGATTATGGTGCCATATGATTTCCACGGTCGTGGTTCAGACCGTGTAACTCTCTGGAGTGCTCCAAACTCACGTCCACGTTGAGGTTGCCAAATCCACGGCCGTGGTTTAGAGCGTGATTCTTCAAATCCTTTTCCACGACCGTATTTCAGGGCGTGGTTCTTCCAAATCCTTGTTTTTGCCTTAGTTTCGTGACATCCCTCATCCATGCTCCTTCCTTAGCCTCTCCAGTGCATCTATATGCCATCAAAAGTGATCAAACACTCCTTTCCTTCCACATTTTGCTCCAATCCAAGCTTTATTCACCTACAAACACAATGAAGTTAGAGTAGATCTCTAAATCGACAAAGTGGGTGAACTAGCTCACAATTGCTTCAAACACATATTTAAGAACACTATAAAGAGGGAATAACAACTAAAACAAGTGCCTAAAATATAGTCATATTTCATGCTAACAATACCTACACCTATAGTGACTAATTTTCCTTCTCGAGCGGTGGCTCGAGTTTCTAGGGCGAGATAGCGCATGTGACGGACAATAGTGACAGGTGGCGACCCGGAGATTTCCGGGAGCGTATTATCTTTCATTTGGCCTTCTGCCTTGCTCACATGATTTTCAGTGAGACTCTTTTGGCACGTACTGAGACGCCCTAGAAGGTCCGCCAGGGGGAGCTGCTGAGTTTGTTGTGTATGGTGACTAGAGGAGTGCTTGACTTTCCTGCCATGTTGGCACATGATTTGCACAAGATCAAGGGGAAGTCGAAGGGCGATATCTGTTATGGTGGGCTGGTGACTCACATCGCCACTTCTATGGGCCTGGATTTATCTAGTTGTACACTTGTTGCGGCTGCGAAGCCCCTGGGACTGCAAGAGATGATCACCGAACGCATTCTAGTTCCTCGTGGCCTTGGCACGCCTACGTTGCCATGCCATGGGAGACGACAGCTCCACAGGGCATTATGTGGTCATCCCAGTTTTCTGTTTTTGATCATCAGTATTGGTTTGCTACTTTGTTCCCTTACATGCAAGATACTAGAGATACAGCTGATGATGTTGATGATGATGAGGGGTATGATGAAGGAGCTGCCATGGAGACCAGTACTGATACCGGCGGCCCTAGTGTTCCCGTTGTTGACCTTGATGACGAGGCAACGGAGGATGAGAGAGCAGCACCACCACCACCGCCACCTCAGCGCAGATCCCGCCGCCGTTGAGATCCCGAGGCTCACCGATGGATTGATGAGCTGAATGATCACATGATTGACTCCTACGCGGCTATGACAGTAGATATGTCCCAGCGCTTCACTAATGAGCGCCGACACACTGATGGATGGATGCATCGTATAGAGGAGAGCCAGCATTATCAGCACCAAATGATGGAGATCTAGTTTCAACAGATGATGGGCTACCCTTTCGATCCTTCCCAGCATCCCTACGTTCCACATCCACCACCGCTAGTTGACAAGGATTAGAGCGTCATGGATTTCTTATCTTTATTTATTATGTAGTTCAGCTAGGTCCGGTGAGAATGAATTGCCTTATTTACCACCGCGAGCTGACTCCTACGCGACTATGACATTAGATATGTTCCAGCGCTTCACTCATGGATCTTTATTTACTTGCTACTCTTGTATGACTCTTGCTGGATATTATTGCTTATTCTCCTCTATGTGCTTATTTGTCATTACATGAATACATGCAGGTTTATGTTTGAGAAAAACGTCGAAAACTGGTTTGAAAAAAATTTATGACCTCGACCGAGACGTTCATGGCCGATTGAGGATGAACAACTCGGATGACGTCAAAACACCTCGACCGAGATGATCTTTTAACTAAAAGTTTTTCGAAACGTTTTGTGCTTCTTCTTTGGATATGACCTCGATGATGATTCTGTTTGCAGATCTGTTTTGAAATCTCTATATGCTCGAAAGGTTTTATGATATGTTTAAGTTGCAAAATGCTTTATTTGAAGTTATAGCATGTTTAATACTTTTTTTTTCTCAAAATTATGTTAAGTTTAAAGGTTAACACCACATGATGAGTTCTATCACATTCTTCCTGGGATGAAAAAGGCAATTTATTCTCTTCTCTTCTTCTTCTTGACCATGCTTAGCCCCTCCTATACATATTTTCCTCCCTTTACCTATCCGGGAATTTGAATGCGAGTGACGAAAAGAAAGTGAAAGGAAGTTGAGATGTTGGCTGAAATTGTTAGAAAGAAACAATAAGGTTTGGGGACGCTAATCTTGATGATGAGTAGCTCGGCACCATTCACATAGCCGGGTCTATATTTTGGGATTGGTTTAGACGTTTTATCTTCATAAATCTGCATTTATGGATGTATATTCTTTGATTATATTATTGTTTCGTCTACCTTTGCGGGAATCGAGGTCTACACCTAGTTTCGTTGTAATTGTAGGGAAAATGACACGTTTTGGACCAAAATGGAGCTAAGGAAGCTAAGGAGTCATTGGAGCTACATTCTGGAGCATTGAGGAGTCATAAGAAGATCTCAAGAAGCATGGAAATGATTTAGAAGATTGATTTTTGACCAGATTAGAGAAATTCACTCTCAGTTGAGACTCACCTCGGTGAGCTACAGTATCACCTCGACCGAGGTGATCTTCAGGAGCGTCTGGACCGAGGCGAAGTGATGATCGGACACGAGATCTTTATTTTTGGCTATGATCTTCTATTTTTGGAAAGTGAATATCACATATTTTTGGCTGGATTTCTGGAAGGAATATATCTTTTTGGCTGATATATTTTGGAAGATATGAAGATATATTTTCAGGAAATTATCTTTTTAAGATATTTTATCTTTGGAAGATAATTCTCCTATATAAAGGGTTGGATTTTCTTCAATTCAGCCATCCTTGGATAATATCCGGATCCCCAATTCTCTGAAGGATGTTTGAAGGAAGTTTTGAAGGTTGAAGTTCAATGAAGGAAGGAATCAAGTTTTGAAGTTGGCTTTGAAGGAAGCTTGTAAGTCTTCCTTAGTTGGTTTGATTTATTGTCTTTTCTGATTTGTGTTTGCGGAATGTTGAATGTTTGTTTGGTTGATTCAGTTATTGAGACCTTTGTGTTAAGGTTTTCTTATTTGAATATTGATTCCTTTCTTATATATATGATTATCGTTATCATGATGATTATTGGCTAGGTTCTTTATGCGATTCTAGGGTGATTGGCTTAAAGTTGTGGGGAAGACGATGAAAGAATGATCCTTAACCCCAATGGACCCTAAAAGCTTGAGCCTTTACCTTAACCGACGAACTCCTCGGTTAGTCATTGAATATCTCGGCCGGGATGGAATATAACTGAACGAGGTGAGACCTTTCTTGATCCTTATATGAATTGAGGTTTCAGTTTGCCAAATCCTATCCTTGTTATACCTTTCCTAGTTCAACGCAACCCTAGGATGAGACTTACCAGGTGAGTCCTTTGTTTTTATACCCAAGATCATGAGTGTAGGTAATAAAAGTTTTTCCTTTATTGGGGTTTGAGTGTGCCTTCATCCCATCTTTGAGAGTAAGCTTGAGACTTACCCGGTAAAGGTTTATTCTATCCCCTTGGGTGGTGTGTTAGTTTGAGATTATAGTTCCTTTCCTTAGTACCTTGAGACTAACACGGTAAAAGGATCTTTGGTTTGGGATAGTGAGTTGTGAGACTTACCCGTTATCTATTCTCACCTTAGAAACACCTTTACTTTGCAAACCTCAGCTTTGTACACGTTATCTTTTGAGATCTTGAGTCGGAACCACTCCTGGATGCTTTAATCTCTAGAATCCGCATTTCCCTTTACGTGGTTAATACATTATCTTTGATATCTTTGCTTTGTTGCATGTTTGTTATTTATAACCTGAATTACCGATCTTTGTTTCACCATAGTCTTTGTGTTCGACCTTGGAATTCTTGCTTTTATTACAATCAATACATACAATGCGGGTTCGCTATTTGCAATTACTTTTGGTATAAAATTAAAGCTTTCACACACCTTTTGGAGTGAACAGGATTCAAACTCATTGGTTGACTCCTATACAAGGCTTGTTTACGGTCATTAGTTTGACCCAAGTCAGCTCATGGTAGGTGTTCAACATATGATCTAGTGCGTGTGAATGGTAAAAGTCCATCCTTAGATCTCAGAAAATGTGGCAGTAGGTAGTACAATCTCTTTCATTGATGGAGTGAGAAGAATAAGCAAACTCGGTATTTAACCCATACTTGTCATTTAACTTCCGGGGGGCAACAATGCACATCAAACTCAACTTTCTCCATGGGAGGAGTTAGTATTGTCTTAAGATTTATAGGTTTGTGAATAGAAATAGATGTAATAACCTTCACCGGAGTAGAATAACTAAGATCGGTATAGACATACCTAGGAGGATTAGAAAGGTGATAAGTAAGCTCGAGTTTAGGAGGGATGGATGGTATATATGATGGTAGGGTGGTAGTAGGCTAGTGATAGTGTGGTGTAATGTTGGTGGTGATATGATAGTAGGGTGGTAGTAGGATAATGATTGGGGGGTGGTAGGTTGGTCGTAGGGTGATGGTAGGTTGGTGGTAGGAGGTGGTGGGATGGTCAGTTTAGAAGTGATGGGGTGTGGGTAAGGGTTAGCGGCATGACGTAATGGAGGGTGATGATGGTGTGGAGCGAACGGTTGAGTGATGTGGGAGGTTCAGAGGGGACTATAGGGGTCAAAATATGGAGGGGAAGGTGAGGGTGATGTAGAGGAGAAGGGTATCTTACTATCATATTCAGATGGTGTAATGGTGAACGGAATTTTCATTGTAGGATTTTTAGGGCATGAAACAGAAATTGAGACGGGCGGTCGATGGCCATCAAACGGGCAATCTCACCGTGGGGTGACAGTTTGGTGGTTGTCTGACTCAAAACATTCAGAATCACCGCTCTCTACGCTCGATGAAACGGGCAGATTGGCCGTCTAGTGGTCACTTGAGAGACCTTTTGGTGGTCATTTGGTGGTTGTCTTAATTGAAGTTGAAGCTATGACTTTCTATTTTAATTAATTCTCCAGAATGTGATGAAACGGGAATGAGACGGCCGTCTAGTAGCCATTTCGAGGTTGTTTAGTGGTCGTCACTTGGTTTAATTGCTCTCTCGACCTTCTACTTTTAAATCCTTGGATGTTTTTAAACTTAGCCCGATCTCAACCTTCTCGCTTTTAAAGGTTGGAGCGTCCAATTTCTCAATAGCATCTTCTACGATGATATCCATGTGTTCTAAGTGACCAATAACTTCTTGACGGGAGTCTTCTAAAACAACAACTTGATTTTCCAAGAATTCATGGCTATCATGGAGATCTCCGAGGTCTTTTTTCTATGACATTTTTATTCCTTCAACTTGTCTTTACATGCAAAAACATCTACCGGGGTATTCGAATATTCTCCAATATCAACCATGAATACCTCTAATGTGTGCAAGGGTGTAAAGACTGGCCTATGATCTTCTCGCTTATCGGTAAATTTTTTATTGATGTGTAAAGCCCGGAATTTTTATTCCGGTTAGTGAGCGGTTTAGCGCCTTTCCGTAGGCTCAGCTCAGTCTTTCTGCAGGCACGTTGTGCTGAGTGAAAGGATTTTATCACGTTTCCGTTCCAACCCTCCGTTTTTCCGCTTTCCGCTTTTGACCTCTTGTTCCTTAGCCAAAGGAGTCTTGTGGGTTGCTGACCCCTTGCTTCCCCCAAAAGTGAGAGCAGCCTTTCCCTTCCCATTTCTCTACTCATTCACGTTAGTGCGTTTTTCCCACACTCATTCTCCTTGCTTCCTCACTTCTCTCGCTTCTACCTTGGTTCTTGCTTGTGAGCTATCCAGCAAAGGAAGGGATTTGCACCTGTGCAAGTAATCTTTGCTCTCCCTTTCTCCTTCCTCTTGGTCCTTTTCCATTCACTTCGTCTCTTTCCTCCATTGTTGTTGAAGGAGGTTTTGAAGAAGGTTATTTGATGGCCTTCTTTTGTTGCATGTGTTCTTAGCAAGCTTAGGATGTGAAGAAGGGCTTTGATCTTGTGGATGAGTTTTGAGAAGACCCAGCCAGAGAATGAAGCCATCGAAGCTCAAGTACACAGTCAAAGATTGAAGAATCCTTGTTTATGGAGTACTGCCGCGGGGGTGGCGCCAAGCGCCACGGGGTGGAACCTAGCCAGCCGCAGGGGCGGCGCCAAGAGCCCAACAGCCACGGGGGCGGTGACCTTCAGCACTATAGTCGCGCCTTCTAAGTCCTTGGCTGCGTTTCTGCAACAATACGCCTTCTTTCTCGTGCCTTCTTCTATTCTTCCTTCGTTGTGTGGTTGATCCATGTTACTATCATGCCTAGGATGGACCTAGGATAGTTGTGAAACTTAGGAGACCTTAGAGTCTTGCCTGTTTCTTAGGATGAACTCGAGTGTGCTGATCATGGTATATCTCTGGGACTAATTGTGTGCTAGCATGGTTGTTGAGGGTGACCTTGTTAGAGAGTGGGTTGTTGTGATATCCTAGCTTGTGTTTGGTCATATTATTGTATCGTGGAATCTTAGGATGTGTCCTAGCGTGAGAGTGTTATTTATTACGTACCTTGTTGTGAGCAGGCTGTGAGGATACGGGAAACAAGAGCGGTTGTCTGCTTTAGCTTTGGGATGAGGTAAGTCTCCGGACTTACTTAGCTAGTATTCATTGTATTAGCATCGATGCGTGATTGGTTGTGTGTTTTGAGTATGTTATATTATAACAAAACTAGAAATAGGACTACCTTAATATGTTTTAATATTTGGCCCAAGAGTATGATAACGGACAGTGACAACTTGCCTAGCTCTTGCACAGAGCTAGGTGGTTCTCTAGGACTAGCCCGTGCGGGTAGACAGTCAGATGCATCAGTACCATTCCCTGCCGGTAAGCAGGGATAGATGCGAGTTTTAGGGATTCTTGTGTCACAAACCTAAGTTGATTTAGTAATGGAATGGCGTAAATGAAAAGATAATAAACCGGCTTGTGTGTGTTGGAGCATGATGTGTCTTTATATTAATTTGTGTGTGTGTTCCATATATTTAAGGATGGGTTTGATTGGAAGTCTTGTGTATTGTATTTTGTGTGTATGACGTTTGGTCTTTAGAGTTATAAACTCGGCTGAGTCTTTCGTTTGTATGCCTTTATTTGTGTCTTGTTGTAAGATCCGGTGAAATTGTTTTCAGGCTAACGGTTGGGACCCATTGTGAGGTATCCGCCCGTAGTATCCCGAGTCCCGCTGATTTGGGATGTTACATGATGCAAGAAGCTTCTTCAACCACTCATCTAGTATAGCTTTGTTTCTTCTTTCTGGGAAGGGGAGGGGGCTTTTTCTATAGTCGAGGGGGAACATGGGGTGGTCCTTTTTCAACTAGCTCTTCCATTGATTTCTACATTTGGGAAGGAGGAGGTATGGTACCAACTAGTTCTTCGGTCATTTTCCCACTTTGTTAGGTCACTACATCAACTTCTTTAGGTTTGACTTGAGTATTTTGTGCAATCATTGTCTCACTCAATGTTTTACCTACATTTGAAGGGTTTCCATTGCTACCTTCATGGGAGTCTTGGTGGTCGTAGTGTATCCTTACAACCTTTGAAAATGTAGCATTGAGGAGCTTCGTGCCCTTTTAACGTATATAATTGACGTAAGTTAGTTAGTGTAACTAAAACAAGGTTGAGAATACTGGGATTACCTCTTTTATCGCGTGATTTTACTTTCTTAGTCTTCTGAATTCAGCTCACAGATTGAACCCATTATAAAAAAATTTGTGACGATAAACAACCTCCACCATATCTTTAGTGCTACCATTGAACCCATTATAAAAAAATTCTAATATTGTGTCTTCTGAATTCCCATGATGTGGGAAAATTTTAATCTGCCCTGTAAATCTTTTTCAAGCTTCATGAATATCCTCATCTTCTTCAATTCTAAAGTTGGAGAAGATCCGTTCTGTCTTAAAACAATATCAAGTGCTAATGAGGACATTCATTTGCTTTGTCATTAAAAGTGTTTTGTTGAATCAACTCTATAAATTCAGCTCACAGATAAATTCTTCTACTTCGTCTTTTAGGGCATCCAAGCGAGAGTAAGAATGGATTATTTTAGATTCATCATTGATTCTAGTGTGCGTAGTTGATCAGCTCTACTAATTTTTTTGGGTTCCAACCCAAGGAACAAAAACAAAAGGAAAAAAAGGTCAAAAGAAACAAAAAACCTAGAATAACCGATTATTCGAAACAACCAAAACTATCTATAGTCCGTAGAAACGGCGCTAAAAATTTGATCGTGAAAGTTGTATCGAATGGTAACAATAGATTCCCCTACAAGGATACGGATTGGATGTAGCATATTCGGGTAGAAATTCACAGGACAATTTCTATTTTAGATGTAGATAATAGACAATTATGCTAAGTAAAATAAGAAGGGGGTCAACAATATCTTTTGGTTAAACAATGATGAAAGAGGAAAGCAATTATTTTTTTAGGCATTAATGGAGGGAAATGATGTAATGAAACGTGAATCCCTACTATAATGAGTTAAAAAATTGATGCATATAAAGATTTCATGAACATTGATATATGATAATTGCAAGTAACCATCAAAAATATCCTTCGACATAGACAAATCAAGACCGTTCTTTCCAACTCACATTACTCTCAATACAGTTGTTCAGCGAGTATAGGAAAATCTTCACTTGTGGCCTTTTAATTTAAAAAGGTACAAAGACAATCTTCTACGATGATTAGAATTCCTCGAAACTTTGATACACCGGTACTCTCATAACCAAGTTCTTTTCAACAAATCCAATTAAACAAACTTCGCTTTCGGCCTTTTACTTGTTTTATCTAAACCGATTAAAAAACCACTTTTTCCGAAAGTAATTAGAAGGTAGGAACAAGGCACTTTGTAAAGAAGCATTAACACAATCTCAATTCACAAAGATATATCCAAACAATAAATCAAACTATTATAAGGATCATCAAGTCCTTAGATCAAGAGGATGTTCAACCACGCACGATAGAATATATAGCAAAGACAATATATGGAATCACGAAAGACAAAAACTTACAGGCGTTTGGTTCCAGCAGGGCAAATCTTAAAATCAACAACTATCTTGACGTCTAGAATAAGGAGTAATTATAAAATTATTGAATTAAGGGGGAATCAGCGTATCTAACCCTAATGTTGAGGTATGCTTATATAGGTGTAGAACATCAAAGTCTAGAGTTACAAAATATATCCCTTCCAAAGATAAAATCATAATATCGGACTTCCATTTTATCAATATTCAAAACGTCAGGTAAACGGTCTCCAAATGGCTGTCAAATGGCCATTTGTTGGTTGTAGGCTTGAATGTTTGGCAACGTTGTTTTAATAGCTTTTCAAAAGTTTGGTAAAAATCAACTTTCATGCTGCTCTAGATGGAACTACGTAACACATGAATACTAATTTTCAAAGCTCTTTAGAAGATCTACAACTTTTCAGTTGTCATGATTGTCCAAATTCAAAGGGAAGATGGTCGAGACTAGGAATACCTCAAAGGTCGTCATAAAATGGCATCCAACTTCAATAGTTTCCTCTTGATGTTTCCATGTATTCTCCAACTCTAGGAAAGACTGAATCCTCGTGCTTTGGTATTATCATGTCATTATGCTCCATAAATGTCCTTGAAGGCGTGAAACATGAAGTAAACCAAAGTAGACACCAAAATATGGAAAGACGAGCTTTCTACACTAAAACAAAGCATACACGAGCTATATAGCCATGAAAATACATGATTATATAGCCTAAAAAGTGTTACATTTGGTAATCATCATTCTCCAATAAGTTTTTATTATCTAGAACTTACTATTGACTCTCTTTTAAGATTGCATGTGATAGCATGAATTATAGTCTATATTTTGGGACCTATTTCGACGTTTTATCTTTAATAATCTGCATGTTTGGATGTATATTATGTGATTATACTGTCGTTTCATCTACCTTTACGCGAATCGAGGTCTACACCAAGTTTCGTTGTAATCGTAGGTAAAATGGCACGTTTTGCATCAAAATGGAGCTAAAGGAGCTAAGGAGTCATAGGAGCTACATTCAGGAGCTTAAGGAAGAATCCAGGAAACATGGACTTGGATTAGAGATTTACTTTGGACCAGATTTGAAAGATTTCACATTCAGTTTAGAGCCACCTCGGTCAGCTACAGTAGCATCTCGACCGAGGTGATCCAGAGGAGCGTCCCGACCGAGGCGAACACCTTGGACGCGGCGAGATATAATTTATTCTTGGCTAAGATATTTTATTTTTTGAAGGAGAGATCTTATATTTTTAGGCTGGATTTCAGGAAGGGTGATCATGTATTTTAGGGATTTATTTATGAGGGATAGATATATATGTTATTAGGAAAATATCTTTTCAAGATATTTTATCTTTGGAGGGTAGTTTTCCTATATAAAGGGTTGGATTTTCTACAAGTTCAACCCATGCTTATACAAGCCTAGAGGGTTGATAGCATCCAACAATTGAAGGACTTTTGGAAGGTTGAAGGAAGATTGAAGGAAGGAAGTTGATAGCTTTTATAGCTTTTGTGAAGGGTTTTTGTAAGATTCTCTTAGATTCCCTTCTTGTTGATTTGTCTTGTTGGATTTGTGATCCAAGGAACGCTTATTTGTTTGATATTTGATTCAGTTATTGAAGCCTTGTTTTTAAGGTTTTTGTGTTCAAATAGTCATTCTCTTCCCATATATTTGATTATCGCTTTCATGATGATGAGTGGCTAATTTCCGTGTGCGATTCTAGGGTGATTGGCTGAAAGTTGTGGAAAAACAATGATAGAATGATCTTAAATCCCAGTAGGACCCTGAAAGCTCGAGTCTTTATTGTTAAGCCAAGAACATCTCGTTCAGTCGATGAACATCTCGGCCGGGGTGGAATTCGTCTAACCGAGGTGACTTATCTGATCCATAACTGAGAGTTAAGTGTTAGAGTTTGCCAAATCCTATTCTTATTACACCTTTCCTGGTTCAATGCAAGCTTAGGATGAGACTTACCCGGTAATTGCTTTGTTTGTTTACCTAAGATCATAAGTGTAGGTAATAAAGGTTTATCCTTTATTGGGGTTCGAGTGTGCTTTCATTCCATCTTTGTGAGTTAGCCTGAGACTTACCCGGTAAAGGTTGATTCTATCCCCTTAGGTGGTGTGTTGCTTTGAGGTTATAGTTCTTTTCCTTAATTCCTTGAGACTTACCCAGTAATAGGAGTTACGGTTTGGGATTAGTGAGTAGTGAGACTTACCCGGTGATCTATTCACACTTTAGAAATACCTTCCCTTTGCAAAAATCTCAGCTTTGTCCGCTTTATCTTTAGATCTTGAGTTGGAACCACAACTAGATGCTTTAATCCGTAGAATTGCATATTTTCCTTAATTGACTTTTTTATCATTTTTGATTGCTTTAATCGCTTTTGTGGTTAGTAATTACATAAGCTACCTATACTTGCTTAGGTTTCACCTATGTCCCTGAGATCGACACCCCGAAATTTCTTGCTTTTACTACGATTGACCCGTACACTGCGGGTTCGCATCCTTGTTTTTAGCATACATCTTGGGTTATAAATTTAAAGCTTGCACACACCATTTGGAGCGAACAGCTTTTTGGCGCTGTTGTCGGGGACTTGTTCTAGACCGAGCCGGTTGCGGTTGTCCTTCGGGGCGCTCGCCCCTGTTTCTACTAACCACTCTACTTGAGTGACTTTCACAGGTTCTTTTTCTTAGGTTTATGCGAAGAACCCGCACTGGGAAGGAAATCGTTCCTTACTATCCCAAACCAGAAAAGACATACAAAAGACACTTGAAAGAAGCTAAGATGGCCAATCAAGAGAATCGTGGTGTTGAGGCCGAATTAAAGGAGGCATTGGAACAACTACGCTTCAGTAAAGAAGAATTGCGACTGGAAAAGGAAGAAAATCGCGCAAGAACGGAAGCGATCGAAGCAGATATGGCGACTTTACGGGACCAATATCTACCTCGACCAGCTCCAGTTCCTCGACCGAGGCAGGACCCAGCTCTAGCTGCCCCGGCCGAGATACTCCCACCTCGGATGCCAGTCCGAGATGCTCCTTTTGCAGGTATTCCACAAACCCTAGGGCAGAGGATGGACCCTAATTAGCAACTGAGGCGTCCAGGAGTCAACCTAGGTGATCCAGCAGACCATGATTATGAGCTTCGACCGCAAGTTCTTTCCATGATTCGCCAATGCCAGTTTGGAGGGTTAGAGAGGGAGTCGCCGCATCAACATCTGCAAAACTATGAGATCTTGATGGAGATCATGAGACCTTCAAGGCTGGAAAACAACAATTACAAGCTAAGGCCTTTCTACTTCTCTTTGAAAGATAGAGCGCTTACTTGGTATCAATCTCTTCCTCCAAGAAAAATCAATACTTGGGAGGAGATGACAACGGAGTTCTTAACTAAATTCTTCCCCCCCTCTAAAACCTCTGAAATAAGAGGGAAAATTAATGCATTCATCATGAAGGACAAAGAGAGTTTGTCCAAGTCATGGGAGAGATTTAAAGACATCCTTTTGGATTGCCCACATCATGGGTTTCCAAAGATAGAGTTGTTGGAGATATACTTCAAGGGACTGGACGGCAACACCCAGTTCAACCTTCAACTACTATCCGCCGGCACGTTCATGGACATGCCGATTGACGAAGCTTGGGAGTTCATAGAGAAGCAAGCTTTGCACATGGAAAAATACTCCCACCAAGGAGCTGAAGGTGGAGTTAAAAGAGTTAACTTTCAAGAAGCTCACCCAAACAATGATCAACTCACCTCTTTGAAGAATATGTGAAGCAATTGAAAGACATTTTGGTTGCTCAAACAAAGAAAGAGGAGGAAGGATATCAAAATTCAAGGAACAACGGTTACCAGAACAACAACAACGGTTCCCGGAACAACAACTACAACAACAATAGAGGATCCAACAGCAATAATTGGAGGACAAACAACCAAAATTCGGGTAACCCGTACTCTAACTCCAATTCGAATGACTCCTCTAATCCATTCCTCTCTTCTTCTTCTTCTTCTACTCCATTGAAGAGCCAGGAGCAAGGATTAAATTTGTCCCAGCCGGAAAAGAAAGATGCGGTGCTGGAGGCCATCTTGATCAAGCTCAACTCTATGGAGACATCCATGACTTCATTTTCGAAGGCACAAAAAGCCTTAGAACAACAACTCTTTAACAAGGTGAATGAAGCGCCGAGAGATCCAGGGAAGCTTCCAGCAAGGACGGAAAGCAACCCCAAGGGACAGATCATGGGAATAACGACGAGAAGTGGACTGAAGACTACAGATCCAGTGCCTCGGTCGATGCCAGTACAGACGAAGACGACCTCGGTCCAGGCACAGTCGAAGAACACTTCGGCCGAGGTGCCAACCGAGGTGGAGCCCCAAAAATCGGAGGAGGAATCTGAAGTTTATGTTCCGCCTCCTGCATATAAACCACCACTTCCACTCCCCCAGTCAAGGGCCAGAGCCAGAATTTTGGTAAGTTCCTTGACTTGATGAATAAACTACACATTAATATCCCTTTCCTTGATACTATTCTAGGGATGCCCGCCTATGGGAAGTTCTGGAAATAAATTCTATCAAGGAAGAGGAAGTTGGAAGACTTTGGTGAAGAAAGGATGACATCTAAATCCTCGGAGCTCATTCAAATCATGAAGGAGAAGATGCCACCCAAGTTGAGAGATCCCGGCTCATTTTGCATTCCCATTCAAGTTGGGGATGTCACTTGTGAAGCATTGTGTGATCTAGGAGCCAACGTGAGCATCATCCCGCTGGAGCTATGTGTTACGATCGGACTTGGAGAGCCTAAGCCGGTAAAGATACGATTATACATGACGGACCGCTCCATTACCCATCCCGTGGGCATTTTGGAAGACCTTCCGGTTAAGTTAGGTAACTTCTATTTACCTATAGACTTTGTTTTACTTAACATTCCCGTAGATTATCCCGTTCCTATCATTCTCGGGAGGCCGTTTCTAGCAACTTTGGGTTGCAATGTGGATTGTAAGAACGCCAAGTTAAAATTCAACATTGGCGGAGATGAAGTGGAATTTGCATTGCTTGTGGCAATGAAGGGAGAGCAGCTAGGAGATGATATCTTCAACATCTATGATGAAGAAGAATCAAGAGAATTGGTGAGCTCTATCGTTATTAAAGATCCACTTCAAAAAGTTATTGCTTTTAGCTTAATGGAGGAAGGTATAGATACTTCTTGTGATTCAGATATACGGAGCTTAAAGGCGCTGGAAGAAGAACCAGGAGCTAAGATTGAGAAACTAATCCAGGAGAAGAAGATCTCCAGTTTCGGTCCCAGTTGCAGTACCTCTACCGAGGCACCTCCTGGACCAAGCGAGGTGTTCTTGGCTGAAAAACATCTCGGTCACCCTCTTTGGACCTCGACCGAGGTCGAAAGCGAGATGATGTCAACTGAGAATAACAAACTTCTTACTCCCTTTTCTGACATTCATCCTCAGTTAGAAATACCACCCAGATTGACGTACGCTCAAAGGAAGAAATTCTTCAAGGATGTACGCCATCACTACTGGGATGAACCGCTGCTATTCAAGAGAGGTCCGGATGGGATGCTTCGAAGATGCATTCCAGAAGATGAAGTTACTAGCGTCATACGACATTGTCACTCACTTCCTTGTGGAGAGCATGCTAGCGCTCACAAGACGTGCGCCAAGGTATTACGTTCCGGTTTCTTTTGGCCTACATTATTTAAGGATGTGCAATCATTTGTTGTCTCTTGTGATGCATGCCAAAGAACAGGGAATTTATCTAGGAGGAACGAGATGCCACTCAATAACATACAAGAGGTTTAGATCTTTGATGTATGGGGAGTAGATTTCATGGGACCTTTTCTACGTTTTGGGACTCCACACATCATCATCAGTGATGGAGGGACACATTTCATCAACCGGAAGTTCAAAGCACTTCTATCGAAGTATGGGGTAACGCACAAGGTAGCAACCCCTTATCACCCTCAAACTAGTGGACAGGTCGAGATCTCAAATACAAAAATTAAAGAGATCTTGGAGAAGACCGTCTCTAGGACAAGGAAGGATTGGGCCATGACGTTGGACGACACTCTTTGGGCTTACAGGACCACATTCAAGACTCTCATTGGTACCACCCCTTATAATTTGGTATATGGGAAGTCTTGTCATTTGCCCGTTGAGTTAGAACACAAGGCATATTGGGCAATCAAATGGTTGAACTTCGACATCAATGAAGCCGGTGAGAAGCGGCTATTTTATATCAATGAGCTGGAGGAGCTGCGTCTGAACGCTTATGAGAATGCCAAGATCTATAAAGAAAGGACGAAGAAATGGCATGACAAGCGTATCATCCCTAAGGAGCTCAAAGGAGACTTAGTTCTACTCTTCAACTTCCGCCTCCGCCTCTTTGCAGGTAAGTTTAAATCTAGATGGACCGGACCTTATGTTGTGAAACATGTTTTCCCTTATGGTGCAGTTGAGATTTGGGGAGAAACAAGTGGAAGCTTCAAGGTCAATGGTCATAGACTTAAGAAATACAAACCGGAAGTCCCGGTTGAAGAGGTTGTACCACTTTAACTTGTTTAAGGATGCCATACGGTCCAGCTAGCGACCTTAAATCAAGCGCTTCTTGGGAGGTAACCCAAGGTATTGCTTTCTTTTCCCTTTTGCTAGTCTAGCTTTAGATAGTTTGCTTTTGCTTTTGCTTTGCTTTGCTTTGTTTTTGGCGTCCTAGACAGACAACAAGTGACATCTAAGGAAAGAATACAACCCAGAAGCAACACTGGAAGACCAGAAGTTCAAGAATTTGAGAAGACGGAGATTGACTGAGACACATCTCGGTTGCTGTCACAGCACCTCGACCGAGATGATTCTTGAGCAACCGAGGCGACTAGGGTTACTGAAGATCCACCTCGGTCCGTACCACCTCGGTCCGTACCACCTCGGTCCAGTCAAGACCATCTCGACCGAGGTGACAACAATTCCAGAAAAGGGTATAAAAGGGAGATTGATTTCTCTCTCTTCCCTCTCTCACTTTCTCGACCAGGTGCACATCTCATCTCGCTTCTTCGTTTTTCGATCATTTTCGACGATTCTCGCTTCCAAACTGAAAGGAAAGGGTAGAGGATCGGTTTGAAAGCAACAATCTGCAACAAAAACGCCCCAAATAGGCCAAATCAAGGGTAATTCGAAAAAAAATCCCTAAAACTCTCCTCTTCACTGTTTTTGATCAAATTGGGCTTTGTTGCACCTGCATTGTGCTGGAAAAGGATTAAGTACCCCATAGGAACAATTGGTAGTGATATTGGGGGAAAAGAATTGGATTTTTGAGAGTAACGATTGCACAGCACTTCGCCTCGGTCCAGTCGGCCTGTGCCTCGGCCGAGGTGTTATTGAGATTTGTCAGGGCAACCGAGGTGGTCTGAAAGTGAGATAAAAAGATGAGTTCTGACAGGCAGCTTGTTCTGAGAGATAGATCCTCTCCTTCTCCTTCTTCTTCTTCACGCCGCTCTATACTGGTGATCCATGAGCGTCACCAGGTAGACTATGACCGCATAGCGGCATGTCTAGTGGTTGCACCACGGTTTCTGGACATTTCTGCATTTGACTGCCTCCATGTGGATGATGATCTGAGGCGGATGATATCTATGGTAGGGCTGGAGCAGTTTACCGAGATTAGAGCTCCAACCTATCTTGAGCCGACCTTGGAGTTTGTTAGCTCCGTCACTTACTTGCCTACAGAGCACGCCATCAAGTACCGGTTGATGAACCGGAACTATCTAGTTCCTATGGACCGCTGGAGGGACATAGTTGGCTTCCCGGCCCCACAGTTGCTGATTTTCCTTCTCGAGCCGTAGCTCGAGAGTTTTGGAGACAGATAGCTCATGTAGTTAAGCATGCTGACAGGTGGAGACCTGGAGACTCCAGGGAGCGGATTATCTTCCACCTAGCTTTTAGACTTGCTCACCGGATTTATAGCGAGACTCTTTTGGCGCGTACTGAGACGCCCCAAAAGATTAGACAAGGTGAGCTGTTGAGTCTTTACTGTATGGTGACCGGAGGAGTTCCGGATTTTGGAGTGATGCTGGCAGAGGATTTGCACAGGATCAAGGCGAAGGCAAAGGGAGATATCTGCTGCAGAGGGATAGTGACTCACATTGCGAGTTACATGGACTTGGACTTGAGTGCTTGTACTATGGTGGCGGCTGCCAAGACGTTCGGGCTGTAGGAGATGATCACGAGGAGGATATTGGTTCCTCGCGGACTCACTACGCCGTATGTGGTGATGCCCTGCAGACTGCACCTCAGGGTATTAGGTGGTCAGCTCAGTTCTCTGTTTAGGACCCGCACTACTGGCAGACCGCATGAATTCCGCTTATGGAGGATGCCAGAGATGTAGCAGCTCAGGGACAGGATGAGGATGATGAGGTTGACAAGCAAGAGGATGAGGATGAGGATAGCGGTGCTTCCATAGACACAGGTACAGATACAGCTGGGACTAGTGTGTCGGTCGTCGATTTGGACGATGACGAGACAGAGAAAGAGCCAGCTGCAGCACCAGCACGCCCAGCCAGGCGTAGGGTACGCAAACAGAGGGATCTAGTCGCTCACCGCCGGATCGATGATCTGACGGACCAGGTGATAGATACCTACGCCGCCTTATCCCTAGACATGAGAGAGATGCAGGAGAGACTGCGCTACCAGCACAGGATGGCTGAGATTCAGTTTCAGCATATCATGGGGTACCCATTTGACCCATCTCAGTACCCGTACGTGCCACCACCACCACCACCGGATCGGGACTAGAGGATTAGAGCTTTGCAGGATTTTCTTTATTTATTTATTATGCAGCTCAGCTTTATCCGGTGAGTACTCTATTTCTTTAGACTTATTTTGACCCATTGGGACAATGTGTCCCAAGTATGGGGTATGTGGATGTATTATTCGACATTATGTATGCTTGTATGACTTGATTTGGATATTTATTATTTTATCTTGTTTTATGTGTTTATTTGAGATTACATGCATACATACAAGTTATTTGATTGAGAAAAACGTCAAAAACTGGTTTGAAAATTTTTTTTTTATTGACCTCGACCGAAGTGACTCTGACCAAACGAGGTGCTTCACCTCGGTTGACTTAGAACATCTCGACCGAGGTGGTTTGAGTGGAACAGTTTTCGAAACGATTTTTGTGCTTCTTATCTGGATATGACCTTAGTGATGATTTTGTTTGCTGACTGGTTTTGAAATCTTTATATGTTTGAAAAGTTTTATGATATGTTTAAGTTGCTAAATGCTTTGTTTGAAATTTTGGCATGTTTAATACTTGTTTTTTATCCAAATTATGTTGAATTTGAAGGTTGACACCACATGATGAGTTCTCTCACTCTCTTAGTGGAAAGACCAAGGCAATTCATTCTTTTCTCTTCTTCTTCTTGATCATGCTTAGCCCCTCATATACATATTTGCCTCCCTTTACCTATCCGGGAATTTGGAAGCAAGCAAGTGAAAAGCAAGTGAAAGAAAAGTTGAGATGTTGGCTGAAAGTTAGAGACAAATAGGTTTGGGGAAGTCGATCATGATGATGAGTAACTCGGCACCATTCACATAGCCGGGTGTTTGTGTCTTGCCAAAGTCGGATTGAGCGATATTCCTAACGGGTCATGGTATGTGCATCAAGGGTTTGAGGCATCTCGAGAAATTGATGATTGCTGATCTCCTAGGCTTCGGTTATTGTGCACCTCTGTCCATGCATCCCAAAAAGTAAAAAAGTAAAATAAGCAAAGCTTATTGGTGGAAGATTTTGAAGTTCAAAGGAAGTGAAGTAAAGATCCTTTTCCCGGATTCTAGCACCACATTCCCTATATACATCCCACCCTTACACGTTTCTTGACCTTCTTTTGAAAAGACCTTGAGACCTCGAACTTGTTGATTGACTTAGTGGTTTAAACTGGATTATGCATGATTAATTTTGATGATTATGATTTATTATGCATTCTATGATTTTATGCAAAGATGAACAACTTTCTTATATTTATTAAATATTTTGATCATATTTTGATTTTAAATTCCATGAAGCATTCTCTTAGAGTGATCTATGATTGTAGCACACCACTAAAATGTTTTGAAATACTTTTCATTGATCTTTATGACTAATAATCCATTCTATCTTGTATCTAAGATTTGGAACTTGCTTGGGGATAAGCAAGGGCTAAGTATGGGGTATTTGGATAACATGAATTATAGTCTATATTTTGGGACCTGTTTAGACGTTTTATCTTAAATAATCTGCATGTTTGGATGTATATTATGTGATTATATTGTCTTTTCATCTACCTTTGCGGGAATCGAGGTTTGCACCAAGTTTCGTTGTAATTGTAGGTAAACTGGCACGTTTTGCATCAAAATGGAGCTAAAGGAGCTAAGGAGTCATATGAGCTACATTCAGGAGCTTAAGGAAGAATCCAGAAAACATGGAATTGGATTAGAGATTTACTTTGGACCACATTTTAAAGATTTCACATTCAGTTTAGAGCCACCTCGGTCAGCTACAGTACCATCTCGACCGAGGTGATCCAGAGGAGCGTGTTGACCGAGGCGAACACCTTGGACGCGGCGAGATATATTTTTATTCTTGGCTGAGATCTTTTATTTTTGGAAGGAGAGATCTTATATTTTTAGGCTGGATTTCTGGAAGGAAGATCATATATTTTAGGGATTTATTTATGAGAGATAGATATATTTTATTAGGAAAATATCTTTTCAAGATATTTTATCTTTGGAGGGTAGTTTTCCTATATAAAGGGTTGGATTTTCCACAAATTCAACCCATGCTTATACAAGCCTAGAGGGCTGATAGCATCCAGCAATTGAAGGACTTTTGGAAGGTTGAAGGAAGATTGAAGGAAGGAAGGAAGTTGATAGCTTTTATAGCTTTTGTGAAGGGTTTTAGTAAGATTCTCTTAGATTCCCTTCTTTTTGATTTGTCTTGTTGGATTTGTGATCCAAGGAACGCTTATTTGTTTGATATTTGATTCAGTTATTGAAGCCTTGTTTTTAAGGTTTTTGTGTTCAAATAGTCATTCTCTTCCCATATATTTTATTATCGCTTTCATGATGATGAGTGGCTAATTTCCGTGTGTGATTCTAGTGTGATTGGTTGAAAGTTATAGGAAAAACAATGATACAATGATCTTAAATCCCAATAGGACCCTGAAAGCTTGAGTCTTTGTTCTTAACCTTAGAACATCTCGTTCAGTCGATGAACATCTTAGCCGGGGTGGAATTCGTCTGACCGAGATGACTTATCTGATCCATAACTGAGAGTTAAGTGTTAGAGTTTGCCAAATCCTATTCTTATTACACCTTTCCTAGTTCAATGCAAGCTTAGGATGAGACTTACCCAGTAATTCCTATTTGTTTACTTAAGATCATAAGTGTAGGTAATAAAGGTTTATCCTTTATTGGGGTTCGAGTGTGCTTTCATTCCATCTTTGTGAGTTAGCCTGAGACTTATCCGGTAAAGGTTGATTCTATCCCCTTAGGTGGTGTGTTGGTTTGAGGTTATAGTTCTTTTCCTTAATTCCTTGAGACTTACCCGGTAATAGGAGTTACGGTTTGGGATTAGTGAGTAGTGAGACTTACCTAGTGATCTATTCACACTTTAGAAACACCTTCCCTTTGCAAAAATCTCAGCTTTGTCCGCTTTATCTTTAGATCTTCAGTTGGAACCACAACTAGATGCTTTAATCCCTAGAATTGCATATTTTCCTTAATTGACTTTTTATCATTTTTTATTGCTTTAATCGCTTTTGTGGTTAGTAATTACATAAACTACCTATACTTGCTTAGGTTTCACCTAAGTCCCTGAGATCGACACCCCGGAATTTGTTGCTTTTACTACGATTCACCCGTACACTGCGGGTTCCCATCCTTGTTTTTAGCATAGATCTTGGGTTATAAATTTAAAGCTTGCACACACCATTTGGAGCGAACAGCATGTTTGTTCTTGCTTTTACATTTATGAAGATGATTGAAGCATTTCTTTCTCAATCTTATTATTCACTTACTGCATTGTTCAGGTCGTACGACGGCCCCTAGGTCGGACAGACGCTCCTTTTTTCATTCAATGTATTTTATTCCTTGCTTATTCTAAGGTATGTGTAAGTAATCTCCTATGTTCTAGGGTCTAGTGAGCCCGACATGCTTGATCTATGATATTGGATTGGTTATATATATTGCTTGTATGTCTACAAGTTATGGTAGTATCAATATTACTATGTGTTCTACAAAGGCTGACCTTAACTCGAAGTTACAATGGAGTTCTCTCACCTCAATGCCTCATTTGATGTGATGAATCAACAACTCTCTTGGGTATGGAGAGACAATCATGGTGATATCATCAATATATCACAAGCGACGACCTAACCACAAAGTGATAATCAACGAAGTTGCCTTTACGTAACTCTAGAATACTTGTGATTTTATGGAATTGCCTTTTGAGATATATTATGTACTTGTTGTGGTGATCCGGGTCTTGTAATACTTTACCTTAATTGTTATCTATTGGTTCACATTTATCATCTCTAAATCTGATTTTAAACCTTATAAAGATCGAACCTTTATCCCACTTCTTTGTATTTACATAAAATTTGATTTATGAGCAAGTCGGGACAATCCCCAAGAGACCCGTTAGAAGACCTACTCTATCTCAATCTAGAGTTTTGCTCCGATTCTCTCTCTGGTTATTCCCTTACTATCATCGGGTATTTTGACAATGTTTTGACTCGGTTGACCTCCTTTCCTCGGACAACCACCCCTCTTTACCTCTCCTTTTTGACTTCTTTCGGGGATCTTATATACTTGTACATAGTTCATTTACTTATCTACTTGATTTTGGTTTCTTAATTAACTCATCAAAGTAAGACATCACCTATTCTGGGTTCAAAGTTGACCACCTTGACATGCCCATACAGAATGTTCGCGTATAGAAGAATGCCCTTTGATTTATGCAACGCTCCCGCTATATTCAAAAGATGCATGATGAATATCTTCTCATATCTGATCGAGGATATTATGGAAGTATTTATGGATGACTTATCCTTTTATGGTTGGCCGTTCAATGAGTTCTTAGTTATTCTCACCGAAGTACTTGAGCGGTGCGTTGAATCAAATCTTGTGCTCAATTGGGAAAAGTGTCACTTTATGGTGAATGAAAGAATAGTACGTACTTGTACATCATGTCTCACAGAGTGGAATTGAAGTCAATAGAGCTAAAGTAGACCTTATGGAAAAGCTTCCTCCACCTTCCTCTGTAAAAGGAATACAAATTTTATTTGGTCATGTTGGTTTTTATCAACGCTTAATTCAAGACTTCTCAAAGATAAGTAAACCATTAACTAACCTACTTGCGTCTGAGTTCACGCATGAATGCCATGAAGCCTTCAAAAAATTGAAGGAAGCATTTGTAACTGCTCCTATCATGTAGGAGCCGGATTGGAATCTTCCATTCGAGATCATGTGCGATGCTAATTCATATACAGGTTGTGATCTATTGGGACAAAAAGCTTCACATCATATAATTCCCTAGCAAAATACTAGATCTCGCGCAAGTGAACTATGTCATTACTGAGAAAGAACTCCTTGTCATTGCCTACAACTTTGAGAAATTAATGTCCTATTTAGTTGGCTCTAAAGTTAATGTCTATACTACTCTTGTTGCTATTAGGTACCTCATTAAAAAGAAAGTTGCAAAGCCAAGACTGATACGATAGATACTACTACTTCCAGAGTCTGACCTCGAGCTCCGAGACAAGAAAGGAATTGAGAATATAGTAGTAGGTCATCTCTCTTGCTTCCACATTTTGCTCATACAGATCGTGTAGATGATCCCATCTAATACGAGTTCATCGATGGTCACCTCTTCATCTTTGAGACATGCTTCTAAATTTATAAATAGGAACCAAACATGTCTTGGTATGGTGATATTATTAACTTCTTAGTCAAAAATGAGTTACCTCCTTAACTTAGATATCATCAAAATAAAAAGTTCTACAAGACCATCAACTATGATTATTGGGACAAACCTTTTATGTACAGAAGAGGTATTGATAGGATGTATCACCAATGCATACCAGAAGAAAAACGGATAGCATCAATACCAACAGTCACTCTTATCAAATTGTTGGGCATGCCAGTACTAGAAAAACAATCGCTAAGATCCTTAAAGGGGTTTCTATTGGCCTACTATGTTTAAAGAAGCGGGTAAATTTTGTTGTTGCTGGTGATTCTTTCTAGAGAACATGTAACATATCAAAGAAGAACGAGATGCTATTGAGAAACATTCAAGATATCAAATTGTTCGATTGACCCTTCCCTCCGTCTAGACGCTACAATTACATTTTGGTTGTTGTAGATTATATGTCTAAGTGGGTATAAGCAATCGCAACACCCACCATTGAAAAATGTGTGGTCTCCAAGTTCATCAAAGAGAACATATTTACCAGACTGCGATTTCCCTAAATCATCGTCAGTTTCGGTACGATGGTTCTCACTTCATCGAACGATAGTTCGAGGCCCTATTGAATAAGTATAGGGTGCGTAACAAGAGTGCTACTCCATATCATCCTCAAACTAGTGGACAAGTCGAAGTTTCCAACAAAGATAAAGAGCTTCGTGGAAAAGATTCTGTCTCATTCCCGAAAACATTGGATTGCAAAGCTCCACAACGCTGTCTAGGCCTACCACACTACATTCAAGACCCCTATCGGAATGTCGCATTTTCGTCTTGCTTAAGGAAAAGCTTGTCACTTGCCACTAAAACTCGAAAACAAAGCCATGTGGCTCTCAAGTATCTGAATTTCAACCTAAAGGACGCCAGAGAGCATCGTCGTTTACAAATGCAAGAACTCAAAGAAATCATAATTGATGTGTATGAAAATGCAAATATCTATAAAAAGAATATAAAAAGATGGAATGATGCCAAAATACTACCATGGCGATTCAAAGAAGGTGACCTCGTGCTTCTGTTCCAATCGAAGTTAAGACTATTTTTTGGAGAACTAAAACCCCGATAGATCGATCCCTACCGAGAACAATACGTTCATCCCTTTGGTGCTATCGAGATATGATATGGCAAAGAGGAGATTTTCAAGTTGAACGAGCATCGTCTAAAACACTACATTGCGACCTCCCAAACGATACTCACAAAGAGAGTCTCATTGATCCCACGAGCATCTAAAATTGCTAAGGTCCAGCTAATAACCTTAAAATATATCTTCATGTGAGGCAACTCATGCATCTCTCTCTCTTGTTGTCTCTCTACTATCTCTCTCTCTGCCTGAGATGTAATATTAATACCATACTTTTTATGTCTGACAAGTCTATAAAATACCATGAATCATCAACAACAAAGCACCATCAAGAAAATCAAGGAAAATGTTGCCATCTCAAGGGAAATGGGCATGTGAGACAATTTTCCAGATGGTTTCTCAAGCTGTCTCGATTAATTAATTCGATAAAATCGAATTTATTTTAAAGCGAAATGTCGTAAGTATCAATTTTACTAGAAGAAATCGAGACAGGGTGAAACGACATTGACACAACTTCTGAGACGACACCCATGCCATCTCAAGCCATTGGGATCATAAAATTCACTTCAAGAATTAAACTGCCACAAGAAGCTAATTCTCAAAACGCCTTTGAGACGGCTTCTAGACGGGTCAAAACGGCTTGGTGAGATGGCATTCATTCCATCTCCCAAGCCGTCTCAAATCCATCTCGCTCGTGATTTAGTTTAAATTTGGACCTTTCTTCTCTCTCTCCTCATTCTCTTCTCCTCTCCTCTACTCCGCAAGTAGGTCACAACTCCTAAACCCTCTAAATATCTCCTTTTAGTCCGTTTCTTGCGATTTAGGTATGAAATCGGACCACATCCTACAAATTCTATCAGCTTCGATGCTTATTCTATTTAATTTGGTTCGTTTAATTTAGGACTTTTGTATTTATTCCCTAATTGAAAGTTTTGAGTGAAATTGTGGTTTTTGTTGTTTTCTCTTCACATGATTGTTGTTGATTAGCATTGCTTGATTAGCATTGGAACGTTAGATTTTAGCTTTTTCGGAATATTTAGCCTTAGGAATGTCTTGATGAGTACTGGAACGTTAGATTTAGCTTTTTCGGGTTATTTACGTCCAATCATGCTTGATTATTGAGATTGAATGCTTGGAAATGATTGCATTCCTATTGATTGACATTGGTCGATATTGAGTTTACGGGGAAACTATGGCAAAATTTTATTTTCCCGTAAGGAATTACATGGTTAAAACCCTTCCTTGCACGTTATTGTTTCTTCTAATTTCTTTCACGCTGAAAAATGCCTCCTCAACATGCTCCTCACGTTGCTCCCGAGAACTGTGTCATCATTGGGCAATATAAATGGATTCAAATACTTTTCAAGAATATGAAGATGAGACTGATCCACTACGTCGACATGAGAATGATCGAAACCATCAAAGCTCGTGATGACATCGAGTTATTGGCCAACAACAAAGATTTCCTCAATTACATGACGAATGGTTTTTCAACTATGTAGAGTTGAATTTGGAGTTCCTTTCCTCATTTTTATACTAATGTTCTAGACCACATCCCAAATAATCAAGTTACATTCTGACAAATGGGGAAACCACACGAGATGACAGTGAATAAGTTTGGAGCTCATTTTGGTTTCCCTATTGATGGTCTTCGTGCTCTACTAGAGGAGGTGTATGACCCATTAGCATTTTGTTCTGGATAATTCATTTCGTCTTGTCCTCGTGCTTGCTCCCTAAGCACGACTCAACCGGCGTTGTGTCAACTCAAGAGCTCTTCATTCTCTATTGCCAACTCAATAGTCTCCAGCCAGACATGAGTTACTTCATGTGCCTTCACATATAAGGGAAGACTACTTAACTTGCTAGAACCGTCATACACGGTAGAGTTGTGATGAGGTTTAGGACACCGATTGTAAGAGCCTAGTTGCTATGTTGTTGAGAGAGTGAGCTGAGAACCTAGATTTGGCTTTATCCGCCCCTACATGACCTAGTAGGCGCCCCTACGGTTTGCTTGGGCCGCCCCTACGGCTCACCGATTCTGCCCCTGCGGCTTTGTGTGCTGCAACCGTCTTCTTTGACCCTTTGACCCGTGCTTTACTCTTTTTACCCTTTATAACCTTCATCTCTTTCCTATGGATGAGGGTTTATCATTCTCAGCTCCATCTCTCTCTCCATTGCGTACATTTCTTCTCATCTCTTCTCCCTTGGATCATCTTTGATGTTCTTTGAGTTTTGGTTGAGTTTGTAAGAGTTGTGCCTAGCTTTGAAGATGTTTATGGTTGCTGAGCCTTATGAGCCAGCTTGAGGACGTTTTGGTGATGTATTAAGCTTCTGGACCTTCAGCTTGGTAAGCTTTCATGGCTTCATCCTTCCTTTCTTCATTCTTTCATCTTCTTATCTCTTTCCTTATCTTTCTTTAGTTAGCTTATGTTCCTTAGGCTTAGATCTGGTTCCACCCATGTTTGGCTTGTGTTGATGTATATATATGCATGTTTTGTATGTATGTTGATGTTGGAGTGAAGAAGGAGTAAAGAATCGAAGGAAGAAGTGAAGAAAGGGCTAGATGGTGTTCTCTCCTGTCCAGCCGCCCTTGCGCCACCTTGTAGCCGCCCCAACGCCGGCCAGGATCCGCCCCTATGCCACCTGCGATCCGCCCCTGCGCCCACCTGTATCAGCAAGGTTCTGCACTTGGTTCTGCAGCTGTGTGTTGCTTCTAAGCTTTCCTTATGATTCCTTTGTTCCCTCCTTTCCTAGTGTGAGTGTATAGGATCATGCTAGAGGTGTGAGGATGTGTTTGATTGAGGTTACGATCGGTTTTTTCCTTGTACGGCTTTAAGGACTTAGGTTGATGTTGGTTGAGGTTTGAGGTTGAGTATGGATCCCTTTGGGTCTGGGTGTGACCCCTTTGATGAATAGAGGTTGATATCTTTCTATGCCTTGTTATTAGGAAGTGCCCCTCTCTCAAGATTGGACGTTGCTTTTGGTTGATCTTTGTACGAGGTTGACGTAAGTCCGTAGGACTTGCTTAGCTACTATCCTTATATTGGGTGTTTGCATGTGTGGTGTGTGCTTTATATGTTTGCTACGATAGCATGAGTTGTCGTTTATATCGACCAATGTTTTATTGACTGCCCCACTGCATGGCAGTGATAACCTTTCCCTTTCATCCTGTAGTGGAGTCTGGGAGGTTCTTTGACGTCAGGCCAGTCTGGTTTACAGGAAGGGCGCAATCCACTCCAATTGGGTACACAAATTGTGTGACCGATACTCGTACAGCTGGATATAGCACTCAGAGGTGGGGATGTATCGGTCCTCATGTCACATACTTTCACTGATATATATATATACATATATATAAGACTTGACTGAATGACTGTTATATATAGATGATAAATTGGGTGAATTTATTCTAGCATGCTGATGTGTTTATCTTTCAATGATTGTGTTTGTGCTTATGAATTACTCTATATATGTATGGTTAGCTAGTGGTTTATTACCATGTTGTAGATGCCCCACAGGATAGGCGTGCTGCTGAGTGAGCTAGCAGAGTGGAAGGCCGAGGACCTCTCGTACATAGGATGTTATGGGCTTTTGGGTTTGTTTACCCTTCCCTCCTACGTGATGATGATCTTTTGTTACCTCCTGTGTGAGGGCCTTGTGGTTTATACTCGGCTATGTTGTTTTACCTTTTGGTTGTACAATATATATAGTTTTATGCATTTGTTTTATATATGTCAATGCCATGTTGTAAGGTCTAGTGAACTTGTTGTCAGGCTAGGGTCAGGATCCATTGTGAGATCCTAGCCCAATGTGGCACTCCGAGTCCCTCGGATTCGGGGTGTTACAGAGTTTGTATTAGAGCCTTATGTAGAAAATAATGGCACGTGCTACCTGCAATGCGGTTTGATAGGTAAAATAAACAGAACCTGAAAGGGGTTTGACGTTTTCCAAAGGTTTTTGGTTTTAAATGTTGTTTGGGTTAGAATGTACGAGAAGTCGCCACTTCTACTATGGATCTCTATAGTATAGATATGTATATATGTATTATGGATCATGTATGTATATGTGTAAAGTATATATATATACTTTACACACACACACAGATATATATATATATATATATATATATATATATATATACATATGGCCTATATAGAGCCTTATAAGTTAGGTGTGCATACCCCGCAGATGTAGAGGTAGACTACCCCTTCCTCCGGGTGTGGTAGGTATGGGACCAGTTCCCGCTGCTCATCCACTAGTGGTGGAGGAGATACATGAGGAGGTTTTAGAGAGTGCCGTCCCAATTACGAGGAGTGGTGGATCCTGGAGACATCACTGACATCGAGTCCAGTCTGATTACGCAAATCGGGTCTCCATGGGGGACCAGAGTTTAGAGAGTACCTCAGACGTTTTGAGGAGGCTGTCAGAGCTGGCAGACGAGCCCCATATCTACCAAGGCAAGAGGGATCTTTTGAGATGTCTCAAGGAGCCACACAGGCCCCAGCTATGCCAGCACGTGCTGCTGAGACTATTCGAGCTGTAGAGGAGACTAGAGGGCCTCGACCAAATGCCTAGTTGAAGGCATTTCATCAGCAGGGAGTACCACCCTTCTCAGGAGAGATCGGTTTACCGACTAAGATATGGATAGGATATGTAGACTCAACTTTAGAGTCTATTAGATGTCCTGAGGACAAATGGATAGAGCTAGCCCGGTCTCTATTCCTTGACCTTGCTCATCAATGGTGGAGGACTGCACGAGCCATAGCCACCAATTATGACCACATGAGGAGCATGATTCGAGAGCAGTTCTTTCCTGCCTCATTGAGGAGGGAGAAGTTGCAGAACCTCATGGAGGCTGGTTTTGAGAAAGTACCTATTGTAGATGCCATCCGCCACTTCTAGACTAAGTTAGGTTTGTCGGGTCCAGATGCACCTTCTGAGGACCAGCATGTGTACCTGTTCTCTCGTCGTGTGAAAGAGAGCACGCGTTCATACATGACGGGATTACATTGCGAGTCCCTAGCTGATTAGCAGGTACGGGCTTCTACTTATTAGAGGGAGCGAGCTAGTCAGAGGAGAGCTTCTTAGACGGGACGGTCTAAGAAGAGGCAGCGCACTGGGAAAACTAGTGGAGTTGGAGGAGCATCTGGGTCTACACGAGACTAGAGGTGTCAGAGTTACCCCTCGTCCGTATTGACTGCAAATAAGGGACGACAGTGTTACAATTGTGGTGATCTTGGCCACCTGAAGCGAGATTGTCCAAAACCAGTTATGACTTGTTACACCTGTGGTAGACCAGGACATCAAGCTGCCTTCTGTAGGCAGGGTGGAGTTGCATCTCAGAAGGGTTCTTCCCCTTCCATTGTAGTAGAAGGTGGTTAGAGGACACCTCAACAGCAGACACAGGGACAATAGAGAGTCCAACATCGTCTATCTACTCAGGGATCTGCTCCCGGGCCGAGAAGAGGCTAAGGTCGTTGTGGGAGTACCACGGATGTCAGAGGAGCTCAGGGTAGAGCTTTTGAGTTGAGGAGTGGAAGGGATCCACCTGCACCGGCTGCTACAGGTACCATTCTACTTCTTGGTTTACTTGTTAGAGTTTTGTTTGATATTGGTGCTACACATTCATTTATTTCTGATACATGTATTGAGCGTTTGAGTTTAGCTACCATAGAGGGAATACCATTTACTATAGGGTTACCTGATGGTAGTCGGTTCAAAGGTAACTATGAGATACGTAGTTGTCCCCTTCGTTTAGGGACTCGTGTTTTACTTGTTGACTTCTTAGTCATGCAATTGATGCATGAAGAATTCATATTAGGTATTGATTGGATGCGTAGACACCGTGCGGTTTTAGATGTTGGTAGACGGACTGTTACAGTCTCTACCGATGTTGGTCAGATAGAGGTCTTCTGGGGTTAGGACCTTTGAAAGACATGTTCAGTCATCAATGCTGTACGAGCAACTAGACTAATTGCACAGGGATGTGATGCCTTCTGGTGCTACGTCATGAAGGATGGAGAGATTCCAGCTTTCATGGACACACCAGTGGTCTACGAGTTTGTTGATGTATTTGTTGAGCCGTCGAGCTTGCCGCCTCAAAGGAGTGTGGACTTCAGTATCGAGTTGGAGCCTGGTACGAGACACATCTCGAAGGCCCCATATCGTATAGCACCTATCGAGATATTGGAGCTGAAGCAACTCGAGGAGTTTGCTAAAAAGGGCTTCATACGTCCACCTTGGGGTGCACCTGTCCTCTTTGTGCAGAAGAAGGACGGATCGGTGAGACTATGCATAGATTACATAGAGCTGAACGAGGTGACCATCAAGAAAAGGTATCCATTGCCTCGTATTGATGATCTACTTGATCAGCTTCAGGGAGCGACAGCCTTCTCTTGGATTGAATTGCGCTTGGGATACCACCAACTGAGGGTGAGAGAGCAGGATGTGCACAAGACGGCATTTCGTACCCGTTATGGACACTACGAGTTTTTAGTGATGCCATTCGGGTTGACGAATGGCCTAGTAGTCTTTATGGAGTTGATAAACAATATCTTCATCGACTTCCTTGATCAGTTTGTGGTGGTCTTTATTGAAGACATTTTAGTGTACTCTCGTAGCAAAGAGGAGCAAGCCGGTCATCTAAGGACGGTCTTACAGATTCTGAGGGACAGAGAGCTTTATACCAAGCTCTCTAAGTGCGAATTATGGATGTGTGAGGTTGGTTTTCTTGCACACATCGTCTCCGCCGATGGGATTATTGTTGGCCCGGCGAAGATTGAGTTTGTTGTTTGATGGACGACACCGACGAACGTCAAGGAAGTGCGTAGCTTTCTTGGCCTAGCCGGTTATTATAGACGCTTTCTGGAGGGAATTTCTGTGATTGCCCGTCCATTGACGAGTCTTCTGAGGAAGACTACCAGACTTGTGTGGACTGACTAGTTTGCCTAGAGTTTTGAGGAGTTGAAGAGGCGTTTGACTTCTACTCCTGTCTTGGCACAGCCAGAGGGTTTTCATGATTTCGTGGTCTACAATGATGCATCCAAGCTAGGCTTGAGATGTGTGTTGATGTAGAGAGGCATAGTGATTGCTTATGCGTCTAGACAGCTGAAGACGTATGAGGAGAACTACCCGACTCATGATCTGGAGTTAGAAACGGTAGTTCATGCTTTGAAGATCTAGAGACATTACTTGTATAGTGCTACATGTCAGATCTTCACAGACCATAAGAGTGTGAAGTATATTTTCACACAGCAGGAGTTGAATAACAGCCATCTTCGATGGCTTGAGTTGATCAAGGACTTTGACCTTGAGATTTTGTATCGTCTTGGGAAGGTGAATGTTGTAGCTGATACCTTGAGTAGGAAGACACCTCGAGAGATGACAATTGCCAAATTGACTGTGCAGCCTCAGCTTCTGAGGGATCTAGCTTTGCAAGAGCTGGACATCCAATTTCTTGATAAGGATGCCCGGTTATATACCTTAGAGGTTTTACCTGGTCTGTTGGATGAGATCCAGTAGAAGAAGGGGACCTGCCCGACCTTATTGAGGATTAGAGAGAGGATATCTCGTGGAGAGGCACCACAATTCTCTATTGGAGCATATGGAGTGATGATGCGTCATGACCGTATTTGTGTACCTGCCGATGCAGAGCTGAGACAGAGGATCTTACAAGAGGCTCACTATACACCTTACTCTATACATCAAAGTACGAGTAAGATTGTACCATGATGTGAGACGCTCATACTGGTGGGGAGGGTTGAAGCCCGATGTAGCCAGATTTGTAGCTCAGTGTGCGACCTGTCAGCAGGTCATGATCAAGCATTGCAGACCCGGAGGTGAGCTCTATCCACTGCTACTACCGTAGTGGAAGTGGGAGGACGTCTTCATGGACTTTGTGACGGGATTGAGGCTCAGTTGGAGTTTTGATGCTATCTGGGTTGTTGTTGACAAACTGACGAAGACGGCACGTTTCATTCCTATAAGAGAGGCGTGGCCATTGAGCAGATTAGTTGAGGAGTACACTAGACAGATAGTGAGACTCCATGGTGTACCGAGGACGATCGTCTCTAATCGAGATGGATAGTTTACATCGAGATTTTGGCAGCAGATTCAGACTGCTTTGGGGACGAGTCTACACTTCACGACCGCGTTTCATCCCCAAATAGATGGACAGTTTGAGAGGACCATCAAGACCCTAGAGGATATGTTGCAAGCTTGTGTGTTGGATTGGCGACAGAGATGGTCTGATTACGTCCCACTTGTATGGATGTAGGTAGCGTACAACTTTATGCTGGGATGAGCCTAGCAGTATCAGTGGGATAGCGCCAGAGAAGATTCAGGATGATATGGCTCAAGTAGCGCTGATCAGAGAGAGGATGCTGGCTGCACAGAGTCGCCATAAGTAATATACAAACAAGAGGCGTCGGCCTCTAGAGTTCAGGGTAGGAGCTCATGTATGATTGAGAGTATCTCCGAGGCGTGGCGTCAGACGTTTTGGCATAAAGGGGAATTAGAGTCCCCGATATGTCGGTCTTTTCGAGATACTAGATAGAGTTGGGAGGGCAGCCTACAGATTAGCATTGCCTCCGAGGTTAGAGGGTGTTCACCCTGTGTTCCATGTGTCTTAGTTGAAGGAGTATATACTAGATCCGAGGGAGTATATACTAGATAGAGTTGGTAGTTGAGCCAGACCACACCTTTGTTGAGCATCCTATTGCAGTCGTAGAACGAGGTATGAGACGCTTGCGTTTGAAGGACATTCGTATGATGAGGATATAGTGGTCTAGACGTGGACTAGAGGAGGCTACATAGGAGACTGAGGATAGTATCCAGAGGAACTATCCAGAGTTTTATCTTGAGATAGATGCATCTAGGGTCGATGAGTAGTTCTTAGTGCTATCTTGGTGAGTATGTGATTATGTGCTTACATGCTTACCTGCCATGATATGTTATTCCATGCTAGTTATGATGTGTTTTATGATCTTATTAGATATTGATGTGCTAGCATGATGTATGTTATAGTTGGGGATGGTTCTTTCCTCCATGCTATTTGAGTATGATTAGGATTTAGCTGGAGATGGTTATTTCCTCCATGCTACTTTGATGGACATAGTTTCAGTGAAGATGTTATTCCTCCATGCGTGGTATATGATTCCCCCTGCGGTTTATTTGGGCCGCCCCTGCGGCTCACAAAGTCCACCCCTGCGGCTTTGTGTGCTGCAACTGTCTTCTTTGACCCGTGTTTTACTCTTTTTACCCTTTATAACCTTCATCTCTTTCCTGTGGATGAGGGTTTATCATTCTCAGCTCCATCTCTCTCTCCCTTGCGTACGTTTCTTCTCCTCTCTTCTCCCTTGGATCATCTTTGATCTTCTTTGAGTTCTGGTTGAGTTTGTGAGAGTTGTGCTTGGCTTTGAAGATGTCTATGGTTGCTGAGCCTTGTGAGCCAGCTTGAGAATATTTTGGTGATGTGTTGAGCTCTTGGACCTTCAGCTTGGTAAGCTTTCATGGCTTCCATCCTTCCTTTCTTCATTCTTTCATCTTCTTATCTCTTTCCCTATCTTTCTTTAGTTAGCTTAGGTTCCTTAGGCTTAGATCTAGTTCCAGAAATGTTTGGCTTGTGTTGATGTATATATATGTATGTTCTATATGTATGTTGATGTTGGAGTGAAGAAGGAGTAAAGAATCGAAGGAAGAAGTGAAGAAAGTGCTAAGGTGGTGTCCTCTGTTGTCTAGCCGCCCATGTGCCGCCTTGTAGCCGCCCCAGCGCCAGCAAGGATCCGCCCCTACGCCACCTGCGATCCGCCCCTGCGCCCACCTGCATCAACAAGGTCCTGCACATGGTTCCGCAGGTGTGTGTTGCTTCTAGGCTTTCCTTAGGATGCCTTTGTTTCCTCCTTTCCTAGTATGAGTGTATAGGATCGTGCTAGAGGTGTTAGGATGTGTTTGATTTAGGTTATGATCGGTTTTTACCTTGTTCGGCTTTAACGACTTAGGTTGATGTTGGTTGAGGTTTGTGGTTGAGTATGGATCCCTTTGGGTCTGGGTGTGACCCCTTTGATGAATAGAGGTTGATATCTATCTATTCCTTGTTATTAGGCAGTGCCCCACTCTCAAGATTGGAGGTTGCTTCTAGTTGATCTTTGTATGAGGTTGAGGTAAGTCCGTAGGACTTACTTAGGTACCATACTTATATTGGGTGTTTGTATGAGTGGTGTGTGCTTTATATGTTTGCTATGATAGCATGAGTTGTCATTTATATCGACCTATCTTTTATTGACTGCCCCACTGCGTGGTTGTGATAACATTTCCCTTTCATCCCGTAGTGGAGTCTAGGAGGTTCTCTGACGTCAGGCCAGTCTGGTTTACAAGAAGGGCGCAATCCACTCCCATAGAGTACATGGATTGTGGGACCGATACTCGTACAGCTGGATATAGCACTCAGACGCGGGGATGTATCGGTCCTCGTGTCACATACTTTCACTTATATATATATATACGACTTAAGTGAATGACTATTATATAAAGATGATAAACTGGGTGAATGTGTGATAGCATGTTGATGTGTTTGACTTTCCATGATTGCGTTCGTGCTTATGCATTACTCTATATATGGATGGTTAGCTAATCGTTTGTTACCATGTTGTAGATGCCCCACATGATAGGCATGTTGTTGAGTGAGCTATCAGATTGGCAGGCCGAGGACCTCTCGTACATAGGATGTTGTGGGATTTTGGGTTTATTTACCCTTCCCTCTCGCGTGAGGATGATCTTTTGTTACGTCCTGTGTGAGGGCGTTGTGGTTTACACTCGGCTATGTTGTTTTACCTTTTGGTTGTATAGTTTATGCATTTTTATGCATTTGTTTTATATCTGTCAGTGCCATATTGTAAGGTCCAGTGAACTTTTTGTCAGGCTAGGGTCAGGATCCATTGTGAGATCCTAACCCAATGTGGCACTCCGAGTCACGCGGATTCGGGGTGTTACACCGATGGACCCCGAGGTTGCATATTTTACACCAGTGAACCCTCACCCCTTCCCCTTGGTTTTACGACGCTCGTCAAAATGAAGTGTAACATCCGGAATTTTTATTCCGGAATGTGAGAGAGATATCGAGCTTCGCGCGGTCACGGCTCAGTTTTCTGGTAGGCACGAGGTGTTGAGCGTCGGGTTTTATTATCAATCTCGTTATGACCTCTCGTTATTTCACCCTTGCCTTTGGACCCCTCGGTTTCTAGCGTAAAGTGGGAGGATGGGTCAACTGACCCTTGGGTTCCCTCTTTTGTTGCAGCCGTGTTCCTTTCTCTCTCTCCCTTCCTCATTCACGTTGATCTCTTTTCCCACTCTCTTTCTTGTGCTCTCTTCTTTCATAGTTGACATTAGAGAAGCTCTTGATGATCCTTCCTTCTCTTCTTCTTGTGTAAGTGTCCAACTAGGGGGTGATGAGCAGATCCGAGTTCAACGTTAAGCTTCTTCTTCCCCTTCATCTTCTTCTTCTTCCTCCCTGAGCTTCCATTGTGGAAGCCATGGATCCTTTTCTTTTTCCCCTTGTTTATGCTTGCATGTTTTTGGTTCTAGCTTAGATCATGTGTATGGATTATGTTTTATGTGGAGATCTTCCTTGATGGAGCAACCCAACCGGGAGTGGCCTGAATCGAGTGCACAACTGAGAAGAAAGCCGTTGAAGTTCGCCTTTGAAGTTCGAACGCACCCACGGCTAGATTGCGCCACAGGGGCGAAAGCAGTAGCCCATCCGCAGGAGCGGCAGCCTCTGGCCACAGGTGCACCTCACTGGCCGCAAGTGCGCCTCACTTGGCCGCAGGGGCGGTTTTGCCCCAGTCCAGCCCCCTCTCCGGGGTTGTGTTCCTTCCTTCCATGCCGTGTCCTTTCCTGGTGAGTTCCCTCCCTCAAGTACGTCTTCTTAGATGATCCTAGGGAGTGGTTATGTTAGTATCATACTAGACTTGAACCTAGGATAGTGAGAATGCCAAGTAGTGGCTTGCATCCTAGGTGCGTGTTCGAGGATCTTGATATGTTCTAAGGTTTGATGTTGTATGTTCTTGAGTGGTTCATGGGATGTGTATAAGGTTGTTCCTTGTGAGGCTTATTTGGTTAAGATTGAAAGTATATAGTTGTGATGTTATGGGCTAGGATATACGTATCCAAGCCTTGAGTGGTAACCGTTGTTGAGGCTAGCCATGTTTAGCCTAGTATGTGTTATGGGTTTTGATTGTGAGATCATGTGGCCTAGAATTCTAAGGATTTCTAGCTTATGTTGAGTGTGATGTGAGCATGAGGGATTCTAGGATGCGGTCCTAGAAGGAGAGTCAAATGATCTTGTGTACAGGCCTTAGACTTCTTAAGTTGAGCGAGTTATTGATATAGTTATCTTCTTGTGAGGAGGTTGTGGACTCCTTCCCAAGGGAAGTGAGAGTGTTGTGAGTTGAGTTTGGCGATAAGGTAAGTCTCTAGACTTACTTAGTTTGTATTTTACGTATTAGATTCGTTGTGTGTTTGGTAGTGTATGTTTCAATGCTTTCGTTATAACTATTTAACCGGAACTAGGATTCCCGACCTTATATTATTTTGGCCCAAGTGTATGATAACGGGCGGTGATAACTTGCCTAGATCTTGCGTAGCGATAGGGGGTTCTTGGCCACTAGTCCGTGCTGGTAGACGGTCGGATGCATCAGTACCATTCCATACTAGTAAGTGGAGACCGAGGAGAGTTTCGGGAGATTCTTGTGCCACAAAAGAAGTTGAATTAGAACGGGATATGACGTAATAATAAAGATAATAAACTGGATTGTGTGCTTTGACTATGATGTTTATTTGTGCTTGCGCCTCTCACCTCGTTTCTAATTCTTCGAATATGAGCTAACGATTTTAAACCGATTGTATAGATGCCTTGCAGGTTAGGGATGCCGCCAAGTGAGGTATAGGAGTGGACAGTCGGGGTCTTCGTACATTGTAGGAGGGGGCCGTTTATGCCTTTTGTTGTTGTGGGATATGGTTTTATGTTGTACGGTTTTGGTTTATGTTTGGAGTTGATGTCGTTTTAAGGACTTGGCTGAGTTTCCAACTTGTATCTTTACCTTATAGTTTCTCTCGCATACATTATAAATGTTTTGAGTTTGCCTTTATTTGTGTCTGGTTGGAAAGGTCCGGTGAAATTGATGTCAGGCTAAGGGTCAGGACCCATTGTGAGGTCTCGCCCGTGGCACCTCGAGTACCACAGATTCGGGGTGTTATATGAAGTTGATGGCGTGGAATGGTAACCGGATCTTGATGTTTGGGGCAACATGATACGCTACACCCCTAATGCCTCCATTCTAGATCTGGATAACTGACTCGAGATCTTCCTTTGGTTCGAGTATGAGCCACATGTTGAGGAGGATGTTGATGTTGTCGATAATGATGATAATGATAGTGATGATGATGTTGGAGAAGATAATGGTGGTGGCCATTTTGACCTCCACGTTGTAGCTACAATAGTAGGATACTCGACCTCCTCCACCACATCCCTTACAATACTTCTCTATGGGTAGAGAAGTATCTTCATCTACGGCCCTTCCTAATTACGATAAGATTTTATCACCTTGGAGAGTTGAGGACACTACATGGAGAGAGTCCATGTAGTCATGGAGTGCCGCTGAGACCCAAGTCAAATAGACCAGATACACTACTGAGTCTGGAGTTTGTGAGGCATGGAAAATAGAGTAGATCACATTGGTTGATGACTTTGTCCACCACTTGACTACTATGGATTGGCATATGACTACCATCAACACACATATGACTGCTTACGGCAAGCATCTCTCTAACTTCAGCACGCACATGGGCGACTATGCCCGTCTCATGAGAGTATTTCCTCTACTTAGGGCATCATTCAGGACCGCATGGATGAGTATGCTATTGGGAGGCCACAGAGATGCATCACTTTCTACGATGACGAGGACGACACCACTCATCCCCATTGGGATGGACCTGCCCGGACCTTCGAACGAAGGATCAAAGAGATGCCAGAAATCGCCTTCTAAAGTGTTGGATGCCCTCGTGCCTTGTCAGCGTGGTAGCATGAATTATTGTCTATATTTTGGGATTTGTTTAGACGTTTTATCTTCGATAATCTGCATGTTTGTATATATATTATGTGATTATATTGCCGTTTCATCTACCATTGCCGGAATCGAGGTCTACACCAAGTTTCGTTGTAATCGTAGGTAAAATGGCACGTTTTGCATCAAAAAAGAGCAAAACGAGCTAAGGAGTCAATGGAGCTACAGTCAGGAGCTTAAGGAAGAATCCAGGAATCATGGAATTGGATTAGAGATTCACTTTGGACCAGATTTGAGAGATTTCACATTCAGTTGTGATTCACCTAGGTTGACTATAGAGTCACCTCGACCGAGGTGATCCAGAGGAGCCGACTCGAGTAAGGCGAACACCTTGGACGCGGCAAGGATATTTTATTCTTGGTTGAGATCTTTTATTTTTGGAAGGAGGATCTTATCTTTTTAGGCTGGATTTTTGGAAGGAAGAAGATAAGTTATGCCATATATTTTACCTATTTTTATGGGAAGAGATCTTTCTAAGATATCTTATCTTTGGAGAGTAATTTTCCTATAAAAAGGGTTGGATTTTCCACAAATCCGACACCCGTTATCACCCGGAAAACATCCGCTAACAGCTGAAGATCCTGCTTACACCGAAAAGACCGTTTAGAGCTGCACATCGCGCAAGACAGCCGTTTTATCCCACTACAATTGGGAGGTTTGAAGAACCTTTTTGGAAGGTTGAAGGAAGAAGTTTATAGCTTTTATAGCTTTGTGAAGGGTTTTGTAAGATTCCTTTAGATTACCTTCATTGTTGTTTATCTTGTTGGATTTTAATCCAACGAACGCTTGTTGTTTGATAATTGATTCAGTTATTGAAGCCTTTCTCTTATGGTTCTCTTGTTCTCTTTCTTCTCATATATTTGATTATTACTTTCATGATGATGAGTGGCTAATTTCCTTGTGTGATTCTAGGGTGATTGGCTGAAGGTTGTGGGAAAAACAATGATAGAATAATCTTAATCACAGTAGGACCCTGAAAGTTCGAGTCTTTATCCTTAACCCTAAGCGTCTCGCTCAGTCGATGAACATCTCGGCCGGGGTGGAATTCTTCTGACCGAGGTGACTTATCTGATCCGAAACTGAGAGTTAAGTGTTAGAGTTTGCCAAATCCTATTCTTATTACACCTTTCCTAGTTCAATGCAAGCCTAGGATGAGACTTACCCGGTAATTCCTTTGTTTGGTTATCTAAGATCATAAGTGTAGGTAATAAAGGTTTATCCTTTATTGGGGTTTGAGTGTGCTTTCATTCCATCTTTGTGAGTTAGCCTGAGACTTATCCGGTAAAGGTTGATTCTATTCCCTTAGTTGGAGTGTTAGTTTGAGGTTATAGTTCTTTTCCTTAATTCCTTGAGACTTACCCGGTAATAGGAGTTACGGTTTGGGATTAGTGAGTAGTGAGACTTACCCGGTGATCTATTCCACTTTAGTAACACATTCCCTATGCAAATTTCTCAGCTTTGTCCGCTTATCTTGAGATCTTGAGTTGGAACCACAACTAGATGATTTAATCCCTAAATTGCATATTCCTTTATTGACTTTTTATCATCTTTGATTGTTTTAATTGCTTCGTGGTTAGTAATTACATAGCTTACCTATTCTGACTTTGTTTCACTAAGTCCCTGTGATCGACCATTGGAATTTTTTGCTTTTTACTACGATTGACCCGTACAGTGCGGGTTCGCATCCTTGTTTTAAGCTTACATCTTGGGTTATAAATTTAAAGCTTGCACACACCGTTTGGAGCGAACACAGCGCCACCCCTACGTCTGCAGTGTGTCACCGCCTCTGCGATTGAGAGCCACTACCCCTGCAGTGTGTCACCGCTCCTACACTTTCCTATTTATGTAGGTGCGTCTTTTTCCAAGACATAACATGTGTGATATGTGTTATTCCTTTCCCTTGTGTTAGGGTTGGCGTGTGAGCTTGTTAGCTAAGTATGATGAGATTGGCGATGATATGTTGAGGTAATAACTTAGGCATTTCTAAGATGTGATAAGTTATTGAGGTTCAGTTGTGGGTTATGATTTTGGTACGATCATGAGGTGTAGGAGGTGGAATCTCCTAGCCTTGGTAGTGTTCGATATTGTGTGTCTTGCTGATTATAAAAGCCATTGTTGTCAACCTAAGGCTCTGATACCACTTTTGTAACACCCCGAATCTGCGGGACTCGAGGTGTCATTGGGTTAGGATCACACAATGGATCGTGACCCTAGCCTGACAACAAGTTCATCGGACCTAACAACAAGGCACCGACAGATATAAAACAAATACATAAAATTGTACATCAAAAGGTATACAAAACCATAGCCGAGATAAACATAATCCTCACATAGAAGGTATAAAAAACATCATCCTCACACAGGAGGTATATAACATACCCAAAACCATAACCACCTAATGTACGAGAGTCCTCGTCCTGTCACCCTGCCGGATTACTATGCAGCTCGTCTATCCTACAAAGGCTCTATAACACGTTATAAAACCGTTAGCTAACCATTCATATATTAGGAATGCATAAGCACAAGACATGGAATCATAAACACAATCAAATTATCACACATTTACCCATTTTAATCATCTTTATATAATAGTCATCCACTCAAATCATATTGCCTTTGGGTGCTATTGCCAGCTGGAGTGGTATCGGCACACTACCCGTGTACCCTATGGGAGTGGTGAAGTGTCCATCCCGTATACCAAACTGGCTTGACTTCAGAGAACCTCCCAAACTCCCTCGGGATGAAAGGGAAAGGTTATCACTGCCACTACAAGGAAGCTATCAGTAAAACATAGGTCGCTAATAATCGACATCGCATATCTATCATATCAAGCATATAACACACACACCACTCATGCATACACCCAATATAAGGATGGTAGATAAGTAAGTCCTACGGACTTACCTCAACCTCTGATACTCTCAACCTCGATTAAACTCTACACTAGAGGCAAGCACAACCTATCAACAAGGCATAGAGATATATCAGTCTTCTATCCATTAAAGGGGTCATACCTAGACCCAAAGGGATCCATAAGGATCATAAACATCCTATAACCCTCAAACGACATCCTAAATCCTGAAAGCCGTACACAGAACAACATGATATCAACATCATCATCACACTCTCATCTATAACTATCATGATGCTATACACTCACACTAGGAAAGGAAGGGACAATGCCATCCTTAGGCAAGCCAAGAACAAGACGCACCCGCGTGACAAGGAAGGGGGAGGGGTTGGACACAAGGAACCACAGGGGTGGCCCAGAGTGGCACAAGGGCCGCGTTTGGCCAGCGCTGGGGCGTCCTGGCTGGGCACAGGGGCGGATGGTGTGCAGATTGAACACTTCATCTCCTCTTCACTTCTTCACTCGAACCTCTTCAATCCTTCTTCAGTAAGCAACCCCATACATACATATACATACATATATACATCAAACAAAGCCTAGGAAGGCTACCACAAGATCAAATCTTGTGGAATCTTAAGCTAGGAAGGAAGAAGAGAAGAAAAGAAGAAAGAAAGGAAGAGAGATCTCACTAGCCGAGCCCTAAAAGAGGAAGACTCCTCACAACAACCTCAAGGCTGGTTCATCAAAGGCACAACAACCACATCCATCATCATCCTCATCATCCAAGCATCAAAACTCAGAACCAAACAAGGGAGAAACAAGAAGAAGATCCAAAGGAGAAGAAGGAAAGAAGCAGATCGTGAGGAGAAGAGAGAGCTGGAGAGAGAATGAAGAAACCCTCATTTGGAAGAGAAGAGAGTATATAAAGTAAGAAGGGTCAAAATCAAGGCACGAGCCAACGAAGATGGCTACAGCACACCACAAACCGCAGGGGCGGTTCATGGAGGCGTAGGGGTGGATCAAGATGACCGCATGGGCGCAAGGCATGGCCGCAGGGGCAGTTCAGGCAAGACTCAACACTCTCAGCACTCTCAGAGACTAAAGCTCTTATAGGTGGGGAGGGATGAAGCCCGATGTGGCAATATTTGTAGCAGAGTGTGCAACCTGTCAGCAGGTCAAGATAGAGTATTGCATACCTAAGGGAAAGCTCCGTCCATTGCTAGTGCCGTAGTGGAAGTCAGAGGATATCTCCATGGACTTTGTGACTAGATTGAGGCTAATTAGGAGCTTTGATTCCATTTGGCTTGTTGTGGACAGATTGAAGAAGACTGTACATTTTATCCCTATTCGAGAAACATGGCCAGTGAGCCGGTTGGCTGAGGAGTTCACTTGGCAGATAGTGAGACTCTATGGTGTATCGAGGACCATTATCTCAGATCGAGATGGACGATTTACCTCGAGATCTTGGCAGTAGATATAGACTACCGTGGGTATGAGTTTGCACTTCATGATTGTGTTTCATCCCGAGACATATGGTCAGTTAGAGAGGACTATTCAGACCCTGGAGTATATGTTGAGACCTTGTGTGCTAGAGTGGGGGCAGTTGTGGTCAGATCACCTCCAATAGTTGAGTTTTCGTAAAACAACAGTTGGCATGCATCGATTGGGATGGCGCCATATGAGGTACTGTATGGGCGGCGATGTCGTACGCCGGTATCTTGGGATGAACCTAGCAGTGTCAATGGTATAGCACCTGAGAAGATTCAAGATGACATAGCCAGAGTGGCACTGATCAAAGAGAGGATGTTGGCTGTACCAAGTAGCCAAAAGTTGTATGCACACAAGAGGCGTCAACCTCTAGAGTTCAGGGTTGGAGCTGATGTCTACCTAAGAGTGTCCCCGACGTGTGGCGTCAAACATTCGGCATAAAGGGGTGGTTGAGTAACCGATATGTCGGTCCTTTTGAGATTTTGGATAGAGTTGGGAGAGCAGCGTACAGAGTTGCTTTAACCCCGAGGTTAGAGGGTTTTCACCATATGTTTCATTTTTCTTAGTTGAGGGAGTACATACCAGACCCAAGACACATTGTCATCTATGACGACTTAGTAGTTGAGTAGGACAACACTTTTGTTGAGCATCCGATAGCACTCCTAGATCGAGGTGTGAAACACCTATGTTCGAAGAACATTCCTATGTTGAGGATATAGTGGTTGAGACGAGGGCATGATGAGGCTACAAGGGAGACAGAGGATAGTATCAAGAGGAACTATCCACAGTTTTATGCAAAGATAGATGCACGTGTAGGATCGATGAGTAGATCTTAGTGTGATCTTGCTGAGTTAAGTGCTTATGTGTTTCATACTAGATGTGATGTGTGTCATATGATCTTATTAGATCTTGTTGTGCTAGCACGAGTTTTGATTATAGCTGAAGATGGTTCTTCTTCCATGCTATCGAGATAGGGTTATAGTATAGCTGGAGATGTTTATTCCTCCATGTTGTTGTGTTATGGATATAGTTTGGTGGAGACGATTTTCCATCATGCCCTTGCATTATGAGTACGGTTTGGGTGGAGATGGTTTTCCTCCATGCCCTTGTGATGTGGTTATGTGTTGGCTAGAGATGGTTTTCCTCTATGTTGTTGGGTAGTGATCTTGATTATGTTGTTGGGTAGATGATTCTTCCATGCTTGTTCTTTGAGGTTATAAAGTGTTATAGGTTGATACCGTATGAGCGGAGATGTGATACCTCCGATAGAGAGAGTGTGTATACCTCAATGTATGGGTCCGAGAGAATTTAGGAATTGTTCAAGTTTTGGGACGAAACTTGTTTTTAGAGGGATCTGATGTAATATCTTTAGCCTGGTAGAGATCCCGCCCTTGCGTCATGGCTTGGCCGCGGGTGTTGTGCCACCCCCGTGGCTCAGGTGATCCGCCCCCGCGATTTTGCAAGGTGGGTGCCGTCTTGCTTTTTCCTTTGCTTCCTCTTTAAGTCTTTCTTCCTCCTCCAAATGAAGGTTTCTCATTCTCTCTCCAGGCTTCATCTTCATCCTCAACCACGTTCTTCTTCTTCCCTCTTCCTTTTCTTGAGTTTTTCCTTCGATCTTACAAGTGTAAACCTTGAGGTGTTGTGATGGTGGTTTGATGATGATGTGTTGTTGTTGTTTTTGTGTTGTTGATAACTTAGTTGAGGGTACAAAGGTTCTCTCCTTATCTTGAGCTGCAGTGGTAAGCTTTTCTTCCCTCTTTCCTTCATCTTTCCTTCCTTTCTTCCTCCTTCGTGATGAATTCCCACAAGAGTGATCTTGTGCACATTTGATGGAGAATTGATTAACTATACATGTATGCAAATGTTGCTGGTGGCCTTTGGCACCAGAAGATGTAAAGAGATCGAACGAAGGATCAATGAGAAGCCAGAAATCGCCTTCTATAGTATTGGCCGCCCCTGCGCCTTGTCAACGCCTCCCTCGCGGCTGAAGTGTGTCACCGCCCTTGTGGCTGAAAATCACCACCCCTGCGGCGTGTCACCGCTCTTGCGCTTTCCCGTTTACGCAAGTTCGTCTTTGTCTAAGACATATCATGTGTCGAATGTGTCTTTCCTGTTTGAGGACGGTTTTGTAGAATCCGAGGGATAGAAGCCAGTGTGCTATGCTCCCTAAATGTGAATTGAGATGCCAAAAGTAACCTTCAAGGTCATGTTGTTCCGCCAATAGGATCATGATTGATGTGACGAGGAGTAAGTATGAAGTCTTATGGATGATACTGATGAACGTTAAGGGAATGCGTAGTTCTCGGCCCAGCCGATTACTACCAACGCTTTGAGGAAGGATTCTATGTGATTGCGCATCCATTTACGAGTCTTCTGAGAAAGACCATTATAATTGTGTGGTTGAAGTAGTATGTCCAAGCTTTGAAGAGTAGAGGAAGCATTTGACCTCTACTTTAATCAAAAGATTCAGGGAATCACGTGACTAATGTGTTGAGAACGTATGAGCAGAACTGCCCGACTTATGATTTCGAGTTAGTGGTAGTAGTTCAAGTTCCAAGATTTGAAGACAATACTTGTGTGACATTTCGTGTCAGAGTTTCACAGATCATAGGAGATTGAAGCATATTTTTATGCAATAAAGGTTAAATAACTGCCAGCGTCGATAGTTTGAGTTGATCAAGGACGCTGACCTTGAGATTTGTACCATTCTGGAAAGGAGAACGTGGTCACTGATGCCTTGAATAAGAAGACGCCTCGAGAGAAGGCGATTGTTGGAATTGCTTTACAGTCTCGGTTTCAAAATGATCTAGCTTGGTTAGAGTTGGACCTACAACTACTGATAAGGACGTTAGTTTCATGTTTAGGGATTTTACCTGGTTTGTTGGATGAGGTCCAACAAAAACAGGGGACTTGCCTGACCTTGAGGGAACTTGATGGAAGGATGCCTCATGGCGAGGCACCACAGTTCTTTAATGGAACAGAAGGAGTATGAGGCGTCGCAACTGCGTCAGTATAACCGTTTATGCGGAGTCGAGTGGAGAAGATTACAATACACTCATAGTACACCTTCTTTAGTACATCCATGTACAAATAAGAGGTACCACGAAGTAGTAAATCAGGTTAAAGTGTTACTGACCTGGAGATGAGCTCATCCACTACCAGTGTTATAGTGGAAGTGAGAGGACTTTTCTGTGGACTTGTGATGAGATTGAGACCCAGTAAGTGTTTTGGTGTTATCTAGATTATTAGTAACAGAATTACGAAGGCGACACGTTCCATCTCTACAAAGAGACGTGGCTAGTGAATGAAGTAACAAAAGAGTACACTAGACAGATGGTGGGACTCCATAAGTGTACCGAGGACGATCGACTATGATTGTAGTAGAAGGTTTACTTTGATGTTTTGATAGCAGATTCAGACTGCTTGGGGAACGCGTCCATATATCATGATTGAGTTTTACCTCAGATAGATGGTCAGTCTGAGAGAACCCTCCATACTGTAGAGGACATGTTGTAAGCTTGTGGGATGGATTGGGAACAAGGACAATATGTTTATCTCCCACTCGTTGAGTTCTTATACCATCACCGTCGATATGCATCTATAGGGATGGCCCCTATGAGGCGTTGTGTTGACATAGGTGTCATACACCTTTATGCTCACAGGAGCCTAGCAATACTAGTGGATAGCGCCAGAACAGATTCAGGATGATATGGCTCGAGTAAAGCTCATCAGAGAGAGGATGTTGGCTGCACAGAGTCACCAGAAGTTGTATGCAGATAGGAGGCGTCGACCTCTAGAGTTCAAGGTAGGAGCTCATGTCTGGTTGAGAGTAACTCTGACACGAGGCGTTAGACGTTATGGCATAGAGGGGAAGTTGAGTCTCCGATATGTCAGTCCTTTCGAGATACTGGATAGAGTTGGGAGAGTAGTGCACAAATTGGCTTTGCCACCGAAGTTAGAGGGTGTTCACCCTATGTTTCATCTGTCTCAGCTGAGGGAGTACTTACCAGACCTGAGGCACATTGTGAGTTATGATGATCTAGTGGTTGAGCCGGACCACACTTTGGCAGAACAACCTTTTGCAGTTCTAGAAAGAGAGGTGTAAGACGCCTACATTCGAAGGATATTCCTATGATGAGGATACAGTGGTCGAGACGAGGACCGGATGAGACTACCTGGGAGGCTGAGGATAGTATCCAGAAGAACTATCTAGAGTTTTACGTTGTGATAGATACACCTGCAGGATCCACAATTAGATCTTGGTGCTATCTTAGTGAATGTATGTTATGCTATGTGCTTATATGATATGTTGTGTTTCCGTGCTAGCGGTGAGTTGTGCATATGATCTGTTAGATCTTGTTTGCTAGTGCTAGATAGGTATATTTGGAGATGGTTCTTTCCTCCATGTTATGGTGGATGTGTTAGGATTAGCAGGAGATGGTTATTTCCTCCATGCTATCTTTGGTTGACACAATGTGAGTGGAGATGGCTTTCCTCCACGTAGTAGTGTTATGTGTATGTTGTGGCTGGAGACGGTTTTCCTCCATGCTCGTGTGACGTAGTTAGTAGTTGGCTAGAGATGATTTTTCCTCTATGCCTTTGGATAGCGTTATGATCTTGTTGCTGGAGTTGGTGATTCCTCCATGCTGTGTTTTGAGGTTATAAAGTGTTATAGGTTGATACCTTTGAACGGAGATATGATACCTCCGATAGAGAGAGTGTCTATACCTCAGCGTATGGGTCCGAGAGGATTTGGAATTTGTTCAAGTTTCGAGACAAAACTTTTTCTTAAGGGGTGTGTGATGTAATAGCTAGGATTTCTGAATTCTAATTAATGTTGATTAACTTAATTAGTGATAGTAATTGACATACAACTAGCGAAGATTGCGTAAGTGTTGAGTATAAGTCCCACCGTTATGTTCCTGGCGTAATTTTGGGCTTATGGTGAAATTTTACTTTTTCCCCCGGGTAATTATTTTTACCCTGCGGTATTATTTGTAGCATTTGGGAGCTCCAATTAATAAAAATACAGTTGAGAGAAATGATCGGGACATCGGACATGTCCTAGATATGAAATAACATGGAAAGGCAAAACGGCCAAAAGAATCGCTATTTCGTTTCTAAACGGCTAAGAAAGACGGCTTAGGAATACACGTTTTCCGAGGCAATTGTGGCATAATTATCCCTACAATATTCAAGACTTATTATTCCAATTTCGAAAAGTTTGGAGAAGGGGGATCAACCCGCCATTGGATCGGTTAAAGGATAATTGTCGACTTCACTATAAATAGCGGAGAATCGTTTATTAATTCATTTCCTTTCACGTTTCCTCGTAAAAGCTCTGATTTCTCTCAAACTTCAAACTCAGATTTACTCTCCGTTTCTAATCCGATTTCAATTCCGTTTGATTTTCTGGATTCCTCTTTTAATTCTCTTCATATTGGTACCAAGTTTTTGCATTTCCGAGCAGATGAAGACCTGGTCGAGCATATATGTCACCAGGACAGTTCCGTCGCTCAGATTCCGGTGAATTTGATGTTGTACATGCGTAGCCTGCGTCGTTGTGATTCCGAATCTTCTTTCGGATCGTCAATCGGGTTAGTAACAAATAAGTTTTGAATTTATTTGTTTTCCTTAATGCGATTTGGCCTAAATTGACCTTAGGCTTTTCAAAATGGATAATTAGAAATTCCATTATGATCATTATATTATTCTGGTGTTTATGGGTTGTTTGTTTAATGAAATCTGATGACAAGTGGGTTTAGAAATGGCCTGCGGGCAAAACGTTATTCTGGTGAAATTTAATTAATTAATTAAAGGTTATTTAATTAAATTAGGATTAAATTTGAGATTGAGGAATACTGATTAGATGCATGCTAGGTGTCAGAATGAGTTGAAGATCATGATGATGTTATTGATATCGGTTATGGCTTTCAGGTTTAGTATGTGTACGAGTGTGATGAGATGTTATGTTGAGGATATGCCTTAGGCATTTATGAATGTGTTGAGGATTTGAGGTTTAGATTTGAGATATAGGTTGGTTGTGGTTAGTGAGACGAGTCTCCTAACCTTTGCAGTATGTGATTGTGTGTGCCTTGCTATTGCAAGCGTTGATTACTTTCCCAAGGGGAAGCTGTGACGTGGTACAGGTTACGAGTATATCAGGTAAGTCCATACGAATTACTTAGCGTGCAGTTGTGGATTGTATGATTGTGATGGTTGTGTGTGTTCATATGATTGTGCATTTATAACCTAAACCGGACTAGGATGACCATTTATTACATTTATTTGGGCCAAGTGTATTATAACGGGCGGTAACCACCGGTCTTCGCCTGCTGGATAGGAGGACGTGCTTGGAAGCCAGTAACACAAGGGGGGACAAGTGACGATCACCCCCGATGCAAACCCCTGTGTTAACGGGGAGAGGGATGAGGTTCTTTAGGTTACTCGTGTTACAAAAGAAGTTGATTTAGTAATGGAATAACGTAATGAAAGATAATAAATGAATGTGTGAGGCATTGCATGTATGAGATGTTGATGTGTGGTTGTGCTATTACCTTCATGCTTTTCATTGTTGTAGCTAACGGTTTCATACCATGTTGTAGATGATTTGCAGGTTAGGAAGACTACAAGGTGAGACAGATGGTGTGGCCAGCCGAGGAATTCTGTACATTAGGATGCGTAGGATATGGGATCTTTTGTATCAGATGTTGTGGTTTGGTGTTTTTTACTCGGCTTTGAGTTTGAAAACTCTTTTGATGTATCATATACATCTTTTATGAATTTCGTTTTAATCTGCATGTGCCTTGTTGTAATATTCAGTGAACTTGTTGTCAGGCTAGGGTCAGGATCCATTGTGAGATCCTAGCCCTATGTGACACTCCAAGTCCCGTGGATTTGGGGTGTTACAGAGTTGGTATCAGAGCCTTAGGTTGACAACAATGGCACTTGCTATCTGCAATAAAGATAGAGTAGATAAATAAACAGAACCCATATGGGGTCTTACTTTTTAAAGGATTTTGGTTTTAAAGCGAGTATAGATGTTTTGGGATAGTATGTACAGAAGTCGTCACCCATCTGAGGATCTCAACAGTGTAGATATATATATATATATATATATATATATATATATATATATATATATATATATATATATATATATATATATATATATATATATATATATATATATATATATATATATATATATATATATATATATATATATATATATATATATATATATATATCTTTTATGTGTTGATGTGTATGCATGTAATAATGAGCATTATATATATATATATATGATAACACGATTTATGACTTAGGTTTAGGTAATCATTTAGATAGATTTCTCACTCATTCATGCATGGTTTAGCACTAATTTACGACGTTTGCACTCAATTCACGTATTTTGTCGAGATAGACGTCTACATGGACTTGTGCGTTGCTTTGTAGGTATTTCGGGGGTCTTTTGGATAATAACTGATACATTCGAGGGCCAAGCCTCGTGGTGGTACACATCCAAGGCTAAGGAGGAGCATAAATGGAGCAACAAGGGACACAAAGACCAATATTGGTGCAAGCAATGGATCAACTCATAGCTAAACGATCGTGGCATGTTTATGCTGAAGAAAATTGGACCAACTAGCAGCTAAATCGTCCGATTTAATCCTACTGGGTCGATTTTTGGGGCTTTGACAGCTTAAGCCACGTGTCCCACGATCTCTTGTCCGTCCTTGCTCTTGGTGGAGAATATAAGTGGTCTTGTGTTAGCATGAAATATTGTGATATTTTAGGCACGTTTTCTAAACGTATTTGATTCATATTGATAGTCTTTGATTGAACTTTGTTGCATATGTGAGCTAGAATTGCCTATATTGTCGATATGGATGTCTACACTAGTTCTATGTTGATTATAGGTACTTAAGAGCTATTTCCGAACGGAATCGAGCAAAGAAGAGTTGATTGAGTATGTCCGTGGATTAAGGGCATTCTTAGGAGCAAATTGGAGTTTAGCTTGAGGAATGCACGAGGCTAGGGAAGAATCACGTTCTTGCCCTAAACCACGCTCTAAAATACGGCCGTACTACAAACCACGTTTAGTTCCACGGCCGTGGAACCTTGCAAGAGAAGCGTGATGCATTCCAGTAACTATTACGGTCGTGGAATATATGGTACAAACCGTGACCTAATCCACGCCCTAAATTACGGTCGTGCAAACTTCCACGACCGTGATCTTGGCTAATCTTTTTCGCCACACTTTGAAGCCACGATCTTTTGAAGATTGGGCCGTGCCGACATTTTGCCCTACAACTATAAAAAGACGGACGAAAGGAGATTCCGTCATTGGTGCTTATCTTCACTTATCCCCGTTTACACCCCCGTTACCTCGCTTTACATCATAGCTTTGAAGATTTAAAAATCTCATTCGAGATCGAAGTTCGTGTTTGGATTTGCCCTAATCTTGCACTTGGTGGAGATTATCGTTGGGATTTCCATATTTCCCGGATTGATGGAAGATTCAGAACGTTTCTTGCAAGAAGACTTCTCTTCTTGTTTAGGTTTGATTTAGAAGGCGGATTGACATCCCGTTCTTCCTTCTTTCCTAAGATTGTGTTTGTTTGTTCTATTACGAATCTTGTGACGATATTTGTTCTTGATTGTAACTTTGAGATTGGTTTGGAGATTATTGAAAGTTCTTGAAAGTTTTCATCTTTCTATCTTTTAATTCTTGAATTGATATAAACATGACTGTTATTGGCTAGAAACCCTTAACAATTCTAAGGTGAAGGGTTGATAGTTGTGGCTTAGATGATGATAGATCGATCGCAAACAGATTAGACCCTGAGAGTTTAAGAGAATCGTCGACGAACCCTAAATTACGGGCTGTTCTTGAGTTCCACGACCGTGGAATCTCAAGATCCAACCGTAATTTCCCTCAAGTTTACGAACCTGCTTTTACTTTAATTCAAAGTTAAAGATTTGCTTTGACTTAGTTTAGACTTGTCTTTTCTAGGTGGTAGTGAAGCCTCAACAGCCTCTACCTCGATTGTGAGTGTCACAACCTCAATCGGTTAAGTTAGTCTTGATCCTTGGGTTACAAGTTTGGGTATTTGACACTAATTCTCACCTTTAGAATCTTTCTATATTGAGCCTCGACAACCTGTATAGAGAGTGCCTTGTAGGTGAGTTACATAAGGTTTTTGGAACTTCACCGTACGATTACCTTACATTAGTATACCTTTGCATATCTCAACTCTGTCTTTATATCATTAAGTATATCTTGAATCGATTGCCACAGTTGGATACTTGGATCTTTAGGATTGTTGTTTTCCCAATATTTGCAAAACTCTCATATTTACTGGCTTGATAATCTGAAATCGAATTTGTTCCCACCCAAATCCCTTTGTTCGATACTCTGGAATTCTTGCTTAGCTACGTCGATCCGTACACTGCGGGTTCGCTGCTTAATTCTAGTTTTATAAATTTAAAGCTTATTTGCACACACCTTTAGGGACGAACAAGTTTTTGGCACCGTTGCCGGGGATTTGGTTTCGGCCGAATTCGGTAGCCGGTTGTCAAGCTTGGGAGCTTACTCTCGTTATTTGATATCTTTTTGAGTGCATGCGCAGGTCTAGGAACACCGAAGATCTCTTACCTCTTGATCAAGAGCTAGAGAAAACTTTAAGGCAAAAGCGCAAGGAAAAGAAGATGGCTGAAGAACACGAACGTGATCTTCAAGCGGAGTTGGCGGAGAAGGAAGCTCAACTCCAATGGAACGAGAATCTCCGCCGAGATGAAACGGATCGTCATCAATCCGAAATTAGCAAACTACAGGATACGATGTTCCAAATGAGGATAGAGTTAAGCGACCTTAAGAATAAAGGAAGCAAGAAATCCTCAAGGAGGGGATCAAGAACTAGAAGAAGAAGTCACTCATCCGCTGATGATAGTGATTCTTCCATGCCACCATTAGAGGAGATTGATCCCACGATCAATATGAATCCTTTCCATTCACAAGGAGCTGCTAATCGCCGCATTCCACCTAGGAATGTGAGGGTCGAACGTGTGGATAATGAGCCAAGAACTCTTGGCCAACGGATGGATCCAACACAACAACCACGCCGCTTGGGCGTGAATTTCGATGCTGAAGATGTGCAAGGGTTTAGCTTTAACCCTCAAGTTATTACTCTTGTTCGCCAAAACCAATTTGGCGGGACAAGCGCTGAATCTACACACCAACACTTGCAAAACTTTGAGTGTATGATGGAGACGATGAGATCGAAGAATGCTACCACCAACAGCTACAAGCTCAAACCCTTCTTCTACTCTTTGAAGGGGAAAGCGTTGTCTTGGTACCAAGCTCTTCCTAATGGGAAACTAGATACGTGGGAAGACCTTTCCGCGGAGTTCCTCACCAAATTCTTTCCGCCTTCCAAAACGGCGGAACTTAGAGGTAAGATTAATGCTTTTTCCATGAGACCTAACGAAAGTTTGTTTCAATCTTGGGAAAGGTTTCAGGATTTGCTCTTGGATTGCCCTCATCATGGCATATCCAAGCTTGCCTTGCTAGAGATTTACTACAAGGGGCTGGATGCGGGAACGCAATTCAACCTCCAATCCCTCTCATGTGGAACGTTCATGGACATGAGAGAAGATAACGCTTGGGACTTCATTGAGAAGCAAGCAAGAGTCATAGAGAAGTATTCCCACCGGAAAGTGGAGGGACATCGTGTGGAGCAAGGAGCAAAGCTCACACATGAAGCTCAAAATCAGATTTTCTCCCTCAACAATGAGATCAAAGAGTTGAATTAGGCTATCAAGACCAACTTCCCAAAGCAACAAGGGAAGGATGTTGGTTATTTGGGCAACAACAATGGTAGCAACAACAATAACCGGAGCAACAACCGGAATAACAATTGGAATGGAAACAACAACAACCAGAACAACGATTGGAACAACAATAGGGGTTCAAACAACAACAATTGGCGCTCCAATCAACAAAATTCCGGTAGCTCTTACCCTTCCAACTCAAATTCACTAACTCCACCTTCCTCTTCCTCTACTCCTTTGAAAACCCAGGGGCAATCATCTAATGGAGGAAACACTTTGGGGAAGGAGAAGCCCGATCCCATATTGGAAACGACCTTGGGAAAGCTTCAAGGGTTGGAGAACCGCCTCATCAAAGTTGATGATCAAGTCTCTAAGGTTGACAAAGCTCAAAAGGTTTTAGAAAACCAAATGTTCAACCACGCGCAGGAAGTTCCTAGGAATCAAGGGAAACTTCCAGGAAAGACGGAGGACAACCCTAAGGGAAGGGTGATGGCGATTACAACTAGGAGCGGAGTGACTACTACCGATCCGCAGCCTACGTTCGTTGAAGTCCCCGTAGAGAAGGACAAGGAGAAGGGGAAGGAGAAGGAAGACGTCTATGGTCCTCCTCCAACTTACAAACCTCCCCTACCGTTCCCTCAATCTAGAGCGCGAGCGCGCCTAGATAAACAATTCGGTAAGTTCATAGAACTCATGAGCAAGCTGCATATTAATATACCATTTATTGATGCTATTGTAGGTATGCCGGCTTTTGGCAAGTTCATGAAGGAGATTCTCTCTAACAAGAGGAAGCTAGAAGATTTCGGAGAGGTCAAGATGAGTTCGGATTCTTCGGATCTCATCAAGACCATAAAGGATAAAATGCCCCCAAAATTGAAGGATCCGGGGTCATTTTGCATTCCCATTGGAGTGGGAGATGTCACATATGACGCTTTATGTGACTTAGAAGCAAGTGTGAGCATCATACCACTTGCATTGTGCAGGAAGATCGGTTTAGGCGACCCTAAACCGGTAAAGATGACGTTATACATGGCGGATCGATCTATCACTCGCCCCGTTGGTATTGTAGAAGACGTCCCGGTCAAGTTAGGTAAATTCTTTGTCCCCATTGATTTTGTCGTGCTTGACATTCCTGCAGATAGTCCGGTCCCGATCATACTCGGAAGACCGTTTCTTGCAACCTCCGGCTGCATGGTCGATTGCAAGAATGGGAGACTCGCTTTTGATATAGGAGAAGAGAAAGTAGAGTTCGTTCTTTCCACTCTAATGAAGGAACCAATCTTTGACGAGGATATTTACGATATCCAAGATGAAGAAGGTTTATCTAGGGAAGAGGTAAGTGCGATTCTCTTTAACGATCCCTTACAAAAAGTCATTACCATGAGTCTAACAGATGTAGGGGAAGAAGAAGAGTGCAAAGAGGAAATTGAAGCCTTGGAAGCACAAGAAGAGATGCATGAAGAGGAGTTTGACAAACTCCACGATGAGGCTGAGAATGTTAGAATCCACGGTCATACCTTGTATTCCACGACCGTGGATTTCACAACCAAAACCGTCCTCCATTCCAGGGGATTACACGGCCGTGGAACATATAAGGAGCCCGTAATTCTGGCCGTGTAAGAGGGTGATCGGCATACTTCTTCAACTTTTTCTAATCCTTCTCCAACTCACTCAACATCCTTAGAAACCTCTAAGGAAACATCGGATGCTCCTCAAGGGTCGTTGGAAGCTCCGAAAGCAATGGAACTCAAACCACTTCCTACTCATCTAAGGTACGCTTTTCTAGGATCTAATTCTACCTTTCCGGTTATCGTTAGTTCCGAACTAAGCATAGATGAACATGAACAGCTCATGATTGTCCTTAGGAAACATAGAAAAGCCATAGGCTATACTATCGAGGACTTAGTAGGAATTAAACCCTCCCTATGTATGCATAAGATATCAATGGAGGAAGACTTTAGAACTTCAAGACAACCTCAAAGGCGGTTGAACCCGACCATGAAGGAGGTTGTCAAGAAGGAAATTCTTAAACTTCTTGACGCAGGTATCATCTATCCTATCTCCGATAGCAAGTGGGTGAGTCCAGTTCAAGTAGTTCCGAAGAAGGGAGGAATGACGGTCATCACCAATAAGAACAACGAACTCATTCCTACCCGAACCGTGACTGGATGGCGGATGTGCATAGACTACCGCAAGCTCAACAACGCAACGCGGAAGGATCACTTTCCATTGCCATTCATCGATCAAATGCTTGAAAGGTTAGCACAACATTCACATTTGTTCTACCTTGACGGTTATAGTGGTTTCTTCTAGATTCCGATACATCCGGACGATCAGGAGAAGACCACATTCACGTGCCCTTGGGGTACGTTCGCCTATAGGAGAATTCCGTTCGGGCTTTGCAACGCCCCAGCCACCTTTCAACGGTGCATGATGGCCATCTTCTCCGAATACATAGAGGAAATCATGGAAGTCTTCATGGACGACTTCTCCGTATACGGTTCCTCTTTTAACGATTGCCTTTCTAACCTTTCTCTTGTTTTACAAAGGTGTGAAGACACTAACCTAGTTCTTAATTGGGAGAAGTGTCAATTCATGGTTAAGGAAGGAATCGTATTAGGTCACTTAGTCTCTAGTAGAGGGATAGAGGTAGACAAGGCTAAGATAGAGACCATAGAGAAACTTCCTCCCCCAATTTCGGTGAAAGGGATAAGAAGTTTCCTAGGACATGCTGGATTTTATAGACGTTTCATTAAGGACTTTTCTAAGATATCAAAACCTCTCACTAATCTATTGATGAAGGATGCGGTTTTTGAGTTTTCGCAGGAATGTTTGGATGCGTTTAACACCATTCGGCAAGCTCTAATTTCAGCACCTATTATCCAACCTCCGGATTGGACACTCCCCTTTGAGATTATGTGCGACGCTAGTGACGTAGCAATTGGAGCTGTTCCTTGACAACGAAAGGAAGGGCGAACCCATGCCATATACTATGCTAGCAAGACGCTAGATGAAGCGCAGCTCAACTACGCCACTACCGAAAAAGAATTTTTAGCCATTATCTATGCTATTGACAAGTTTTGCTCTTATCTTGTAGGTGCAAAGGTGATTATCTACACGGATCATGCTGCGATCCGGTACCTCCTTGCGAAGAAAGACGCGAAGCCAAGGCTAATTAGATGGATTCTTCTCCTACAAGAATTCGATCTTGAGATCCGCGACAAGAAAGGTTTAGAAAATTCTGTTGCGGATCATTTGAGTCGCCTAACACATTTAGAGGACGACCATTTACCCATTGATGACTCATTTCCGGACTAACACTTACACATCATAGAGGAGTGCATCAACGTGATCTCCAAGTGTAATGAACCATGGTTTGCTGATTTTGTTAACTATTTGGTTTGCCAGGAGATACCGCCCGGACTATCCTACGCACAAAAGAAGAAGTTCTTTAAGGATGTCCGGGAATACTATTGGAACGAGCCTCTCCTCTTTAAGAGAGGTCCGGATGGCATCATTCGGCGATGTGTGCCGGAAGATGAGATGCAAAGTGTCATCCGCCATTTCCATTCACTACCTTGTGGAGGACACGCTAGTTCGAACAAGACTATCGCAAAGGTATTGCAATCTGGATTATTTTGGCCTATATTGTTTAGAGATGTGCAATCCTTTGTTTCTTGATGCGATGCTTGTCAAAGAACAGGCAATATTTCTAGAAGGAACGAGATGCCCCTCAACAACATCCAAGAGGTGGAGATTTTCGACGTTTGGGGAGTCGATTTCATGGGACCATTCCCATCTTCTTGTGGAAACCAATACATACTATTGGCGGTAGACTACGTTTCTAGATGGGTGGAAGCAATCGCCTCTCCCACAAATGATGCCATGGTGGTGGTTAACTTCTTCAACAAGACCATCTTTCCGCGATTTGGGACGCCAAGGACGATCATTAGTGATGGAGGTTCTCACTTCATAGCCCGTCGCTTTGAAGCTCTTCTAGCTAAGTATGTGGTTACTCACAAGATCGCTACCCCTTACCATCCACAAACAAGTGGACAAGTTGAGATCTCGAATAGGGAGATCAAAGGAATTCTAGAGAAAACGGTTTCAAGGACTAGGAAGGATTGGTCCTTGAAGCTAGATGATGCATTATGGGCGTACCGGACTGCGTACAAGACTCCCATAGGAACCACAACATACAATCTTGTGTATGGGAAGTCTTGTCACTTGCCGGTGGAGCTGGAGCACAAAGCGTTTTGGGCTATCAAGTGGCTAAATTTCGGAATGAAGGAAGCGGGAGAGAAGCGTCTCCTAGACATCAATAAGCTGGATGAACTCCGTTTGAACGCCTATGAAAACGCCAAGATCTACAAGGAAAGAGCAAAGCGTTGGCATGATAAGCATATCATTCCAAAGGACTTCAAAGAAGGAGATCAAGTTCTCCTCTTCAATTCAAGACTTCGCCTCTTTCCAGGTAAGCTTAAATCCCATTGGACTGAACCCTTTCTAATTAAGCGTATTTCCCCCCATGGTGCAGTTGAAGTATGGGGTGAAGCTAGCGGAAGTTTTAAGGTGAACGGCCAACGACTAAAGAAGTATACGCCGGAACTCCAAGCTGAGGAGTTTGCGCCTACCGCACTCGAATAAGTGCGAGATTGGTCTAGCTACGGAACTTAAACAAAGCGCTTCTTGGGAGGCAACCCAAGGTATTGCATTTTCGTTTTTGTTTTCGATTCATAGTTTAGCTTAGAATAGACGTTTTTGCTTTGTTTTTGCCTTCGATTTCTTCCGGTATGTTCATGTTTTTGGTTGTAGGATCGATGGAAAGGGAATAGGGAAGAACAATGTTGAAGAAAAGCGACGAAATTCGGACTTTGGAGCTTTACAGGAGGTTCCACGGTCTAAATTACGGTCTTCATAGCTACAGTGGCCGTAATTCCCAAAAGCCTTTGAAAAATCACCAAAACCACGGTTCCGTACACTTCCACGGCCGTGGAACACCCCGACATTCCGTGATTTTCAAAATTTTGCCTGCAACTATATAAGCCACGTTCTTCACAAACTCATCCCAAAAATCCCTCTTTTCACGACCTAATTGCCGAAAATCCACGACCTCCTCAAAATCCTCGTTTCTTAATCGTTTCTAACGATTCTTCTTCCCAAACTGCAGCAAATTCAACAACAAACAAGATCCAAGCGACAAACCGAGCGGAAATCCATCAACAGACGCGCATTTCGAATTTTTCAATCCGAAAAAGAGGTTTTCTTTTCCCTTCTTGATTCTCGCCAATTTTGTTCGTTTTTGCTATAGATTTTTAGGAAGAACTGATAGAAACTGGAAGGAATTAGACTAGGATTGTTTGTTGTGGTGATTGATTGCTGATTTGCTGAGATTCGTGATTTTCTGAGACGAATCACGGTCTCTGGGTAAACCACGGCCGTAATTCTTGAAGAACAGACCGTAATTTTTGTGCAGAATGGATTTTGTAAGGAGAGTGTTGGGAAGGATAAAAGAGAAGAAAGGTGAGCAGAATAAGAAAAGAAAGGGTAATCCTTCCTCCTCCTCATCCTCTAGGGCACCACCACCCTCTTCACCTTCACTACCATCTTCACCTTCACCTCCATCCTCACCTCCTCACCCTAGAGTCCCGACCATACATGAGAACCATCTTGCTGCATTGGAGAAGATCCAAAAGAGGGCAGTGATTGGCCCTAGATATTTGTTGTTGGAGGATCTATATCCTCTCAACATAGTTGATGACCTTACTTGGCTCTTGGATAGAGCCGGATTAGTTATCTTCTCGGCTATCCGAGAAGACGCCTATGAGGAGATCACCCGGGAGGTTGTGACGTCTTTCGAGCACAACCACGTAGATAGGACCGTCTCTTTCCGTCTCATGGAAAGAGACTACCATTTGAGTATCGTTGAGTTTGGAACTATTTTTGGGTTTCATGAGACCTTCAATGGTCGATTTCCGAGTGGTGTTTACCCCAAGGACTTTTGGAAGGAAGTTGCAATGATTTACGCCGACGAGGACCGTTGGCAACCCGCTGATACCAAGGCTAGATTGATGTACCATCTAGCCTTGAAGATAGCTCACCGTGTTCTTTCGGAGTGTCTCTTTCCTAGGACGGAGACGCCCCAAAAGATCAAGACGGATGAGTTATTCTTGCTCTATTGCATGCTTTATGGACGCCGTGCAGATTGTGCTACTCTCTTGGCTGCTACTATGAGCAAGCTCAAGAACAACGCGAAGGGAAACATCAGATATGGTGGGATAGTTACCCACATTGCTAGGAGTTTTGGTGTGGATTTTTCAGCCTGCACCCGCATACCGGCCATTCCTTTAGGGTTACATGCTTTCATGGTTAGGGGTCTCATTTTCCCCACACATGGAGGTTCGCCTTATGCGGGCATGCCTTGGGAGAGTAGGACGGGCAGGGGTATAGAGTGGCTGCTGGAGTATTCCATTATGGCGGGACGCCATAATTGGAAGGAGACGTTCGCTGCGATGCATGCGAACAGGATAGTAGCTCCCCCTTATGTCCCACCACCGGTTGTCGAGGAGGAGGATATGGGAGATCAGTTTGAGAGTGGAGGAGGAGCGGAGCAGGAGTTTGGCACGTTTCCGGACCAGCCGGAGGCGGCCCCAGATGTACCTAGACGCTCTCCACGTCCAGCTAGAGCCTCAAGCTCGTCATCTCGCCGCGCTAGCGTGAGTGAGAGGCCCACGTGGATGACCACACCTCCCACATGGTATGGCGTTCCACCTCCTTGGTCGACGGAGCAGCCAGCAGCACGACCACCAGTACCAGCACCATCCGACGCCCCAACATGGTACAGTCACGCCCCGGGATGGTACGAGCAGATGCCGGATTAGGCTACCAGACTTTCAGAGAGAGTTGGAGCATTGGAGATCCGAGCCGATGCTAGAGACGGACGCCTCGACGACCTCGACCACATGATGAGGGACGTCTACCGCCAACAGTTTGGGCGGCCCTACGACTCCAGCTTCTCTCCATTCCCACCTCCGCCGGCGCCGCAGTGATTTGATGCATGACCGTTCGCTTTAGACATTCCACCGCCACATTGTGAGTTTCTTTTTCTTTTCTTTCTTTTCTTTCTTTCTTATGAACATTAGGGACAATGTTCGTCCTAAGTATGGGGTGGGATGTACTAAAAGTTTGTAATAACTCTACTTACTATGTTCGCTTTCATTTGAGACTATCATTGCATGTTCATTATGTGTTGCACGTTTCCTTATTGCATTGCATGAAAAATAACTTGAAAAAACCCATAAAAATTGAAAATTTTTGAAAATTTTGTGCTTCTAATGAATTGAGATGATTTCCATCATAATCATTACTTGCGAATGGAGTTTGATAACAATTACATGCTTAAAAGAATAGTGAATCGAAAAGAATTTGAATGAATGAATTATACCTCTTTTGCAAGTTTCATAATGTGATTATGTTACCTAAATCATGTTAAGAAATTGAAGTTGAAATCACGTTATAAGTTCCTATACTTCTTGTTGAGATGATTAAGGCAATTCGATACTTTCTTTCTTCTTTCTTTTGATCATTTTAGCTCTTCATTAAATATTAGCCTCCTTTACCTAACCGGGAATTTTGGAGAAGTGAATGAAAAAGGCATGTTTGATGTGGGAGGGCCATGAGAGCAATTATTTGCAATCAAATGAATAGAAAGAAATTGTAGGTTTGGGGAAGTCAATCATGACGATGAGTAACTCGGCACCATTCACATAGCCGGGTGTTTGTGTCTTGCCAAAGTCGGATTGAGAGATATTCCTAGCGGATTATGGTATGTGCGCTAAGGGTTTTAGGCATCTCATAAAAATTGAGAAACGCCAATCTCCTAGGTTTCGGTTTTTGTGCACCTCTGTCCATAACTCCAAAAGTAAAGTCGAAAAAATGAAGAGAAGAGAGCGAAGCTCTAAGTGAAGTATTGCGGAAACCGCAAAAGAAGAAGAAGGTAGTTGTCCACTTTCTCGGATTCATGCACCACTTTCCCTTAAAGTTTCCCCTTCCCTTCAACATTCTAGACCTTTTCTTTGAAAGTCCTTAAGATCAAAAGAATGTTATATGACTTGGTGATCTAAATTGAAGTTTCTTGTGATTGATTTTGATAATGTTTGAAGGTTATAATGCTTGTTTAGAAGTTAAATTGATTCATGAATTTTCTTTGCTTTTTACTCTTTGATTGGGTGTGTGAAAGTTTGATAAACGATTGAAGAAAGGTTTGAGAATGATCTATTCTTTAGAAGTCACATTCACCCAAAAGAAGGTACACATATTTCATCCTAACTCTTGTTTAAAGCTTTTTGAAAGACCTTGCTTAGGGACAAGCAAGTGCTAAGTATGGGGTTATTTGTTAGCATGAAATATTGTGATATTTTAGGCACATTTTCTAAACGTATTTGATTCATATTGATAGTATTTGATTGAACTTTGTTGCATATGTGAGCTAGTATTGCCTATATTGTCGATATGGATGTCTACACTAGTTCTATGTTGATTATAGGTACTTAAGAGCTATTTCCGAACAGAATCGAGCAAAGAAGAGTTGATTGAGTATGTCCGTGGATTAAGGGCATTCTTAGGAGCAAATTGGAGTTTAGCTTGAGGAATGCACGAGGCTAGGGAAGAATCACGTTCTTTCCGTAAACCACGCTCTAAAATACGGCCGTACTACAAACCACGTTTAGTTCCACGGCCGTGGAACCTTGCAAGAGAAGCGTGATGCATTCCAGTAACTATTACGGTCGTGGAATATATAGTGCAAACCGTGACCTAATCCACGCCCTAAATTACGGTCGTGGAAACTTCCACGACCGTGATCTTGGCGAATCTTTTTCGCCACACTTTGAAGCAACGATCTTTTGAAGATTGGGCCGGGCCGACATTTTGCCCTACAACTATAAAAAGACGGACGAAAGGAGATTCCGTCATCGGTGCTTATCTTTGCTTATCCCCGTTTACACCCCCGTTACCTCGCTTTATATCATAGCTTAGAAGATTTGGACATCTCATTGGAGATCGAAGTTCGTGTTTGGATTTGCCCTAATCTTGCACTTGGTGGAGATTATCGTTGGGATTTCCATGTTTCCCGGATTGACGGAAGATTCAGAACGTTTCTTGCAAGAAGACTTCTCTTCTTGTTTAGATTTGATTTAGAAGGCGGATTGACATCCCGTTCTTCCTTCTTTCCTAAGATTGTGTTTGTTTGTTCTATTACGAATCTTGTGACGATATTTGTTCTTGATTGTAACTTTGAGATTGGTTTGGAGATTATTGAAAGTTCTTGAAAGTTTTCATCTTTCTATCTTTTAATTCTTGAATTGATATCAACATGACTGTTATTGGCTAGAAACCCTTAACAATTCTAAGGTGAAGGGTTGATAGTTGTGGCTTAGATGATGATAGATCGATCGCAAACAGATTAGACCCTGAGAGTTTAATAGAATCGTCGACGAACCCTAAATTACGGGCTATTCTTGAGTTCCACGACCGTGGAATCTCAAGATCCAACCGTAATTTCCCTCAAGTTTACGAACCTGCTTTTACTTTAATTCAAAGTTAAAGATTTGCTTTGACTTAGTTTAGACTTGTCTTTTCTAGGTTGTAGTGAAGCCTCAACAACCTCTACCTCGATTGTGAGTGTCACAACCTCAATCGGTTAAGTTAGTCTTCATCCTTGGGTTACAAGTTTGGGTATTTGACACTAATTCTCACCTTTAGAATCTTTTTATATTGAGCCTCAACAACCTGTATAGAGAGTGCCTTATAGGTGAGTTACATAAGGTTTTTGGAACTTCACCGTACGATTACCTTACATTAGTATACCTTTGCATATCTCAACTCTGTCTTTATATCATTAAGTATATCTTGAATCGATTTCCACAGCTGGATACTTGGATCTTTAGGATTGTTGTTTTCCTAATATTTGCAAAACTCTCATATTTACTCGCTTGATAATCTGAAATCGAATTTGTTCCCACCCAAATCCCTGTGTTCGATACTCTGGAATTCTTGCTTAGCTACGTCGATCCGTACAGTGCGGGTTCGCTGCTTGATTCTAGTTTTATAAATTTAAAGCTTATTTGCACACACCTTTAGGGGCGAACATCCTGCAGGTGGTTGCTGAGCATATCCTCTCTCCCACACTCTCATTCACAGCTCATCCATTGGAGGAAAAGATTGGAGGAGAAGAAAAGCTCTCAAGGATTGAAGGAAGAAGAAGAACACCATTCTAGGAGTGATAGTGAGGTTTTGAGTAACTTTTGAGTGATTTTTGTAATCTTGGCTTGAAGAACTATTGCAAGGATTGTTAGGAACATTTTGAATCTTCATTTAAGAGTTTGTAAGTCTTTCTACAACTTGGATTCAGTTGAGATTTATTGATTTTGCTTGCCTATCTTTCATTAATCATCTATGAACACCATGTATGCTTGTTTGATGATTTTGGATCTTGAGATGCATACTATTGGCTAGTTTATTGTGATTCCGGAGTGATGGATTGATGGCTATGGCAAGGACTATGATAGGATGGACTTATATGTTAGTTTAGGATGAATTGATTGAACCAAACCTTAACCAGAGAGGAAAATCGGCCTGTTCATCAGGTAAATCAGCCGATTTCCCTATGATCCACCCGATTTCCTTCTCTGTTGCTCTTTAAATGATAAATCTGTATGATTGGGGTGTTAGGTTGTTAAATCCTAGGGTTTATTAAGCCTAATCTAGCTTAGGATCACCTAATGCTATTAACTAAGTGAGGGAAGAGATCTACCCGATGATTTCCGATCTTAGATACCTTAGAAGATGAATTCTAGGTAGTAGTGAGCCTCATAAGCCGTTATTGGATCAAGTGTGCTAGGATTATTGCTTGAGATCTCCCTATTCCGAGACTTACCCGGTAAGGAAAGGGTTACCCCTTGAGTAGTATCTAGTTTGTGTAGAATTCCTTATTTTAACCCCTTGAGACCTACCCGGTGATAGGAGTTTGATGCGGGATAGTGAAGTGAGAGACTTACCCGGTAATTGCTTCCATTAGTGAAATATTATTTCCCCAACACCGCAGTTTGTCCTTAGAATCCTTAGAACCTTGAGTCTGATGCCATAACCGAAAATCTTGACCTCTAGAATCCACTTTTCTCTCTTGATCATACACTTGTGTGTTTTGTGTTACTTGCTTGTTTTGCTAGCTTGAGTTGTTGGTTTGTTTCGTTATCTTGTTTGATTTGTTATCTTTGCTTGATCGCCACAAAAACTCAACCAAAAATATCTTCATTTTCTTTTCTTTATTTCTTTCTTTTCTCTTAGATTAGGTCCAAACTATCTATGACCATTGTTTGACACGATTTCACCTTAGTCTTTGTGTTCGACCTCGGAATACTATCCCTACTAAGAACGTCCCGTACACTACGGGTTCGCTAGGAGTTAGGATAAATATAACGAGTATAAATTTAAAGCTTATTGCGTGCACATCACACGATCTTAGCGTAACAATATATATATATATATATATATATATATATATATATATATATATATATATATATATATCGATACATATGGCATATATATATAGCCCTATAAGTTTAGGTGCGTATATTAGATATATGGCTCAGACTAGAGCAGTATCTGTAGTGGGACGAGATAGGGGTACACCCCCCTCATCTTATAGTAGCGCCAAGTCAGGGACCAGTTTCCGATGTTGTGTTGCATATGGCAGAGAACGTGTTTGAAGAGGCTGATCGTGTCTCCATGAGTAGATTCGAGTTTCAAGAGTGGCGGTGATAGCAGGTAGACCTACACCGGATTTACCAACATCTGTGAGATCAACTGAAGCTTCTACAACAAAGAAGAAACCACGGGTTGAATCAGTGAAAGACGAGGTCGGATCTTCAGGTGGCAACCCGAGCCCGACTTGTGGATGTTTGAGTACTTCTCATTTCACACTGACTTCTGGTGAGACGAGGACATGTTACAACTGCGGGAAGGCTGGACATGTACGACCACAGTGTCCAAGATATCCAGTGACTTGCTTTATCTGTGATAGACAAGGTCATAGAGTTGTTTTCTGTAAGCAAACTAGAGTTGCATCACGACAGGGTTTTATTTCTACTAGTGTGACGGGAGGTGGTCAAAAGACACCTCAGGAGTAGACGTGGGGGCAACAGAGAGTCCCATATCATTCGTCTACTCAGGAATCCATTCCCAGGCTAAGTAGAGGTAAGGGTCGTGGTAGGAGTACCATGGATACTAGAAGAGCTCAAGGTAGAGCCTTTGAGCTGGGCAATATAGAGGAGCCACCTGTACTAGTGGCAGGAATGAGATGTATATGTCTCAACTGTGGTTATCCAGATCATGTGCGCTCTAAGTGCCACATGGCACTGATAGCTTGATTCACCTGTGGTGAACTAGGCCATCTGGCCCCTTTGTGTCAGCAAGGTAGTGTTTCTTCTTATCAAGACCTTCCCCTTTCCGATGCAGAAAGAGTGGAAGTGGAGGCTATGGCGATGACCTCAGTGATATCTGAGGAGCATAGGTCTGAGATTTAGTAGTAGAGCTTCGGGTGTTAGCTGTTACAAGTACCATTCTTGTTAATGGTTTACCTAGTGGAGTTTTTTCTGTTTTGAGTGCTATGCACCTTTTGTCTTTCGATGCATGTGTTAATAGTTAATTGTGGATACAGTAGAAGATAGATCTTCCTTTATAGGATTACGGGTTACGGGTCTTAGGTACCCGCGAGTTATGTGGTTGTTCCCTTTGTTCAGGGACTTGTGTATGGCTTGAAGACTTCTTTGTCATGCCTTAGTTGCATGAAAAGGTCTTTATGTATGTGGTGGACGAATAGATATCATGTTGGTTTAGATAGCAGTATGAGGACTATTATAGTCTCTACTGAGATCGACTAGGTAGAGGTTTTTCAAGGTTATGAACCTTGAAGAGGCAAATTGCCGACAATACAGTATTCGCAGCAAGGTTAATAAGGAGGTGATGATTTCTAATGTTATGTCGTGAAGGAAAGAGATAGTTCCACGCTGAAGAGTGTTCCAGTGGTTTATGATCTTATAGACGTGCTACTGAACCATCTAATTTATATCCTAAGTGGAGTGAGGACTTTGATGTTGTGTTGAAATATGGTACGAGATTGGTTGGGAGAAGGTCTATGAGGTATATGGCTTATTGAGTTGTTAGAAATTGAAGAAGCAGTTTGAAGAGTGGATTGAGACGGGCTTCGTTCACCCTAGCATGTTCTTTGCTACGTATTGACGACTTGTTGGATCAACTACGAAAAGCAATTGTGTTTTTAAGATTTCCGTATGGTTGGGATATCATCAACTAAGAATGGGAGAGCAGCGTGGGCATAGGACAGCATTCCATACCCGTTATGGTCACTACGAGTTGTAGTGTTGTCATCTTAGTTGATGAACGTCTAGTAGTCGTTATAGGAGTTGATTAACAGTGTCTTCATCTACTTCCTTGATCAGTTGGTGGTAGACCTTATTGATGACGTTTTTGTGTACTCTCACAACGGAGAGGAACGTACCGGTTATTTGAGGACGGTTTTGCAGAATCCGAGGGATAGAAGCCATTGTGCTCTGCTCCCTAAATGTGAATTGAGATGCTAGAAGTAACCTTCAAGGTCATGTTGTTCTGCTACTAGAATCATGATTGATGTGACGAGGAGTAAGTATGAAGTCTTATGGATGATACTGATGAACGTTAAGAGAATGCGTAGTTCTCGGCCCAGCCGATTGCTACCAACGCTTTGAGGAAAGATTCTATGTGATTGTGCATCCATTTACGAGTCTTCTGAGGAAGAACACCACAATTGTGTGGTTGAAGTAGTATGTCAAAGCTTTGAAGAGTAGTGGAAGCATTTGTCCTCTACTTTAATCAGAAGATTTTGTGAATCACATGATTACGGTGCTGAGAACGTATGAGGAGAATTGCCCGACTCATGATTTTGAGTTAGTGGTGGTAGTTCAAGTTCCAAGATTTGAAGACAATACCTGTGTGACATTTCGTGTGAGAGTTTCAGAGATCATAGGAGATTGAAGCATATTTTTATGCAATAAAGGTTGAAGAACTTCCAGCGTGGATGGTTTGAGTTGATCAAGGACGCTGACGTTGAGATTTGTACCATTCTGTCAAGGAGAATGTGGTCACTGATGCCTTGAATAAGAAGATGCCTTGAGAAAAGGCGATTGTAGGAATTGATGTACAGTCTCGGTTTCAAAATGATCTAGCTTGGTTAGAGTTGTCCGACAACTGCTGATAAGGACATTAGTTTCATGATTATGAATTTTACCTGGTTTGTTGGATGAGGTCCAATTAAAACAGGGGACTTGCCTGTCCTTGAGGGAACTTGATGGAAGGATGCCTCATGGCGAGGCACCACTGTTCTTTAATGGAATAGAAGGAGTATGAGGCGCCGCAACTGCGTCAGTATAACCGCTTATGCGGAGTCGAGTGGAGAAGATTACAGTACACTCATAGTACACCTTCTTTAGTACATCCATGTACGAAAGACGTGGATACGGATGCTCACTCGGTTTCGGAAAAGATGTACCACGAAGTTGTAAATTAGGTTAAAGTGTTATTGACCTGGAGATGAGCTCATCCTCTACCAGTGATGTAGTGGAAGTGAGAGGACTATTCTGTGGACTTGTGATGGGATTGAGACCCAGTAAGTGTTTTGGTGTTAACCAGATTACTAGTAACAGATTTACGAAGGCGACACGTTCCATCTCTACAGAGAGACGTGGCCAGTGAATGAAGTAACAAAGGAGTACACTAGACAGATGGTGGGATCCATAAGTGTACCGAGGACGATCGACTATGATTGTAGTAGAAGGTTTACTTTGAGGTTTTGATAGCAAATTCATACTGCTTGGGGAACGCGTCCACATATCATGATTGAGTTTTACCTCAGACAGACGGTCAGTCTGAGAGAACCCTCCAGACCGTAGAAGACATGTTGTGAGCTTGTTGGATGGATTGGGAACAGGGACGATCTGTTTATCTCCCACTCGTTGAGTTCTTATACCACCATCGTTGCTATGCATCTATAGGGATGGCCCCTATGAGGCGTTGTGTAGACATAGGTTTCATACACCTTTATGCTCAGAGGAGCCTAGCAGTACCAGTGGGATAGCGCTAGAACAGATTCAGGATGATATGGCTTGAGTAACGCTAATCAGAGAGAGGATGCTGGTTGCACAGAGTCGCCAGAAGTTGTATGCAGATAGGAGGCGTTGACCTCTAGAGTTCGGGGTAGGAGCTCATGTCTGGTTGAGAGTAACTCTAACGCGAGGCGTTAGACGTTATGGCATAAAGGGGAAGTTGAGTCTCCGATATGTCAGTCCTTTCGAGATACTGGATAGAGTTGGGAGAGCAGTGCACAGATTGGATTTGCCACCGAAGTTAGAGGGTGTTAACCCTATGTTTCATGTGTCTCAACTGAGGGAGTACATACTAGACCTGTGGCACATTGTGACTCATGATGATCTAGTGGTTGAGCCGGACCACACTTTTGCAGAACAACCTTTTGCAGTTCTAGAAAGAGAGGTGTGAGACGCCTACATTCGAAGGATATTCCTATGATGAGGATACAGTGGTCGAGACGAGGACCGGATGAGACTACCTGAGAGGCTGAGGATAGTATCCAGAAGAACTATCCAGAGTTTTACGATGTGATAGATACACCTACAAGATCCACAATTAGATCTTGGTGCTCTCTTAGTGAATGTATGTTATGCTATGTGCTTATATGATATGTTGTGTTTTCGTGCTAGCTGTGAGTTGTGCATATGATCGGTTAGATCTTGTTTGCTAATGCGAGATATGTATAGTTGGAGATGGTTCTTTCCTCCATGCTATGGTGGATGTGTTAGGATTAGCAGGAGATGGTTGTTTCCTCCACGCTATCTTTGTGGAGATAGTGTGAGTGGAGATGGTTTTCCTCCACGTAGTAGTGTTATGTGTACGTTGTGGCTGGAGACGGTTTTCCTCCATGCCAGTGTGACGTGGTTAGTAGTTGGCTAGAGATGATTTTTCCTCTATGCCTTTGGATAGCGTTATGATCTTGTTGCTGGAGTTGGTGATTCCTCCATGCTGTGTTTTGAGGTTATAGAGTGTTATAGGTTGATACCTTTGAACGGAGATGTGATACATCCGATAAAGAGAGTGTCTATACCTCGGCGTATGGGTCCGAGAGGATTTGGAAATTGTTCAAGTTTCGGGACGAAACTTTTTCTTAAGGGGTTTGTGATGTAATAGCTAGGATTTTCGAATTCTAATTAATGTTGATTAACTTAATCAGTGATAGTAATTGACATATAACTAGCGAAGTGTTGAGTATAAGTCCCACCGTTATGTTCCTAGCGTAATTTTGGGCTTATGGTGAAATTTTTACTTTTCCCCCGGGTAATTATTTTTACCCTCCGGTATTATTTGTAGCATTTGGGAGCTCCAATTAATAAAAATGCAGTTAAGAGAAATGATCGGGACATCGGACATGTCCTAGATATGAAATAACATGGAAAGGCAAAACAGCCAAAAGAATCGCTATTTCGTTTCTAAACGGATAAAAAAGACGGCTTAGGAATTCACGTTTTCCAAGGCAATTGTGGCATAATTATCCCTACAATATTCAAGATTTATGGTTCCAATTTCGAAAAGTTTGGAGAAGGGGGTTCAACCCCATTGGATCGGTTAAAGGATAATTATTGACTTCACTACAAATAGCGGAAAATCGTTTATTAATTCATTTCCTTTCACGTTTCCTCGTAAAAGCTATGATTTCTCTCAAACTTCATACTCAGATTTACTCTCCGTTTTTAATCCGATTTCAATTCCGTTTGATTTTCTTGATTCCTCTTTTCATTCTCTTCATATCGGTACCAAGTTTCTTCATTTCCCAGCAGATGAAGACCTGGTCGAGCATATATGTCACCAGGACAGTTCTGTTTGATGTTGTACATGCGTAGCCTGCGTCGTTGTGATTCCGAATCTTCTTTCAGATCGTCAATCGGGTTAGTAACGAATAAGTTATGAATTTATTCGTTTTCCTTAATGCGATTTGGCCTAAATTGACCTTAGGCTTTTCAAAATGGATAATTAGAAATTCCATTATGATCATTATATTATTATGGTGTTTATGGGTTGTTTGTTTGATGAAATTTGATGACATGTGGGTTTATCAATGGCTTGCGGGCAAAATGTTATTTTGGTGAAATTTAATTAATTAATTAAAGGTTAATTAATTAAATTAGGATTAAATTAGAGATTGAGGAATACTGATTAGATGCATGCTAGGTGTCAGAATGAGTTGAGGATCATGATGATGTTATGGATATCGGTTATGGCTTTCATGTTTAGTATGTGTACGAGTATGATGAGATGTTATGTTGAGGATATGCCTTAAGCATTTATGAATGTGTTGAGGATCTGAGGTTCAGATTTGAGATATAGGTTGGTTGTGGTTAGTGAGACGAGTCTCCTAACCTTTGCAGTATGTGATTGTGTGTGCCTTGCTATTGTAGGCGTTGATTACTTCCCCAAGTGGAAGCTGTGACGTGGTACAGGTTACGAGTATATCAGGTAAGTCCATAGGACTTACTTAGCGTGCAGTTGTGGATTGTATGATTGTGATGGTTGTGTGTGTTCATATGATTGTGAATTTATAACCTAAATCGGACTAGGATGACAATTTATTACATTTATTTGGGCCAAGTGTATTATAACGGGCGGTAACCACCGGTCTCCGCCTGCTAGTTAGGAGGACGTGCCTGGAAGCCAGTAACACAAGGGGGGACGAGTGACGATCACCCCCGATGCAAACCCTTGTGTTAACGGGGAGAGGGATGACGTTCTTTAGGTTCCTCGTGTTACAAAAGAAGTTGAATTAGTAACGGAATAACGTAATGAAAGATAATAAATGAATGTGTGTGGCATTGCATGTATGAGATGTTGATGTGTGGTAGTGCTATTAACTTCATGCTTTTCATTGTTGTAGCTAACGGTTTCATACCATGTTGTAGATGATCTGCAGGTTAGGAAGACTGCTAGGTGAGACAGATGGTGTGGCCAGCCGAGGACTTCTGTGCATTAGGATGCGCGGGATATGGGATCTTTTGTATCAGAAGTTGTGGTTTGATGTTTTGTACTCGGCTCAGATTTTGAAAACTCTTTTGATGTATCATATACAGCTTTTATGTATTTGGTTTTAATCTATCTCTGCCTTGTTGTAAGATCCGTGAACTTGTTGTCAGGCTAGGGTCAGGATCCATTTGAGATCCTAGCCCAATGTGACACTCCAAGTCCCGTGGATTTGAGGTGTTACATATATAGGCTGATTTTTATTCATTCAGCCATCAAGATTTTCTGCGGATCAAAGGGATTTTTGGAGTATTTTCTCGAGGTTTTGAAGTAAGGATTGAGGATTGAAGTTCAAGGAAGGAAGGAATCCTAGTTGGAATTGATTTTTAAAGGAGTTTGTTAGACTTTCTTAGATTGTCTTTTGGTATTATTATGTTTGGTGATTTGTGACTTAAGGAACGCAGTTTGTTTGTTGTTTGATTCAGTTTCTTGTCCAAATATTGATTCCTTTTCCATAAATTAGATTATTGTTATCATGATGATTGTTGCCTAAGTTTCTTATGTGATTCTAGGGTGATTGGCTGAAAGTTGTGGGGAAAACGATGATAGAATGATCTTAATCCCAGCAGGACCCTAAAAGCTCGACTCTTTAACCTTAACCCTAGAACAACTCGCTCAGTCGTTGAACATCTCGGCTGGGGTGGAATCTGACTGAACGAGGTGACCTTTCCTAAACCTATTTTGAGTTAAGAGTTCTAGTTTGCCAAATCCTATCCTTATTACACCTTTCATGGTTAAATACAAAACTATGATGAGACTTACCTAGTGATTCCTTTGTTTTTTACCTAAGATCATGAGTGTAGGTAATAAAGATTTATCCTTTATTGGGATTTGAGTGTGCATTCATCCCATCCTTGTGAGTTAGCCTGAGACTTACCCGGTAAAGGTTGATTCTATTCCCTTGGGTGATGTGAGATTATAGTTCCTTTCCTTAGTACCTTGAGATATACCCGGTGATAGGAGCTTTGGTTTGGGATAGTGAGTAGTGAGACTTACCCAGTGATCTATTCCCACTTAGAAATTCCTTCCCTTTGCAAACCTCAGCTTTGTCCGCGTTATCCTTTGAGATCTTGAGTCGGAACCACAACTAGATGTTTTAATCCCTAGAATCCGCATTTACCCTTACTTGACTTTATATCATCTTTGATTGCTTTAATTGCTTTAAGTTAATTGCAATATTTGACAACTTGATTCTGTGCTTTGTTTCACCTAAGTCCTTGTGATCGACCCCTAGAATTCTTGCTTTTATTACAATTGACCCGTACACTTCGGATTCGCATATTGTTCAAGCATACTTCTTGGGTTATAAATATTAAAGCTTGCACACACCGTTTGGAGTGAACAAGTTTTTGGCGCCGTTGTCGGGGACTTGGTCTAGACCGAGACGGTTTCGGTTGTCTTTCGGGGCTATTGCCCTTGTTGCTATTAACCAGTCTACTTGAGTGTTTTCGTAGGATCTTTTTAAGTTTATGCATAGAACCCGTGCTGGAAAGGAAATCGTTCGTTACGATCCCGAACCAGAAAAGACATACAAGCGACGATTAAGAGAAGCTAAGATGGCCAATCAAGACGACCTTGATCTTGAAGCCGAATTGAAGGAGGCGCTGGAACAGCTACGCCTCAATTGAGAAGAATTGCAGCAAGAGAGAGAAGAGACTCGCGCAAGAACTGAAGGAACATATATGGCCACTCTAAGGGACCAGTTTCTGCCTCGACCAATCCCAGATCCTCGACCGAGGCAGGACCCAGTCCTAGTTTCCGCGGCCGAGAGGCACCTACCACCTCGGATGCCTATCCGAGATAATCTTTTTGCTGGAGTTCCACAAACCCTAGGACGGAGGATGGACCCCAATCAGCAAGTCAGGCGTCCAGGAGTCAACCTAGTTGATCCAGCTGACCATGATTACGAACATCGACCGCAAGTTCTATCAATGATCCGACAATGTCAATTTGGAGGATCAGAGAAGGAGTCTCCGCATCAGCATTTGCAAAACTATGAGATTCTGATGGAGACCTTGAGACCTTCAAGATAGGAGAACAACAACTACAAGTTAAAGCCTTTCTATTTCTCCTTGAAAGACAAGGCACTTGCTTGGTATCAATCACTTTCACCCGGAAAGATCAACACTTGTGAAGAGATGACAACGGAGTTTCTTACAAAGTTCTTTCCTCCCTCTAAGACCGCTGAAATGGAGAGTTTGTCCAAGTCATGGGAGAGATTCAAGGATATTCTATTGGATTGCCCATATCATGGGATTCCAAAAATCGAGTTGTTGGAGATTTACTTCAAGGGATTGGATGGAAATACTCAATTCAATCTCCAACTACTTTCCGCCGACACATTCATGGACATGCCGCAAGATGAAGCTTGGGATTTCATTGAAAAGCAAGCTTTACATATGGAGAGGTACTCCCATCAAGCAACCGAGAATGGAGCAAGGAGAGTTAGCTTCCAAGAAACATCGTGAAATGGAGCTCAACTCACCTCGCTTAGCAATGAGGTAAAGGCATTGAAGGAGCTTTTAGTAGCTCAAACGAAGAAGGAGCAAGATGGAGGATATCAAGAATGGAACAACTATCAAGGGTCGCGGAACAACAACAATTACAACAACAATAGAAACTCCAACAATAACAATTGGAGATCTAATCAACAAAACCCGGTTAACTCTTATTCTCATGCTAAAAATGCTATTAACCCCCCTCTTCTTCTTTTACTCCATTGAGAAGCCAAGAGCTTGGATCAAGTTCGTCCCAACCAAAAAAGAAAGATGCAGTGCTGGAGGCAATTTTGATCAAGCTCAACCTATGGAGACATCAATGAATTAGTTTTCGAAGGCACAAAAAGCCTTAGAGCAACAATTCTTTAACAAGACGAATGAAGCGCCAAGAGATCCAGGGAAGCTCCCAGCAAGGACATAGAGCAACCCTAAGGGACATATTATGGCAATAACAACTAGAAGTGGACTGAAAACTGCAGATCCAGTACCTCGGTCGGTGTCAGTCCAGACGAAGAACACCTCGATCCAAGATCAAATGAGGAACACTTCGGTCGAGGTGCCAACCGATGTGGGGCCCCAGAAAGCGAAGGATAATTCTGAAGTTTATGTTCCACCTCCTACTTATAAACCACCACTTCCATTCTCTTAGTCAAGGGCCAAAGCACATCTAGACAAGCATTTTGGTAAGTTTCTTGACCTAATGAATAAACTACACATTAACATCCCATTCCTTGATGCTATTCTAGGGATGCTCGCCTATGGGAAATTTCTGAAAGAAATCCTATCAAGGAAGAGGAAGCTAGAAGATTTTGGAGAAGTTAGGATGGCATCTAAGTCATCGGAGCTCATTCAAATCATAAAGGAGAAGATGCCACCCAAATTAAGATATCCCGGTTCATTTTGCATTCCCATTCAAGTTGGGGATGTAACTTATGAGGCGTTGTGTGATCTAGGAGCCAACGTGAGCATCATCCCGCTAGAGCTATGTGAGAAGATCGGACTTGGAGAGCCCAAGCCTGTGAAGATAAGGCTATACATGGCGGATCGCTCCATTACCCATCCTGTGGGCATTTTGGAAGACGTTCCCGTCAAGTTAGGTAACTTCTATTTACCTATAGATTTTGTTGTACTTGACATATCCGCAGATTATCCTGTTCCTATTGTTCTCGGGAGACCATTTCTAGCAACTTTGGGTTGCAATGTGGATTATAAGAATGTCAAGTTGAAATTCAACATTGGTGGAGATCAAGTAGAGTTTGCATTGCTTGCTGAAATTAAAGGAGAGCCGCTGGAACACGACATCTTCAACATCTATGATGAAGAAGAATCGAGAGAATTGGTGAGCTCTATCCTTATTAATAACCCTCTTGAAAGAGTTCTTAGTTTTAGTTTAATGGAGGAAGGTATAGATGCTTCTTGTGATGCAAATATACGGAGCTTAAAAGCATTGGAGGCAGATCCAGGAGCTAAGATTGAGAGACTAATTCAAGGGAAGAGCAAATTAGGTTTTGGTCCCAGTTTCAGTACCTCGACCGAGGCACTTTTTGGACCAAGCGAGGTGTTCTTATCTGAAGAACATCTCGGTCACCCACCATGAACCTCGACCGAGGTTGCAAGCGAGATGATGTCAACTGAGACTTCTGGAAGTCCAGTTCTTCGATCTAAGTCTACTCCACTGGAAGGAGGAAGCACGGATTCCCCTCAGAAAGCACCCCTAGTTGTGGAGCTTAAACCACTTCCTAGTCACTTGAGATATGTTTTCCTTGGTCTGGATTCTACTTATCCCGTTATCGTTAGTGCTTCCCTTTCTAAAACTGAATTGTCTAAACTGATGCATGTCCTGAGGAAACATCGAAAGGCTTTAGGTTATACTATTGATGATCTTGTTGGTATTAAGTCATCTTTTTGCATGCATAAGATACTAATGGAGGACGATCATAAGACTTCACGGGAATCTCAAAGACGGTTAAATCCGATCATGAAAGAGGTTGTGAAGAAGGAGATTCTTAAGTTGTTAGATGCATGTATCATATTTCCCATATCGGATAGCAAGTGGGTGAGCCTAGTGCATGTAGTTCCAAAGAAAGGAGGGATGATCGTTGTGACGAATAAGAACAACGAGTTGATTCCAACTAGGACCGTTACGGGCTGGAGGATGTGCATTGATTACAGGAAGTTGAACGTGGCCACTTGGAAGGACCATTTTCCACTTCCCTTCATCGACCAAATGCTTGAACGGTTAGCTCAGCACTCACATTTTTGTATCTAGATGGTTATAGTGGCTTCTTTCATATTCCTATCCATCCGGATGATCAAGAGAAGACAACTTTCACTTGCCCATGGGGGACATTCGCTTATAGGAGGATGCCATTCGGATTGTGCAATGCACCCGCTACCTTCCAACGTTGTATGATGGCTATCTTTTCCGAGTACATCGAGGAGATCATGGAGGTATTCATGGATGAGTTTTCGGTATATGGTTCTTCTTTTGATAATTGTTTGAATAACCTTTCACTAGTGCTGCAAAGTTATGAAGACACTAATCTTGTTTTGAATTGGGAGAAGTGTCACTTTATAAGACACCTCGTTTCCAACCGAGGTATTGAGGTCGATCGAGCTAGGATCGAGACTATTGAGAAACTTCCTCCCCCTTGTTCTGTTAAGGGTGTGCGGAGTTTTCTCGGGCATGCAAGTTTCTACAAGAGGTTCATCAAGGATTTTTCGAAGATCTCTAAACCACTCACTAATCTCTTGAATAAGGATGTTGTTTTTGAGTTTTCGTAGGAATCCCTTGATGCGTTTTACAGGATAAAGGAAGCATTGATCACCTCTCCTATCATTCCACCTCCCGACTGGACTTTGCCCATTGAAATCATGTACAATGCGAGTGATGTGGTCGTAGGAGCGGTACTTGGACAAAAGAAGGATGGCCGGACCAACGCCATTTACTATGCTAGCAAGATGCTAGATGAAGCTCAACTGAACTACGCCACCACCGAAAAGGAGCTCTTGGCGGTTGTATATACTTTTGAGAAGCTTTTCTCTTATTTAGTGGGAGCGAAAGTTATTGTTTACACTAACCATGCAGCTATCTGTTACTTGCTTGCTAAGAAGGATGCGAAGCCGTGTCTTATTCATTGGATTCTCTTGCTTCAAGAGTTTGACCTTGAGATTCGCGATAAGAAGGGATCCGAGAATTCTGTTGCAGATCATCTCAGCCAGTTACCTTCCTCCTCGCTCGAGAAGGACGACCTGCCCATCGATGATTCATTCCCTAATGAGCACTTGCATTTTTTGGAACGTTTGATAGACTTATTTATCTCACCCCATGATAAAGGTGAAGTATGGGGTGAGGACACCTTCCAGTATATTTAGGGATGACGTACGGTCCAGCTAGCTACTAAAACTCAAGCGCTTCTTGGGAGGCAACCCAAGGTATTGTTTTCTTTTCCCTTTTTCTAGCTTAGTTTTAGATAGTTTGCTTTGCTTTGCTTTTTGCGTCCTCTAGACAAAACTATGTACTCTTTAGGGAAGGATTACAGCTCAGGAGCTACATTGGAAGGACAGATGTTCAAGAAATTGAGATGACAAAGTTTGACTGAGACACATCTCGGTTGCTATCACAGCACCTCGACCGAGATGTTCTCTGGGCAACCGAGGCGACTAGGTCTAACATCCAATCAGACACCTCGTTCCGGTCGGGACCACCTCGACCGAGGTGAAATCAAATTCAGTGAGGGGTATAAAAGGCAAAGCGGATTTCTCTCTCCTCACTTTTCCATCTCAACCAAGCCTCGACAGCGGCGGAGGATTCCCCTCGTTTCCTCGTTTCCTCGGTTCTTGCTCGTTTTCCACAACTTTTGGTTGGATTTCACCAGGAGAAGCAAGAGGATCGGACTTCAAGCACCAAACTGCGAGAAAAACGCTCTGAATCTGTGTAACCTAGATAATTTGTTCGAAAACCCTAACTTCTCTTCTTTCACTGATTTAGGACAGATCCGGCTCTAGTTGCCGACTATTACTGCTGAAAAGGATATAAGTACCCCATAGAAAGCAATTGGTAGTGATTTTGGGGGAAAATAACTGGAAAATCAGAGAGTGAAATCGAACAGCCCTTCGCCTCGGTCCAGTCGGTTGTGTCTCGGCCGAGGTGGTTGTCAGAGCAACCGAGGTGTTCATCCTGTCAACAGTCATGAGCAACAGATTCGATCGCCAGCTTGTTCTGAAGGATAGACCCAGTAGCTCTTCACCTTCTTCTGCATCACATCCTACTATACCGGTGATCCATGAGCGTCACCGGGCGGACTTTGACCGTATATACGAGCGTCCCATTATTGCCCCGAGATTTTTAGATGTTGCTGCCTTCAAGTGCCTCCACGTGGCGGATGACTTGAGGAAGATGATATCGATGGTAGGGCTGGAGGAGTTTATGGAGATCCGAGCTCCGGCCTACCTAGACCCGACCATGGAGTTCGTGAGTTCTGTCACTCACGTACCTGAGAGGAAAAATATCAAGTAACGGTTGCTGAACCGGAATAACATAGTAACGATAGACTAGTTCAGGGAGATTTTTGGCTTCCCGACCCCCACCGTGACTGACTTTCCTTCCCGAGCAGTGGCTTGAGACTTCTGGGGCGAGATAGCCCATGTAGTCGAGCATAGTGACAGATGGAGACCTGGAGACTCTAGAGAGCGCTTCATCTTTCACTTAGCCTTTCATCTTGCTCACCGTATATTCAGCGAGACTCTTTTGACGCGCACTGAGACGCCCCAAAAGGTTCGACAGGGGGAGCTATTGAGCATGTTCTATATGGTTACAGGTGGAGTCCTTGACTTTGGAGGGATGCTAGCTGAGGACTTGCACAAGATAAAGGGCAAGTCCAAGGGAGATATCGGATGTGGAGGATTAGTGACCCATATTGCTACTACCATGGGTCTGGATCTGAGTGCATGTACAGTGGTTGCGGCTGCAAATCCGCTTTGACTTCAGGAGATGATCGCGAGGTGTATTCTCGTCCCTTGTGGTCTTAGTACACCATATGTAGCTATGTCATGGGAGACGACAACTCCATAGGGCATCTTATGGTCATCACAGTTTTCAGTCTTCGACCGTAAGTATTGGTCTTCTGCATGGTTTTCTTACATGAAGGATGCCAGGGATGCTATTGTAGATGATGAGGAGGAGTATGATGATGGCGGAGCTGCTATGGAGACCGGTACTGATACCGCCGGTCCTAGTGTGCCAGTTGTCGATCTTGATGACGAGGTGACAGATGAGGAGGCAGCAGCACCACCACGACCAGCTCGGCGTAGGGTTCGCAGGCATAGAGATCCCGAGGCTCACCGACGGATCGACGATCTGACCGATCAGATGATCAACTCCTATGATGCTATGACAGTGGATATCTCCCAGCCCCTTTCTGATGAGCGCCGACACACTAATGGTTGGATGCATCGGATTAGAGAGAGCCAACATTACCAGCAGCGCATGATGGAGATTCAGTTCAAGCATATGTTGGGGTATCCATTTGATCCTACCCAGTACCCCTACATCCCATATGTTCCACATCCACCACCACCGCCACCATTTGACGAGGATTAGAGCTGCAGGGATTTTCTTTATTTATTTATTATGCAGTTCAGCTAGATCTAGTGAGTTCCCTATTTCTCTAGACTTTTATTTGACCTATTGGAACAATTTGTCCCAAGTATGGGGTATTTGGATGTATGATTTGACATTATGTGTGTATGCTTGTATGACTTCATCAGATATTTATGATCCTATTCTGTTTATTTTGCTCTATGTGTTTATCTTCCATTACATGCATACATACAGGTTTTTTGTTTGAGAAAAACATCAAAAACTGGTTTGAAAAATGATTGTTATTGACCTCGGCCGGGATGTTCTTGATTGGACGAGGTAGAAACCTCGGATGATGTCAGAACACCTCGACCGAGGTGGTTTCTTAACTGAGAGTTTTTCAATACGAATTTTGTGCTTATTTTTTGGATATGACCTCAGTGATGATTCTATTTGCAGATTGGTTTGAAATCTTTATATGCTCGAAAGGTTTTATGATATGTTTAAGTTCCAAAATGCTTTGTTTGAAGTTTTAGCATGTTTAATACTTTGTTTTTATCAAAATTATGTTGGATTTGAAGGTTGACACCACATGATGAGTTCTATCACATTCTTCCTGGGATGATTAAGGCAATTCATTCTCTTCTCTTCTTTTTCTTGATCATGCTTTAGCCCCTCATATACATATTTGCCTCCCTTTACCTATCCGGGAATTTGGAAGCAAACAAAGAAAAGCAAGTGAAAGTGAAGTTGAGATGTTGGTTGAAAATGTTAGAAAGAAAGAATTAGGTTTGGGGAAGTCAATAATTATGATGAGTAACTCGGCACCATTCACATAGCCGGGTGTTTGTGTCTTGCCAAAGTCGGATTGAGCGATATTCCTAACGGGTCATGGTATGTACATCAAGGGTTTGAGGCATCTCGAGAAATTGATGATTGCTGATTTCCTAAGCTTCGGTTATTGAGCACCTCTGTCCATGCATCCCAAAAAGTAAAGTAAAATAAGCAAAGCTTATTGTTGGAAGATGTTATGATTCATAGAAAGTGAAGTAAGATCCTTTTTCCGGATTCTAGCACCACATTCCCTATATACATCTCACCCTAACACGTTTCTTGACCTCTTTTGGAAGCCCTTGAGACCTCGAACTTGTTGATTGACTTGGTGGTTTAAACTGGATTATACATGATTGATTTCGATAATTATGATTAATTATGCATTCTATGATTTTATGCAAAGATGAACAGCTTTCTTATATTTATAAAATGTTTTGATCATGTTTTGGTTTTTTTTACCATGAAGCATTCTCTTAGAGTGATTTATGAGTGGAGCACACCGCCACAAGGTTTTGAAATATTTTTCATTGATTTTTCTGACTTATAATCAATTCTATCTTGTATCTAAGATTTGGAACTTGCTTGGGGACAAGTAAGGGACAAGTATGGGGTATTTTGATAGCATGTATTATAGTCTATACTTTTGGGCTGGTTTAGACGTTTTATCTTCAATAATATGCATATATGGATGTATATTATGTGATTATATTTTTGTTTCATCTACCTTTACGGGAATCGAGGTCTACACCTAGTTTCGTTGTAATTGTAAGTAAAATGGCACGTTTTAGACCAAAATAGAGCTAAGGAAGCTAAACAGTCATTGGAGCTACATTCTGGACCTTAAGGAAGAACTCAGGAAGCATGGAAATGATTAAGAAGATTTACTTTGGACCACATTCGAGAGATTTCACATTCAGTTGAGATTCACCTCGGTCAGCTATAGTGTCACCTCGACCGAGGTGATCTTGAGGAGCGCCCCGACCGAGGGGAATACCCTCTCACCGGCGAGATCCATATTTTTGGATGAGATCTTTTATTTTTGGAAAAAAGATATCTTATACTTTTGGGATGGATTTCTGGAAGGAAGATATGATTTCTGATTGATTTATTTTGAGAGAGAGATATATTTTTATAGGAAATTATCTTTTTAAGATATCTTATCTTTGGAAAATAATTCTCCTCTATATATGAGTTGATTTTGATTCATTCAGCCATCCAGATTTCTTGCGGATCAAAGGGATTTTTGGAGTATTTTCTGGAGGTTTTGAAGGAAAGATTGAAGATTGAAGTTCAAGGAAGGAAGTAATCATAGTTGGAATTGCTTTTTAAAGGATTTTGTAAGATTTTCTTAGATTGTCTTTTGGTTTTATTGTCTTTGATGATCTGTGACTTGAGGAACGCAAGTTTGTTTCTTGTTTGATTCAGTTATTGAGACCTTTTTCTTAAGGTTTCCTTGTTCGAATATTGATTCCTTTTTTATAATTTAGATTGTTGTTATCATGATGATTGTTGGCTAAGTTTCTTATGCGATTCTAGGGTGATTGGCTGAAAGTTATGGGGAAGACGATGATATAATGATCTTAATCCCAAGAGGACCCTGAAAGCTCGAGTCTTTAACCTTAACCCTAGAACACCTCGCTCAGTCGTTGAACATCTCGGCCGGGGTGGAATCTGACTGAACGAGGTGACCTTTCCTAAACCTATTCTGAGTTAAGAGTTCTAGTTTGCCAAATCCTATCCTCGTTACACCTTTCCTGGTTTATAATACAAACCTAGGATGAGACTTACCTGGTGATTCCTTTGTTTGTTTACCTAAGATCATGAGTGTAAGTAATAAAGGTTTATCCTTTATTGGGGTTTTAGTGTGCCTTCATCCCATCCTTGTGAGTTAGCTTGAGACTTACCCGGTAAAGGTTGATTCTATTCCCTTTGGTGGTGTGTTGGTTTGATATTATAGTTCCTTTCCTTAGTACCTTGATACTTACCCGGTGATAGGAGCTTTGGTTTGGGATAGTGAGTAGTGAGACTTACCCGGTGATCTATTCCCACCTTAGAAACCAATTCCTTTTGCAAACCACATCTTTGTCCGCGTTATCCTTTGAGATCTTGAGTAGGAACCACACTAGAGTCCGCATTTACCCTTACTTGACTTTATATCATATTTGATTGCTTTAATTGCTTTTAGTTAATTGCAATATTTGACAACCTGATTCTGTGCTTTGTTTCACCTAAGTCCCTGTGATCGACCCCTGGAATTCTTGCTTTTATTACAATTGACCCGTACACTGCGGGTTCGCATATTATTCAAGCATACTTCTTGGGTTATAAATATTAAAGCTTGCACACACCGTTCGGAGCGAACACATTCCACATCTTCTGAACCATAAGAGTTTGTAGTTTATTTTCACGCAACGGAAATTGAATAACCGCTAGTGTAGATAGCTTGAGCTGATCAAGGACTTTGACCTTGATATTTTGTACCATCCAGGAAAGGCAAATGTTGTCGCTAACGCCCTTAGCAGGAAGACGCCTCGGGAGAAGGCGATTGCACGACAAATGGTTCAGCCTCAATTGTAGAGAGATCTACCATGACTAGAGATGGACATCCAGTTCCCTTATGAGGATGCCTAGTTGTTTGCTTAAGAGGTTCTACCTGATATGATGGGCGAGATCAAACAAAAAATAGAAGACTTGCCCGACGCTGACGCGGATCCAAGATAGGACGTCTCGAGGTGAGGCCCCACAGTTCTCCATAGGAGTAGATGGTGTGATGAGACGCCGCGAGCATGTCTGTGTACCCGTTGATGCGAAGCTCAGATAGAGGATTCTACAAGAGGCTCATTCCACACCTTACTTAGTGCACCTAGGTGCAAGTAAGTTGTATAAGGATGTTAGACATTCATATTCGTGGGGAGGGTTGAAGCCCGATGTTGCCAGATTTGTGGCACAATGTGCGACTTGTCAGCAGGTTAAGATATAGCATTACATACCTAGGGGAGAGCTCCATCCATTGCTAGTGTCGCAGTGGAAGTGGGAGGACATCTCCATGGACTTTGGGACTAGATTGAGGACGAGTAGGAGTTTTGATGCCATATGGGTTGTTGTGGACAGATTGACAAAGATTGCACATTTCATCCCTATTCAAGAAACGTGGCCCCTGAGCCGGTTGGCTGAGGAGTTCACTAGACAAATAATGAGACTCCATGGTGTCCCAAGGACGATCATCTCAGATCGAGATGAACGATTTACCTCGAGATTTTGGTAGTAGATACAGACTGCCCTGGGTATGAGTTTGCACATCACGACTGTGTTTCATCCTCAAAAAGATTGTTAGTCAAAGAGGACTATTCAGATCCTGAAGGATATTTTGAGAGCTTGTGTGCTAGAGTGGGGGCAGGTGTGGTCAGATCACCTCCCATTGGTTGAGTTTTCGTATAAAAACAATTGCCATGCATCGATTGGGATGACCCCATATGAGTTACTTTATGGGCGGAGATGTCGTACGCCATTATGCTGGGATGAGCCTAGCACTGTCAGTGGTATAGCGTATGAGCAGATTCAAGATGACATAGACACAGTGGCACTGATCAAAGAGAGGATGTTGGCGGCACAGAGTCGCCAGAAGTCTTATGTAGACAAGAGGCATCACCCTCTAGAGTTCAAGGTTGGAGCTCATGTCTGACTGAGAGTGTCTCCAATGCGTGGCGTTAGACGTCTCGACATAAAAGGGGAAGTTGAGTCCCCGATATGTCGGTCCTTTCGAGATTCTGGATAGAGTTGGAAGAGAAGCGTACAGACTTACTTTACCCCTGAGGTTAGAGGGTGTTCACCCTATGTTTCATGTGTCTTAGTTGAGGGAGTACATACCAGACCCGAGACACATTGTCATCTATGACGACTTAGTGATTGAGCCGGACCACACTTTTGTTGAGCATCCGATAGCAGTCCTAGAGCGAGTTGTGAGACGCTTGCATTCGAAGGACATTCCTATGTTGAGTATATAGTGGTCGAGACAAGGACATGATGAGGCTACAAGGGAGACAAAGGATAGTATCATAAGGAACTATCAAGAGTTCTATGCAAAGATAGATGCACGTGTAGGATCGACGAATAAATCTTAGTGTGATCTTGGTGAGTCATGTGCTTATGTGTTTTGATGCGTTTCATGCTAGTTGTTATGTGTGTAATATGATCTTATTAGATCTTGTTGTGCTAGCGCAAGTTGTGATTATTGATGGAGATGGTTCTTCCTCCATGCTATCGAGATAGGATTATAGTTTAGCTAGAGATGGTTATTCCTCCCTGTTGTTGTGTTATGGATATAGTTTGGCTTGAGACGGTTTTCCTTCACACCCTTGCGTTATGAGTACAGTTTGGCTGGAGATGGTTTTCCTCCATGCCCTTGTGATATGGTTATGTGTTGGCTAGAGATGGTTTTCCTATATGCCGTTGGGTAGTGATCTTTATTATGTTGTTGGGTTGATGATTCTTTCATGCTTGTGCTTTGAGGTTATAAAGTGCTATAGGTTGATACCTTATGAGCGGAGATGTGATACCTCCGATAGAGAGAGTGTGTATACCTCGGCGTATGGGTCCGAGAGGATTTGGAATTGTTCATGTTTCGGGACGAAACTTGTTTTTACGGGGATCTGATGTAATAGTCTTAGCCTTGTAAGGATCCCGCCCCTGTTCCATGGCTTGGCCACGGCAGCGGTGCCGCCCCCGCAGCTCAAGTGACCCACCCCCCGGTTTTCAGGGTGGGCGCCGTCTTTTTGGCAGTCTTGCTTTTTCCTTTGTTTCCTCTTTAACTCTTTCTTCCTCCTCCTGATAAAGCTTTCTCATTCTCTATCCATGCTTCATCGTCATCCTCTCCCACGTTCTTCTTCTTCCCTCTTCCTTTTCTTGAGTTTTTCCTTCGATCTTGCAAGTGTAAACCTTGAGGTGTTATTGATAACACGATTTATAACGTATTTTTAGGTGTTCATTTAGATAGAATTCTCGCTAATTCATGCATGATCTAGCATTAGTTCAAGACGTTTTGCACCCAATTCATGTATTTTGTCAAGATAGACGTCTACACGGACTTGTGCGCGTTTTGTAGGTATTTCGGGAAGTTTAGGAGCTTAAACGGTGCGTTTGAGGATCGTCCATCTAGATGACACACCCTCGGACTCATTAGGACACAAGCCAATGGCTGAGGAGGACTCATGGAGCCTTAACAACACTAGCCATGCACCAAATCACAGCTTAATGATCCAAGGCGAAGTTTCTGCATAAAATCACGGTTCTCTAACGAACCACGGCCGTGGAAATAACCGTGGATTTTGCCAGATTCTCGTGACAGCTGTGCCACGACTCTCATGGCCAGCTCATGCAAGATTTGTTATAAAAGTGGTCCTTCATGGGTTGTTAGAGGCAGCTGGGGTAGTTTGGGAGCAGCTCATCCATTATCCATTTCTCTCTAACAAATATATTCTCAAAAACAAGAAGTTTTTCTAGGAAGGAAAGTGTGAAAGAGAAGAAGAAGTACTCCATTGAAGAGGAGGAGAAGAACACACACCATAGCTTTCTTGTATTTTGGATTCCATTTTCTAGAATTTGTATGAACCTTTGAACCTTCTTTTGGAAGGGTTGTAAGTGGCTCTAATTCTAATCTTCAGCTTAGTTTTGAATTAAGTTCACTTGTTCATCTCTTTTCTTTCATTATCTTGCAATGGATGTTATGATTTTATGTTTGTTTGCTTCGATTTCCATTATGAATGTTGTAGGCTAAATTGATGTGGTTCTAGGGTAAGGAAAGGATGGTTATGGCTAGGGCTATGATAGGACGGACTTAGATTTACCTTTGGATGACTTTTGCTTATGAATGTAGCTGCTGTTAGAAATCACGGGTAGTTCTTGTAGAACCACGGTCGTGGTTTAGGTAGAACAAACCGTGATTCTCCCTGGTTCGAAGGATCTTGCCTTAGACCTATAAAATGTTGAAACCCTAAGTGTTTGTTGAGTTTAACCTACCCTAGGGTGACCTAGTGTAGTGACTAAGTGTTAGGAGAGACTTACCCGGTAATCCTTGCCCTTAGAATCTAAAATAGCAAGCCTTAGGTAGTGGTGAGCCTAATAAGCCGCCATTGGATTAGATGTGCTAGGATAGTTGCTTAGGACTTCCCTTTCCAAGACTTACCCGGTTAGGATAGGTTAGATCCCTAATTAATAATCCGGTTTGTGTAGAATTCCTATCCTTAGGTTCTTAGAGACTTACCCGGTAATGAGACCTTAGGTGTGGACTAGTTGGACCATGAGACCTACCCGGTAATTGATCCCAAATTAGATACACTTAATCCCAACATATCATAGTTAATCCAAAGAACGAATAGATAACTTGAGTTCTATGCCATAACCGGAACTTCCGACCCCTAGAATCTGTCTTTTTCTTTCCTTGATCATTATCTTGTTTGGTTTGTTCATTTGTGCTGATTTTTAGTTTAGTTTGATTGTTTACTTTGCATGAATTGTGATCTTTGATTGATCACCAAAAACCGACCAAAAACAATTGAGATTTTCATTTCTTTGTTCCCCCTTTTCTAACCTTAGACCTTCACTAAACTTAATCACAAAACCGAATCAATTTCACCTTAGTCTTTGTGTTCGACCTCGGAATACTATCCACACTACAAACGTCCCGTACACTGCGGGTGCGCTAGAAGTTAGGATAAATATAACGAGTATAAATTTAAGGCTTATTGCGTGCACACTATTTAGCGTAACAAGTTTTTGGCGCCGTTGCCGGGGAGTAGGTCTAGATTGAGTCTATTTTGTGATTGTTTCTAGTGTAGATCTTTCTTGTTGCTTTTGATCTCTCTTTGGTTGGTGTCTTTGCTTTTCAGGACATCTTTTACTTTTTAGGTGTATGCGAAGATCTCGTGGCAAGGATTTAGCTCCATTCGATCCCGAACCGGAGAAAACCCTTCGATCTAGATCCAAGAACATCCGAAAAGAGAAAGAGATGGCCGGTAGAAATCTTCAAGCTGAGTTGGATGAAGCCTTAGAGCAAATAAGGCTAAGAGATGAGCTCTTGGAGGAAGAAAGGAGACTTGCCAATGAGAGGCAAGAGGAAACTAGGAGGGAGATTGAAGAGATTAGGCAAGCCCTTATTCAAGGAGAGCTTAATCGCCGACAACCTCCACCTCCTCCACCACAACCGCAGCCGGCGGCCAATGTTAGAGTTGTTCCCATTGCTATTGAGGAGCCACAAACCCTAGGGAGACGTATGGATCCGGCACAAAGAGCACACCGACCGGGTGTGAATCTAGGAGATCCCGCAACCCACAACTATGAGCTCCGCCCTCAAGTTCTACAAATGATCCGGCACAATCAATTTGGAGGGATGGAAGGAGAGTCTCCTCATCAACACTTGATGAATTATGAGATCTTGATGGAGACTCTTAGGCCGCCAAGATTGGAGAGCAACAACCATAAGCTTAGGGCTTTTTCCTTCTCTCTTAAGGATAAAACCTTGGCTTGGTATCAATCTATTCCACAAGGGCGAGTTGGTACTTGGGAGGAGATGACAACCGAGTTCTTGACCAAGTTCTTCCCACCTTCCAAGACCACCGAATTAAGAGGGAAGATCAATGCCTTCGTAATGAGGGATAGAGAAAGTTTGTTCAAGTCTTGGGAGAGGTTCAAAGACCTTCTCCTAGATTGTCCACACCATGGCATACCGAAAATTGAGCTATTGGAGATCTATTTCAAGGGACTTGATGAAGATAGCCAATTCAAGCTTCAATCTCTTTCCGGTGGGACATTTATGGAGAAACATGTAGATGATGCTTGGGAGTTTGTGGAGAAGCAAGCTCTAGTGATTGAGAAGTACTCTCATAGGAAGAGTGAAGGAAGAAAGGCGGGAGCATATGAGGTGAGCGAAGTCACCATGAGCAATTTCAAGCTTGACGCCATCAACAACGAGTTGAAATCCTTGAGAGAGTTGTGTACTACAACCTTGAAGAGCCAAGCAACTCCTCAAGTGCTTCCACAAGCTAACTTGTCTTCCAAGGAGGAAGATGTGAATTATATGGGAAGGGGCAACTTCAACAATTACCAAGGCCCAAGAAATTTCAACAACAACCGGCAATTCAACAATTACCGGCCCAACCACAACCATCCCGGATTTTCTTACTCTAACCCGGATGGAGCCTTGAACCCTCCCGCCTCCACAAGCACAACTCCACCACAAAGAGCTTCACAAGAACCTCCACCCGGTTTTTCTCAACCTTCAAAGGATAGAACCGAAGTCATGTTTGAGCAATTGCTAGGAAGGTTGAGTGGTCTTGAGAGCACCGTGACTTCAAAATCTAAGGCTCAAAAGGTCTTAGAAGCACAAGTGTTCCAAAAGGCGGGTGAAGCACATAGAGACCCGGGAAAGCTTCCCGGAAGAACCGAAGACAACCCGAGAGGCCAAGTGTTAGCTATCACAACAAGGAGTAGATTGAGTATGAAGGATCCTTTGCCCAAGGACCAAGCTAAGGGAAAGCAAGTAGTGGTAGAAGAGGGAAGAAAGCAAGAAGATGGAGGCAAGAGCAAGGATGTAGAGCCAACCTATGTGGCACCGCCTCCATACAAGCCACCACTACCATTCCCACAATCAAGAGCAAGAGCTCGTTTAGACAATCACTTTGGTAAGTTCCTTGAACTAATGTCCAAGTTACATATTAACATTCCGTTCATGGATGCCATTTTAGGAATGCCGGCATATCGCAAGTTTTTGAAGGAAATACTCTCCAACAAAAGGAAGTTAGAGGAGTATGGGGAGATAAGAATGACCAAGAGATCCTCGGAATTGATCCAAACTATGAAGGAAGAGATGCCTCCCAAGCTAAGGGATCCGGGCTCTTTTTGCGTCCCAATAGGAGTGGGAGATGTGAAGAACGAGGCCCTTTGTGATCTTGGGGCAAGTGTAAGCATCATACCGCTTGCACTTAGCAACAAGGTCGGACTAGGAGAGCCAAAGCCGGTCAAGATGACCCTCTATATGGCGGACCGTTCTATCACTCATCCGGTTGGGATTCTAGAGGATATTCCGGTGCAGCTAGGAGGATTGTACGTGCCTATTGATTTTGTAGTGTTGGACATTCCGGAGGATTATCCGGTTCCTATCATCTTAGGAAGACCTTTCCTAGCCACTTCCGGATGCTTAGTGGATTGCAAGAACGGGACTCTCTCCTTCAATATCGGGGAAGAGAACATCAAGTTCAAGCTGTCCACAATGATGAAAGGGCCAACCCTCGATGAAGATATCTTCAACATAGTCGAGCAAGAAGAATCTAGAGAAATTGTGAGCTTGATCTTGATCAAGGATCCTTTGGAAAAGGTTCTCACCTTAAGTATGATGGAGGAAGGTGTTGAAGAGGCCTGCAATGAAGAGATCAAGGCCTTGGAAGCCTTGGAAGAGGAGCCAAGAGTTGGATTTGAGAGCCACGAAGAGGTGGTGAACAGCTGCAAGTTCCACGGTCGAGATTTATGTTCCACGGCCGTCAAACTTTCTGGACAACTCCGAGAAGCAAGCTTGGCAAGAACCACGGCCGTGAAAGATGAGCAACCCGTGTTTCCAACCGTGGTTTTCCCTGAATCAGCTCTTGATGATGATCAAGCTTCTAGGAGCCATGGGGAGTCTTCCTTTGCTTTGGATTCATCTCATCCAACCTTATTTGGATCGTCTTCAACCGATAGAGGTCCTCCCTCACTTGAACTTAAACCCCTTCCCTCTCATTTAAAGTATGCATTTCTTGGTGATAATTCTATATATCCTGTGATTGTTAATGCATGCTTGAGTGATGATGAACTTGCTAAATTGCTGCATGAACTAAGATTACATAGGAAAGCCATTGGTTATACTATTGATGATTTGGTTGGCATTAAGCCATCTTTGTGCATGCATAAGATAATGATGGAAGATAACCACAAACCCTCTATTGAACATCAAAGGAGATTGAATCCTATAATGAAAGAGGTGGTCAAAAAGGAAATCATTAAGTTGCTAGACGCGAGAATTATCTACCCTATCTCGGATAGTAAGTGGGTTAGCCCCGTTCATGTAGTGCCTAAGAAGGGTAGAATGACGGTAGTAACTAATGAGAACAATGAACTAATACCGACTAGGACGGTTACGGGGTGAAGGATGTGCATTGATTATAGGAAATTGAACATGGCCTCTAGGAAAGATCACTTCCCCCTCCCCTTCATTGACCAAATGCTAGAAAGGTTAGCTCAACACTCTCATTTTTGCTATCTAGATGGATATAGTGGATTCTTCCAAATCCCTATCCACCCCGATGACCAAGAGAAAACGACTATTACACGTCCATGGGGTACCTTTGCATATAGGAGAATGCCATTTAAGTTGTGTAATGCACCCGCCACCTTTCAAAGGTGTATGATGGCTATCTTTTCGGAATACATAGAAAATATCATGGAAGTGTTCATGGATGATTTCTCTGTTTATGGTTCTTCTTTCGATGATTGCTTGGCTAACTTGTCGTTAGTGTTGCAAAGATGTGAGGAGATAAATCTTGTCTTAAATTGGGAAAAATGCCACTTCATGGTAAGTGAAGGGATTGTGTTAGGACACTTGGTGTCTAACCGTGGCATTGAGGTTGATAGGGCTAAGATTGAAACGAAAGAGAAGTTGCCACCACCTACCTCGGTGAAAGGGGTAAGGAGTTTCTTAGGGCATGCCGGTTTTTACCGGAGGTTTATTCAAGACTTCTCTAAAATTTCTAAGCCTCTCACTAACCTACTAATGAAAGATGTTGATTTTGTCTTTTCCAAGGATTGTCTTGAAGCTTTTTGTAGGTTGAAGAACACCTTGATCTCCGCACCTATCATGCAACCTCCGGATTGGAGTCTACCATTTGAGATCATGTGCGATGCAAGTGATGTGGCTGTTGGGGCCGTTTTAGGGCAAAGGAAAGAAGGGCGTACTCACGCTATTTATTATGCTAGCAAGACGCTAGATGATGCCCAACTCAATTATGCTACTACCGAGAAGGAGTTGTTAGCGGTGGTGTATGCATTTGAGAAATTCCGCTCATACCTTGTTGGAGCGAAGGTCATAGTTTATACGGATCATGCGGCGATCCGTTATCTACTTACAAAGAAGGATACCAAACCAAGGTTGATTCGGTGGATCCTTCTTCTTCAAGAGTTTGATTTGGAGATACGAGATACGAAGGGATCCGAGAACTCCGTGGCGGATCACCTTAGTAGACTCCCACCATTGGAGCTTGGGAAAGACAACATCCCGATAGATGATTCATTCCGGGATGAACAATTGCAAATGGTGGAGGAATGCTTATTCCAAGTGGCTAGAGGAAGTGAGCCATGGTACGCCGACATCGTGAACTACTTAGTGTGTGAGGAAGTGCCTCCCGGATTTACATATGCACAAAGGAAGAAGTTCTTCAACGATGTAAGGCATTACTATTGGAGTGAGCCACTTCTATTCAAGAGAGGCCCGGATGGGGTGCTTAGGAGATGCATACTGGAAGATGAAGTGGAGAGTGTGATCCGGCATTGTCACTCCTTACCATGCGGAGGCCATGCTAGCTCACACAAGACGTGTGCAAAGGTATTGCAATCCGGTTTTTATTGGCCTAACTTGTTTAGAGATGTGCAAGGTTTTATAGCGGCATGTGATGCTTGCCAAAGGACGGGCAACATCTCAAGGAGGAATGAAATGCCCTTGAATAACATCCAAGAAGTTGAGATTTTTGATGTGTGGGGTGTAGACTTCATGGGACCATTCCCTTCTTCATGTGGCAATCTCTACATCCTATTGGCGGTGGACTATGTGTCAAAATGGGTAGAGGCAATCGCCTCTCCTACGAATGATTCCAAGGTGGTAGTGCGATTCTTCAACCGGGTGATCTTCCCTAGGTTTGGAACACCAAGGGTAATCATTAGTGATGGAGGGAAGCACTTCACAAATAGGAACTTTGGAGCACTTTTAGCCAAGTATGGGGTGACTCATAAGGTGGCAACACCTTACCATCCCCAAACTAGTGGTCAAGTGGAGATCTCCAACCGAGAGATCAAGGCCATCCTCGAGAAGACGGTGTCTATGACAAGGAAGGATTGGGCTATGAAGCTCAATGACGCACTATGGGCATATAGAACCGCCTTCAAAACACCAATTGGAACCACTCCTTACAAGTTGGTCTATGGCAAGTCTTGCCATCTGCCGGTGGAAATGGAGCATAGAGCTTATTGGGCCATTAAGTGGCTAAATTTTGACCTCAAGGAAGCGGGAGAAAAGAGGTTGCTTGATATAAACGCCCTTGAGGAGCTCCGATTGGAAGCTTATGAGAATGCCCGGATCTACAAGGAGAGAACCAAAAGGTGGCATGACAAGAGGATCATTCCAAAGGAGTTGAGTGAAGGAGATCTTGTCCTTCTCTTCAACTCAAGGCTAAGGCTCTTTCCCGGAAAACTCAAATCAAGATGGACCGGGCCATACGTGGTAAAGAAGATCTTTCCCCACGGAGCTATTGAAATAGGAGGGGAGCATTGTGGAAATTTCAAAGTGAATGGGCATCGCTTGAAGAAGTATATTCCGGGAGCCCCGATAGACATGATTGCCCCGCTTCACCTTGAATAGACGCTCCCGAGTTTGGTCAAGCTAATGACCTTAAAGAAGCGCTTGGTGGGAGGCAACCCATTGGTAACATTTTTCCCTTTTCATTTTTTTTATTTTTTATTTTTGCTTAGATTTTTCTGTTTTTGTGTGCTTTGTGTGTGTTTTGTATACTTTCATGTGTGCGCTAGAGCATTAGTGGCATTGGAAGCCTTTCTTGGCAATAAAAATGATGATGATGAAACCCTCACCAATTATGGGTGGAGCGGACGCGGAACTTGGACGGCTAGCGGTGCCTAGCACGGGTTCCAAAGCTTTGAAGGATGCTTAGAGCTCTCTACCATGGTTGAAAGGATCATCCAACATCAATTCACTTGAGAATTCCCAAATACCATAGCAAACAATTTTACATTGTGAGAACCTTCTTTCACTCTCTCTACTTCATCTACACATTGGGGACAATGTGTTTCTAAGTATGGGGTGGGGTTCGCATGATCCCTTGCATGATGAGCATCTAGGATAGGTTAATATTTGCACATGTCTTGCATTGTACATACTTAAAACGAAAATCTCATAAAAATCAGAAAATTTAAAAATTTTTGTGCTTTCTAGGCTTGGATATGATCCTAATGATGAAACTTGTCTTGTGATTGGCTATGGATGGCCTTATGTGTTGAATTGATAAATGCATATGTGGACTTGAACTACTTCTCTTAAATTCTATGAATGACTTGCGATCATGATGATTGCCTAGAATGGATTGAGTATTGAAAGTCAAAATTACATGATAGTTCTTGCATACCATCTAGGAATGAATGAGGCATTTCATCTTTCTCTACTTCTCATCTTGATCATGATTGCTTGAGCACCTCAATTGATATAAAATCGACCTCCTTTAAACCCATCCGGGAATAGGAGCATGCTAGTGTGTTGAAATGTGTGAAAAGCAAGTGCGGGGTGAAGATGTAATGAAAAGAATGTCATGAATGAAATGCTGAAATTATTGTGGAAGTGTAGCCAAAATATAGGTTTGGGGGCGTTGGTTTAAATGACAAGTAACTCGGTACACTTCACATAATCGGGTGTTGGTGCCTTGCCAAAGTCAAATGAACCAATAGCCCTAACGAGCTTTGGTATGTGTGCCCGGTGTGGATGCACCACGAAAAAGAGAAAAAGCCCGAGGATGGCTAATCACCGAGGTTTCGGCTATTGTACACCAATGCCATTGTCTCAAAAATGAGTTAAAGAAAAAGAAAAGAAACCAAGATAGGGAAAAATATACACTTGGGGGAAGTTGATCGAGGACAAGGATGTGGAGTTAGTTCCATTCCCGGATTAGCATCACATAACCTAGAAAATTCCCCGCCCAATTGCAACGTTTCTTGGCCTTTTATGTCACAAGCCCTTATGACCTACTTGCATGTTTGTAAGACTTAGTAATCTAGATTGGATAGACTCTTGATCTTCTTGACCTCTTCATCCTCACATTTCATGCATGCTTTTGAGTTAAGTACAATTGTCTTTCCATGCCTTTATTGTTTGATACATAATTGCTTATCCAATTGCCATTAATCATGACTATGAAGGTGATCCAATAGTAGAAGCACAAAACCCAAAAAGATTTTGCCATTTTTCTGCATACATAAATCATGTCATCTCTTAGTCTATAGTTGAGAATTTGCTCGGGGACGAGCAAACCTTAAGTATGGGGTATTTTGATAACACGATTTATAACGTAGTTTTAGGTGTTCATTTAGATAGAATTCTCGCTCATTCATGCATGATCTAGCATTAGTTCAAGACGTTTTGCACCCAATTCACGTATTTTGTCAAGATAGACGTCTACACGGGCTTGTGCGCGTTTTGTAGGTATTTCGGGAAGTTTAGGAGCTTAAACGGTGCGTTTGAGGATCGTCCATCTAGATGACACACCCTCGGACTCATTAGGACGCAAGCCAAGGGCTGAGGAGGACTCACGGAGCCTTACCAACACTAGCCATGAACCAAATCACAGCTTAATGATCCAAGGCGAAGTTTCTGCATAAAATCACGGTTCTCTGACGAACCACGGCCGTGGAAATAACCGTGGATTTTGCCAGATTCTCGTGACAGCTGTGCCACGACTCTCATGGCCAGCTCATGCAAGATTTTTTATAAAAGTGGTCCTTCATGGGTTGTTAGAGGCAGCTGGGGTAGTTTGGGAGCAGCTCATCCATTATCCATTTCTCTCTAACAAATATATTCTCAAAAACAAGAAGTTTTTCTAGGAAGGAAAGTGTCAAAGAGAAGAAGAAGAACTCCATTGAAGAGGAGGAGAAGAACACACACCATAGCTTTCTTGTATTTCGGATTCCATTTTCTAGAATTTGTATGAACCTTTGAACCTTCTTTTGGAAGGGTTGTAAGTGGCTCTAATTCTAATCTTTAGCTTAGTTTTGAATTAAGTTCACTTGTTCATCTCTTTTCTTTCATTATCTTGCAATGGATGTTATGATTTTATGTTTGTTTGCTTCGATTTCCATTATGAATGTTGTAGGCTAAATTGATGTGGTTCTAGGGTAAGGAAAGGATGGTTATGGCTAGGGCTATGATAGGACGGACATAGATTTACCTTTGGATGACTTTTGCTTATGAACGTAGCTGCTGTTAGAAATCACGGGTAGTTCTTGTAGAACCACGGTCGTGGTTTAGGTAGAACAAACCGTGATTCTCCCTGGTTCGAAGGATCTTGCCTTAGACCTATAAAATGTTGAAACCCTAAGTGTTTGTTGAGTTTAACCTACCCTAGGGTGACCTAGTGTAGTGACTAAGTGTTAGGAGAGACTTACCCGGTAATCCTTGCCCTTAGAATCTAAAATAGCAAACCTTAGGTAGTGGTGAGCCTAATAAGCCGCCATTGGATTAGATGTGCTAGGATAGTTTCTTAGGACTTCCCTTTCCAAGACTTACCCGGTAAGGATAGGTTAGATCCCTAATTAACAATCCGGTTTGTGTAGAATTCCTATCCTTAGGTTCTTAGAGACTTACCCGATAATGAGACCTTAGGTGTGGACTAGTTGGACCATGAGACCTACCCGGTAATTGATCCCAAATTAGATACACTTAATCCCAACATATCATAGTTAATCCAAAGAACGAATAGATAACTTGAGTTCTATGCCATAACCGGAACTTCCGACCCCTAGAATCCGTCTTTTTCTTTCCTTGATCATTATCTTGTTTGGTTTGTTCATTTGTGCTGATTTTTAGTTTAGTTTGATTGTTTACTTTGCATGAATTGTGATCTTTGATTGATCACCAAAAACCGACCAAAAACAATTGAGATTTTCATTTCTTTGTTTCCCCCTTTTCTAACCTTAGACCTTCACTAAACTTAATCACAAAACCGAATCAATTTCACCTTAGTCTTTGTGTTCGACCTCGGAATACTATCCACACTACAAACGTCCCGTACACTGCGGGTGCGCTAGAAGTTAGGATAAATATAACGAGTATAAATTTAAGGCTTATTGCGTGCACACTTTTTAGCGTAACAGTTATGATGATGGTTTGATGATGACGTGTTGTTGTTGTCTTGTTGATAGCTTAGTTGAGGGTGTGAAGGTTCTCTCCTTATCTTGAGCTGCAGTGGTAAGCTTTTCTTCCCTCTTTCCTTCATCTTTCCTTCCTTTATTCTTCCTTAGTGATGAATTCCCACAAGAGTGATCTTGTGCATATTTCCTAGACAATTGATGAAGTATACATTTATGCATATGTTTCTAGTGGCCTTTGGAACTAGAAGAAGTAAAGAGATCAAACGAAGGATCAAAGAGAAGCCAAAAATCGCCTTTTGCGGTGTTGGCCGTCCCCGCGCTTTGTCAGCGCCTTCCCCGCGACTGAGGTGTGTCACCGCCCTTGCGGTTGAGAGCACCGCCCCTGCGGCGTGTCATCGCACTTGCGCTTTCCCGTTTATGTAAGTGCGTCTTTGTCCAAGACATACCATATGTCCTATGTGTCTTTTCTTTCCCTTGTGTTAGGGTTAGCTTGTGCGCTTGTTAGCTTAGTATAATGAGCTTTATGATGATATGTTGAGGTAATGCCTTAGGAATTTGTGACCTCTGATGATTTACGAGGTTCAGTTGTGGGTTATGATTTTTGTATGATCATGGGGTGTAGGAGGTGGATTCTCCTAGCCTTGGTAGTGTTTGATATTGTGTGTCTTGCTGATGAAGGCACTGATCGTTTCCTCGAGGGCACATTGTGACCACATGGTTGAGGTTTACCTTGTGACAGGTAAGTCCTTTAGGCTTACTTAGCGAGCATTTATGAGTTTGAATGATTGTGATAGTGGTGTTTGTGCATATGAATGTTGCATTAATAACCTAAACTGGACTAGGACGACCATATATGTTATTCATTGGCCCAAGTGCATTATAATCGGGTCGTGACAAGTTTCCTTAAGCTCGCCGAGAGTGTGGGGATTCTCTGTGACCAGTCCACCATGAGGGGAGGCTTGATCCCCTATGGCAAAATTGGGGGTTAGAAGGGACAAGGGCGAGGTTTTGGGTGCTCCTCGTGTCACAGAAGAAGTTGAAATAGTAATGGTATAACGTAACGAAGATAATAAACGGATATGTGTGAGCATGGCATACGATGATGTGATTGTGTGATTTTATGTTCTATTACCTTTATTCTTATTCATGAACTGTTAGCTAACGGTTTCATACCGTGTTGTAGATATTTTGCAGGTTAGGAAGAATGTAGAGTGATCTAGATGGATGATCAGCCGAGTGTGTACATTAGTTAGCGTGGGTTTTTGGATGTTTTGTACACAGATGTATATGATGTTGTCGTTTTGTACTAGGATGTGATTTTGTATATGTTTTGATGTATGATTATACAGTTTTATGGATTTGGTTTTATATTTATTTGTTCCTTATTGTAAGATCCATTGAACTTGTTGTCAGGCTAGGGTCAGGATTCATTGTGAGATCCTAGCCCAGTAACGCTCCGAGTCCCGAGGATTCGAGGTGTTACAATATAAGGTCAAGAAGTGAGAAGAAATACAAAAAAGATAAGAATGGGGTGATCCATTTAAGACCCAAGATATTTTGCAATAAATTATAAAATTTTCAAAATATATCAAGCTCCCAAGATATTTTCATGACTAGTGGACAGGACAAAAAGTTCCCGCTAGATATCTTGCTACTTACCAAGTAAGAGTTCATTGTTCAAAATTTATTACGAAGAGCCGACGCCCTGGATATTATTCTGCCTCTTTTACCTTCTCTATTGGCTTACCAACATCATTACTCCTTGACCCATCATCCCCATTACACCCGGTAAAAGGCCTCATGATTTACATAATCTATTTGAGTCTTCTTTGTAAAGTTGTGTAGTTTAAGAATGCCTTGACATGCCTATGGTAAGGCCTTTGTATTTTTTGTCGATCTTAAGCAATGGCCCTAAACACATTTAGGTAAAGTGAGTAAAGCACCTTTTTCTTTGAGACATTTTGAAGATTTGGGTTGAAAAGTTATTGTTTTCTCGTTTCCTTAAACGATGATTGATACTATGATGGTTTGGGTTGAAAAGTTGTTGTTTTCCAAGATAAGGCATAAAAATGTAGCACTTGATCAGCATATTACTCACTCAAGGACAAATAAGAGCTAAGTATGAGTTGCTTTGATAGCATAAAAACTTACGTATTTTCTACTCTCTTATTCATGTAGTTTTACACATCTTTTGACAAGATATATATCTTTATCATGCAAAATGCATTCATATTATGTTTTCGGTATCTACTTACGGTTGTTTCATATTTCAAGCGTTCAAGGCCTATTTTGAGGCATTTCCGATCCATATGCCAAACCTAAGTATGAGAGCTCGATCTTCCCTAAATTCAACTGTCAAATTTCAACGTCATATGTGATCATGGATCGATTGCCTGGGGAGCCAAATAACCACTTTGGATGTGACGCAAGAACCTATTTACAAAGGAGCATTAAAATCATACTAGATGGCATCTCTAAACGGGGTAAGACGGCTTGCTAGGACATCTTGCGCCATTTCGCCAAGCCATCTAGACTGGCCCACACCTCCAATACCATATATGACCAAGACTATAAAGACCCAAAGCCCAAATGAGGTGAGATGGCTTGCTAGGCTGTCTCAGGTCGTTTCGATATATCGTCTTTGATCTATACTCTTGTCATTTGTTAGGCTTTTTATAGATTTTGTCCTGGGATATACTCCGTATATTCCCCGTTTTCAGACTTCTAGGGTATCTAATCACAAACATTTATACTACATCCTCGGAACCTTGGTTGCGGTTTGACTTTATTTGTTGCGTTGTTATTTTTCTTGCCTTGAGTTTTCTTGTATGCGAATATTGTTCTTTTTATCAAATTCTCTCATCATTCTATGTGTGGAGAAGTCTCCTTCGAACTAAGGGGTTTGTTGAAACCTATGATGAATCGATGGTGACTGTTTATGTGAATTGCTTAATGAATGTCAACATGCATATGTTTCTTTTAAAGTGTTTTGCTTTCATCTTGTACTTACCTTTGAAAGAAGTGGCATTTATAAAGGATTTAGACAAAAAAAACTTGTCTACACAAGCGAAGTTATTTTATCGGATTTTGAATAGAATTTGGTTTTGAGAGTAGCTCTTTATCATTTCCTCGAATATTTCTAACTATCATAGAAAGTTCCGGTATTTGTACATTTTCTAACTAATGGGCCAAAAACGAAGGTTATTCTTGGTGTTTTCAAGATTTCTAAGTTCTTAAAGAATTTTTTTATTTACTGGACACACCCTCCGGATTGAGGGTTAATCAGTTTCGAGAGCATGGTCTATTTTTGTCTATGTCAAAGGCTATTTAGATGACTACCTACATAATTGTTAATTGAAGTTCATGTTATTCATATACGTTGTTACTATTTTATTCATCATAGCGAGGATACTTGCTTCGTTAGATTACTCATTTCAAAGATTTTTCTCACATCTTGATATCAATTTCTCTATATGTTCATAAAGTGATTCCTAAAACCTGATTTTACCCATTACAATTTCTCATTAGCTTAGTATCTTTGTTTATTGCTTCAACAAATACAGATGTGGTCCATGCGAATTTGATACCCGGATGTACTACATTTGATTCTTTTATCCTTACGGGTGAGGTTGTTGATAACTATTTGGTAAAACCTTCCATGAGTTATCGGGTAGACTAGGTTCTTGGGTCATAACGGTCGGTTTTGTTTGGTTATTGGTCATTTTGGGCCAATTTACTTCCGTTTCAATGCATTCGGTTGAGGTGTCAATTGGGGGGTCAATCGGGTTCAAATTTGGGTCAATTTATGTTTTGGTTGTCGGGTTGGGTCAAAACTAATATATTTTCTTGGTTTCATTTATAATAATAACTTTGTTACATGTCAATTTCTATTTAGTAACAATTCATCAGACAAAAGTATATGTATTACATGAATGAAATACACGTGAGTATAGTTATGCAAAATGATGTTCATGCACAACAATATGCTTACACAATGTGTTTGTACACTACACAATTGAAATAGACAACAAAACTACATTCATACACTATCATATACATTGTATTTGAAATAATAATAAAAGCATATATGTGTTTGTGCACAACAATGTTTTAGCAATATGAATACTTTTCAAAAGATTATCATGAATGAAATACGCGCGAGTATTATCATGCACAATGATGTTCATGCACAACAATATGCTTACACAATGTGTTTGTGCACTACACAATTGAAATAGACAACACAACTACATTCATATACGTTATATTTGAAATAATAAAATGATATGTATGTTCGTGCACAACAATGTTTTAGCAATATCAATACTTTTCAAAAGATTAACATGAATGAAATACACGTGAGTATTATTATGCACAATGATGTTCAAGCACAACAATGTGATTGCACAATGTATTCGTGCACAACACAATTGAAATAGACAACACGACTACATTCATACACTTTCATATACATTATATTTGAAATAATAAAAGCAAAGATGTGTTTGTGCACAACAATGTTTTAGCTAGGGGTGAGCATTTTTGGATATCCGATCCGATCTAAAGGCTCAGATATCCGATATGATAATTCTATAAAATTTTAATCCAAATTTGATCCAAGAGTACATGGATATCCAATCCTTCTATTTGAATCGGATATCCGATCCAAAATTTGATCCGGATATCTTATCCGAAAAGTTATTATTAGACTACTCAGAAATATCTGATCCGACTTTTATCTCAAAACCTCGATTCGTATCCAATCCGATGATCCAAAAAATACGCCCGGATCGGATCGGACTCAGATCACCAACTACCAGATATATTTGGATTTAGATTTTTCCGGATCGGATCTTCGGATTCACGGCTCGGATTAGGCGGATTGGATTTTGTTGCTTTAGCAATATGAATAATTTTCAAAAGAGTTTGTGGTTTGCTTTACGATTTATTAGTTTAAATCGAATGACTTATCATGTCAGCACAAGTATTTTTTATTATGTTTTTTTACATATGAGTTTGTGCACGAGTTTGAGATGTGCACGAGTTCATTAAGCACGAGTACATAGGCACGCTAGCACATTTCCACGAGTACACTTGTATATCCATATGCATGAATATATAAGTAATGATGAAAGCACGCTAACACAATATTGCCATATGCACGAGTAAATAAGCACACGTACTAATGAGAATGAGTATGGATGCATGTTGTTTGTGCATCGTACAACCCATATGCATAGTACATCCACATAAGCACGAGTACAAAGCACGACTAGATAAGCATATGAGTCTAAACGGTAGTAACGTGAGTATATAAGCATGAGTGCACGAGTATACAAAACAACAGTAACTACAAGAGTTTCAAATTTTATAGATGAATAAGTGAGAATCATTTCTTCGGACAAAGGAACAGAAAGACGATGAACACGTTCATCGAGTATCTTATTAATTAGGTAAACATATATATTTAATTATCGTAATAGATAATTCCTTTCTTGTTAAGAAACAAATTATATATTATCCATAAATAACCGTATCATAGCCATTAATTTTATTTAATCATGTACGTAAGAGCCACCCCTGCGACCAGGCGAGGCGCCCCTGCGTCATCTCAGATCCGCCCCGGCGGCCACCTAATCCGCCCTTGCGGTTTAGGGTGTGTTGCAGCCGTCTTCATTGACTCGTGTGTATGCTTTTAACCCCTTTCCTACATATATCTTCTTCTTCAGAATGAGGGTTTCCTCATTCTCTCTCCAGCTTTCATCTTCTCCTCACGATCTTCTTCTCCTTCCTTTCTCCTTTGATCTCTTGTATGGTTTCTTTGAGTTTTGAAGAGAGTTTTGTGTGGCTTTGGATGATGATGATTATTGATGATGTTGTTGAGCTTGTGAGGAAGCCAGCCATGGTTGTGGTGTGAGGATTCATCCTCTGTTAGGGTTTAGTTTGGTGAGTTTTTCATCCCTTCTTCTTTTCATTCTTTTTTTCTTTCTTCTTTTTTTTCTTCTTCTTTCCTATCTTAGGTTCTACAAGATTTGATCTTGTGGCAGCCTTCATAGGCTTTGTTTGATGTATATATGTATGTATATGTATATTTGGGGCTGTTGGCTGAAGAAGGAGTGAAAAGGTTTAAGTGAAGAAGTGAAGAGGAGGTGAAAGTGTGCATTCTGCACACCAGCCGCCCCTGCGCCACCTCAGGGCCGCCCCAGCGCCGATCAGATGCCCCCCCTGTGACACCCCAGAGCCGCCCCTGCGGGTCCCTGCTTTCCAACTTTGTGGTGATCTTTTCACACAGATGTGTCTTGCTTTCGGGATTGCCTAAGGATGGCATTGTCCCTTCCTTTCCTAGTATGGGTATATAGTATCATGCTAGGTATAGATGAGAGTGTGGTGTTGGTGTTATGATCATGATATGCCGGTTATGTCTTTAAGGATTAGTAGGTTGTGAGGCTTAGATTGATGATGATCCTATGGATCCCTTGGGTCTTGGTGTGATCCCTTTGATTGATAGGAGATTGGTATATCTCTGTACCTTGTTATTAGGCAGTGTCCGTCTCAAGATTGGAGGTTGATCGTGGTTGAGAATATCAGAGGTTGAGGTAAGTCCGAAGGACTTACTTAGCTACCATCCTTATATTGGGTGTTTGCATGAGTGGTGTGTGTGTTATATGCTTGATATGATAGCATGCGATGTCGATTATTACCGACCTAGGTTTTATTGATAGACCCCTTGTGATGGCAGTGATAACCTTTCCCTTTCATCCCGAGGGAGTCTAGGAGGTTCTCTGAAGTTAGGTCAGTCTGGTATACAGGATGGGCACTTCACCACTCCCATAGGGTACACGGGTTGTGCGCCGATACTACTCCAGCTGGCTATAGCACCTAGAGGCGAGGATGATATGTTCCTCGTGTCACATAGTTTCATATATCTATATATATATATGCGATTTGAGTGAATGGCTACTTATATAAAGATAATTAAAATGGGTAAATGTGTGACAGCATGATGATGTGTTTATCTTTCATGACTTGTGTTTGTGCGTATGCATTACCTTATGTATGTATGGATAGCTAACGGTTTTATACCATGTGGTAGATGCTTTACAAGATAGGAGAGTTGCAGAGTGATCCGGCAGGGTGACAAGCCGAGGACTCTCGTACATTAGGTGGTTATGGTTTTGGGGATGTTACTTATACCTCCTGTCTGAGGTTGATCTATGTATACCTCTTATGTGAGGATGACGTTTTATACTCGGATATTATTGTATACCTTTTGGTGTACAGTTTTAAATCGTTTTATGTATTTGTTTTATATATGTCAAGGCCATGTTGTAAGGTCCAGTGAGCTTGTTGTCGGGCTAGGGTCATGATCCACTGTGAGATTCTAGCCCAATATGGTGCCCCGAGTCCCACGGATTCGGGGTGTTACATTGTTGGTATCAGAGCCTTGGGTTTACAACAATGGCATTTGCTACCTGCAATGAGGTCGGATGGATAAAATAAACGGAACCCGAAAGGGGTCTGACGTTTTTAAAGGATTTTTGGTTTTAAAAGTTGTTGTTTTGGGAGAGAATGTACGAGAACTCGTCACCTCTGCCGTGGATCTCAGAAGTATAGATATGTATATATATGTATTATGGACTATGTGTATGTGTTATATATATATATAGCCTTATAAGTTAGGTGTGCATACCCCGTAGATGGCTCGGACTAGAGCAGCTCCTGTTGTAGGCCAGGGTACAGGTAGACCACCTCTTCTTCCGGACGTGATAGGACAGGGACTAGTTCCCACTATTGATCCACCAGTAGTGGAGGAGGTTCATGAGGATATTGTTAAGAGTGTCGTCCCGGAGACGAGGAGCAGTTGATCTGGAAGACAACGGTCACACCGAGTCCAGTCAGATGACTCGGATCGTGTCTCCATGAGGAGGCCAGAGTTTCGTGCTTATATCCGGCGTGTAGAGGAGGATACTAGAGGGAGCATATGGGCCCCTGATCTACTAGTGCATGAGGAATCTTTTGGGATGTCCCAGGGAGCCACTTAGGTGCCAACTATGCCGGCACAAGCTGTTAGGACTGTTAGAGCCCCTTAGGAGTATAGAGGGCCTCGACCAGATACCTGGTTGAAGGCATTCCATCAGCTGGGAGTACCACCTTTCTCTGGGAAGGTAGGGTTAGAGACGGAGGTCTAGATCGGACATGTCGACTCAACTCTGGAGTCTATCAGTTGTCTTAAGGATAGACGAGTAGAGGTAGTATAGACTCTATTTCGTGACTTAGCACAGCAATGGTGAAGGACCATGTGGGGTCGAGCCACTAGTTATAATCAAATGAGAGACATGATTAGGGAGCGTTTCTGCCCTGCCTCACTAAGGAGGGAGAAACTGAAAGACTTTTTGGAGGTGGGTTTTGAGGATATGCCGATAGTAGATGCCATCGGCCTCTTCCAAACAGAGCTGGCATTACTGGGTAAGTTTCACCATTTGAGGATCAGCACGTGTATCTATTCTCCGCCGACTAAGGGAGAGTACACGGTCCTATATGGCGGGATTCCATTATGAGTCCTTGACAGATTATTAGGACCGGGCCAGTTAGAGAAGGACTTATCAGGTTGGACGGTCTGAGAAGAGATAGAGGGTTGGACAAACCAATGGTGTTGGTGGAGCTTCAGGTTTTGGGCGGAGCTAGAGGCGCCAGAGTTATCCCTCGTCTGCATTGATTATAAAGAAGGGATGATAGTGCTTCAATTATGGAGATCCTAGACATATACCACAAGAGTGCACGAGACCACCAGTGATGTGTTTCACTTGTGGTAGGCCATGTCATAGAGCTGCCTTTTGTAGGTAGAGTGGAGCTACATCACAGCAGGGTTCTTCCCTTGCCAATGTGGCAGGAGGTGGGCTGAGGCCACCCCAGCAGCAGACACAGGGACAGCAGAGAGTCTTAGATCGTCCTTCTACTCAAGGATCTGCTCCCGGGCCGAGTAGAGGTAGAGGTCGTGATGGGAGTGCCATTGACACTAGAGGAGCTCAGGGTAGAGTCTTTGAGCTGAGGAGAGCCGAGGAGCCACCTGCACCGGCTGCTACAGGTATCATTCTACTTCATGGCTTTCCCGTTAGAGTTTTATTTCATACGGGTGCTATGTATTCCTTCATTTCTGATGTATGTGTTGAGCGTCTTGGTTTAGCTACTATAGAGGGGATACCTTTTACTATAGGATTACGTGATGGTAGTAGGGTCAGAGGTACCCATAAGATACGTGGTTGTCCCATTCGTTTAGGGACTCGTGTGTTGCTCGTAGACTTCTTTGTCATGCCATTGATGCATGAGGAAGTCATTTTAGGTATGGATTGGATGCGTAGACACCGTGCTGTATTAGATGTAGGTAAGAGGAATGTGACAATCTCTACTGAGATGGGGCAAATAGATCTTCCGAGGATGGGACCTTGGGAAGACCGGATCTGTCATCAGTGTTGTATGAGCAACGAGGCTGATAGCACAGTTGAGGGATTTTTATTCAGGATATCACTAGTTGAGGGATTTTTTGTGATTGCCCGTCCACTTACGAGTCTTCTGAGGAAGACCACCAGATTTGTATGGTCTGATCAGTGCATGCAGAGTTTTCAGGAGCTGAAGAGACGGTTGACTTCTGCTCCTGTTTTAGCACAGCCTGAAGACATAGATGATTTCGTGGTTTACAGTGGTGCATCCAAGCAAGGCTTGGAATGTGTGTTGATGCAGCGTGGCAGAGTGATTGCTTATGCGTCTAGACAACTAAAGACGTATGAGGAGAACTACCCGACTCGTGATCTGGAGTAAGCAGCGGTAGTTCATGATTTGAAGATCTTGAGACATTACTTGTATGGTGCTACATGTCAAATCTTCACAGACCATAAGAGTCTGAAGTATATTTTTACGCAACGGGATTTGAATAACCGCTAGAGTTGATGGCTCGAGTTGATAAAGGACTTTGACCTTGAGATTCTGTATCGTCCAGGGAATGCGAACGTTATCGCCGACGCCTTGAGTAGGAAGACGCTTCAAGAGAAGGCGATTGCAAGACTGACAATTCAGCCTCAGCTTCAGAGGGATCTAGCTTGGCTAGAATTGGACATCTAGTTTCCTGATGAGGATGCCCAATTGTATACCTTAGAGGTTCTACCTGGTCTGTTGGATAAGATCCAATAGAAGCAGGGGACTTGTCCGACCCTGATGAGGATTAGAGAGAGGATGTCTCGTTGTGAGGCACCACAGTTCTCCATGGGAGCAGATGGAGTGATGAGACACCGTGACCACATCTGTGTACCTGATGAAGTAGAGTTGAGAAAGAGGATTTTACAAGAGGTTCATTGTACACCATACTCAGTACATCCAGGTATTAGTAAGATGTACCATGATGTGAGACGATCATATTGGTGGGGAGGGCTGAAGCCCGATGTAGCCAGATTTGTGGCAAAGTGTGTGACTTGTCAACAGCTCAAAATAGAGCATTGCAGACTTGGAGGTGAGCTCCATCAACTGTCAGTGCCGCAGTGGAAGTAGGAGGACGTCTCCATGGACTTTGTGACCAGATTAAGGCCCAGTAGGAGTTTTGATGCTATCTGGATTGTTGTTGATAGACTGACGATGACTACACGTTTCATTCCTATCATAGAGACGTGGCTAGTGTTACGTCTAGGAATAGATGCGCAATAAGCCTTAAATTATACTCGTTATATTTATCCTAACTCCTAGCGAACCCGTAGTGTACGGGACGTTTATAGTAGGGATAGTATTCCGAGGTCGAACACAAAGACTAAGGTGAAATCGAGTCAAACAATGGTCATAGATAGTGTGGATCTAATCCAAGAAAAGGTCAAGGAAAAAAGAAATGAAAATCTCGATATTTTTGGTTGGTTTTTGTGGTGATCAAGCAAGGATCACAAATCAAGCAAAACAATAAAATAAACTAACAACTCAACTAGCAAACAAACAAGTAACTCAAAACACAAGTATATGATCAAGAGAGAAAAGTGGATTCTAGAGGTCAAGATTTCCGGTTATGGCATTGGGCTCAAGGTTCTAAGGATTCTAAGGACAAGTTGCGGTGTTGGGGAAGAGTGTTTAACTAATGGAAGCAATTACCGAGTAGATCTCTCATTTCACTAGTCCCGCATCAAACTCCTATTACCGGGTAGGTCTCAAGGGGTTAAAGTAGGGAATTCTACACAAACTGGATACTACTTAAGGGGTAACCCTCTCCTTACCGGGTAAGTCTCGGAATAGGGAAGTCTCAAGCAATAATCCTAGCACACTCGATCCAATAGCGGCTTATGAGGCTCCCTACTACCTAGTATTCATGATCTTAGGTATCTAAGGTCGGAAATCATCGGGTAGATCTCTTCCCTCACTTAGATTGATAGCATTAGGTGATCCTAAGCTAAATTAGGCTTAATAAACACTAGGATTTAAACAACCAAACACCCTAACATACATATTCATCATTTAAAGAGCAACAGGAGAATAAATCGGATGGATCTTGGCTAAATCGGCCGATCTGGCTGATGATCAGGGCGATTTTTCCCCCTGGTTTGCGTTTCGTGCATACAAATCATCCTAAACTAACATATAAGTCCATTCTATCATCACCCTAGCCATAACCATCAATCCATCACTCCAGAATCACAATAAACTAGGCAATAGTATGCATATTAAGATCCAAAATCATCACACAAGCACACATGGTTTTCATAGATGGATGATGAAAGATGAGGAAGTTAAATCAATAAATCTCAGCTGAATCTAAGTTTAGTTAGACTTACAACCCTTAAAACGAAGTTCTAAAACGTTCCTAACAATCCTTGCAATAGTTCTTCAATCCAAGACTCCAAAAATCACTCAAAATCACTCAAAACCTCACTATCACTCTATGTTTGGTGTTCTTCTTCTTCCTTCAATTTGAGAGAGTTTTTCTTCCTCCCCAAAAATTTGCCTCCAATGGATGAGCTGTGAATGAGAGAATGTGGGAGAGGGGAGATGCTCAGCAACAGCTTGCAGGCCCACTTATATTCTCCACCAAGAGAAAGGCCGGACTAAGAGATCGTGGGACACGTGGCTTAAGCTGTTGAAGGCAGAAAAATCGACCCAGGGATATAAATCGGCCGATTTATCTGTTAGTTGGTCCGATTTTCTTCAATAGAGGCATGCTATGATCGTTTAGCCATGAGTTGATCCATTGCTTGCAGCAATAGTGGTCTTTGTGTTCTTTGTTGCTCCAATTATGCTCCTCCAAAGCTTTGGATGTGTACCACCATGAGGCTTGGCCCTCGAATGCATCGGTTAATGTCCAAAAGACCCCCGAAATACCTACAACACCGACAAAGGCTCGTGTAGACGTCTATTCTAGAATTATCCATGAAATGAGTGTAAACGCCGTGAACTAATGCCAAAACCGTGCATGAATAATGGGAAAAACTATCTAATTGTATGCCTATACTAACGTCATAAATCACGTTATCAAAATACCCCATACTTAAGATTTGCTCGTCCCCGAGCAAGATCCAACTATAGACTAAGAGATGACATGATTTATGCATGCAGAAAAACAACAAAATCTTTTTGGAATTGTGCTTCTAGCATTGGATCACCTTCATAGTCATGTTTCATGGCAAAGGACAATCAATTATGCATTAAATGAATGAAGGCATGGAAAGACAATTATACTTAACTAGAAAGCATGCATGAGAGGTGAAAATGAAGAAGTCAAGATGATCATGAGTATATCCAATCTAGATCACTAAGTCTTACACACATGCAATTAGGTCGTAAGGACTTAGAACAGAAAAGGCTAAGAAACGTTGTGATTAGGTGGCAGTTTCTAGGTCATGTGATGCTAATCCGGGAAAGGAACTAACTCCACAATCTCGTTTTTGCTCAACTTCCCAACAAGTGTATAATTTTCTCCATCTTTTCTTTGTTTTCTTTTCTTTTTCACTTATTTTTGAGACAATGGCATTGGTGTATAAAATCCGAAACCTTGGTGATTAGCCGTCCTCGGGTTTTTTTTTATTTTTCGAGGTGCATCCACACCGGGCACACATATCAAAGCTCGTTAGGACTATCGGTTTATTTGACTTTGGCAAGGCACCAACACCCGATTATGTGAAGTGTGCCGAGTTACTTGTCATTTAAACCAACGTCCCCAAACCTATATTTTTGTCTACACTTTCACAACAATTTCAGCATTTCATTCACAACATTCTTTCATCAACAACTTCACCCCACACTTGCTTTTCACACACATCAACACACTAGCATGCTCCTAGTCCCGGGTGGGTCAAAAGAGTTCAAATTTTTCATCAATTGAGGTGCTTCAAACAACATGATCAAGATGAGAAGTAGAGAAAGATGAATTGCCTTAATTACTCCTAAATGATGTGCAAGAACTAGCATGTAATTTCGACTTTCAATCCTCAATTCAATCAAGGCAAACATTCATTATCACAAGTCATTCATGGGATTCAAGATAGGTACTTCATGTCCACATATGCATTCATCTATTCAACGCATAAGGCTATCCATAGCCAATTCACAAGACAATTTCATCATAAGGGTCATTCCCAAGCTTTAGAAGCACTAAAAATTTTAAAATTTTCTGATTTTTTTGGATTTTTTTCGAAATATGTATGTACAATGCAAGACATAATGAAACATGTGACAATATTAAACTATCCTAGATGCTAATCATGCAAGTGATCATGAAAACCTCACCCCATACTTAGAAACACATTGTCCCTAATATGTAAACTAAATAAAGAAGTGAAAGAGAGTCCTCACAATGTAAAATTGGTGATGCTTTGGTATTTCGGTTCACGTCGAATGATGATGGTGGATGATCGATCAAGGATGGTAGAGAGCTCTTGATGTTCATTAAGGTGTTGGAACCCGCGCTTGGCACCGCAAGCCGTCCAAGTTCCACGTCCGCTCCACCCATGCTTGATTAGAGATCATCACTTTCCTTTACAGAAGGAAAAATCGCCCCTATTGCCCAGGAAAATCGGCCGATCTGGCTGAAGAACAGGCCGATTTTTCAGGGTGATTTCCTCCTCGTCCATGTGCTTGGATCTTGTTCCTTCAACAGTTCCATGAGGTTTTCACATGAACTCCAATATCTCATTACACACGACAATCAACAAGACCTAGCACTCAAAACACAAAAGAAAAACAAAGCACACCAAGAGTAAGATCAAACAAAAGCAAGAAAAAGAAAGGGAAAAATATGTACCAATGGATTGCCTCCCATTAAGCGCTTCTTTAAGGTCATTAGCTTGACCAATTTCAGGAGCGTTTCAATCAAGGTGAAGTGGGGCAATCACTTCCACCGGGGCTTCCGGGATGTACTTCTTCAAACGATGCCCATTCAACTTGAAGTTACCACAATGAACTCCTCCTATCTCTACCGCTCCATGAGGAAAGACCTTCTTCACAACATAGGGACCCGTCCATCTTGATTTGAGCTTTCCGGGGAAAAGCCGCAGTCTTGAGTTGAAGAGAAGCACTAAGTCACCCTCATTCAACTCCTTTGGGATGAGGCGCTTGTCATGCCAACGTTTGGTCCTCTCCTTGTAGATCCGGGCATTCTCATAAGCATCCAACCGGATCTCCTCAAGGGTGTTCATGTCTAGCAACCTTTTCTCGCCGGACTCCTTGAGATCAAAATTCAACCACCTTATAGCCCAATATGCTCTATGCTCCATTTCTACCAGAAGGTGGCAAGACTTGCCATAGACTAGCTTGTAGGGAGTGGTGCCAATTGGTGTCTTGAAAGCGGTCCTATAAGCCCACAAAGCATCATCGAGCTTCATAGCCCAATCTTTTCTCGTCGTAGAGACCGTCTTCTCAAGTATCCCTTTTATCTCCCGGTTGGAGATCTCTACTTGGCCACTAGTTTGGGGATGGTAAGGTGTTGCCGCCTTATGAGTCACCCCATACTTAGCCAAAAGTGCCCCAAAATTTCTATTAGTGAAGTGCTTCCCTCCATCACTTATGATCACCCTTGGTGTTCCAAACCTAGGGAAGATCACTCGGTTGAAGAACCGCACCACCACCTTGGCATCATTTGTGGGAGAGGCGATTGCCTCCACCCATCTTGAAACATAATCTACCGCCAATAGGATGTAGAGGTTACCACATGAAGAAGGGAATGGTCCCATGAAGTCCACACCACACACATCAAATAACTCTACCTCTTGTATGTTGTTCAAGGGCATCTCATTTCTCCTTGAGATATTGCCCGTCCTTTGGCAAACATCACAAGCTACCACAAAGCCTTGCACATCCTTGAACAAACTTGGCCAAAAGAAACCCGATTGCAACACTTTAGCACATGTCTTGTGTGAGCTAGCATGCCCTCCACATGGCAAGGAATGACAATGGCGGATCACACTCTCCACCTCATCCTCCGGTATGCATCTTCTAAACATTCCATCCGGCCCTCTCTTGAACAAAAGTGGTTCACTCCAATAGTAGTGCCTCACATCCTTGAAGAACTTCTTTCTTTGGGCATATGTCAAACCGGGAGTCACTTCCTCACACACAAGATAGTTCACAATGTCAGCATACCATGGCTCACTTCCTCTAGATACTTGGAATAAGCACTCCTCTACCATTTGCAATTGCTCATCCCGGAATGAGTCATCAATCGAGATGTCATCTCTCTCAAGCTCTAATGGTGGGAGTCTACTAAGGTGATCCGCCACGGAGTTCTCGGATCCCTTCTTGTCCCGGATTTCCAAATCAAACTCTTGAAGAAGAAGGATCCACCGAATCAACCTAGGCTTTGCATCCTTCTTGGTAAGGAGATAACGGATCGTAGCATGATCCGTATACACTATGGCCTTTGCTCCAACAAGATATGAGCGGAACTTCTCAAAAGCATACACCACCGCTAGCAACTCTTTCTCGGTGGTAGCATAATTGAGTTGGACATCATCTAGCGTCTTGCTAGCATAATAAATGGCATGAGTGCGCCCATCTTTCCTTTGCCCCAAAACAGCCCCAACGGCTACATCGCTTGCATCACACATGATCTCAAACGGTAGGCTCCAATCCGGAGGTTGCATGATAGGTGCGGAGATCAAAGCGTTCTTCAACCTACAAAAAGCCTCAAGGCAATCTTTGGAGAAAGCAAATTCAACATCCTTCATTAGTAGGTTAGTAAGAGGCTTAGAAATTTTAGAGAAGTCTTGAATAAACCTCCGGTAAAAACCGGCATGCCCTAAGAAACTCCTTACCCCTTTCACCGAGGTAGGTGGTGGCAACTTCTCTATCGTTTCAATCTTGGCCCTATCAACCTCAATGCCACGGTTAGACACCAAGTGTCCTAACACAATACCTTCACTTACCATGAAGTGGCATTTTTCCCTATTCAAGACAAGATTTGTCTCCTCACATCTTTTCAATACTAATGACAAGTTAGCCAAGCAATTATCAAAGGAAGAACCATAAACATAAAAATAATCCATAAACACTTTCATGATATTTTCAATGTATTCCGAAAAGATAGCCATCATACACCTTTGGAAGGTGGCGGTGCATTACACAACCCAAATGGCATTCTCCTATATGCAAAGGTACCCCATGGACATGTAAATGTGGTTTTTTCTTGGTCATCGGGGTGGATAGGGATTTGGAAGAATCCACTATAGCCATCTAAGTAACAAAAATGGGAATGTTGAGCTAACCTTTCTAGCATTTGGTCAATGAAAGGGAGAGGGAAGTGATCTTTCCTAGAGGCCATGTTAAGCTTTCTATAGTCAATACACATCCTCCACCCCGTAACCGTCCTACTCGGGATTAGCTCATTGTTCTCATTGGTCACTACGGTCATCCCATCCTTCTTAGGAACTACATGAACAGGACTAACCCACTTACTATCCGAGATAGGGTAGATAATTCCCGTATCTAGCAACTTAATGATCTCCTTTTTGACTACCTCTTTCATTATAGGATTCAATCTTCTTTGATGTTCAATAGAGGGTTTATGGTTATCTTCCATCATTATCTTATGCATGAACAAAGAGGGCTTAATGCCAACAAGGTCATCAATGGTGTATCCTATTGCCTTTCTATGCAGTTTCAATTCATTTAACAATCTATTAAGCTCATCATCATTCAAAGATGCATTCACAATCACCGGATAAGTAGAATTTGAACCAAGGAAAGCATACTTTAAATGAGAAGGAAGAGGTTTAAGATCAAGTTGAGGAGGACCTTTTTCGGTTGGAGACGATCCATACAATGTAGGTTGAGATGATTGCAAAGCCATGGAAGCCTCCTTGAAGTCCCTTGATGATTGCTCACAATCAAGTGGTTGATGCTGAAAAGACTCAGGAAAATCGGCCCAGTCAGAAAAATCGGCCGATTTTCCTGAGGGTAGGTCGATCTGAGTTTCTGTTTTTGCAGAACTGGACGAAGCTTCAGCACAAGGCAAAAAATCGGCCGATCTGGTCCTTACAGTCCGATTTTTCTGCCTACTTTTCTCTTCTTCTAGCACTTCAAATCCAACACTTGGTAGCTCGTCTAATGCATTCAAGGCCTTGATTACTTCATTGCTACTCTCCTCAACTCCTTCCTCCATCAAGCTTGAGCTAAGAACCCTCTCAAGTGGATCCTTGAGCAAGATTGAGCTCAAAACCTCTCTAGACTCCTCTTCTTCAACTATGTTGAATACATCTTCATCAAGGGTTGGCCCTTTCATCATTGTGGACAGCTTGAACTTGATGTTCTCTTCTCCAATGTTGAAGGAGAGGGTCCCATTCTTGCAATATACTAGACATCCGGAAGTAGCTAGGAAAGGTCTCCCCAAGATGATAGGAACCGGATAGTCCGCCGGGATGTCCAAAACAACGAAGTCTATGGGCACATAGAACTTCCCTAGTTGCACCGGAATGTCTTCCAAGATTCCAACCGGATGAGTGATTGAGCGGTCCGCCATGTAAAGGGTCATCTTGACCGGCTTTGGCTCTCCTAGCCCAACCTTGTTGCAAAGTGCAAGCGGGATGATGCTTACACTTGCCCCAAGATCACATAGGGCGTCGTACTTCACTCTTCCTACTCCGATTGGCACACAAAAGGATCCCGGATCCCTTAGCTTAGGAGGCATCTCCTCCTTCATCGTTTGAATCAACTCTGAGGATCTCTTTGTCATTCTTATCTCCCCGTACTCCTCCAACTTCTTTTTGTTGGAGAGTATTTCCTTCAAGAACTTGCCATATGCCGGCATACCTAAGATAGCATCCATGAACGGAATATTAATATGCAATTTAGACATAAGCTCAAGGAATTTACCAAAGTGATTGTCCAAGCGAGCTCTTGCTCGTGATTGTGGGAACGGTAGTGGTGGTTTGTATGGAGGCGGTGCCACATATGTTGGCTCAACATCCTTGCTCTTGCCTCCATCTCCTTGCAATGACTCTTCTTCATTCACCACTTGCTTCCCTTTAGCATTCTCCTTGGGCAAAGGATCCTTCATGCTTAACCCACTCCTCGTTGTAATAGCCAACACTTGGCCTCTTGGGTTGTCTTCGGTCCTTCCGGGAAGCTTTCCTGGATCTCTATGTGCTTCACCCTCTTTTTGGAACACTTGTGCTTCCAACACTTTTTGAGCTTTAGAAATTGAAGTGACCGTGCTCTCAAGACCACTCAACCTTCCAAGCAATTGCTCAAACATCATTTCGGTTCTATCCTTTGGAGGTTGAGTAAATCCGGGTGGAGGTTCTTGTGAAGCTTTTGGTGGTGGAGTTGTGCTTGTGGAAGCGGGAGGGTTCAAGGCTCCATCCGGATTAGAATAGGAAAACCCGGGATGGTTATGGTTGGGCCGGTAATTGTTGAATTACCGGTTGTTGTTGAAGTTCCTTGGGCCTTGATAGTTGTTGTAATTGCCCCTTCCCATTTAATTCACATCCTCCTTCTTGGAAGATAAGTTAGCTTGTGGAAGCACTTGAGGAGTTGCTTGGTTCTTCAAAGTTGTAGCACACAACTCCCTCAAGGACTTTAGCTCGTTGTTGATGGCGTCAAGCTTGAAATTGCTCATGGTGACCTCACTCACCTCATATGCTCCCGCATTTCTTCCTTCACTCTTCCTATGGGAGTATTTCTCAATCACTAGAGCTTGTTTCTCTACAAACTCCCAAGCATCATCCACATGCTTCTCCATGAAAGTCCCACTGGAAAGAGATTGAAGCTTGAATTGGCTATCTTCATCAAGTCCCTTGAAGTAGATCTCCAATAGCTCAATTTTCGGTATGCCATGGTGTGGACAATCTAGGAGAAGGTCTTTGAATCTCTCCCAAGACTTGAACAAACTCTCTCTATCCTTCATCACGAAGGCATTGATCTTCCCTCTTAATTCGGTAGTCTTGGAAGGTGGGAAGAACTTAGTCAAAAACTCGGTTGTCATCTCCTCCCAAGTACCAACTCGTCCTTGTGGAATAGATTGATACCAAGCTAAGGCTTTGTCCTTAAGAGAGAAGGAGAAAGCCCTAAGCTTATGGTTGTTGCTCTCTAGTCTAGGCGGTCTAAGAGTCTCCATCAAAATCTCATAGTTCATCAAGTGTTGATGAGGAGACTCTCCTTCCATCCCTCCAAATTGATTATGCCGGATCATTTGTAGAACTTGAGGGCGGAGTTCGTAGTTGTGGGCTGCGGGATCTCCTAAGTTCACACCCGGACGGTGTGCTCTTTGTGCCGGATCCATACGTCTCCTAGTTGCTTCTTGCCTCTCATTGGCAAGTCTCCTTTCTTCCTCCAAGAGCTCATCTCTTAGCCTTATTTGCTCTAAAGCCTCATCCAATTCAGCTTGGAGATCTCTTTCGGCCATCTCTTTTCCCTTTTTAATGCTCTTGGATCTAGATCTAAGGGTTTTCTCCGGTTCGGGATCAAATGGAGCTAAATCCTTGCCACGAGATCTTCGCATACACCTAAAGAGTAAGAGATGTCCTGAAAAGCGAAGACACAAACCAAAGAGAGATCTAAAGCAACAAGAAAGATCTACACTATAAACAACCACAAATAGACTCGATCTAGACCTAGTCCCCGGCAACGGCGCCAAAAACTTGTTACGTCTAGGAATAGATGCGCAATAAGCCTTAAATTATACTCGTTATATTTATCCTAACTCCTAGCGAACCCGCAGTGTACGGGACGTTTATAGTAGGGATAGTATTCCGAGGTCGAACACAAAGACTAAGGTGAAATCAAGTCAAACAATGGTCATAGATAGTGTGGATCTAATCCAAGAAAAGATCAAGGAACAAATAAATGAAAATCTCGATATTTTTGGTTGGTTTTTGTGGTGATCAAGCAAGGATCACAAATCAAGCAAAACAATAAAATAAACTAACAACTCAACTAGCAAACAAACAAGTAACTCAAAACACAAGTATATGATCAAGAGAGAAAAGTGGATTCTAGAGGTCAAGATTTCCGGTTATGGCATTGGGCTCAAGGTTCTAAGGATTCTAAGGACAAGTTGCGGTGTTGGGGAAGAGTGTTTAACTAATGGAAGCAATTACCGGGTAGGTCTCTCATTTCACTAGTCCCGCATCAAACTCCTATTACCGGGTAGGTCTCAAGGGGTTAAAGTAGGGAATTCTACACAAACCGGATACTACTTAAGGGGTAACCCTCTCCTTACCAGGTAAGTTTCGGAATAGGGAAGTCTCAAGCAATAATCCTAGCACACTCGATCCAATAGCGGCTTATGAGGCTCACTACTACCTAGTATTCATGATCTTAGGTATCTAAGGTCGGAAATCATCGGGTAGATCTCTTCCCTCACTTAGATTGATAGGATTAGGTGATCCTAAGCTAAATTAGGCTTAACAAACACTAGGATTTAAACAACCAAACACCCTAACATACAGATTCATCATTTAAAGAGCAACAGGAGAATAAATCGGATGGATCTTGGCTAAATCGGCCGATCTGGCTGATGATCAGGGCGATTTTTCCTCCTGGTTTGGGTTTCGTGCATACAAATAATCCTAAACTAACATATAAGTCCATTCTATTATCACCCTAGCCATAACCATCAATCTATCACTCCAGAATCACAATAAACTAGCCAATAGTATGCATATTAAGATCCAAAATCATCACACAAGCACACATGGTTTTCATAGATGGATGATGAAAGATGAGGAAGTTATATCAATAAATCTCAGCTGAATCTAAGTTTAGCAAGACTTACAACCCTTAAAACGAAGTTCCAAAACGTTCCTAACAATCCTTGCAATAGTTCTTCAATCCAAGACTCCAAAAATCACTCAAAACCTCACTATCACTCTATGTTTGGTGTTTTTCTTCTTCCTTCAATTTGAGAGAGTTTTTCTTCCTCCCCAAAAATTTGCCTCCAATGGATGAGCTATGAATGAGAGAATGTGGGAGAGGGGAGATGCCCAGCAACAGCTTGCAGGCCCACTTATATTCTCCACCAAGAGCAAGGCCGGACTAAGAGATCGTGGGACACATGGCTTAAGTTGTTGAAGGCAGAAAAATCGACCCAAGGATATAAATCGGCCGATTTATCTATTAGTTGGTCCGATTTTCTTCAACAGAGGCATGCTATGATCGTTTAGCCATGTGTTGATCCATTGCTTGCACCAATAGTGGTCTTTGTGTTCTTTGTTGCTCCAATTATGCTCCTCCAAAGCTTTGGATGTGTACCACCATGAGGCTTGGCCCTCGAATGCATCTGTCCAAAAGACCCCCGAAATACCTACAACACCGACAAAGGCTCGTGTAGACGTCTATTCTAGAATTATGCATGAAATAAGTGTAAACCCCGTGAACTAATGCCAAAACCGTGCATGAATAATGGGAAAAACTATCTAATTGTATGCCTATACTAACGTCATAAATCACGTTATCAGCTAGTGAGCATATTAGCTGAAGAGTACACTAGGCAGATAGTGAGACTCCATGGTGTACTAAGGACGATCATCTCTGATCGAGATGGGCGATTTACCTCGAGGTTTTGGCAGTAGATTACGAATTCTTTGGGGACGAGTCTACATTTTATGACAGCGTTCCATCCTCAGATAGATGTTCATTCAAAGAGGACCATCCAGACCCTTGAGGATATGCTACGAGCTTGTGTGTTTGATTGAGGAAAGTGTGGACGGGTCATCTCCCACTAGTTGAGTTCTCATACAACAACAGCTAGCATGCATCGATTGGGATGGCTCCATATGAGGCACTGTATGGGCGTAGATGTCGTACACCGTTATGTTGGGATGAGCCTAGTAGTAATAGTGGTATAGCGCAAAAGCATATTTAGGATGATATAGCTCGAGTAGCGTTTATCAAAGATACGATGATGGTTGCATAGAGTCGCCAGAAGTCATATGCAGAGAGGAGGCGTCAACCTCTAGAGTTCAGAGTGGGAGCTCATGTCTGGCTAAGAGTATCTCTGACACGAGGAGTTGGACGTTTTGGCATAAAGGGGAAGTTGAGTCCCCGATATGTCGGTCCTTTTGAGATATTGGACAAAGTCGGTAGAGCAGCATACAAATTGGCTTTTCCTCCGAGGTTAGAGGGTGCTCATCCTGTGTTTCATGTGTCTCAACAGAGGGAGTACATACCAGATCCGAGACACATCGTCAGTTATGATAATTTAGTGGTTGAGCCGGACTATACGTTTGTTGAGCACCCGATTGCAGTCCTAGAGCGAGGTGTGAGACGCCTGCATTCGAAGGACATTCTCATGTTGAGAATACAGTGGTCGAGACAAGAACCTAAGGAGGCCACATGGGAGACAGAGTGATGTAGGACCATCACATGGAAGCTATCAAGGTCCCATTACTAGAGCAAGAGCTAAGGAGATCCAAGAAGCTACGTCAAGGGAAGTGCTATTGCTTGGCACAATGCGTGAACCATTTAATTGCCATACATCATGTGTTAATCTTTTGATGAATGCAGGAGCAAGCAAGAAAAGGGAGGAGATGTTGATCACGTCCAAAGCAGTCCACGAGGATAGCTTGCTGCTCACGTCCAAGGCAGCCCAAGAGCAAAGGGAGGAGATGTTGATCACATCCAAAGCAGCCCACGAGGATAGCTTGCTGCTCACGTCCAAGGCAGCCCAAGGGAGGTTGTTCACGTCCAATGCAGCCCAAGAGGGGAAGCAGCTGCTCACGTCCAAGTTAGCCTAAGGGATGTTGTTGCTCATGTCCAATGCAGCCCAAGAGGATAGCAAGCTGATCACGTTCCAGGAGGCCCAAGAGAGTAACAAGTCAACTCATTCGGATCATCATTTGGGCTCTTAAAACACAGCCAAATCACTCATGGATCTGTTGAACAATTCAGCCCATTCGGATAGCCCAATTTGCTCTTAAAAATCGTCCAACTCACTCCAAGGAGCTGCTTGAATAAGTCAGCCTATTTTTAAGCTGAATTAGTTGTTTGTTAGGTTGTTAGCTACATTAGAGGAAGCTCTCTTATTACCACCTTCCCACTAATGTTTTAATTTTCTTTTCTTTTCTTTATTTTGTCTAGATAAAAGAGTATATATAGATAGCCTCTCTAGCTGCAGATTAGCTACGTTATTTTCATTGCTTAGAATTGCATTTGTAATCATTCACAAAATCAATCAAAGAACAAGAGAGTTTTTGGTTGGCATTGTTGTTGTTGCTTGGCTGAGCTTGTTTGTGTCAACCGCCTTCGGATTGGTGCTTCAAGCCTTCACGAGTCCCTCTTTGTGCTAGTCCAGCCGGAGCTAGTGTAAAGTTTTATTGGAGACGGGTCTAGGGCATTCACAATTGGGGTTTTGGCTCTTCAGCCTTGGTTCCTTCGTTGACTCTCTTTGGTTCTTCTCTACACCTTCCTGCACCATTCATCACCTACGTTCCATTCCGTATTTCTGGATTCGCCTCATTCAGCCGGATTCGAGATCATTGTACCTAGATCGACTCAATCACGGACAATTCCGTATCAGTTGGTATCAGAGCTCAGTTGGTACAATTGATCACTCCTTTCTTCTTGTTAACCTTATTGCTTATCCAATTGAGATCTAACTTGTGCTTGAAGTGTGTCAATTCAAAAAGCCGGACAACATCTTGAGGAGAGGTAAACACAAAACGAAAACAAAAACAAAAGAGAGCTCAAATGCTGCATACACAATTCGGTAACCTGCTCTTCTACAATGCTCGCTGCAATCAGTTTCGGTTACCTTCTCTCCCTCAAATCTTTGACAAAGTCTAAGAGATCTTTCAAAAAAAAAAAAAAAGACTATACCCAAAACGGCTGGCATTTGTTTATTAATCAAGCACAAGTAAACTCTTTCAATCAACTCAAAACGTCATTCTAAACACATTCACCGTACCTACACCAACCCAACGGTCAATACTCCAATTAGGGGTGTCTTGATTCATCTCCGACACTAACATTCAGTTTCAGCAGTTCTAGTTCCAAAGGGTTGCTAAGAAGGTTTGGAAATCGCGATCTTAAGGTGTTGGATCCTTACAACTCGAGCCACCAGCTAGGCAATACCAACGAGAGTGTGAGCGATACACAAGTGAGATCTTTGCTGTTCTAACCTAACCGGTTCTTTGTTTGTTACTTGAGCATGTCCAGGTCCCTAAGTCCCAGCAAGTCGAGTAGCGAGACCGTCACGCCTGAGATGATCAGTTTTTTGAAACAATTGTCCGATTCCGTAGCTAACCTATCCAAACGAGTGGAGTCTATGGAAGCACGAACACCACCAGCCGGGACGCCACCTTTGAGAACCAACTATGAATTTGGCGGTCCTTCACGTGTTACTAGAGAAACGGATCATCCGGATCAAGGTAATTTACATTCCAACGAACCCCCTAATGCTTCTAACATGCCACCCTTTGTTGATAACTTTCAGCGACGGAATGAAGCTCATTTTGAGGACAACACGTGGGAGGGTTACAATCGGCCATTCCAGCAGCCAATGCAAGGACGAGATAACTTTCGGCCCTATCAGGAGCAAGACGGACTCGGAAAAGTCAAAATCAAAATTCCCATCTTTGAAGGAAAGTGTGATCCCGACGTCTACACGGAGTGGGAAACTAAAGTTGAGCAAATCTGGTTGTGTCACAACTTTAGCGAGCCTAGGAAGGTTCATCTAGCCGCTCTCGAGTTCCAAGGCTATGCTTTGGTATGGTGGGATCACGTAGTCAAAGAAAGAGTTCGAACATTGGATCCTAAAATCAGCACATGGGAGCATATGAAGGCACTAATGAGGGCTAGGTTCGTTGCACCTCACTATACCCGAGAGCTTCGACAACGGCTGGAAAATTTGAGACAAGGCTCTCTTAGCACTGAGGAAGCTTATACGAATATGCAAGTTGCTATGGTGAAGGCCAACGTTCTAGAAGATGAAGAAAACACTATGGCAAGGTACCTTCGTATTCTGAATTCTAATTTGGCTAATGAGGTTGATATGTATCCATACAGCACAATGGAGCAATTACTACACTTGGCCATCAAGGTGGAAAGGAAGACTAAGGTGCAAAACCGGGAATACAAACCACCCCATGGAACGCCCAACGCTTGGAGAGCACAAGGGAGCCGGCTGCTGCCTAACCACAGCAAGGATCAAGGAGGCCGGAAGGAAGAGAGAAAATCGGCACCTATGGGCCAAGAAGGACAAAGAAAGTCGTCTACACCAGCCACTACACCACGATCCTTGAATGAGCCTTCGAGTGATCATCGAGGGAGTACTCCTATCTCTAACTCTAGAACTAGGGACATTGTGTGTTAAATGCCAAGGTAGAGGTCACTTGAGTAGAGAATGTCCTAATAGACGTACTTTGATCATAAACCATCCAGGAGAATATGAGAGTGAGGATGATGTGGAATTAGATGATGAAAATGCATTAATTGATGACAATGAACAAAATGAGCATGATGATTGCATTGAGTATGAACAAGGTGAATCTTTGATAGCTAGGAGAACTTTGCATGTCCAACTAGCACCTTGTGAGGATAACCAACGTGAAAATCTATTTCATACTAGGTGTAGTATTAAAGGAAAAGTGTGTAATGTGATAATTGATGGAGGAAGTTGTTGCAACATAGCTAGCACTGAAATGGTAAATAAATTACAACTTCTTACATTTTATCACCCTAGGCCATATAAACTACATTGGATGAATGAGTGTGGAGAACTTAAGGTCAATAAGCAAACTAAGGTCAATATAACATTAGGATCATATGAGGATGTTATTACATGTGATGTTGTGCCTATGAATGCTTGTCACTTGTTGCTTGGTCGTCCATGGCAATATGATAGGAAAGTTGTCCATGATGGGTTTTCTAACAAATATAGCTTTGAGTATAAAGGTAAAACTTTAACACTTAAACCTATGACACCTTTACAAATAGCCGAGTACTATGAGAACAAGAGGGTAGAGCAAGGAACCCCTCCAAAACCTAAGATCACACGGCCTAAGAGTAAAGAGAACAAAACCCATCAAACATTGTTAGTACAACCAACAAGTAGCTATCTTGAGTCTAGGAATGAATATGTCACTAACTATGCTTCTATTGATGTGCTAATGATGAGTTTGTGTAAATCTCTAATGAATGTGCCTCATAACTCTACGATTCCACTTCCTAGTTCTATCCAGGGGCTGTTAGATGAGTTTAGGGATGTTTTTCCTGAGGAGATTCCCGCCGGCTTGCCGCCCATTAGGGGCATTGAACACCAAATAGATTTAATACCCGGAGTCACTCTTCCCAATAGGCCCGCCTATAGGATGAACCCTACGGAAGCCCAGGAAATTCATAACCAAGTTTAAGCCTTGCTAGATAAGGGGTATGTGCGGGAAAGCCTTAGTCCTTGTGCCGTTCCCGTCTTGCTAGTACCCAAGAAGGATAATACTTGGAGAATGTGTATTGATTGTAGAGCAATCAATAACATTACTATCAAGTATAGACACCCGATTCCCCGTTTAGATGATATGCTTGATGAGTTACATGGAGCTACAATTTTCACTAAGATTGACCTTAGGAGTGGCTACCATCAAATTAGAATGAGGGAAGGGGATGAATGGAAAACAGCTTTTAAAACCAAATTTGGACTCTATGAGTGGCTAGTAATGCCTTTTGGCTTAACTAACGCTCCTAGTACTTTCATGAGATTAATGAATCATATTTTGAGACCTTATATTGGTTTATTTGTTGTAGTCTACTTTGATGACATTCTTATCTATAGTAAGACTTTAAAGGAGCATGAAAATCATTTGAGAGATGTGCTTGCTACATTGCGTATAGAATACTTGTATGCTAATATTCAAAAATGTGATTTCTATACTAACCGAGTGATTTTTCTTGGTTTTGTAATAAGTGCCAATGGTTTGCAAGTGGATCAGGACAAGGTGAAGGCAATCAATGAATGGCCCGTTCCAAGGTCGGTTGGTGACGTGAGGAGTTTCCATGGCCTAGCTACATTCTATAGAAGGTTTGTGAGAGATTTTAGCATCATTGCAGCACCACTCACGGCTTTGACCAAAAAGAAGGTTCCTTTTGAGTGGAATGAACCGCAGCAAAGAGCCTTTGAAGAGCTCAAGAGACGCCTCACCCATGCACCCCTACTCGCTCTACCGGACTTCACCAAACCCTTTGAGGTTGAATGCGACGCATCCGGTATTGGTATTGGCGGCGTCCTTATGCAAGAAGGTAAGCCTCTAGCTTTCTTTAGTGAAAAATTGAAGGGTGCATGCTTAAACTACTCCACTTATGACAAAGAATTGTATGCCTTGTTTAGAGTACTCAAAACATGGCAACATTACCTTTGGCCTCAAGAGTTTGTTTTGAAAACCGATCATGATTCACTTAGACACTTTAGGAGCCAAGATAAGCTAGATAGACGGCATAGTAGGTGGGTGGAGTTCATCGAAACCTTTCCTTACATTATCAAGTATAAGAAAGGAAAGGATAATGTCGTAGCGGATGCATTGTCTAGGAGATACACCTTAATCACCACTTTGGATTCTAGGATGTTAGGTTTTACTTACATTAAGGAATTATATGTGGATGATGCTGAATTTGGGAAGATATTTCATAGATGCACTACTCAAGGCCCTTATGATAAGTATTTGTGTTTGAAGGTTTCTTGTTTAAAGTGGATAAGATTTGCATACCTAGATGTTCTCTTAGGATCTTATTAGTGGAAGAAGCCCATAAAGGAGGTTTAATGGGGCATTTTGGGAGGGACAAAACTTATCACATATTGCAAACTCACTTTTATTGGCCTCATATGTTAAGGGATGTTGAACACATGCTGAAAAGGTGCATATGAATGTCTTAAGGCCAAAGCTAGGGTACAACCCCACGGGCTGTATACACCCTTACCGACACCTAATGGCCCTTGAGATGACATAAGTATGGATTTCATTGTTGGACTACCTAGGACTAAGAAAGGAAGAGATTCCATTTTTGTGGTAGTAGATAGATTCTCTAAAATGGCACATTTTATTCCATGTCATAAAACTGATGATGCATATAATGTTGCTAATCTTTTCTTTAAGGAAATAGTGAGATTGCATGGAATACCTAAAACTATTGTTAGTGATAGGGATGTCAAGTTTTTTAGTTTCTTTTGGAAGACACTTTGGGGAAAAATGGGCACTAGATTACTATTCTCGACCTCTAGTCATCCCCAAACAGATGGGCAAACGGAAGTCACCAATAGGACCCTAACGACCCTCCTTAGAACCATGTTGAAAGATAACTTAAAAGAATGGGAAGACATGTTACCACATATTGAGTTTGCTTATAATCGCACCATGCATTCTTCCACTTCGTTATCACCTTTCAAATGTGTTTATGGATTTAACCCTTTAACTCCTTTGGACTTATTACCGATTCCTCGAAAGGATCGAGTAGCTTTTGATGCTTTGGAACAGGTGGACTATACTAAGGAACTTCATGCTAAGACCAAGGCTGCACTTGATAAGAAGGGCGTTGAAACTCCAGCCCGGAATAACAAAGGACGTCGGAAGATGGTTTTCTAGCCCGGCAACTTAGTTTGGCTACATCTAAGGAAAGAGCGGTTTCCGACAAAACGTCATTCCAAGATAGCACCACGGGGTGATGGACCATTCAAAGTCTTACATCGGATTAACGACAACGCTTATGTGTTGGACTTACCGGAAGAGTATGGAGTTAGTACCACTTTTAATGTAGGAGATTTGAGCCCCTATGAAGGAGATTCGGAACAAGATGAAAATTCGGGGTCGAATTCTTTCCAAGAAAGAGTGGATGATGTAGGACCATCACATGGAAGCTATCAAGGTCCCATTACTAGAGCAAGAGCTAAGGAGATCCAAGAAGCTACGTCAAGGGAAGTGCTATTGTTTGGCACAATGCGTGAACCATTTAATTGCCATACATTATGTGTTAATCTTTTGATGAATGCAGGAGCAAGAAAGCAAAGGGAGGAGATGTTGATCACGTCCAATGCAGCCCAAGAGGATAGCCTGCTGCTCACGTCCAAGGCAGCCCAAGGGAGGTTGTTGTTCACGTCCAATGCAGCCCAAGAGGGGAAGCAGCTGCTCACGTCCAAGGCAGCCCAAGGTAGGTTGTTGCTTATGTCCAATGCAACCCAAGAGGATAGCAAGCTGATCACGTTCCAGGAGGCCCAAGAGAGTAACAAGTCAGCTCATTCGGATCATCATTTGGGCTCTTAAAACACAGCCAAATCACTCATGGATCTATTGAACAATTCAGCGCATTCGGATAGCCCAATTTGCTCTTAAAAATCGTCCAACTCACTCCAAGGAGCTGCTTGAATAAGTCAGCCTATTTTTAAGCTGAATTAGTTGTTTGTTAGGTTGTTAGCTACATTAGAGGAAGCTCTCTTATTACCACCTTCCCACTAATGTTTTAATTTTCTTTTCTTTATTTTTTCTAGATAAAAGAGTCTATATAGATAGCCTCTCTAGCTGCAGATTAGCTACGTTATTTTCATTGCTTAGAATTGCATTTGTAATCATTCACAAAATCAATCAAAGAACAAGAGAGTTTTTGGTTGGCATTGCTGTTGTTGCTTGGCTGAGCTTGTTTGTGTCAACCACCTTCGGATTGGTGCTTCGAGCCTTCACGAGTCCCTCTTTGTGCTAGTCCAGCCGGAGCTAGTGTAAAGTTGTATTGGAGACGGGTCTAGGGCATTCACGATTGGGGTTCTGGCTCTTCAGCCTTGGTTCTTTCGTTGACTCTCTTTGGTTCTTCTCTACACCTTCATGCGCCATTCATCACCTACGTTCCATTCCGCATTTCTGGATTCACCTCATTCAGCCGGATTCGAGATCATTGTACCTAGATTGACTCAATCACGGACAATTCCGTATCACAGAGGATAGTATCCAGAGGAACTATCCAGAGTTTTATGCTGAGATAGATGCACCTAGGGTCGACGAATAGATCTTAGTGCTATTGTGGTGAGTATGTGATTGTGTGCTTATATGCTATGATGTGTTTATTTTCATCCTAGCTATGTTGTGATATATGATCTTATTAGATCTTGATGTGCTAGTGCGATTTATGATTATAGTTGGAGATGGTTCTTTCCTCCATGTTATCTAAGTGCGATTAGTATATAGTTGGAGATGGATGGTTCTTTCCTCCATGTTGTTTTGATGGACATAGTCTTACTGGAGATGTTTTTCCTCCATGCTTTGTATATGAGTATAATTTGGCTACACTACAAAAAAATAATTCAATTAGGCACGGACGGTAGAAAAGCTATTTGCCGTCCCATCAACGGCGACGGCTTGGCAACGGTAGAATGGGGCAAAGCCAGAACAGGCAACGCAACTTTTTTCGCCACGGTCTTTTCCGTCGTAAATTTTTTGCGACCGATAGTAACCATCGCAAATATTTCGCGTCGGCAAAATTCGTCCCCGTCTAGTGTGTCGCAAACTTTAAAAGTGGTGCGAAAATTTGAATATTGGCGACGGCTACTGACGTCGCAAACTTTAAATTTCGTAGGAAATTCTTTGCTCAAAATATATGATTATTAACTATTGTACTGTCATATCTTCCTCTTTTCTCCTAATTCAACAGCAATTCCTCATTTTTAACTATCAAACAGATTAGAAATTAATTTGTTGAACTAAGGGTATGAAACAAACAAAGGGAAATCAATTTCCTCATTAAAACCATGTTAATCTTCAAACACTGTTTTCCTATACAAATTTTCTACCACTAAATCTTACAAGCAGATTTCTAGTAAAATAGTTTTTGTATCTTTCCTCAAACCCTAATTTCTACTTTCTTCAAGAGCCTGTAAAAAGAGTATACAAGTGCTCATGACTAATAAAACCCCATTAATAAAAAATTGGAAGCTAATTTGATTTCCACTATCAACTTTCACCTTCAGATATGCTATTCAAGGAGGGTTGTCATGCTTTTGATTTTGTTGTGTTACCATATGCAGCTTCAACTGTCCTTGATCTCTGTCTTTCTTGTTTATTAGCCTGAATATTCAAGTCAAATTAAGGATTTTATTTCTCAGTTTCATCTTATTTTGTAACAACAGATTTACAAGTTAATCACCTCTTGATTCTTGTTAGGCTAAATCTTCTGGATTTTTTCTTAATATCCTTTAATGCATCCCCTTCATCATCTAATTCAATACCATTCTTCTTCAACTTGGATTGTTTCTTTGCACCAAACCCTTCATAACCTTTGTATTGAACAAAAAAACCCAAAAACCAAGATTTCAATCCACCAAACCCTTCATAACCTCTTACGTGATGATCGATGTCAAAGACACATACCGTGCGCCTAACGCTTTCTTCCTTGTGGGCTTGGGAAGCTCTACCATTCATTCTCTTTCTTCTCTGGTTGAAGTTATTTTTCTTCTGGCACAAATGCATATAATAATAGAAGTGAGATAATGAAATAAACCCTTAACTGCATATCAATCTCAAGGCCTTAGCGAATTATATACTCATGATAAGCAATTTTAAAACAAAATTCTATATTCAGAAAAAACAGAATTAAAATTTTGGAAAATAAATATATATTTTGAGCAGAATCAAAATAATAAAAAAAAAGTCATTTTGTTGCGTCTTTATGCCTACAACATGTATTGTTCAACTCAGCTTGATTTTTCAACCACAAAATAAAGAGACAACATCACTTGTTATATCACAAAAATATATATATATATGATGATTCAAATTAACAACACTCTATATATATATATATAGATTTTAGTTCAAGTGAGAAGAGAGCTTGTAGATAGGAATTAGGAGGGTTGTAAGCCATTGGATGAGTTTTAAATCAAGGGCTCACACACGTTCATCATTAATGGCATTTTTGTAAATTGACTTAAAATTTGGAAAAATCCCCTACGTTCATAGATAGGTGATCAGTGTTCATACTTTTATATGTCATTGTTCATGTTTTTATTCATCGGTGTTCATAGTATTATTATTCATCAAAGTGTCATGTTCATTTATTCTTTTGTGTTTATTTTATAATACATAGAGGTTCATTTACAATATATAACCACAACAATAAAAAAAAATTCATCACAAAATGTGAAAATATGATCATAATATGTTATGTATGTGTAAAAGTTATAGATAAGTCACTAGTGTTCATACTTTTATACGTCATTGTTCATGTTTTTATTCATCGGTGTTCATACTTTTATATGTCATTGTTCATGTAAATATGATCATAATATGTTATGTATGTATAAAACAGACATCAATGCATTGAACACTAAAAAAAAGACAACAATGCATTAAACACTATCCAAATTACTGAGCTTCATGAACCCACTTCACAAAATACTTTCCACCCTCCATAATCTTAAGCGCAACTCTTGCATTACAACCACATCGATTGAAAGTTGTCTTCCTTTTGCCCGTACTATGTTTGCCATTTTTTTTACCTTCCCTTGTCCATACCAAACTACTTCCTCAACATAACATTGTTGGGTTTTTTATTACATGAAACACGAATCTCAAATTCACAAATAGAGGCCTCCTATAGAAGTCCTCAACTTCCTCCACACTTAAAAATTGTTGACCAACATGTAGCTTCAACATATCATCACAAATTAGAACCCAATTGGTAGAGTAATTTGGAGTTACTTATATAATAGTTCCACCTTCATTACATGGAGCATTCACCCTCAATCCCGACACAATGATTGGTGATGATTGCGTACCCAACATCACTGAATCTGTAAAACAATGTAAAAATATAGTTCATACTTTTTATTCATTGGTGTTCATACTTTTATACGTCATTGTTCATGTTTTTATTCTTCGGTGTTCATAATTTTATTTCATGTTCATGTAAATATTATAGACTATTTTCCTATTAGACATTTTGTCGAACAATTGACGTGCACACTAAAAAAAAGCTTATAGATTGTTTCAATTGGAAGTATTAGACCAACTCAACATATGTATATACATATATGATCTCAATCAAACCTATCAAAACAAAAAATGATTCAACAAATTTGATTTCAAAAATAAACATCAATCATAATGATTCCTAAACTATAAGAATGAAAAACTTAAACCTTGAGAATAGAAATTTCGAAGAGACAATACTTGAATCGTCTTGTATTCTCTTTGATTTCATCATTTTTATATAATCCGACTTTGATTTGGTTGAAAATCGGCCAAATATAGATCTTGTTGGATGAAGAATGTGAGAGTGTTGTGATTTGTGAGTCGGTCGATCAGTGAGAGTGTTGTACTCTTTTTTTTTTTCCAGATTTATGTAATTAAAAGATGTCATTAATGATGAGTGTTTGTGAGCCATTGATTTAAATGTGATCCAATGGCTCACATAGTTCCTAATTCCTATCCATAAGGCTTCTCCTCACCGGAACTAACCCCTATATATATATATATATATATATATATATATATATATATATATATATATATATATATATATATATATATATATATATATATATATATATATATATATATATATATATATTATGGATTATTCAAATAAATATTATAATAGTGAAAGAAATTTTATTTATCAATTTAATTTATAATTCTTTGTTCAGTTTAGATGGGAGGAGAACAAGTACTATTCAGTGTTCAACTCAACTTGATTCTTCAACCACAAAATAAAGAGACAACATCACTTGTTATATCACAAAAATATATATATATGATGATTCCAATAAACAACACTCTGTTTGGCTAGGGTATGACAAATATTAGAAGATCAAAATTCATTCAAGACTAGAAACCTCTCTAATTTAATTCAAGGAAAAAAGCTAAACAATGCATATTCAAATTAAATTACAGTGCACAACATAAAAGAGTAAAGAAAGCATAAAATACCTCTTCAGCTAGTGAAAGAAATTTATCCTTATTTCCAAGGCCATAATTAAAGCCCAATGCCACCATTCCGGGGGCAAAGCATGCTAACTATGAACTTTGAGACCTAATGAATACTTGGTGTGCTAAGATAGTATAGTTACAAAAATCAATAATATATAATTCCAAAAATAGAAAGGCGTCCAAGTAAAGATCATGCAATCTGTTGGAAGACCTAATGAATACTTGGTGTGCATAACTAGAGACAAACAAGCTTACTTTTAGGCTGTAGAAGTTGCTTGCACCAAGGAATTTCTTTCATTGAAATCCCTCATTGCATCAACAAAATATCTAAATAAACAATAATTAGAAGCATCACCCAATAAGACGTTTATTGTGACTCCGAGTCAACAAATGTTACAGAAATGCTCATTTATGTAGTTATAGTTACCCTAGAGAAGAAGCAAAAGTTATGAAATACTCTGGGAAGAGTTGGCTAAGTAAGCAGTTTATGTATTAAGGTGTATAAACTAGGTCCTTTTGTTTATATGTTGACAAACCAGGCCCTTGTATATTTTACTAAAAAGATTTATTTTACATAATATTAAAGATTTTGCAGATACTCAAAATATTTCTCTATCCTATTTAAGTTTATCAATTAACGTAATTAAAAATTTTAAGTATATTAGAAAACCGTTAAACAAGGAAATAAATGATAATAATCTCGTTTAATTAGGGGATATCATGTGAAGAGCCATTAATCGTAAAAATTGGACGCCATTATTTCTGCTCTTGTGTCCTTCGAAGTTCGTCGATATAGATCGATCTTTTACATAATACGGTGGCAATCAACTATATATGAAAGTTTGAACGTCAATTCTTCCGCTGGCCCTTCCTTACTGTTACATAATACGATGGCAATCAACTACACTATTTGCGTTATTTAAATAACTAATATATAATATTTATCAGCAAATATTTATCAACAACTATTGTGATGCATAATTAGTACATAATATCTATTAGCAACTACATGTGATACATAATGTTTGATTTGGCAAAATCGGGTACATAATCCTGTAATATGTCGCAAGAAACTTAAATCCGAGTTAGAAAATGTACCTGTTTGGTAGTCGGAGAAGACGATAACTTGTGAAGAGGTTTCGAGCGGCCTTCAATGAAGATGGATATAACCGACCTTCAATAACCTTCAATGGAGCGAGATAGAAACGATAACTTGCATCGGCTTCAATGGAGAATAAAATAGAGACAAAATGGAAGGGAGAGAGATGATACCTAGAAGGGAGAAAGATGAGACCTTGAATCTTCCTTCATTGGAGATGAAAATGAGAGTAAAGCATCGGTGATTGTGTTTGTGATTGACAGATGTAACCACTCATATATAGATTGCGAGAATCTCTCCTATTCGGTTTCCTTTTTTATTCAAATCCGTTATTTAAGGTAGTTTATTATTATGGATTTATTAAACTGTCCAACTACCTCCCTCAATTATCTCCTTAATACTTTTATTTATCTTTATATTTTTGTTAGATATTACTAGGAGCCTAGTTAATCTATACTAAACAAAAAGGGCTTTATTCCACCAATTTTCTCAATACTCTGAATGAAAGCAAATGTTATGAAATATTGTGAATGATATGACATGACTTTACAACTGCATTTAAATCAAAACACAATAATATGAATGAAACCTATAAGATAGATTGCAGAAACAAGTCAACTATCCATGTTAAAAAACCATTAAGCCTAATAACATCTAATTCCACAAGCCAACACTTAGATTACATTAACAACATTCAGCAATCACTAATTATACAGATAGACAAATAAATACACATAAACTTACGTATACACAATTCAACCCTAGTCCCAAATCCAAATTCCACAATTCCGCACATCTAAGGTTTACTGCACCATCTAGAATTTTAGAAATAAAATCCCAAAAATAAAATTAGGGTCACATAGTTTCCAATCTCACCAGTTGTGTTTCGAATCGGATCTGCGGAAGAGAGGTAAGACGGTTACTAGTGTCAGGGTAGAAATGGCGTCGCTGGTGGGTAATGGAGGTGGCGGCAGGAACAACGCACGGCGGTTCCGGTATGTCCTGGCAACGCTCGCGACTAGCAGCAAGGAAGAAGAGGAGTGGACTTCGATCCGTCCTGGCACCACCCACGACTCGCAAGGACAGTCCATCCTTGTTCACGCTGCCCTAGTTCGCAGGGTCTCATGGAGGCTTGCAGGGACGCGGTTGGACGGCAGCTAGACCGACGGTTGCGGGAGAAGGTTTGGTCTGTTTGCCGGATAAGAAGAATGGGTCCTAGTTCCAGTGGTGCGCAGCTTGAGAAGGCACGAACAAGAGAGGTTTACGTGGATGGAGAAGAAGATTAGGAGAGAGTAGGTATATTAGGAGAAATTAGGGCTAGGGAACAAAACAGAGTTAAATAAGTGAGACGGAAATTCAGTTTTACGAAATTTTTCGGTATTTTACGGATCCGACTTACCTTACACTAAAATAAAATAAAATCAAATAAAAGATAAATAAAGAAAGGAAATAAAGTAATCTTCTTCAAATAAGTTAACAACATATTTGCAAAAAATTATAAGAAAGAAGATAAAATAAAAATACTGATTTATTTATTTTAAAAATAAATTAAAATAGTAATTTTTGTAAAAGAATCCTTATCCGTTTTATTTATTTTTTAAATTAGTATAACACTTATGTTTTTAGATTTTGTTACAAGAACGTTAATTTAATTTTTTTTTTTCAAATTAAGTATAACACTTATATTTTTAGATTTTGTTACAAGAACGCTAATTTAATTTATTTACATTTAAAATAAAATAAAACACTAATTTTTTTTTAATTTTTTAAAAATTCATCTAATTGATTTATTTTTAAAATAGCATGAAACACTTTTGATTTTTAAAAAAAAAATATTGTTTTACTTTATTTGTTTCTATTTTATTTTTAATTTATATTCTTTCTTTTAATTCTTTTGTGGGCAAATATATTGTTAATGAAATTTTAAGAAGCTCAATGAATTTGGGCAAAATCCGGAAACAATGAAAACTTAAGGGTACCATCCGAACTGAAAAAAAAATTGTTGGATAAAATCCGAAAAAACTCAAACTACCGGGGTATCATCAGGAATTTCCAACTAATAAATTAAAATACGACTTTAAATACAACTTGAGAGTCTTGAGAGTTGAGATTGTGGCCAGCGATTGAGGACAATAGTTGAAGGCGAATACGGCGAAGAAAAAATTTGGCCTACTAGGCTCTTTTTGGTTTTTGTTAAAGAAACTATACCCCATATTTTTGTACCACTTTCATTTAATGGTAGGTAAAATAATTAACCCTTCTATTTAAAATTTTTTTTGTTATTTAAGTGTAAGTTTTAATTTTTAAAAACTGAATTTTTTTTTAATTTCTTTTGTTAATTTTTTTTTCTTTTTTATTTTCTTTATTTTTTATTTATTTTTTGGAATGAAGAATTTTTCACATACCGGAATTTCCACATACCGGAATTTCACATACCGGAATTTCACGTACCGGAACCACATACCGGAATTTCACATACCGGAATTTCACATACCGGAATTATCACATACGGGAATTTTGTTTATTTTCTTTTATTAAAAACTGATTTTTTTTTTATTTTTTTTTTTTAATTTTCTTGTATGTTTTCATACCAGAATTTTACATACAAAAATTTTTTATACAAGAATTTTACATACCAAAAATTTACATACAAAAAATTTACGTACTAGAAATTTTCATGCCAGAATTTTCTGGTCCAATTTCATACCAAAAACATCAACAAAGCCACAATTTTTGCAAGAAGATAGCAATCCCAACATAATCTTCAATCTACTCTAATACAACCCGAGCTCTTTCTATCCCAAATAATATACTTCTTTTTCCTCCTCAAAACAAGCAATGAACCCTAGTCTTCTACACAATTATAAGCTGACTTCAGCAGGTGCAAGCAATAGGGAGCAAGCTCCGATTAGACATTATGTACCATAGATATAAGTGTAATTTGATTTTAAGTCACTAATGACCAGCAAGGACACACCGATGTCTCATTCCTTTCCTAAGGCAGAATCTGTAGCTTTTATGGAAATTAGAAAATACGAATCCAAGAACATCATAGTACGTCTCATGGTTTTTTGCTTGCTTTTCTTTCCATTTTGTTGTGTGTCTTATTTAATCATGGTTCTCAATCGTTTCTCCTTCCGCTTTGTATACAACTTAGATGCAAATCATCACTAATACTTTTGCTTCACTACCACGAAGATAACAAATCACAAAGGCAACCATATCAACCAGTCAACCAGGACACATGCTACTAACACTCATCTCTTTATATCATTTCAACTTTCCAAGTCTATGTGGCAAATAGGTAATCAATGCAATGAACGACATGAATGCACATAGACGAGTTGTAGTTGTTCAAGTCCAATATAGACAACTATGTTGCATCAACAAAGACCGACTATACACAATTAAACAAACATCATAGGCTATACAAACATTATATATAAATATACAGCTAATTTTGTTATCCCATTCCATTATGCCAACCGAGCATGTATTCTCTCCTAATGGGATAATAGAAAACCCAAGAACAGTGCAATCCAAGCTATGAGATCTTTATGATACAGAAAGACATCAAATATGTACAATTATCATGCCGAATTACCTTGAAGAAAGTTACAGGTTATGCGGTTATTAAGTGAATTATAGATAATCGGTGGTAAGCAACAGCAGATTCTATTTATCAAACTCACATTACCGCTCACATTACCGCTCAACCCCAAGAAATTGTTATGGACAACATTTCTCAGATTTTTCTTCTCATTGTTCTTCAGACCTTCTACAATTGTCCAAACTGCTTCATATGCTCGAAGTTCATACAAATTTGGACTAGGTTCTTCTTCTTCTCCATCTGGATAGAAGGAGCTAGTTCTAGATCTAGATCTAAGTAACAGAGAGCAGCCTTCTTCGTCCTCTGCAACAGCGCCGTCGAGCCTCCCCAGCCTCTGCAACAAGCGTAAGCATCAGTTGAGGGAGAGAAGGATCTCGACGAGAGAAGTCAAAGAACAAGCGAGAGAGAGAAACGGAGAAAGAGAGGGTTGTGGGTTAGGGTTTGTGTTTCCACTGTAAAAAAAGAGATTGGGGTACAATTACTAAACTATAAAAATGGATTTGGCCTAGTTACTTGTTATAAATTAAAAAAAACCTACTTACCTAATTAGCCCTACGGCGAATGGAAACTAAAGACGACGAATAGACCTTGCGAGTGGAAACTGAAGACGGCAACTGAGAGTTAAGATTAAAAAGACGAGATATAGAGTGATTTTGAAACCCTAAAAAGCGAAGAAGAAGACGGGAGTCAGTACATGCATCTCATGTGAAGAAGAAGAAGAAGAAGACGAGATCTAGACCTTGCGAGTTGAAGTCGGACGTGGCGGTTGGATTCAGAGAAGACTCAAACGACGGGGCCGAAAGTAGAAGACAACTTAGACGATGTCGAACAATCGAAGAATGATGTTTGAATGATAACAGGTGTCAGATGGTGAAGCACGTTGGGTGGGTGGATGGATGATGGATCGGGTGACGGGTGGATGAAAGGTACACCCAAATCCTACCTCGATCCATCACCCGCCACTCTCTTTCACCCGCTTCATATCGGGTTTTCAACCTTTTACAATGGATCGGATGTCCGTTGAGTTCGCAAGAAAATTGGCATCCCTAACGGAAAGGCGTAAGAGGGGAACCTAGTTTTTTGCGGGAATAGAATTTGGATGAATTTAAAAACTTTCTAAAAAAAAGAAGGTTTTTTAATTTTTTTTTACCCCAATATTTTCATATGGCGCCAAATATTGGCGTCGGTGTCATAAAGTCGTCGCCAAGGGTCCCTTTTATTAGACACGGGAAGGTTAGCCGACGTCAATTACATGACTATTGGTGACGGTCGTACACCAGCGATGCAAATAATTTGTATTTTTGCCACACTGATGTTGCCGTCACCAAATTAAGGTCAACGGCGACGGCAAACCATTACCGTCGCCAACAAGCGTGGCTAATTGAATTATTTTTTGTAGTTCTAGAGATGTGTTTCCTCTATACCCTGTGATGCGAGTATGACAAGAGATGTGATTTTGAAAACTCCACCTTGATTATTATTTATTTGTGATGATGATGGAAGATTTAAACACAAATGAAGTGGTTTAATACACTAACAATTTATTGATTATATATCGAGTTGCTTGGTTTGGTTTGGTGGTTTGTGTTAAATCTGTGCAGATTTTGAAACGCATTTCAAAGGACCTTAAAAGGCCTTAAAATCGGATGCAAAGAAAGACGAAGGCCTTGAAAGCCATTACAAAGGATCAGAAGTCAAGACACGCCAAGACTCTTGAACTCTATCAAAACAAAGCACGCTGAAACAATTCAAATTCAACAAACTTATCTACCAAGCGCCAAAGAAGATCTTCTAAGAAAGATATGCTCAACAAGAAGATTTGTTTAAAAGAAGATCTCAACCGACCAAGAAAGATTTGATTCGTAAAAGGAATTTGCAACGATCCTCAACCGAAAGCACAAAGATCTTCTCACAAACGGTATTTAATATCTTCACGATAGATACGAGAAGATTATGGACCAGAGAGATCAACGTGTTTCAAGGAGATGAAGATGGTAGGAAATCCACAACGTCAACCTCATCTCAACCAAGAAGCGACTTTCATGAGAAAAAGAATCATCTTCAAACGGCCATCTTCCCAACGGCTAGAAGACCTCTCCATAGAAGTTTATAAATGAAGATGTCGATTGAAGAATAGAACAACGAGCTTACACAGAAACATCTAAAGTCTTCAAGCGATCCAAAACATCTTCATTCGATCAAACAATTTTTCTTTTTCTCTTTTACTTAAAAGCGTTATCCCCTAGAGAGAGATAAAACTTGAGAGCTCCATTGGTATATCCAAAAAGTGTTATACTAGAGTGTGTGTTACTCTACGAAGTAACTAGGCTATTATAGCAAGGTGAAGAGTTGGAGCTAGATTGTAGCATTGGCTACAGTGAGAGAAGAAGGGGATTACTTCTAGTTTGTATCTAGGATTCTTTGAAGCTGATAATAGATACTTAGATCCTAAGGCTATACCCTGAGACGGAGAGTAGGCTATTTAGAGCCGAACTTCGTAAACATATCCTCGGGTCAATCTTTTACATTCCGCACTTTACCTTACTTTATTGTGACTAACTTTGTTTTGTAGGTTTACAAAGTCAACGCCCTTGAAAGTAGTTTCAGAGCCCTTGAAATCAAAGTGTGTCACAAAGTGCTCAGATCGACATCAAGGCCTTTGAAATTGGTTTCAAAGCCTTGAGATAGGTTTTGGCGAAAAGTTTTATACTCTATTCAACCCCCCCCCCCCCTTCTAGAGTATCTTTTATCCTTTTTATTCACCTAATGGTTTTTCAATTGGT
>BSUD01000008.1:47106960-47126580 GCA_033239045.1 Fagopyrum esculentum | reverse complement strand
CCCCCCCCCCCCCCTTCTAGAGTATCTTTTATCCTTTTTATTCACCTAATGGTTTTTCAATTGGTATCAGAGCTAGATTCACGTATGTTGATTTAACCATTAGTGATACTAATCATGAATCCTATAAGTGATGGAGGATTTGCTCAAAGAAGATCCTCATCTCGGCCACCACTCATCTGTGGCAACAACTTTGCCCATTGGAGAGCACTCATGCGTATGTTCATTATTGATCAGGTCATGGATCTATGGAGCATCATTCAGAATGGCCCCAAAGTCCCAACTACGACAGTTGAAGGTGTCCAAGTCCCAAAGAAGGAAGTTGACTTCACACTAGCTGACTTGGACAGTGTGTCAAATAACTACAAAGCTAAGAAATTACTCTACTGTGAATTAGATGCAAACGAATTCAACCGCATCTCATCATGCAAGAATGCAAAGGAAATATGGGACAAACTTGTTCTCACATACGAAGGAACAAGTCAAGTCAAGGAAACAAAGATTACCATCTTTCTCAGACAATATGAGCTATTCAAGATGAATCCAAATGAACCAGTCAAAAAAATGTTCACAAGATTCACTGAGATCGTAAACAACCTGGACTCACTAGGAAAAGTCTTCACAAATGAATAAAAATTAAGGAAAGTTCTAAGGAGCTTACCTAAATCAAAGTGGGGACCAAATATGACAACCATTGAAGAAGCTCAGAATCTCTCAAATCTTCATCTTGATGACCTCCTAGGAAAAATCATCACACACGAAATGGTTCTTGGTGAAGAAGATGGAGAGCTCCCAACCAACACTAAGAATCTGGCATTAAAATCAAGGAAGGATGAGTTACCATCAGAAAAGGAAGACGGTGATGATGGTGGTGGTGGTGGTGGTGGTGGTGGTGGTGGTGGTGGTCTGGTGGTGGTGGTGGTGATGATGATGAAGATGCAATTTCCATGATCTCTAAGGGTCTCGCGAGAATTCTCAAGATAAAGAAGCAATCTGTAAACAATAGAGAATATCCACGAACATCAAAACCCCGAGGTAAGTTTTCTAACTCTAACAAGAAAACTAGAGTGCTGACTTGTTTTGAATATGGTGAAACAGATCATCTCGTTAAGGACTGTCCACAAAAGAAGAGGACCAACTTCAAGAAAAATAATCGAAAGAAGAAAACTATGGTAGCTTCATGGAGTGATTCAAAATCCTCAAATTAATCAAAAGACGAAAAAGAACAAGGAAACCTGTGTCTTATGGCCGATCATGAAGAAGATTCAAATCTCTACGTTGATAATGTGGTAAGTACTATCATGTCTCAACCTAAATCTGACCTAAAACCATTCCTTAAAGACATTATTATATGTGACAAGGAACGTAGAATAAGGATAAATTTTCTAAAAGAAAAGCTTCTTGAACAAGAAAACAACTAAGTGAGATGTCTCTTGATATTGAAAATCTTAACATAGAGAAGGTAGACATTGATGACAATATCAAGGCCTTGGAATCGGAAAATGCGATTCTCAAGGACAACATCTGCTCTCTTCATCAATACTATATCGATGGAAGACATAAACACAAATGAAGTAGTTTTATACACTAACAATTTATTGATTATATATATCGAGTTGCTTGGTTTGGTTTTGTGGTTTGTATTGAATGAGTGCAGGTTTTGAAAGACACTTCAAAGGACCTTGGAAGACCTTGAAATCGGATGCAAGGAAAGACAAGGAGTTTAGAGTGATTAAAAGACGGAGGCCTTAAAATTCATTTCAAGGGAACAAAAGACGTCAAGGATGCACGCTAAAGGAATTCAAATCACTTATCCAACAAAGCGCTAAATAATATCTTCTAGGAAAGATTTGCTCAATAAGAAGATATGATTGAATGAAGATCTCAACCGACCAATGAAAGATCTTGCAACGATCCACAACCAAAAAGCACGAAGATCTTCTCTCAAGGAATTTGTTATCGTCACAACAAATACGAGAAGATTAAGGAGCAGAGAGATCAACGTGTTCTCAGGAGATGAAGATCCACAACATCTATCTCATCTCAACCAAGAAGCGATCTTCATGGAAAAGAAGAATTATCTTTAAACGGTCATCTTTCCAACGGCTAGAATACCTCTTCATAGAAGGCTATAAATGAAGATGGCAATTGAAGAACAAGTAGACAAGCAAACACGGAAACATCAATAGTCCTCAAGCGATCCAAAACATCTTCATTTGATCAATAGTTTTTCTTTCTCTCTTTCTATAAAAGCGCTATCCTCTAGAGAGAAATAAAACTCGAGAGCTCCATTGGTATATCTAAAAAGTGTTATACTCGAGTGTGTGTTACTCTGCGAAGTAACTAGGTTATTATAGCAAGGTGGAGAGTTGGAGCTAGATCGTAGCATTGGATACAGTGAGAGAAGAAGGAGATTTCTTCTAGCTTGTATCTAGGACTCTTTGAAGCTGATAATAGATCGTTAGATTCAAAGGCTATACCTTGGGACGGAGAGAAGGCTATTTGAGCCGAACTTTGTAAACATATCCTTGTGTCGATCTTTTACATTCCGCATTTAATCTTGCTTTATTGTGATTAACTTTGTTTTGCAGGATTACAAAGTCAAGGCCCTTGAAAGTTGTTTCAAAGCCCTTCAAATCAAAGTGTATCACAAAGAGCTCAGATCAACATGAAGGCCCTTGAAATTGGTTTCAAAGCCTTGAGATTGGTTTCGCGAAAAGTTCTCATACTCTATTCAACCCCCCCCCCCCCTTCTAGAGTATCTTTTATCCTTTTTATGCACCTAACGATTCTTCAATTGGTAACAGAGCTAGACTCACGTATATTGATTTAACCATCAATGAGACTAATCATGAATCTTGTAGGTGATGGAGGATTTGCTCAAGGAAGATCCTCATCTCGACCACCACTCTTCTATGGTAACAACCTTTCCCATTGGAGAGCACTCATGCGTATGTTCATTATTGATCAGGACATGGAATTATGGAGCATCATTCAGAATGGCCCCAAAGTCCCAACTACGACAGTTGAAGGTGTCCAAGTCCTAAAGCTCAAAGCTGACTTCACACAAGCTGACTTGGACAGTGTGTCAAAGAACTACAAAAGTTATGAACCTACTCTACTGTGGATTAGATGCCAACAAATTCAACCGCTTCTCATCACGCAAGAGTGCAAAGGAAATATGGGACAAACTTGTCGTCACATACGAAGGAATAAGTCAAGTCAAGGAAATAAAGATTAGCATCTTCCTTAGACAATACGAGCTATTCAAGATGAATCCAAATAAACCAGTCAAAGAAATGTGCACAAGATTCACTAAGATCGTGAACAACTTGGACTCACTAGGAAAGGTCTACACAAATGAAGAAAAAGTTAGGAAGGTTCTAAGGAGCTTATCTAAAGCCAAGTGGGGACAAAATATGACTGTCATCGAAGAAGCTCAGAATCTCTCAACTCTTCCTCTTGATAACCTCCTTGGAAAACTCATCACACACGAAATGGTTATTGGTGAAGAAGATGGAGAGCTCCCATCCAACACTTAAAATATGGCATTAAAATCAAAAAAGGATGAATTACCATCAGAAAAGGAATATAGTGATGATGATGATGAAGAAGATGCAATAGCCATGATCTCTAAGGGTCTCGCGAGAATTCTCAAGATAAAGAAACAATCTGCAAACAATAGAAATTTCCACAAACATCAAAACCCCGAGGTAAGTTTTCTAACTCTAGTGCTGACATGTTTTGTATGTGGTGAAACAGATCACCTTGTTAAGGATTGTCCACAAAAGAAGAGGACCAACTTCAAGAAAAATGATCGAAAGAAGAAAGCTATGGTAGCTTCATGGAGTGATTCAAAATCCTCAAGTGAATCAGAAGACGAAAAAGAACAAGCAAACCTATGTCTTATGGCCGATCATGAAGAAGATTCAAATCTCTATCTTGATAAAGTGGTAGTACTATTATGTCTCAACCTGAATGTAACCTAAAACAATTCCTTAAAGACATTATTATATATGACAAGAATAAGGATAAATTTTCTATAAGAAAAGCTTCTTGAACAAGAAAAACAACTAAGTGAGATGTCTTTGGAGATTGAAAATCTTAAAACAAAAAAGGTAGACCTTGATGACAATATCAAGGTCTTGGAATCGGAAAATGCGATTCTCAAGGACAACCTCTCCTCTCTTCAGCGAAACTATATCGATCTAGAGAAAGAGAAAGTTGATCTAACTTTGACGTGTCGAGAACAGAAGGCTGCACTTGTTAAATTTACTCGTTCAAAAGCTAATCTTGAAAGAATGATGGGTGAACAACAGTCCTCACTTAACAAAAATGGTATAGGTTATCATAGGAGCTTTCCTAGAAAACCAACTACCACTTTTGTCAAGGCTAAAGGAAGTATTCATATGCCCACTTGTTTCTACTGTTGTAAAAAGGGTCATGTAAAATCTACATGTCCATACAGAATAAATGATCCTTATATTATTAGAAACACCTATTCTCTATGTTTAAAGAAACAGGTCAAACAAATATGGGTTCCTAAAGGTACTAGACCACCAAATATGATTGAACCTGAATATGGACCAAAATATGCCATTTGGTCGACCCGAAAAGGTTGATGTTTGCTGTTTTGCAGGATATCACCAAGGTAAAGGAGCATAAATGGATATTAGATAGTGGTTGCTCAAGACACATGAGTGGAAAAAGTTCACTATTCTCAGATTTAAAGAAGCAATTATTTGGAACCATTACGCTTGGTGATAAAGGAAAGTGTGACATTATTGGCATTGGTAAAATATGTTATAATTTATCTAACTTCATTGATGATGTATATCTTGTTGACGGTTTGAAGTATAATCTGTTTGGCATCTCTCAAATATGTGATAAAGGCAACAAAGTACTGTTTGATTTAGAAAAATGTGAAGTTCAAGACAAAACGATGGGTGACATTGTGCTTACTGCTCCTAGATGTAACAATGTTTATTCTTCTCAAGGCCTTGACTGATGATCCAAGGCTTTGGTATAGAAGACTTGGTCACGTAAGTATGCATACAATGCATAAGCTACTTTCAAAAGATTTGGTATGTGGCTTGCCAAACCTTAATTTCAAGGTAGATGAACTATGTAAAGCTTGTACACAAGGTAAACAAACAAGAGGTTCATTCAAACCTAAGAAAGTTGTAAGTTCTTCTCGACCCATTGAACTCTTACATATGGATATTTGTGGACCTATGCGTGTCACATTTTCCAAAGGCAAGCAGTACATCCTTGTTATTGTGGATGATTTCTTTCGTTTCACATGGATTTCTTTCCTACGAGAAAAATCTGAAGCATTGTTTGAGTTTTCAAAATTATGTAAGGAGTTGCAAACCTTGAAAAACCTATCAATCGTTTCTATAAGAAATGATCATGGTAGAGAATTTGATCAACTAAAGTTTGATTTGTTTTGTGCAAAATATGGTATTTCACATAACTTTCCAGCTCCTAGAACTCCTCAACAGAATGGAGTAGTGGAACATAAGAACCGCACTCTTGAGGATATGTCTAGGACTATACTTTTAGCAAAAAGTTTGCGAAAACGTTTTTGGGCTGAAGTAGTAAACACTGCTGATTAAATTTTAAATAGATGTTTAATTCGCCCCATTTTGAAAAAGATTCCTTATGAACTATTTAAAGGAAGAAAACCTAATATTTCATATTTCAAACCCTTTGGATGTACTTGCTTTGTTCATAACAATGAAAAAGATAATCTTGGAAAATTTGATGTACGTAGTGATGAAGCTATGTTCATTGGATATGCTTCAAATAGCAAAGCTTATCATGTTAATAACAAACGTACCAAAATTGTTGAGGAAAGTATTCATGTCATTTTTTATGAAAGCAATGATGGTACTTTGAGTGAAAGTTTTGCAGATCTTAATCTGAATCAACGAGAAGGTCACAATTCAAATGAAGATGAAGATCCTAAAGATCAAGAAAAGAATATGCAAGAAAAGATTAAAGATACCGGAGAAAACCCTCAAGACCTTGAAACAGAAAATTGCGATGTCAGAACTCTGTTTCCAGGGCTTGAAACCCAACTTCAAGGCCTTGATATAGGATCCAAGGGAAATACATTAACGGTACCTGAATCAAGTCAAGCATATGAGCCTCAACCTTAAGGATCTGTTCCATCTTACAAACGAAGGAAATTTCAACAGTCTTCATACCATCCACAAGAGAATGTGATCTCAGATCCAAACGCAGGAGTTCAAACTCGATCTAAAGTAAACAACCTATGTGCATTTTCTGCGTTTGTGTCTCTAATTGAGCCAAAGAATTATGTTCAAGCTCTTCAAGAACCCGACTGGATCATTTCCTTGCAAAACGAACTAAATGAGTTAGAGAGAAACAAGGTTTGGACTCTTACTACAAGGCCAAAACATCAATCCATCATTGGCATGAACTGGGTTTTTCGAAATAAGTTGGATGAAAGTGGCATAGTCATACGAAATAAAGCACGACTTGTAGCACAAGGCTATAACCAAGAAGAAGGTATTGATTATGAGGAGACTTTTGCTCCGATTGCCAGGTTAGAAGCCATACGTATGCTACTTGCATTTGCATCTTTCATGAGTATAAAACTATTTCAAATGGATGTAAAATGTGTTTTCCTAAATGGCTTCTTAGAAGAAGAAGTCTACGTTGCTCAACCTCTTGGTTTTGAAAATGATGAATTTCCTAATCATGTATTTAAACTGAACAAGGCTCTTTATGGTCTTAAGCAAGCCCCTCGAGCTTGGTATGAAAGATTGTCCAAGTATCTTCTCGAAAACAAATTCAAAAAAGGTTTGATTGATAAAACTTTATTTATCAAAACCAGAGGCAACGATATATTAGTAGTACAAATCTATGTTGATGATATATTATTCGGTGCTACTAATGATTCCCTATGAAAGGAATTTTCAGATAACATGTGCAGGAAATTTGAAATGAGCTTAATGGGTGAGTTAAATTTCTTTCTTGGACTTCAAGTTACACAAGCAAAGAAAGGAATTTTGCTCAATCAAAGCAAGTATACCAAGGACTTGCTTAATAAGTATAAGATGGATCAATCTAAGGTCGCAAAGAATCCTATGAGTTCGACACTTTCGCTTGACCATGACAAAGATGGAAAAAGTGTAGTACAAAAGGAGTATTGAGGTATGATCGGTTCACTATTGTATTTAACCGCTAGTCGACTTGACATTATGTTTAGCGTGTGCATGTGTGCAAGATTTCAAGATGATAATAAAGAGTCACACTTGATAGCTGTGAAAAAAAATTTCGGTATCTCAATGGCACTAAGGATCTAGGGTTATGGTACCCACGTCAAAGCTCGTTTCACCTCGTTGGCTATTCAGATGCAGACTTTGCAGGTTATAAGGTCGATAGGAAGAGCACTTCTGTATGTTGCCAATTCTTAGGGTCATCCCTAGTCAATTGGCACTCCAAGAAGCAAAACTCTGTTGCCCTATCCACAGCTGAAGCCGAATATATAGTTGTGGGATCCTGTTGTGCGCAAATTCTGTGGATAGCTCAACAACTTCGTGATCTTGGCTCTGATTTGAAAGGTATTCCTATAAAATGTGATAATAATAGTGCTATTTCAATTACTAAAAATCTTGTGCAGCATTCAAGGACTAAGCATATCGATGTAAGGCATCACTTCATACGTGATCATGTTGAGAAAGGTGATGTTTTGATCTCTTTTATATCAACTAACTTGCAGCTTGCAGATATCTTTACCAAGCCCCTACCTGAAGATCAATTCAATTTTATTAGATTAGAGCTTGGTATGTTGAACAAGGAAGCATTAACATAGGGGGAGTAAATTATTTTATTTTCTCCTTCGTATGCAGCCTACTTGTCTTTTTCAAGGGCCTTGAAACGAGATTCAAGGGTAGATAGATTTTCACGGATCTTTTAGGAATTAATATCCTCTAGATATCTAATTCCTAAATTTTTTTAAGAAAGAGTTTTAAAAGGGATTTCAAAAGGCTTTATTTTCAGATTCAAGGAATTTTGAAAAGTGGTTACAAAATTTATGAAAAGAATTCTAATTAAAAGTGATTCTCCCAGTTCTATCTGGATTTTACTCAACCCAAGAGAGACATCTTATCCAAGACTTACAAGGCTATTCTACGTCAACTTAACAGCCCGAAGAGAAAGAGGGGAACTAGTCTTGGACTCAATCGTTAAAGGTAAGAAAATCACTCTTACTTCTGAAATTATTGCTGAAATTTTAGGGCTTCCCCGTTTCAACTCTTTCGACCATCCAACTCCCTCTAGAATTGTTAAGATGTCTAAAGAACAATTCCTTCTACCCAACTCTCTACCTCAACCTACCACCACATACTTAACCCTTGAAGCCAGAATTGTTTGTTCATTGCTTGTTAGGTGCGTAGTACCAAGGATTCATAACAGGGATGTGGTGACAAATAGATTGCTTGCTCTTCTGTATCATGTACTAAATGGGCTAGATGTAAATCTTCCAGAAACTATCCTATGCATATGCTTCATACCATTAATTCTCCCATTGATTCACATTTACCATATGGAAACTTGCTACCAAAATTCTTTCGATACTTCTCAATTGATTATTCTGATGAAGAACAACATTATGTTGTTGGAGAACTGGATGAGCAATTTTTTGACAGTATGGGAGTTAAGAAAACTACCATAGGGGAAAGAGTTCTGAAAGAGTAACCAGCATGGAACTATAATATAGTGCAACGTCTGGAAGCTACTGAAAGAGGATTAGACTCAATGAGAAGTGATCTCATATTTTTTAGAGCAACAGTTACTGATCGTCTGTATGAAACACAGGAATTACTGGGAATTTTAAATCAGAAAATTAACCAGATGTTTCATGTGAATGCTCTCTCTCTTACAACAGCTAACAGCATCAAGCCTTTGACCGAGGAAGATGGTCAAGCTACCACAAAGGATGCTGAAACAGTCATGACACAATGCTACAAGATTGTTAAAGACCGTCCAATTGGCCAACCATCGTCTGATGATCCAAATGTCCTACATATAGAAGAGTTTGGAGTTGTTAAGAAATACACCAAAGATTTTGATCAACGACGAACAGACATTTCCCTCAAAGAGCATGACATCTAGAAAGCTCAAAATCGATGGAGGAAGATGTGCTTGAGGGAGCATGAGGGAAGGGGAGTTCTTCTAGGTGGTATCAAGAATGAAGTTCTCTGAATGACCATCACTTTCAAAGCCCTTGATTCTGATATCAAAGGCTTGTTTTGAAAAACTTACTTGTTTGTGTGGTTTTGTGAAATACTTTTCTGGGTTGTAAAACTTTCAAACTTCCTTTCTTTAAATATTTTTCTCCCTTGTAAAGGGGAGAAATAAATGATCCGACATTTTTTGATATTACTGCATTCTGCATTTTAAGTTGGTTTGATAATCATATATGCATCACTAACTTTACAATGCGGGTACGATATATTTGTGTTGTCTTCCATCAAGGGGGAGATTGAAAATCCACCTTGATTATTATTTATTGGTGATGATGATGGAAGACTAACACAAATGAAGTGGTTAAATACACTTACAGTCTATTGATTATATATCGAGTTGCTTGGTTTTGTTTGGTGGTTTATGTTAAATGTGTGCAGGTTTTGAAACGCATTTCAAAGGACCTTGAAATCGGATGCAAGGAAAGATGAAGGCCTTGAAAGCCATTACAAAGGATCAGAAGTCAAGACACGCCAAGACTCTTGAACTCTATCAAAACAAAGCATGCTGAAGGAATTCAAATTCAACAAACTTATCTACCTAGCGCCAAAGAAGATCTTCTAAGAAAGATATGCTCAACAAAAAGATTTGTTTAAAAGAAGATCTCAACCGACCAAGAATGATTTGATTCGTAAAAGGATCTTGCAACGATCCTCAACCGAAAGCACAAAGATCTTCTCTCAAACGGTATTTAATATCTTCACAACAGATACGAGAAGATTATGGACCAAAGAGATCAACGTGTTTCAAGGAGATGAAGATGGTAGGAAATCCACAACGTCTACCTCATCTCAACCAAGAAGCGACTTTCATGGAGAAGAAGAATCATCTTCAAACGGTCATCTTCCCAATGGCTAGAAGACCTCTCCATAGAATTCTATAAATGAAGATGTCAATTGAAGAACAGAACAACAAGCTTACAAGGAAACATCTAAAGTCTTCAAGCGATTCAAAACATCTTCATTCGATCAAACAGCTTTTCTTTTTCTCTTTTACTTAAAAGCGTTATCCCTTAGAGAGAGATAAGCCTTGAGAGATCCATTGGTACATCTAAAAAGTGTTATACTAGAGTGTGTATTACTCTATGAAGTAACTAGGCTATTATAGCAAGGTGAAGAGTTGGAGATAGATCGTAGCATTGGCTACAGTGAGAGAAGGAGCGGCTTCTAGTTTGTATATATGACTCTTTGAAGCTGATAATAGATAATTAGATCCTAAGGCTATACCCTAGGACGGAGAGTAGGCTATTTAGAGCCGAACTTCGTAAACATATCCTCGTGTCGATCTTTTACATTCCGCACTTTACCTTGCTTTATTATGACTAACTTTGTTTTGCAGGTTTACAAAGTCAAGGCCCTTGAAAGTAGTTTCAAAGCCCTTGAAATCAAAGTGTGTCACAAAGAGGTCAGATCGACATCAAGGCCTTTGAAATTGGTTTCAAAGCCTTTAGATAGGTTTTTGCGAAAAGTTCTCATACTCTATTCAACCCCCCTTCTAGAGTATTTTTTATCCTTTTTATTCACCTAACGGTTCTTCAGAATCCTCTATGCCTTTGGATAGCGTTATGATCCTGATTTTTGGAGTTGATGATTCCTCCATGCTTGTGTTTCGAGGTTATAGATTGATATAGGTTGTTACCTTTTGAACGGAGATGTGATGCCTCCGATAGAAAGAGTTCTACCTCGGCATATGGGTCCGAGAGGATTTGAGATTTTGCAAGTTTCGTGACGAAACTTGTTTTTAGGGGGTTAAGATGTAATAGCCTTAGTCTTAGAGGTGTTGAGCTATGAAGAGTTGGCCTGAACCGCCCCTGCGTCCAGGCTAGGCGCCCCTGCGCCATCCCAGATCCGCCCCTGCGGCCACCTGATCCACCCCTGCGGTTTAGGGTGTGCTGCAGCCGTCTTCGTTGACTCGTGCCTATGCTTTTGACCCCTTTCCTACATATATCTTCTTCTCTTCTTCAGAATGAAGGTTTCCTCATTCTCTCTCCAGCTTTCATCTTCTCCTCATGATCTTTTACTCCTTCCTTTCTCCTTTGATCTCTTGTAAGATTTCTTTGAGTTTTGAAGAGAGTTATGTGTGGATTTGGATGATGATGATGATGATGATTGATGATGTTGTTGAGCTTTTGAGGAAGCGAGCCACGGTTGTGGTGTGAGGATTCATCCTCTATTAGGGTTCAGTTTGGTGAGTTCTTCATCCCTTCTTCCTTTCTTTCTTCTTTTCTTTCTTCTTCCTTTCTTGCTTAGGTTCCACAAGATTTGATCTTGTGGCAGCCTTCATAGGCTTTGTCTGATGTATATATGTATGAATATGTATGTTTGGGACTGTTGGCTGAAGAAGGAGTGAAGAGGTTCGAATGAAGAAGTGAAGAGGAGCTGAAAGTTTGCATTCTGCACACCAGCCGCCCCTGCGCCATCTCGGGGCCGCCCTAGCACTGGTCAGACGCCTCCCTTGCACCACCCCAGGGCCGCCCCTACGGGTCCATGCTTTCCAGCTTTCTACTGATCTTGTCACGCAGGTGTGTCTTGCTTCCAGGCTTGCCTAAGGATGGCATTGTCCCATCCTTTCCTAGTATGGGTATATAATATCATGCTAGGTATAGATGAGAGTGTGGTGTTGATGTTATGATCATGTTATGCCGGTTATGGATTTAAGGATTAGTAGGTTGTGAGGCTTAGGTTGATGATGATCCTATGGATTCCTTGAGTCTAGGTGTAACCCCTTTGATTGATAGGAGATTGATATATCTTTATGTCTTGTTATTAGGCAGTGTCCCTCTCAAGATTGGAGGTTGATCGTGGTTGAGAGTATCAGAGGTTGAGGTAAGTCCGTAGGACTTAATTAGCTACCATCCTTATATTGTGTGTTTGCATGAGTGGTGTGTGTGTTATATGCTTGATATGATAGCATGCAATGTCGATTATTACCGACCTATGTTTTATGGATAGCCCCCTTGTAGTGGCAGTGATAACCTTTCCCTTTTATCCCGAGGGAGTCTGGTAGGTTCTCTGAAGTCAGGCCAGTCTGGTATACGGGATGGGCACTTCACTACTCCCATAGGGTACACGGGTTGTGCTCCGATACTACTCCAGCTGGCTATAACACCTAGAGGCGAGGATGATATGTTCCTCGTGTCACATAGTTTCATATATCTATATATGTACGATTTGAGTGAATGACTACTTACATAAAAATAATTAAAATGGGTAAATGTGTGGCATCATGATGATGTGTTTATCTTTCATGACTTATGCTTGTGCTTATGCATTACCTTATGTATGTATGGATAGCTAACGGTTTCATACCGCGTGGTAGATGCTTTGTAGGATAGGAGAGCTGCAGAGTGATTCGGCAGGGTGATAGGCCGAGGATTCTCGTACATTAGGTGGTTATGATTTTGGGATGTTAATTATACCTCCTCCGTGACCTCTTGTGTGAGGATGACGTTTTATACTCGGTTATGATTGTATACCTTTTGATGTACAATTTTATATTGTTTTATCTATTTGTTTTATATTTGTCAGTGTCATGTTATAAGGTCCAGTGAACTTGTTGTCAGGTTAAGGTAAGGTCCGGTGTGAGATTCTAACCCAATGTGGTGCCCCGAGTCCCGCGAATTCGAGGTGTTACAATGTAGTTGAGTCAAGTTCTCGTTACTTATTGTAAATTGTACTTACCTCATCTAAACCTTATATATATATATATATATATATATATATATATATATATATATATATATATATATATATATATATATATATATATATAATTAAAATTTGTAAATAATTTATGTAATTTATATTTTTGATTATTTATTTTAAAATTTTTTTTTATCGAAATTAACAAATTCAAAGCTCCTATGTATTAGGTTCAATGTTCATGACTTCTATTAGCTTGAATTTTTGTTTGTTATAAATTTCACATTCAAAATCGAGCAAATAACTCAAATATTGATTGTTTTAGATATCTTCTGAAAACTATGTTTCATTAATTATAAGATTATTTGGTTCCAATTTTGATGTAGTGATATTCCAAGAGTCACCAAAGGGTCTATTATTAAGATCTCAAGTCAGGATAATGGGAGAACAACTTGGAGGAGAGATCTAAATAATTTCTTGGTGAAGGTAGAAGCAATGGAAGGAACTTTGAAGATGGTGATGAACATACATCCGGAGAAGACCACCTTGGACGTATGCATGCATGCAAATCCACGTGGAAGAGGATAACACATGGGAGATGGTTTTATGTGTTTTATGTGTTTTATGTGTTGTTTATTATAAACCCATATTTAGACTCTTTTAATATCAGGGGTTGTTTTAATAAATGGGTCTCTTAAACTAGTTTTAATCCCATATTTCAATTTAAATATTTAAGATAATTTAGGCCCGATGGCTGAGAGGCTTCTAATCTAATTTTTCAATCACAAAACTCATGTTAAAATGCAGTCATGTGTTCGTCATTGGCAATCACCTTGAATTTTCTAAATACGATTATTCGTTTTGACCTTTTCTTCTATTGTGAACAGTGGGCTAGTGAAGCCTTGTTCGACCTTATAGCTTGGATCATTGTGTTGTATCAGGTTGGTTAATCAAATGGGTTGTTCAATCGCTCACAATTCCCCTTCTTTTCCTAGATGGACATTTTTTTCTTTTCTTGTAAGAGTATAGCGGAAGGGTTCTACGATCATTCTTAGTTGTGTCTTAGGTTTAATATACCTAAAGTTCTCTAAGTTTTTTCCTAGTGTTCGACCTTGATCTATCCTTCTACCGGTCCATATCACCACTAGATCATTCATTTTATTGTAATCCAAAACTACCGTCACCTCCATCCTTACCGCCACCAGTTTACTCTTCAAGAATCAGGTCCGAGTCAATCATTTTGGTATCGAAAGTTTTAATCTTCTAATGGCTAATCCCATAGCAATTTTACTAACCGCCGGCTTATTTACTAATTGTAAATTATTAACATATTTGTAGAACAATGTTTTGTCTCTATTTTCTTGACTAATCAATATCATCTAATGCTTCTTCAGTTTTCCATCACAGCCAATAAATAATTACTTATCGATACATTTATATATTAGAAAAAACAATAACAGAAAATATAACAACACAATAATACATATAATCCATTATTATTTAAAACAACACAAGGTGCGGGTATTACATTACTACTAAAGTAAACGTAAATACTATAATCTTAATAAAAATTAAAATTTTGAGTATTAAAAATATTTATAAATATAAAATGATATTATTAAATATTTTCAAAGTCAATTAAATTATTTTAATTTGATAACAACTATTAATTGCTATCTTATTTTTTAAAATATTGTAAATTTTTATCATAATGAAACAATTTTGAGTATTATAAATATTTATAAATATAATATGTAATATGTACACTTGAATGGTAGACCAAAAATTAACTTTGGTAGATATTTTTATTATCATTAAAAAATGAATGTATAGAATCATAGTAGAAAAGTAAAATCTTATTTCTAGTCAAGTTACTTTGGATATCAAGTCATTTGGGTCTAATTACTTCCGACAATCGAGTCATTTCATGTCGGGCTACTGTGGGCTATCGGGTTATCGAGTCATTTTAAGCCGTTCCATTTCGAGCATTGGTTCGATGTCAGGTTCTTTTGTGGTTTAATGGGGGCCGTGGTATTTTTGGATTCGGGTTAAATTGGTTCGGAAGGGGTCGGTTCCGGATATTCTCTTTTTTCGAAGTTTTCAGGTTTAGGTCGGTTTCACAACTCGGGTCAAGTTTTGACAACTCTAGACACACGACCCCAACACCAATTTTTTAACGATCCCGAATTTTGTGCTCTTATTCGTAAGAATGCTTTAGGGTAATCACCTATAGAAGGCGAGTCACCCTAAGGGTCGTGTTAAATACAAGATATCGGAATTACTAGTGCACAACTGATGCACACTTCGACTGCGAGTCAATTAAGTTCCTTGATGTGCATTCAGTCTATACATCATGTTTTAATTTGAGGCGCATTGAGACTACGTGTCAAAATGGAATTCGAACGTTGGATTTGGAACGTTGAAATTTGCCTAGTTATATGTATGTATGTGTGCGCGCGTGCGTGCGTGCGAGCGTGCCTGTATATATGTATGGTCTTACGTGGATTTATCCTCAAATTCTTCAAATTTTGGATTGAAAAATGTCATCATACAAAGACGTGATTCCGTTTGAGGATATCAAATATAGCAATCCGGCCGAATTTGTTTCACACATCCGAGTAAGAATGAAATTTACTCAAATTTCCATATATCGATTATGGCAAATTATATTACTAATATTGTGTAGAAACTTTTGTAAATTAGTCTTTTTTTTAACTAAGCGCTTCCGGATTATGCAAACGATATTTGTACATACTACTCCATTATGTTTCAAGTTAGTAGTTTTTTACTACCGACAAACAATGATTGTTTGGGCTCGTTTCACGAGAACGTCTATTTGAACTTCAAAGGGTGCAAAGTGAAGTAGAAAATGGACGTTGATTGCTATTTGTGGAGCGCACAACCACACTCTTTCCGAGACTATAAATGAACGTTCATATGTCGGTCATTTGACGCCTGCACAGTTCGTAAGTTGGGGTGTGACCTCGGGTCTGGTTTCAAGCCAAGGAATATTTTGAAGTCATTCTAGCTGGATAACTCACACAATATCATTATGTCATTCTCTCTAAGTTCGATCATAACCTTTTACTAGAATCGAGTCATATAATTATGGGCAATTTTGGTAACTAGGTCTTTTTGAGAAACTAGAGTAGTAACTAGACTTTTTAATGTTTTAATTAAGTAAATATACCCCACCCTTTTGTATTTATTCTCAAACTTTACACACTCTTCTCTCAAGGGGTACATTTATTAAACACAAAACTAGAAAAAGTCTAGTAAACCAAATTATTTCTATAATTATTTGTGGCATCTGAGGCTCAAGTTTCTTCCATCATATGTAGACGGGTTAATTAGGTATACGGTGGTTTCAAAAGCATGATCACAAAATAAAAAAAGGTAAAGATGAATGAGATAAAATTACAAGTTTGGTGTCACAATGTGTCGATGACGATTCTCAACGCTATCATTTCGTGAGTAGAATAGGGAAAAGTGGGTGATGGTTGATCCCAAATTTGACCAACAAATTTTTTTTTAAAAGGTTTATAATCGTTACCTCCGTCGATTTAAATTGATTTGACTTTAGATGGAAAATAATTCTCAACAAAATAAATGAAAACTTGGACATAAGAAATATTAATTCCTTTATTAGAAAATGGAAAAATTATATATATATATATATATATATATATATATATATATATATATATATATATATATATATATTTTAGTTCAAGTAAGGAGAGTGCTTGTAGATAGGAATTAGGAGGGCTGTAAGCCATTGGATGGATTTAAATAAAGGGCTCTCACACGCTCATCATTAATGGCATTTTTGTAAATTGACTTAAAATCTGGAAAAATACCCTTACGTTCAAAATAATCATCGGTGTTCATACTTTTATATGTCATTGTTCATGTTTTTATACATCGGTATTCATAGTATTTTTATTCATCAAAGTGTCATGTCTATTTATTTTTTTGTGTTCATTTTATAATGCATAGATTTCATTTACAGTATATAACCACACAAAATAAAAAAACTCATCACAAAACGTTTAAAGATGATCATAATATGTTATGTATGTGTCAAAGTTATAAATAAGTCACTGGTGTTCATACTTTTATACGTCATTATTCATGTTTTTATTTGTCAGTGTTCATACTTTTTATGTCATTGTTCCTGTTAATATTATAAACTATTTTTGTATAAGGCATTTTGCTGAACAGTTTGCGTGCACACTAAAAGGAGCATATAGATTATTCAATTGGAGCTATTAGACCAACTCAACATATGTTTATACATGTATTTTCTCAATCAAACTTATCAAACACAAAATGATTCAAACAAATTTGATTTCGAACACAAACATCAATCATAATGAAACATAAACCTTAAGAATGGAAATCTAAACAGTGAGAGTAGAAATTCGAAGAAACAAAACCTGGATCGTCTTGTATTCTCTTTGATTTCACAATTTTTTGTGTAATCGATCTCTAAATATTATAAACACGATTATAAAGAAAAATATAAATGTCAAAAAAAAAATGAACATCATATTATAAACACCATAACTGCAAAAAAAATGAATACATACTTGTAAAAAAATAAGCATCATATTTTATTAACACGATTTTAAATAATAGTATAATTTTCAAAAAAAAATCCAAAAAAAATGTTTTAAAAAATAAAAAAATGAATAATTATTGTTAAAAAATGAACAGTTAGTGTTGGGAAAAATGAACATTTATTGATAAAATATGAACAATGACTCTTTTAAAAATGAACACACACTTATAAAAATATGAACATCAATTTTTATTTACAAAAAGAAAATCTGGAAAAAAAAAAGGTGATGTGTCATGCCACATGTCACCACCTCGGCTCTCCTCATTCCTATCTGCAAGAGTCCTCCTCACCGGAACTAGACCCTATATATATATATATATATATATATATATATATATATATATATATATATATATATATATATATATATATATATATATATATATATATATATATATATATATATATATATATATATATATATATATATATATATAGTATAGATCCTATGAGAACACCCCCTAACGTGAGAACATGAGAACAAATTCGTAATTATTATTAGTTTTGTTACGAATGTGTCATATCGTTTAATGTATTATTCGTAGTTATTGTTGGTTGAGTGGATTATTCGTAGTTATTGTTGGATTCCTAATTATTATTATTCGTAGTTATTATTATTTTTGATATCTACTCTAAATCTCAACCCTTAAAACTCACATCCAACGGTGTACGATTGTTCTCATGTTCTCACGTTAGGGGTGTTCTCATAGGAACCACACCCTATATATATATATATATATATATATATATATATATATATATATATATATATATATATATATATATATATATATATATATATATATATATATATATATATATATATATATATATATATATATATATAGTATAGATCCTATGAGAACACCCCCTAACGTGAGAACATGAGAACAAATTCGTAATTATTATTAGTTTTGTTACGAATGTGTCATATCGTTTAATGTATTATTCGTAGTTATTGTTGGTTGAGTGGATTATTCGTAGTTATTGTTGGATTCCTAATTATTATTATTCGTAGTTATTATTATTTTTGATATCTACTTTAAATCTCAACCCTTAATACTCATATCCAACGGTGTACTATTGTTCTCATGTTCTCACGTTAGGGGTGTTCTCATGAGAACCACACCCTATATATATATATATATATATATATATATATATATATATATATATAGATTAATTCAAGTGAGGAGAAAGCTTGTAGATAGGAATTAGGAGGGTTGTAAGCCATTGGATGAATTTAAATCAAGGGCTCTCACACGCTCATCATCAATGGCATTTTTGTAAATTGACTTAAAATCTGAAAAAATACCCTTACGTTCAAAATAGTCATCGGTGTTCATACTTTTACATGTCATTGTTCATGTTTTTATACATCGGTGTTCATAGTATTTTTATTCATCAAAGTGTCATATCCATTTATTTTTTTGTATTCATTTTATAATGCATAGATGTTCATTTACAGTATATAACCACAAAAAATATAAAAACTCATCACAAAACGTTAAAAGATTATCATAATATGTTATGTATGTGTCAAATTTATAGATAACTCATCGGTGTTCATACTTTTATACGTCATTGTTCATATTTTTATTCGTCAGTGTTCATATTTTTATGTCATTGTTCTTGTAAATATTATAAACTATTTTTCTATAAGGCATTTTGCCGTACAGTTTGCGTGCACACTAAAAGGAGCATATAGATTATTCAATTGGAGCTATTAGACCAACTCAACATATGTATATACATGTAGTTTCTCAATCAAACTTAACAAACACAAAATGATTCAAACAAATTTGATTTCGAACACAAACATCAATCATAATGAAACCTAAACCTTAAGACAGTGAGAATAGAAACTTGAAGAAACAAAACCTGAATCGTCTTGTATTTTCTTTGATTTCACAATTTTTTATGTAATCGATCTCTGAATATTATAAACACGATTTTAAAGAAAGGTATAATTTTCAAAAAAAATGAACATCATATTATAAACACCATAACTGTAAAAAAAAATTAATAAATACTCGTAAAAAAATGAACATCATATTTTATTAACACGGTTTGAAAAAA